>JAWWNH010000011.1:16182500-16782500 GCA_034641385.1 Darevskia mixta
GAGAGGATAAGAGGAGTTGCAAACAAGACTGATGTCATGCCACCTGCACATAAGATGGAAGGGGGAGCAATCCCCCCCAAGGTTAAAGATAAACCGCGTCGTAGGAAAAACACTTCTCGGCGCATGAGATTTTCACAGGAGCAAAGACAGAAAAGTCGACGCAAGAGTTTTACACTGGAGAAGGAAAAGAAGAAGAAGGCACCAACAAAAAAGAAACTTTTTGTAAGAGACGAGAAGGATCTGCTGAGGAGACTAAAGGAAGAGGAAGTCCAAGTGCAGGCGAGCACTTGGACATGGACTTTGGAAAGGCGGGGTGAGGGGTGAGGGGTGCAGACTGGTACCATGGGAATGGATTTTATATTTGGATTTTTGACTATTTTCGGACACGGCTTGAGTTATGATTTAGTTGAGGAACTCTGAAAGTGGGGAGCCTGGAGATTAAGGGGTATTAGAAGAGACATTTATAGATGAATAGATGTATACGCTGAGGTTTGAATTAAATAAGATTTTAATTGATAGGTAAATGATTTATATTGTGAATTATGAACCTGAAAAGGAAATATGTCTAGAAAAATGAAACCAATGGGGAGGTACGGAGGAAGTCACTGGAGATATGATGTAGAATTTAAGAATGGTCTACCCGGGAATAGGGTTAGATCGCAGTAGATAATGTATTGAGGTCAGGGGAAATAAGATTGGGTATTCCTCTGTGAGAGGGGGGGTAAGATTATAGCCCCTCATGGTGAGAGGTGGGGGGCAAAGAAACCTGACCGAAATGTAATGAACTGTGCTTAAATTACTGTAAAACCAATAAAAATTATTTAAAAAAAAAGAAAAAGAAAAAGAAAATATTCAACACCACTGTGAAGAAATCCTGTTTCTTTAAAATGCATTTTAATACACTGTATTATGTCATTTGTTGCATACCACCTGAATCTCCAAGTGATGTAAGATTCCAGGGGTTCCAGCCACTCACCCAAGTTTTGTGTTTCTTTTTGGCAATGAGGCACAGCAAAGACTGAGGTGTCTTTATGATATTTACACACATATATAACCCGAGCCTATGACAGAGGGATTCACAGCTATATCTGACTGGGTATGTACCACATCATTCCACAGTTATCAAGCCTATTTGGTGCAAAGAATATACAGTAAGTGATATTAAACAGTGTCAGTGGTATGTGCTTAGAAAGCTCATTGAAGTGGAAGTTGGGTTTTATTAATAAAATAAGGAAATAGCCCCCATTTCAAATACCCCCACCATCAAACAAGCTTTTTTCACTTTGGAACGCTCCTCTTATTGAAATCAGACAGGCACCTGCCATTTTGTCACTTGCTGAAAACATCTCTATCTTGCCAAGCATTTTTAGTGTTTGGTCATTTCTTCTATATTTATGTTTTTTTATTATATAATCTTATGATGTTTTAAAGATTTAATTGCACACCACCATGACTTTTTAATGAGCTGGCAGTTTAGAAATACTCATAAAAAAAAATAAAACTGTGCTGGTGCTGCTCACATGTCATTTCTCAGCCTATGTACTTGCATAGTGATGATAAATAATTTTGTATCAGTAAGAGATTGGTCCTTAGCCCTGGTCTTCAAGATCACCACCTCTATATGTTCATTACTTGTTCCCTGCTATAGCTCCACTCCAGAAAGACAGACTGTCCAGCAGCCTACAAAGTCTACTTAGCATCAGTCACGTTGACAATGGCTACAATCTAAACAACTGAAGAACAGCTGTCCAGGAGTGTGAGCTGGGGCTGGAAATAAGGTTGTAACCAAGTCATTGAAATCAGTGGACTTAAGTTAGCAATGATTAACATCAGTCTATTGATTTCAGTGAGTCTACCCTGAGTGTGGCTTAGTTGGATCCAAACCTAAGTCTCCTCCACTTCTCCATTTCCACCAGACACTGATTGGTAGAATTGCAGCTTATTTTACAAGGCAATTTATGTGCAGCCTTAATGATTGTATATGTACACACAACTGCATTATGGTCCCTACTTTTCTTGTTAAAAAGCAGAGCTTCCTGATATACAAAGTCAGACCATTGCTCCATCTAGTTCACTCTTGTCTAAACTAATAGAGGGTCTATGAAGTATCAGACCAGAATATTTTTCATCTCTGGCTAGAAATGCTAGCGATTGAATCTGGGGCCTGTTACATGCAGAATTTGTGCCCCACCACTAAGCTATGGATTGTTCCCCATCTATGGAATTCAAGCAATGTGTTTGTTGAGCTTTGCAAAAGTCTTAGTACGCACTTTGAAATACAGAAGAAATATTATACATTGTAAATATTATACATTGTATTATACATTGTATCTTATTTTTTAAGAAGAAATATTATACATTGTTGTACGACAACAATGTAGGAGACACCTATGGTGAAGGCATATCTTGTTGATGACAATTTCTGTCAAGCATAGGTTATATTTGGAAGATCTAATTTGGAAGAGTTTTCCATGCTGTTCTTGCCACACGTCTGGGGGGTATACAAAAGCAGTGCCCCCTGGCTAATACTTTGGGGATCTGTTGTAGTATATTGTGTATTGACTTCCATTGAAAAACACAGTTATAAATTATGTTGAATAGAGGAAACCTCCCAAACTAAGGCGATATAATTGAGATTATTTAAGCTAACTAACTTCCGTTCTGTTCGTGAGGGGTGTTGGAATGAGACTATTGTAGAAATCTACAAGAGGGCTAAAGTTTGACATTTGATTTGCCCTGTTCTAGGATTTTAAACTGTGATGTAAATTAGTTGGAAACAGGTCTTTCTTCCATTTTCTCCTTTCAAAATGTAATACAGTTAAATGACAGAGATTAATTACTGAAGTAATTACTGCTGGAAAGCAAGAGGACAGTTGGATGAGACATGATGATCTCTCTCATGATGACCAAGTCTTTCTTGACAATTGTGCTTTAATTCCCACAATGATTATTCTTTGTGGCAAAATCTATCTGAAGAAGGGCACCCTTGCATTGACACATTCTTGCTCAATAAGGAATATTAGAATGAGGTAATTATATTTGACTAAGACTTTCAAGCTTTTCTTCTGGGTGCATCACTAGGTTATTTTTGTAGGGATATAATGCCCCTTAAATCTGGCACTCTGGTTTGTATCCACTTTTGTTATAATTTCTGGCACTTCTTCTCTTTCCCCCCTCTTCTTATGTAATGGTTTCTTCCTTTCCTTCTGCTCACCACCAGCATGTATGCGCTAAAGTTCATATTCATGTGACCACAGCCCAAAACGTGCTGATTGGTGGCGACAGCAAGCCTCCCTTGGCAAGGAGCAATCAGAAGCTTGCCTTAAGATCCCCTGATCGCACCTGCTGTACTTGCGTCACACATGAAATCACATATGATGCTAAGGGGGAAATTGCCTTGTGAGTCAAATTGGAACCTGGGCCAGGCTTAATTAGTAGGGCTCTATCCAGCCCTCATCCACCAATTGGTGGCCCCCTGGATCATGCCTATCCACTCTGTGCTACCCCAGGGACCAGCCATCCCACCGTGGACCCATGTCTGAAATAATTTTAAATGGCGTTTTGTACATCATTTGCAAAGGAGCAGCAATTGGCATTACACAGGTTTGGGTCTTCTCACTTACAACCTGGTAAGCACCTGCATGATGCTGCTTCAGGGGGCAGATAGGAACAAGGAAATGGCAGGCACACCCTCCCCACCTTCTTCTGCAAAGATGCAGTCACCTGATAGGTGTTTACTTTTCATGGTTTCTCCTGCCTGCTTTTCCTTCTTCGATGACTTCCCAAGATCACTCAGCCTGACCTGTAGCAATCCGGGGCTGTCTCAGCCCAACTCAGCCAAGGCCTGGATCCCTCTGAATATGCCTGATTTGGCTTGACCAGTTTGACCTGTGGCATGGAGGCTCCTCACCCCTTGTTTGTGTGTAGTGGTCTGGATCAGCCCAAAACGTTTTGGCACCTGAGGTGAACCCACAAAAGGGCACGCTACTCCCTACCAGGGAAGAAGGGGGGAGTGAAGATCTGCATCAGGAACGGACTCTGCCAATGTAGATAAAGGCCTACATTGAGATCTGCTGCCCCTGGGGATCCTGCCACCTGAGGCAGTTGCCTCACCTTGCCTTATGGGTGTGTAGTGGTTCTCAGAGCTAGCTTTGGGCACAGGAGTTTTTGCTAGAAATATATATGAAGCCCTGGTTGTGTGAGGCTCCAATGATTCTGGTTAGCAGGGTTACAATAGGGATTTTAGTAGACTAGCTAGTTATGCTGGACAGTTTCATTTGGTCCGCATTTTTCAAGTGAATGAGGACATTGGAGTGCACTTATTCTTTGGATTATATACACTGTGGTTGTTGCCTGAAAAATACCAAAATACACATTTTAAGGGGAAAATGGGTCAAAACTGGTACTTTAGGAGAAGACTCAAACAAAATGCTTTTTTAAGGGGAAATGCATACACTTTAAATACATGTTGTGTGTATTTTAAAGAAATTTGCAGAAAAATCAAGATGCAATAGATTTAGGATTGAACACATGCAAAACTGAAACAGAACAGAAACAGCCTGACCCATTCATCTCCATCTATGTCACTTTAAGCATTTCAGGAAAGCGGGTTTACTAAATGCACTTTCTGCTGAGGAGTTCTTTAAAGACCTTAGCATCTTCATGACACAGACATTGAAGAACCTGAAATGTTGGTTGTAGAACTCAGATCACACCTTACAATATTTGGCTTCTCATTGTGTGCTATTAATATTGCATTTAATTTTCAGGATATTCTTCCATATTTACCTTGCGTATGTATATGATTGGGTGTGTTTCTTGTAAAAATCTAGGCTTTCTTTTTCTTGTGGACTTCAGCCAGGAAGTTCAAAAATCTAGGCTTAACCTAAGACATGTCAGTTTCCTATTTGGTAATCTGGCACTGAGCACAGGCATGCAGAAAGCCAGAAGTGAGCTTTCTTCATCTTCTCTCTCTGACTTGAAACTGCTTTTTAAAGTTGTTCTCTCTCTCTAAAAACAACAACACCATTTTAAAAGAGCAGTTAAGAAAGTGAAAGGTGTGGGGAAATAGTCACTTTAGTTCTCTTGCTATCCATCACTGCCACGATTATCGCCACATAATTTTATGTAAACAGATCAACTACCAACACCTCGAGTTTTGATTTATCTCCGTTCCCTACCACTTGGATTAGAAACTGAGCCAAAATTTCCAAAAGGAGATCTTTTCTTTTTCTCACCACTCCCTGTGTCCCCTGAATATCCCATCATTTGCGCGCATGTGTGGCAGACAACGTTTTCCGTGCATGATACTTTGGAATGATGCAAATTCTGAGGCTCTGTGGAGGAGTACCTATGGTGTCAACACAATTGCTGTTGCTATCACTTTAGTGACAACAACCCAACCCCCCCCACCCTTGGTGGGTGGGCAGACACTGTGCTACTGGTACCACTGTTGAAGCTGAGGCCCACCTCCTGAAAAACTGCTGAGGAATTTCAGTGAAATGGTTCCCTCAGGTTTTGTGCCCAGAAACAGGATGCAGAATTTTGAGAGCCCGTTTGCACGTACCACTCACTCAGGTATTTCGGTATTCCTTTAGCGCTCCTATAAGGAAGCTAGTCGACGCCGTCTCCTAGTGACCTGAAAAAGCTAACAGCACCTGTGTGTGCTTACTAGTGTGCTCACACACAAGAGAATCTCTCTCTCTCTCCCTCCCTTTCTCTCTGTATCTTCAGGCTCTAGTGCTTCCTTCCAGGTGTCTTCGCCTGCATGATTTCATCTGTGAACCATAATCAACTTCCTTAATGAAATACGTAATTAACATATTATAATTGTGGTAAAGATGATTTTGACAGAAATCATTTTCCATATCTAATACTATGCTAATTTAATCTGTTCCTCGCTCCCCGACATGACCTTTAGTGATTAAGTTTCATGGCAGGTTTTTCCCCCCTTGCATGTGTGATGGATTGATTTATCCACAGTAGTTGAGACCCTTTTCTAGACATGGCTGTCATTCCCCCCCCCCTCCTCTCTTTTATATGAAAGAAGAACAGAATGGCAAATAAGCATATGGCAAGAAGAAGGGGGCAGGCGGATTCAGGCCTACTGTATGTGCCTCTCTCTGTGTGAGATCCAGAATCGGCTGAAAATATAAGAAAAACAAATATTAAAGCTGATCTGAGACTGTATGCTGTTGACTTGATGACAGGCATATGTCCTACTTGACAGAAGACAATCCTCTATTTTGAAGCGCCGCCGGAAGAGAGTCCTCTATTTGAGGGCTAGCCATTCCAAGTATGATTTAAAGATAAGGAATCATAAAACGGGAGAGCAGCAGCCTTGAAGTGCCCCATCAACAGTCAGCAGACTGAGCAAGCACACAAGTCACCCAGTGTCTTCCCCGCCGTAGCGAGTTGCATTGTATTGCTCTTTAAATTATAGTAATTATTTTTAAATTTGTGTCTATGCATATGAATTATCACGTGCAAATCTGATGCAAATTGAGGGCCTTCTTTTGTCTTCTTTCTTGGTGATGCAAACCTCCTGTTTTTATATATATATTTTATTTATGTATAACTAAATATATAATGTATAACTGGCATCTTAGGTCCAATCCGTAAGTAACCTGTAGATCAGCTTTTACAGCCTAATGGATACAGGTAGAGAACTGTGCAGTGATAGCTGGAGTTGCATGATAGGCAAGGCAGTTGGTACAGAGCCAAACAGTACAGAACTATTCCCTAGACGCCTTAAAAAAGACTGTGACAATACCTTGTTGTGGGAGTTCTGCTGGTGCAGTATGGGAACATAATTGGGAGAATGAGGCTGCTCAATGGCTGTAGGATGCTGTTCAAGATGGTTTTAATGTCTCATCTCTTTCTCAGCACTCCAAAGCCTCTTAAGGGAGGTCAGATGCAGAAGGAGGAAACTGAGAGGAGGAGAAACTGGGAGGAGCAGCAGGAAACAGGGTTTAGTGAGCAAGAAGAGTCTGTGGCAGAGTGCAGTTCAGACTCTGAGACTGAAGCAGAGGCTGGAGAGGAGGGGGTGTCAAGAGGCTGTTGAAGAATCCAGGGAGTCTCCCCCTCTTGCTGCAACCAGCTCCCCTCCCCCCCTGGTCTGAAATGAAAAGAGCAGAATGGAGATTAGTTGTGCACAGACGCAGCTTGAGACTAGAGCTTGTGGGCAGGTCTCTTCCTCACCCAGGCACCTCATGCCTTTGCTCTGTTCCCGGTAAAGTGGCACATTTCCTTCCCTCCCTCAGCGGCAACAGCCCTAACTGCAAAACCGTGAGCAAGGCAAAGGTGGGGGGGAGCGTGTGGAGTTTGCAAGGGGTCACGCTGGAGGGTGGAGCTTGTGGAATCTATTGTTTAAGCCAGACAGTTTCAGAAATGTCTCTAATTTCATCTGAGGAACATTGGAGGGTATGCAGTGCCGGATTTACATACAAGCTAAACAAGCTATAGCTTAGGGCCCCACTCTCTTTGGGCCCCCCAAAAAAATTAAAGAAAAAAAACCCTGGGTGTACATTTCCAAAATATAAGATAAAAAACAAAATAAAACTTACATACAGCAACAGTGTTTTGTGTTGTGTAGGCTCCTATTTGTTATGTGCAAATGGCTTTAGATACCTATTATAGAATATATTCAACACAAAAAACAGCGACGATTTGTTGTTGACAAAGGACAGCTGGACATATAAAGGGCCCCATTACCTTCAGTAGCTTAGGGCCTCATCAAACCTAAATCCGGCCCTGAGGGTATAGAAAGACTTTCTGGTCCAACAACTCTAACTTAAGCATGAAGCACCACAAGGAGGGAGAGGATAGGCCTTGATGATGCCTTTCAACAGTTGCTCTCTGCCAGGTGGTCTGCGTGTTTTCTTGGTCACAGTCTTCCCACTACAGTCAGATGTATTGTATCTCTGTTTACATTGTAATAATTATTTCTAAATTTTGGGCTATGTGTATATAGGCTACATGTTTTATACAAAGCTGGGTCCTCTTTTGACCTTGATCCTTTGGGGCTACGCATAAGCAGCCACTCTGTACAGTAAGGTCTGAGTCATTTCTCCATCAAAGGGCTTCATTCCCTCATGGGCAACTTTTTGGAGGCCATGTGCCAGTGATAGGTGCAACCAGAGGCAAAAGTGCAAACACAAATCCACAGGTTTCTGCAGACACACCCACACTTCTCTCCATCCTCCATCTTGATAAGCAAAAGACTTCATCACAGCTCAAGGAAATATTCCAGCCAGGTCAAAAGCACTTGAGGAAGGTATAGAGGAGGGCTGCAAAGATTGGGGCAGTTGGGGAGCTGTCATGAGCTAGACGGACTTCAAATGACCAGACAGAAAGAACCCTAGACGGCTGCATTTCAGCCCCAGGGCGGAGTTTCCTGCTACGCGGCACTAGTGCACTTCTTCTGCTGCTGCTTACTTCCGAGTTGTTCCCCCATAACAAAGGAAGAAAAGTTATTTTGCCCTAGCACTAGGAATCTAGGACCAATACATGTGTTCTGATGTCTCTGTGGCACAACCTTAGCAATATGTTGTTTGCTTGCTTGAAGTCAAAAGGCTTAATCAAATATTTAATGTTCAAGCACTTGACTGGCTTGTACACTAACCATCACTTGAGCGCCCCCCCCCCCACTTTTTTAAAATCACTAAATTACTAAATTTCCAAACACAGGGAAAGAGATTACTGCTGAATAGTCCCACTGACTTGTGGAACACTGCAGTTCTCTGGTGTGAGTAAAACAGCCTGTGATTCTGAATGAATAGGAATGCACTTCTAAGTTTTCAACTACCTCAGCAAGCAAGACTAAAAAGTTTTAAATAGGTTTTCCTTTGCCAAATCGACAAAAAAATGGTGGTCAGGTTCAGATCCTTATCAGTTTTGGCCACAGATCCCAAAGAGTTAGATAATTCTTTCCTCTGTACTCTGTTTTAATGTAAAACATCCCTGGAAGACTGTGAGTTCTAATGAATGAAAAAAGTAAAGAGAGGAGAATGTCTCTTTAATTCTTTTCTTTTGGTCATCCCCCCCC
The DNA here is from genome assembly GCA_034641385.1 of Darevskia mixta. Taxonomy (NCBI): domain Eukaryota; kingdom Metazoa; phylum Chordata; class Lepidosauria; order Squamata; family Lacertidae; genus Darevskia; species Darevskia mixta. Next base: position 16,191,547 of record JAWWNH010000011.1, read on the forward strand.
CACAAAAAAGTCAGAATTGCTCTCTTTTCACTAGGATAGGGCAAAATAGAAGTTCCTGTAGCTTTCCTTGAACTTTCTCCCTCCTGATGAAAAAGTAGCTTGGGGGAAAGGGATTTCAGCTGAAAAATGACCAGAAAGGACAGAGTTAGGGTGCTTCTAGATGAGAGGGTCATAAGAATGCAATTCAGGTCTCATTCAGGTCTCTACTCGCTAAGCTTTATTTTATTTTATACATTTATTTGCATTTTTAACCAGCAATTAACCATTTCAGTCTCAGAAACAAGGCACTTCATCATTTTAGTAAAACAAAATCACCCACAAGTGAATCCTCTTGAACACCCTTGGTCACAAGATGCCTGCTTAAATAAAACAGATCCTAGATTGTAAGACTGGGATGAATCATCCCTGAACTGCTGTTTCACCTAAATTGGGGGAGGCACTTCATGTGTCAGGTTGGGGCCAAGTCCTGACTCATAATGGGAAATGGTTCACAGGAGGATGAGGGTGAGCATCTGAGCATATACATCAAGTCTGTTTGGATCCAAATTTTCTCCTGCTTACTATATTTAAATCAGTAGGACTTAGTCACAACTTAGCTCCCCTTGATTTCAATGAGTCTACTCGAAGCATGAGTAAATCTGGGTGAGTAACCTTCAGTTCATGGACCAGTTCATTGGGCCCCCTCATTTTTCTGAAACTGTGCCCAACTGCCCCACACTTGATATCAGGTGTACAGCAGGTAGAGATGTGGCTGCAGAAAGCAAGACTGAACTTCATGAAACCAGCTCATTTGTGCAGAATTCCATCCTGCTTGGTTTGGATGCATGAATCGAATCTGCATGACGGGGTGAGCTCCCGTTGCTCTGTCCCAGCTTCTCCCAACCTAGCAGTTCGAAAGCATATCAGTGCAAGTAGATAAATAGGTACCGCTGCGGTGGGAAGGTAAACAGCGTTTCCGTGCACTCTGGCACTCGTCACGGTCCTCTGTGTGCCAGAAGCAGTTTAGTCATGCTGGCTACATGACCTGGAAAGCTGCCTGTGGACAAACACCAGCTCCCTCGGCCCAAAGCAAGATGAGCACCGCACCTTTGACTGGATATAACCGTCCAGGGGCCCTTACCTTTTTTAAAAAACAAATAAATAATAATAATTTTATTTATATTCCACCCATCTGTATGGGCTTTCCCTGCCACTCTAGGTGGCTTACAGTAAATGTAAAAACATATTAAAACATCAAACATTATAAACTTCCCAATACATGACTGCCTTCAGATGTCTTCTAAAAGTTGTGTAGCTTTTTTTATCTCTTTGACATCTGATGGGAGGGCATTCCACAGGGAGGATACCACTGCCGAGAAGGCCCTCTGCCTGGTTCCCTGTAACTTCCCTTCTTGCAGTGAAGGAACCACCAGAAGACCCTTGGAGGAGGACCTCAGTGTCTGGGCTGAGCAATGAGGGTGGAGATGCTTCTTCAGGTATACTGGGTAGAAATATCTGGCTGCCTGGGCCAAAAATTTTCCTAAGTTATGCCTGGGGCACTTAAGAGTCCCCATCCCAGTGCCTTAAATGTTGAAGGCAGAAACATGAAAAGATATTTCATGTTGAAAAGTCAATGTATCTTCATCAACAAGAGGAAGTAATGTTTAGAATTTTTGGCCACGTTTTGTTGAGCTGACCTTCCTTACTTTTTTTTTTTAATCCATGGAAATCTATTCAAGGAAGCAACACATCATTTGCTTCATCTTGAATGGAATTCTGGAATATCAGGTGTGAAGTATCCCTGCACCTCCAAAATGAGCCCCATTATCATTACCCTGCACAAAGCTCCAACATTTACTTGGTTGAAAGAACAAGAGAATTAGAATGGGTGTGACTACAGCCAGAACTTTTCTCAATCCTATCATTGGTGTGGATAGAAAAAGCTCCCTCCCCCTCCAAAAACCAGTGACATGCAATGGCTTGCAACAACTTTATTTCCCCAACACAACCACCACAGCAGCTATAACACTACAAACAGCACATATGGAAGGGTTTTGTCTAACCTGGTGCTCTCCAGATTTCTTGGACTACATCTCCCATCAGCCTCAGCCAGCACATTCATGTTGGCTGGGGTTGATGGGAGTTGTGGTAATCTGGAGGGTTAGATCCAACTGAAGAAAAAGCTTTATAAATATCTACAATTCATCTTTAAGAACCGCTACTTTTTAAAAAAATAAATAAATCCAAAATGCTTTCCTTGATTTCCTCCCATGCATGTACATAAAATTTGTTGTGCAAATATTACTGATATATCAGGGTATCTTTGAGTATGTCTTCAGCTGAACCCTAGCTACCTTTCCAATGCTAAGACAAAATATGAAGCTGAAAGATATTAATGTTGCAAGAGAAGGAGTTCACTAGAGCATTGAGGATTAAACCTGCAAATACCTTTCTGCAAATGCCATTAAACCAGCTTTAGCTGTAATACTGTCCTGCTAGCAATATAATAGTGGGAATGTTTTGTAGATCGAAAAAGGAAGCCCCTTTGTAAAGTCTTTTGGGGAAATTTTGTATGTGAGGCGATGGGTATGCATGATTCAATAATCAGCGTGCTTAGGCCTTTTTCCTGTATATTTATCAGCCTGAACGCCGGCATCATGCCAATTCATGGGTTTATGTCATCTAAACAAAATATAATATGAAGCTTTCCAGTGTAAAAAAAAATACTTCACAGCCCCCCCCCCACATGAGTAGAGATTTTACATGTGGTAATCAAAAATATGTGCTAAAGACTGTAACCAATGTTAATTTGCACTTGATACTTTGAGTTTAAAAAACACAAACATCATTAGAAGTGAAGACTCATATAGACCAATTAAAATAACAAAACAGTGGATATATAGGAGGATATGTACTTTGAAAAAAATCATACAAACATACACTGAACAGTGGTCTGGTCCTATATTTATGCCACATAGAAGGGTAAGGGGGACCTCTTACCTTTGCAGAATCTTGTTTAGGCATATAAAATAAGTGTTAAATTGTGTTTTTAAGAGATTGCTTATGTGACTGAATATTGTGAACCTGAAGGCTTCTGCCACCCTCCGCCAAATAGGTGACAGACTAGGGAAAAAGAGATTTATCACTTTTTAATTAAGTTTGTGTCAACTCATAAGGTTTATTTCAGTACAGATTTGTTGACCAAAGTATCTCTGGGAAACGTGCATTTAACTGAAGACTAAATCCTAAACACACTGGACTGAACATACAGAGACATACAGCATGATCATAACCATGCCTACTCTGAGGTAAGTCCTATTGAATTCCATTGGGCTTACTCCCAGGTAAGCAAGGTTAGGCTTGCAACCATAATTCTGAGTGAACAAGCACAGGACTATACTCTTAGAGAGCAATGCTTGGGGAAGGTCGCTGAGGGGCTGAAGGATGCGCTGTCAGTTCATGGGCAGAGGCACCCCCAGTTCAGTGCTCTTCAGGGCCAGAAATGTGATGTTTTTGGCAGCAGATTGGGGGAAGCCTTGGATCTACAGGATACAAATGCCCTTCTTCCTACTAACACCCTGCCCTCTGAAAAAGGGCAAAATAATCTGTGCCAGTTCCGGGGACCATTGGTGTCAATGGAATGATTTAAAACAAACTATATACCTTTATTTGTACTTTGTTCCATTTCAGGCTCTTTTGAACCAATAGCCATATCCACCACAGTCCCGGAACCTATCTATAACCTGACTCTTTCCAAGGCCTGACAGAAAGCCATTTTCCTCATTCAATGGAAACTCAAATTTGATAGCTGATTTTCCCACAACCAGAATATTCTGTGCCTCCTCTTACCACTGTGCTTTTGTGTGTTGTTTTGGCAAATTATTATGCAACATTCAAAACTGATGCTACAGTCCCCCTGAGAAGGGATGGGTGACAAATGTGAACCAGTCCTCATTTAAAGACAAACTTAACAAATCCGTACTTTCTGAAACAATACATGAACCAAAACACATCCATCCTTTAAAATTCACACGTCTCTGAATTTTGCAAAGCAGTTCTCCTGCCAAGTAATATTTATGTGTATAAAGTGTGCATTAAAATACATATATTAGGGGTGGAAATATACACAAATTTATATAAAGGCAAATTGCTTTGCAAAAATAAGTATATAAGGGGAAAGTTGCCATGGAATTCTGATGAATTTTCATGAGGACCATCCCCACATTTTGATTGTTTTAACTGAACTTTATTGACAAGTAAAATAGGTAATATAATATAATATAATATAATATAATAAATATAATATTATAATATATTATAATATATTATATTATATTATAATATAATATAATATAATATAATATAATATAATATAATATAATATAATATAATATAATATAATATAATATAATAATATAATATAATATAATATAATATAATATAATATAATATAATAATATACTTTTTGAATGGAAAAATTTAATTTCCTATATATTCTAAATGCCAATAACCTTTTTATATTTTCCATTCATGGCTATCCTTTTCTTGAACTATTTTTTTTTCATAACCTGTAGTCCACACCAATGCCTGAAATATCCAGTTCTCACTTTAAGCTGTTGGCTGACTACATTTATTTAATTCTTCTTGATAATTAACTCCATTCTTCAACGTTGCTGACAATTTAATCAAGCTCAGTTGTTCCCATATTTTTCTGATGATATCCTGCTTTGTTAGTTTATGTGTGCTTTCCCATGCTTTGGCATATAGCAACCTTTCAATGGTCAAAACATGCAGAATCTGTATCTTATACGAATATGGGGGCTGGCATTTCCTAAAATTTAATAAGCAGACTCAGGGCTTTAAAGGTAGCTCCACGGACAAGCTTTCTCCTATGGTTTTAACCAGGCAGTTCCAAAAACACTTTCCTATACAGTGGTACCTCGGTTTACGAACTTAATCTGTTCCGGAAGTCCGTTCTTAAACCAAAACTGTTATTAGACTGAGGCGCACCTTCCCTAATGAGGCCTCCCGCTGCCGGTGCCCTTCCACCGTTTGGATTCCGTTCTTAGACCAAGGTAAAGTTCACAAACCGGGACACTACTTCCGGTTTTGTGTTCGTAAACCGAATCATTCGTAAACAGGGCTGTTCTTAAACCGAGGTACCACTGTATTTGAAAACTTGTTTTCATTAGGAGTTTTTTGGGATGGGGGGAAGGAATCACAAACAGGTCTGGAAATGTGGATAACTGAACTGAAGACTGGAAAATGAGAAACTGAGAGAAATCAAAATGGACAGATGTGCCTGTCCCTACCCCTGAGTGAGCTTTATGCTCAAGGAACATCATGTATCACATAAGCTACCTTCATCATTTTTCAGCTTGTGTGTGGATAGTGTTAAGACACCTGAATGCACTAAGAACATGTGGCTCAGGGTATAAATGAAATGTGTTGAAAAGTAACGACTGCGTGCAAAATTTCCTCTTTTATTGCAGTTCACTGCCATAGCTTCTGGCTTCATTTTGCTCCAATAAGTATCTGAACGTTCAGAATATGCCTATGTGAAGCAAAGCGTCCAATGTGAGAGGGTGAGATGAAACACCATATTGGAAGATGAAAATAAAGAATAAGCATCCTGTTCATTGGTTAGTAGGACACACAGTATGCAATCTAAATAACCTTCGGCTGGTGTGTTGAAATATTTAGAATTGGAATCCTCACCATTCAGGGCAGGGCTGGGGGACCTCAGAACTAAGAGTCTCTCTCTCCTTCTGGCCCGCAGACCTCTCTCCAGGCCACACCTCTCACCGGCCCTGTGGTGCACACTCCTTGGGTGCTTTGTGTGACTGGAATGTGTCCTTGAACTCTGACAATGCCTTTTGATTGTCTGGATCAGGGTTTCCCAAACTTGGGTCTCCAGCTGTTTTTGGACTACAAATCCCATTATCCCTAGCTACCAGGACCAGTGATCAGGCGTGATGGGAATTGTAGTCCAAAAACAACAGGAGGCCCAAGTTTGGGAAACCCTGCTCTGGTTGGAGGACAGAGACAGGTAGGTGTTGGTGTGTAGAAACTAGTCTAGTATCCCAAGGTAAAGTTTACATCCATTTCTCCATCTAATGTTGTCTCTGGACCCAATCCCTACTGGGTAGTGGTATCGGATGGCTTCCTATCTTCCTCCTGATGAACTTGTGAAACACAGGTCATACAAACAATACTCAGGATTTCAGAATATTAGTATATTTTAGCCCTATCACAGATTTTCTAGATTAGACTGTGACTCACCTTTTCTTCGAGTTTATAACATAGTAGTGCTCAGTTTGAGTTTCCTTTGCATAAATTTCTGGTATAGCCAAACCTTAATGAGAGCCAGAGAGCAACAGTACTTATAGCCAAAACCTGTTTTCTATTGCTCTGAAATATACGAGGTAGTGTTAAAGCCAAGCGTGTTTTTAAATCTTCCCAAGAGCTCTTTTACCTCATCACCGCATATCCTAGAGCAGCTCTGCCATATATTTCATACCAGGGGCAGTAGAGCATGCTTTCAAGTCACTTGTGTGTCATTTCCAGGTAAAAGCATGTTAAGTGCTGGATATGGCAAAACCACAACCTAACTGCATTTAATGTCAAAGATGTCAGCATTCCTTATGGGTAGCGATGGGGGAGAAATTCAATTCACTTCACATTTAAAGGTGAACATACCCAATTCCCACTTTCTAGAACAATGTATGAAACTGAAACACATCCCTTCATTGCAAATTTGCCCATCTCCACATTTTGCAATACAGTTCTCCAGCCAAGTTGTTTGTACAAAAATGCACATATTAGGGTTAAGTGTGCATAGAAATGCATATATTAGTGAAAGCAACATATTTATATTGGGGGGGGGTGCTGTTTTTATGAGGCCTTTTAAAGTAATGTAAACAGGTGAGGAAATATGGAGAACTGAATTTAAGATTGCAAAAATAAGAATGAGAAACTGACAGAAACCTAAATGGACCAATTCCCCCATCCTTATTTATGGGACAATAATTTTATATTTCATGCACTGGGGCTTATATGATATACCCACTTAAATATAGTAATAGTAAAGACAAGTGAGGTACACACTCATCTGTTCCTGCTAAAAGAAATTAGCTAAAGAACCATGTAACATTTTATTAAGTTTGGAAGTCTACAAACTCTTTACCTGACTTCCCTTTAACTGTGGTCTCATGAGAAGTGTTGTCGGCTCTCAGTTTGGAAGATGTCAGAATTCCCTGTACCTATTTTCCATTTGCGTCCGGTGTGTCCATGTGCAACAATTGGCCATTCCACTCTTATAATTTAAAGCAATAAACTGCATTTGGCGTCGGAAAATGTATCTTTTAAAAAACGTTGTTTTATATGGTTTCTCGAGCACACATGACAACCAATAATTGCTGGTTTTGTAGCATCTATAATTTTTAGGAGCAGGGACAGAGGAGGAAATATTCTTTTTACACATACACACATTCCTAACAAAGCTGTAGGGATTTATATAAACACAGTGCCTTGAAGCATCCCAGCAGAACAATTCTAAGGTGACAGGAAGTTATATGCCTATGGGGTTTCCACGTACCACATGAGCTGAAGCTTGCATTTGCAGTCCGGTTTGTAGTATTATGTACATAGATAATGCTATGGCAAATACCGTATTGGCTTGAATATAAGCCGCACCCGAATATAAGCAGCAGCTTAAAAATTGGAGGGAGGAGAAAAAAAGAAAAGAAAAAAATACCCGAATATAAGCCGCTCCATTCCTCGCTGCTCCTGGCTGCATACTTGGGGGGGGGTGCGCTGCATTGCCGGTGGCCTTTCCCCTTCCTTGCTCTCTCCCTTCCCAGCCTTGAGGGAGAGGACGGGGGGACTAGGCACAGGGCGGGCGCCACTTTGCGGTGCTCCTGGTACTGTTTGCCCTGCGCTCCTGGCTGCATACCGTAAGGTCGTGAATATAAGCCGCACCTTAACTTTTCACGGTTGGAATTTGGGGGAAAAGTGAGGCTTATACAAGGATGGGCGGATGGGCAGGGGGACACCTGTGGCCTTCAAGAGGCTGTTAGACTGCAATTCCCATCTGCCTCAGCCAGCATGGCCCATAGTCAGATGTTGGGAGTTTTAATTAAACAACATATTGACTGCTACAGGTCAGCTACACATGCACGCAAGAGTCCTTCCTAGTTGTACCAGGGATTGAACTTGGAAACTTTTACATGCAAAGCACATGTTGTAGCACGTAGCTAAGGCTCTTTCATTGGGTTTTCTCCCAATGAAGTACACCTGTACACTCAGTCACACAGGTGCTGCAACATATTAGCTATTACAATAGGCGACCCGAATTCATGTTCCAGATACCAACGTAGTCATTTCCCTCTGCTTCCCAAGACTGTGGTCCGTGTTGCACATGCCCAAGTGTCACACAGCAAAAGAAAGGGAGGAGGGTTCCGTGCATCTTTATGCTGATCTCCTCTTATGCTCCTGGCTTTGCAAAAGACAGGAATAGAAGCACCCATTTTTGCTTCGATATTTTTACTTTTTAATGAAATGATTGAGATTTGTAGAGTGCCTCTGATGAGCATGGCCCCTACTGATTTTGTCATGTAAATCAAATGCTGTGTGACACATTTGACTATTATTTAATACTTGATGAGGATTTACGCAAAAGAAACACAGTGCCAAGCCTAAAGCTGTTTAAATCTTTTAACTAGCAGGGTTTTCCTCCCCTGTTTTTTTTTAATCTGAGGAGGGTGGGGGAATAGTCTTTAATGCGCAATGTATTTTGTACTGGAATGATATGATGTCAATATTTCTAGAGCTGCAGGGGCTGTTAGGGTGGCTGTGAGTCCTACTTTACAGAGGACAGTCCTATGTTTTGAAAGGCAACAGTCCTCTATTTGAAGGTGTCCTATCCAAGTCTGGTTTAAGGATAAAGATAAGGAATCATAAAAGGAGCCCCCAAGCTGCCCATCAACATTACCCAATACATAAATACACAAGACAAATATTTAAATTGATCACAGCTTGAGTGATCAGTTGAACGCATGATGAGAAGTGCTGTTGACCTAAGCTTATGCTGAGTCTGGCGAGCATGTCAGATGCAATGCCGTGCTTTTAAATAAGTTCAAGGTTTGGAGAACGGGGCCATGAAGAAGGAAGTTGTACTTATCGTGAATAATATCGCTGTGCTATTGCATATCAGCGCAACCTGACTGATTGCCATTTCAGTGGAAGAAGAGACAAAAGCCCATCTCAAAGATTCCTTCAGTAGTATAGTTACTTCCCAATGCTGTCCAGCAGACCTCAGTGGGAAGTATCTTTAAGCATTCCTAGTGCCACGTGGATACCCTGGCTACTGAGAAGCGTGCCACTGATGGAGTGCCAGAAATGAACCTAAGCACACTTGAAGTCTGACGAAAAAGCGATCCTGCAACGTGAAACATTATTTTCAACACACTAGTATATATCTTCAGTTTTACCGCTCTAGTTTAGGAGACAATGTGCCATCCTGAACAGCTTTAATTGTAATTCAAGAGTCTCTTTTATGCAACGACACTATGTGGTGAATGCAACAGCCGTTATGACAATGTCATTGGGAGATTCTCTTTCCCCCAAAGAGCAATTCAGATGTTAGCATATACTTACATGATTTCCTAAAGAGCTTTTATCAGGCACTTCCATTAGCGTCATATCAACTCCAAAGGACCCCTTTTAAATAAGTCAATGACAGTGTCTCATTGGAGCCCTTACAAATGGAAGCTAATGGATTCAGCAAAAGATGATGGCGGAAAGGCATTCCTTCACTTTTTATTTACCATATGATTTTACTCAACACACGGCCAGCTTTAAATGTCTTATCTGAGTAAGGTAGTACTGAAGACTGGTTTAAGATTGCTTCTGCTGGAGCCTAATCCAAACCCTATTCACATCTTCTGAAGAAGAATGCAATGTCTTTCCTAAGTGGAGTTGCTGCTGATCTTGGGTTTTCCTCCTTGTCAAAGGCACCATGGTAGCAGTCCAATTTCAATTTCAGTATCATTCAACTTCCCCTAATTCTCTTGCACACTTTTTTTTGCTTAATTATTTGCCTTCCCCTAATACTCCATTAGCCTTTTGCTTTAGCTGTACGTAGGCCACAGGACTGTGATCTGTGAGCCATCTCCAACATGGTATTGCATTATGTTTACAACCTTTCCCATGATGGTGAATCAGGAACCACTTTCCAGACTAACAGTTCCTTGTGGGTTTTCCTTCAGATTTTGTGTCAAAGAAAAGTAGTGATCCCATATGTTTGGTGGGGATAATGAATCTAGCTTGTTCCAAGACCAGTTGCTGCCTCCTCATGTCCAGTTAGTCATTCACAACGGGTCATGCTGTAGCAAGAGTCTTCAGTCAAACAAATAGAGACCAGAACTTGGCTCAATACTGGTGTGTGTGTGTGTGTGTGCATTTGCAAATGAACAGACTTTATTTTCCTACTCAAAAATTGGGGTTCATCCTTCAATGCCACTCCAAAATATTAATCCACCATCTGAGCCTCATGGAAAAAGTTTGAAAGCAACATAAAGCTCTAAAAATACAAAAACAACAACAACACCAAAGATGACTTTGAGGAAGCCTTAAGTGCACTAGGCTTAGGGAAAGGCCATGCATTTATTTATTTAGCTCTTGCTATTGAGGTTAAAAACTGGCTTATATTTACAACTGATTATAGTTATGGAGATCTTGCCCTTCTTATACCTTTTATATTTATGACATAGCTGTTTGTTTGTGTTTCTTTATGCATGCGTTTTCTGGCAATAGTGCGGCTCACTTAGCATAGAAGCATAAGTCATTACCAATTCCACCTCCTCCCTCCCTCCCACTCCCATTCCCATGCTCTCATTGCTCTAGAATCATGTCAGGGGCAGCATTCCATTGTGACTAAGGCCTCTATAAAACTTTAGTCAATAAGTGTTTAATACAGCTATTGACAAAGGTTTATGGGGTCCTGATTCATAAAGGACTGGAGCTTATGGTATTGAGCACTGTTCATGATTTGCATTCTAAATCACCTTGCAAATTGATGGCACTTATCTGAAAAGAAAAGTTAAAAAGTTCAGTGTTAAGCAGTGCCTGATTAAGTATCAAACCAAATACAACCATAAAAGAGATTTATGTGATCCAGAACACCTTGTTCTAATTGGAAAAAGGGATATTTATGGCAAATAGCAAAGGGACGAGTTTACACTTTTAATTTATTTTTAAATGCCATGATTTTTGGCCTTGTGGTAGTATCTTTCTGAAAGAGGTTAGGGATTTAGGGGGCGTTGATGACACATATAAAAGCCCATCTATCAATGCATATTAATTTATGCTCATTCTTAGACAGCATCAGTCTGATGTTATGAGGATCAGAATGATGCTACATTTTTAAGAACAAATTTCCTATTAATGGTGGGGGTATTTTTTGCCTCTCCATGTAACACTATATGCAAGCACACCATCATTTGTTGACATTAAACATGCCATAAATAAGAGGTCCTGAAAAAGCATCTCTGTGGTCCATAAACTACCCGGAGTTCTCTCATAGTTGATATACTAAGTGGATTTTAAAAAATTGCTATCCAAACTTTAATCCTGTCAGCAGCTAAGTCCTGACCAGTGCACAATCCACACCCACCCACACCACAATCAGGAGACAGATCAGATCACTGAATTAGGGAATTCATGGGACTAACTTTCCCTACTTGCAGGCACATTAATGGATGGATTGGTAGTACTGTTACACTTTTTCATGCCAAATCCTCTATGCACAGAAACTATTTGATCAATAGCTGAACATGTGCTAGAAAGAAATGTATGCCATGCTGCTGCAGTTGGGACCAGGATAATGAATCTGTGATTGCTGTCTTTAGTTCTAATGTAATATTTCACCATACAATTCTTTACATAGCAGTTGGTAGTTCTGAATGCTAATTTGCAGATGCTTCCAGGCTCACATCACATATATATCTCATGAAACCTGTAGTTTTTCTTGTATGTTGAAGATGCACCTCTCTACTCTGGTCTTTGACACCTGAGATACAGATTTTAGAAACCACCCTATTCACTTGATTGTAATTTGTTTTAATTTATATTAATATTAGCAATTGTTGTAACCCACTATGGGACCTCATGGGGAAAGGCGGGTAAGAACTCTAGTAAGTTGTCATCATCGTGCATGGGGTATGCTTTTTCATTGATCATGCTGTCTTGGCTTTACATGGTGCTACAAAGCAAGAAATTCTAATGGTTACCAGCCTTATTCAAGTTTTTCTGGATAGACGATATTATCAATCAGTTCAGGACTGACACAATCACCAATATCTTCCTCTCCCTCCCTCTGCATACTGCATTACCAAGCAGTGTTGCTGAGCTACAGCACCAACGGGCAGAGGCACATTCAATTATACTAGTCACAACCATGTACTAACCTAGGAGGGCTGGCACTAACTTGGCAGGCCAGGCACTACAATACTCATCTACAGAGATGTCTGGGAGCTTTCGAAGGCAGCTAAACTGGCTTCTGCAAATGTAGCATCATAGCATCTGTTCCATGCAAAGTAGAGCTCAGTCAGAATTTCTCAAAATATATTTCCCTGAGAAAATGACTAAGATTGCTTCTTTTTCTTACTCCACCCCACCCAGAAAAAGACTATTTTGCATATTTTTCTCTGGATATTATCCACACACACACACACACACACACACGGCCTGGAACATTGCTAGGCCCAGAGCACCATGGACAGAGGTGGATTTAGAGGAGTGTGACTGGGTGTAAAATCTTGGAGGTGCCAGAACTATGATGTAGAATGGAGAGGCGGTGCTGAATTTTGGTGTTGCAAAGGGGGCTGCTGAAATTTGAGGGCCCCCAGGTATGCCAGTGCTGTGGAGGATGGAGAATGGAGGCCATTATGCCAATGTATTTGCTGTCTTCACTTGCAGCAGCAAAATAAATACCTGGTATGGAAAGGGGAAGATGTTGTGCTATTGTACAATGGTGAGCTCTGCTATTGTAATCAAGGTAGCCATCAAACTGGGAAAGGCTGGTTTGTAGAATGTCTTCCATCTCAACCCAAAGTATGTATTTTTGAGGGTGGGGTTTGGTTGCTGATTATTATTATTATTCTTTGCAGCAGAAGTCATTCCAAATCTCCTCTAAATCCACAGGAATTGAATGGAAAAAAGCAAATATACTCTAAGAAATCAGGTGGTGTGGGAAGAAGGACCATAAGGAAAAAGCAGCAATTAATTTAATATTGGTATGATTCTTTTGATTTACAAGGGCAGTAAAGTGTGTTAAGTTCAGTCTGCTCATGCACATGACCAGCCTTATTTGGGTGATATACAATATCCCTGTGTTTGTCTCTTGTCTTTCGATACAAAGAAGGAAGAAGATCAAGAGAGCAAATAGCTAAATAATGTTCTTTCCTTCAGGTGTTATTTATTTTGGGCTGGGAGGTGGGGTAGGGATTCAGATAGAGCTAGAAGTATCATTCCTGAATGATAGACAAACTGTGAGTGAATGGGATTGTGAAGAGAAGGATAAAAGAGAGAATGCATTAACATATCTAGAGTGAATCATGATTGTTTAAGTTGAGCTGCTTCAAAAGCTGTGGGATTATTGTTCTTGTGCAGGTGTTGATCTTCACCACATAACAGAGGCACCATTGTATTTTAAACAGACATGAATATATGTGATTGATAGAGTGTGCAGGCCTGCATTGCACCAAACATTAAGCTACCTTAGGACAAGAAACTATGAAATGGTGCCAACCATTCATCTGGTATGAAAGAATCTTGCTCCCTACATTCTTATAAAAGATCGAAACCTATTAAAAGGTGATATTTCATTGTATTTGTTTCAAGTTGTGTTGAATCGGTTAATTCTGACAAATTCCACAAGCTATTCATTTTTGCTTATTTTAACGAGTTAGGTAAAGTCTGCTATAGAGCAAACTGCAGTTGTGTGAGTTTTAACATTCTTAAGGGCATTTCCCAAAACAAACAAAAGCTTAAGTTCTGACTTGCAAATGGCTATCATTTTGTTCAGGTCACCTGATCGCTTCATTTGGATGATACCTAATCATGCCATTCCAGTTCAATGCATGGAAAGCAGAATGGCTTCTGCCATTTTGGCCACCTGAAGAGGGGTGACCTACACAAATAAGGTGTACGTGTATGAAATGCAGATCTCAATTATATATTACAAAATTGACCACCCAATTGAGGCCCATAAAAGTAGGATTTTACACACATGGGGTGTACTCAGAGATGGGGGGTGGTCTTGAGGAGGCAGAGGTCAGGATGGTATGTTGGCTCCAAACGATGGTTATGATTGGCACTTTTAGGTATCTGAAGTAACCCAATAACATGTCATGTACATGTCTGCAAAGGGGATTTTGCAAAATTCAGGTGGCCAGATAAATATGGAAAAGAGGATCATTTAATGGGAAAGCAACTAAACACCATTTCAAAAAAAGGCAGAGGAAAGTGAATGAGACGAACACAAGCCCTGCCATAATATTTTCCAATGTAGCTCTAGAAGAAGAAGAAGAGTTTGGATTTGATATCCCACTTTATCACTACCCGAAGGAGTCTCAAAGTGGCTAACATTCTCCTTTCCCTTCCTCCCCCACAACAAACACTCTGTGAGGTGAGTGGGGCTGAGAGACTTCAAAGAAGTGTGACCAGCCCAAGGTCACCCAGCAGCTGCATGTGGAGGAGTGGAGACACGAACCCGGTTCCCCAGATTATGAGTCTACCGCTCTTATCCACTACACCACACTGGCTCTAGTGTGCTACATTGAAGTAGGAGATCTATCCCAGGTGCCACTGCATGGAGCTTTCCCTGTTTTACAAGTTTGTGTTGCAGCAAACTTGGGGACAAAGAACCTAACTATTATAAATGATCCACTAGATTGGGTAAGAGAGGGAAGCCAGCATAAAGTATGGAGGCTCCAAACTCCATTCAGGAGCAGGGCTACTATAGCAGGACTACTATTGGCTAAGGCAGCCTAAGCCTGGCAAAGGAAAAACAAGCCTTTAAGACAGAGCTTGACTTAGAATACCCTTTTTGCCAGAGTAAATTCTGCCGGATTGCCATGTGATGTACCAAGCTGAACAGAGTTAGGATACAGCATAAGTCCCTCTTGCCCCTCCATTCCAGCTGAGTCAGGATGGCAGACTTACACTGCTGAACCTCTGGCTGAGCTGAGCATGGGGAATTATGCTAGAATAGCCCAGCTGACCTGGGAACCTGCTGACAGAGCCAGAAAGCCTCCACTTCTGAATTCCCTGCTTCCAGCAGATCTAGGGTTAGGATTATACCCTAAATGAGGACCATTGCACAAGACCCTTCTGAAACAGGGTTGAGGTTTTGTTAGTCAACTCAGCCTTGCTATGGAACAAGTTCACCTCCTGCTCACCCTCCTCGTATGTAAATATTCACCCTAGATAGCACTAAACCAAATTCTTAGCTAAAAGAAGAGTAGAACAGATGGGGATATTCATTGCAAAGGGGAAAGATAACATTTTTGATGCACTTCAAAACTCTTATTTAAGATAAAAATAGAGTAACCTTTTGTGTAACTCCTATGTCCTGAATTTTAATGACACTTCTTCTTTCTTCTTCTTCTTCTTCTTCTTCTTCTTCTTCTTCTTCTATTTGTCCCCTCTTCTGAAAGTAGATTTCTAAGTGTTCAGATTGGTTTGTCAATTTGGTTGATTTCCCCCCCCTCCCCGTTACCATCTACCATCTTCATCCACTATGGGGTGTCATGGAATTTGTTCTCATTCTTAATTCCAGCTTAATTGCCTTATCAGCTCCTCTGATGAGAGGAGCAAATTTCCCCCCAAAAAATTGCCATTGCCATTCCCTTTCCTGATCTAGCTTTCCCCCCAATCTCTTCCAAGAAAGATATCTGAAGACACTGACAAAAGCTTTGTTAAGGTAATTTGGCAAGATCAAAGCAGAGGAAGTATCTGTTCTGAGTCTGTATTTTATATCTCCCCCAGGGTATGGGAACTGGCATTACCTAATCTCCAGTTATTTTACTGAGCTGCCAGAGTCAATTTTATGTCCTTCTGGACCATGAATAATGCTTGCAGTGTTTGACTTTCTTTAGAAGTTGCTGGCTGTTTGAAGGCTCCATTGCACTCTTCCCCCTTGTAGTCCTGCAACCTTAGCAAGATGCTTTCTTTTATCAGTAAATTTATCAGGCCCAGAAAACCAGTTGATACCATGCTGGTCATGGGAAACAAAGGATTTAAAAGGCCTCTCATGTTTTCTGTTGATATTAGTACAGCAACAATATGTCAGGAAAACATGACAAGGGTGTTTTGCGATTCTAAAAACTTTACAACTCTTCAAACCCCTCAATGAATTTTTGCACAATGGATATCATCATTGTGAGGACCCCTCTTCAGAATTATTAATAATAATAACAATAATTATATTTTTTATATGCTGCTCATGTGACTAGGTTGTCCCAGCCACTCTGGGTGGCCTCCAACAGTATATGAAAAACACAAGAAAACATCAAACTTAAAAAGCTTCCCTGAACAAGGCTGCCTTCAGATGTCTTCTAAAAGTCAGATAGTTGTTTATTTCCTTGACATTTGATGGGAGGGCGTTTCACAGGACAGGTGCCACTACTGAGAAGGCCCTCTGCTTGGTTCCCTGTAACCTTACTTCTCACAGTGGGGGAACCGTCAGAACACTGTTGGAGCTGGATGTCAGTGTCTGGACTTAATTGTACATACCCTTTCCTAATTTCTGCCTCATGCCTTTTGCACTTGATATAAACCAACTCAACTGAGAATAAAAAGTAAATTACTGTGATTGTGCCATGAATAGAGTGAGGGGAAAAATATGTTTGCCATGCTGGATGAAGTCAGGGTTTATCTACCTTACTGAGCCAATGTGGTGTCAATGCTGATGAAAATGCTGGGGGCTGGGTGTGGGGCTGCTGCCTAAAAGGCCATGAGTAGAACTCAGTGCAGGGCAGAGGTTGAAAACCTGTGACCCTTAAGGCGCTATCAGACTCCAGCTCCCATCAGCCACAGCCAGCATGAGCAATGGCCATGGGTCATAGAATCTTACAACATATGGAGGTCCTCTGGTTGGTTTCTGCTGGGAGAAAGGTTGGATCCAGATTTAGGAAGCAATCCTACAGCAAGCTGGGACGAGCGGGTTAGGATCCAGAGGATTTCCAGTTGTATCTAGAGGATCCCCTTGTAGCTGGGCTGTACCACCTTAACTATGTTACCCTTGGCTCAGCCAGACATCTCTCATCCTGGCTCAGTCAGGTCCCAGCTGGTTGAGCTGAGTCCAGCAGATCTTAACCCAGTGTAACCCCTGAAAAAGGGGGTGTTCTCGGGACATGCAGGGGGTGGAACCAGAAAGTGGGGGATGTAGGCTGGATCCTAAACCCATTCAGTTTGGCCATGTGACCTGGCAACCCAGCATAAGTGAAGCCAGGAGAAAAGATTGTGTAAAACAAACATTGTTTTTATGGCTTGTCCTCCCTCTGCCAGGCTTAGGTTGGCTCGGCCAGCAGCTGAACAGAGTTTGGCTGTGGTGTAACTTTGTGGTGACTTAATTTACACCAGCTTGCTTTGCCCCAGCTTCTTGTGTACAGGATGCTCCTATAGTTATGCTTAGAGTAGACCCACCCAAAAACAATGGAATTGAAGTTAGGCGTGACTTATGTAAATTGTTGCTGTAGAACTACACTAAACGTGACTAAATCTGATTACCAATGATTGTGGCCTGCTCACACAGAAGGACTTTCCCTTCATCTTCTCCACTCTGAAGCTCCCTGCATGTCCCCCCATCTTCTCCAGAGGGTTAACGGATGCTGTAGAGCATACTGAAGGAGGCATGGAGGTCAACTGGGCAGAGAGCAAGGGGGAGTCCTGTTGCATCTTCTGGTACAATGTTGGATGTTACCACCACTTGGTCTTAGGTCATGGTCTGAAGCCTCATGAGACTACCACCATGCTGAAGCAAAGGAGATCTGGGTATGGCCACTGGCTGGTGGAACCTCCTGGGGGTGGGGTCTCCTGCTTCCATCCTGGACTTCATAAGGGAAGTGAGATTAAAAATGTAAGAAAACAAATAAAGACATGTTTATTTATTTCATTTAGATCCCACTCCCCCCCCCCCCAGGAGTCTATCACCACCATTTGTATAGCACCTCTGCAAAGCTCTAGAAGGAGCAGAAAGCTAGATCAAGACATTTGGATGTGGTCATTGAGAATAGCCTTTTGCAAAGGGAACCTGCATTGAAGCTTGTTGTTCTTTCTTTATATATTTATAAAATTAGGTTTTTAATCAACTCTGTTATATGTGAGTACATATCTATTGACAGACTCTGCTTTCTTCCTGCCTGGATACATTTCTCCACTTTAGTTTGCAACATAACTTATCACAATCAATTTTTTATTTTTACTTGCTAGCATATGTCTTTTTAGCTTTCCCATTGTTGGAGTTTGCATGTTCTCAATACAATATCAGAGTTGATTTTTTTGTTTTGTTTAGTATAACAGATGGGCAAGAGCATTATTTTTCTACATATTCCATTTTGCTGCTTTGTTTATATTTAGTGTTGACATAAAATAAGTAGATCGGGGTTTTTTTTTGGGGGGGGGTCTTTTTTCTACCTGAAGGTACCAAAAAAAGAAAGAAAGAAAGAAAGAAAGAAAGACACTAGCTTCTTAAATGCTTTGATATCAAAATGACAAAGATGACTGAAATATATCAGATGCTCATGATGAAAAAAGTGGGAATTATAAAATTGGCACTTAAAGTAGTGTGAAGTTATGTTTTTAGCTAACAGGATTCCCCCCTTTTCATTATATTAATCTACAAAAAGTGAGAAACATTCTAACAAATGCGAATAATTTTTGAAATTTAGAAGAAATTATTAGCTGTGAGGATATTGGAAAAATCATTTTAATAATTTTGTTGTTTGCCAACCTTGGGTTCCTTGAGAGGCAAGGCAGAATAATAAATAAATAAATAATAATAATAATTATTATTAATAATAATAATAATAATAATAATGTAGTCCAACTTGATACAGGGAAGTTCCTTATGTATTTCCACATGGCTGGTTCCATCTTTCCATCTGGTTCCATCTTTTAGGAGGAACTGTTTCAGTTGCCTGTCCCATGTGGTTCCTGCTAATATACATTATGGAAGACACTCTGGCAACTTAACAGTTGAAGCTGAGCCTCTCTCTAAGTTTCCAAACTCTCCTTGCAAGCCATAGAGCTTGCTTTCACCAGCATGATTCTTCTTCCAACTGAGAAGTGACCCATGCTCTGGGAGTAACTACCACACCAACAGATCAGAAGCAATTAAGTTTTATTGTCAAGTGGTTAATTATGTGCTTGTTGCCTCCTAGAATTACTCAAGCAGACTGGTATACTGAACGTGGATTGATCAATCATACTTAGAAGCAAAATCCTTCCTTAATAGTTTATCGGCTTACAACTAGGCGGCAACAGCTGAAATGTTTAAAAAGAAGTAGGCTCCTGCCTGCCAGTGCTTAATTTATCAAAAGACAGGTGTAGGGGAATAAGCCTTCCTAGAAGCTAGGCCTCCTCGTGTGAAAAGCTTGCCTCAGAATCCCAAAAGTATTGAGTGTGTTCTTACAAAATATGTGCCTGTTATCTCCAAGATGCATAAATCAAATATACAAATCAGGTACGACACCTTTCCGTGAGAGACATGAAGTACTTAACATGGCCTATTATTCTTATATATCACTTTATCTGACAAAAGTTTTCTCTTTCTAGCTGTTTAATTGTGATTAGGAAGAAGATAGTGGTTTAGTCTCAAGGGTTTTAGGGCATGCAAGTAGATAGGCTATATTGTGTCAAACATACTGCTTTTAAGACATGTGTATTAAACGATTCCTTCATTAAGTCTGTCAAGTTTTACATGCCATAATGCACTTGGGCCTATTTACTTTAGGCTACCATCATAAGAACATAGGTTGGTTGTAAAAGAGGGTTAGGCAAATTAATGAAGGTAATTTACTACTAACCATCATGGCTACATCCTGTCTCCAATGTTGCTGGAAATTGCCTGAGGAGGAAATGCAGTTCATAAAGTTCATAAATGCAGGGGGAATGCAGTTCATAAAGTTGCAGCTTGGTTTATCCAGACTGCACCCATGAATAGATTAATTAATAGATAAATAGATTATCAGTGCTCAGAACTCTCTCTTTCTATGTTTTTCTACTCCCGCCTGGTTCGGATGTACCACCTAACCATATTTTAGCATTATGAGAACAGGCCTGCTTGAATCCTAGCTCTTTCCCCTTTCCTCTCCCCCTCTAGCACAGCTGCAAAGAGGCAGCTGGAAACATCCACTTCCTGATTTAGACTAAGTAGAATTTCCTGTTTCTCCCAAACTGGGAATTCCAGTCTGCTTGAAGCATGGTTTGTTGCAACAAACCAGCGTCAAACCATGGTTTGATCCCAGCTTCTTTCTATAAACTATCATTTCAATTAATCAAGCTAGCACACCTGTATAGTATAACAATAAACCACAGCTAGTGCTAGACAGGAAACATATACTTCCAGTCTTCTTTTTGTGGATGAACTTGAGGAGGAGAGGGAATGGAGGATTGCACCAGTGCAAAACTCAAGAAGTCTCACTCATGTAATGCTAAACTATGTTTTAGTGCTATGTCTGAATGGTGCCACTGTTTCTGTCCTCCTGTCTTTGCGGACAGTGGATTGCTGTTGCAAATAACAAGATGCCAGTCCTAGCAACCCCATGAAGGAGGAACAAGATCAACAGGCATGATATTTTTCCTTTTGATACTACTGTCCCAGAATTCAACTATATACACAATATAAGGTTTGAAAGATTTAGCAAACTTTTGCACATTGTTCTCCCAAACTAGCAATTACATTCAGGCCATTTTTCCCATTGGGGAAACATTTTATATTTATGATTCCTCCTCCCTCAACCAATTGCTTAAATTTGGGGGATGGAGGGGGAGTAGGGGCTTTGTGGTTATTCAGTGGAGCACAAATTGCTGTTCATACAGATGCACTGGCATGATTTTTGATTTGCAGGCTGAAACTGCCATTAATAACCTTCTAGGCTGTCAGGCTGTCATTCCTTGTTGCCGCAACAATTTGTTTCAGATATAGGGGCTGATTCATGAAGAATAAAAACAACAACAACACAGTTGTCTTATTTTACAGGAACCTCAAAATATTTATATTGCAAATGGGTGAAACATGCACAGACAACTTTTATCTTAAAGAATGTGATTGTTAAACACCAATCTCATTTCCACGTTAAAAGATGGGTAGAGTACAAACAGGAAATCTGAGTGTAAATGCATTGTGGAACCAGATTATTTCAGCAAATGTTTCACTCTACATTCTTTTTATGGCTGATGTGCCACTGAAATGATATAACTGATGTGCCTCATTACATGCACCATGTTACAAAAGGCATGGGGGACTACTCGAGAAGTAAAAAAGATTAAAGCAGATTTTGGGGGAAGTTCATCTTGTTGACCTTAGAAGAGTTGCGTTTATTCCTGATATAGAATTTGGCCATGTGATCAATCATTCAACATTTTCTACACTGTTTCCTTTGGCTTATAGATGTTCCAGTGTTTCTGACATGTGAAACCTGTCAGTGAATTTCAGAAGTGAAAGGAGTTGCAATACCGACTTACTTGGGAGTAAGCTCCAGTAAATTCAGAGGGACTCGCTTCTGAGGAGACATGCACAGAATTGCATCCTTAGCCTGCAATTCTAAGCTTCCTCATTAAGGAGCAGAAGGCTAGCTTTGAATTTCTCGAGTTTTGGTCAAAGCAAGAGCCTGTTGGATCGCCTCTGAAATTTTTATTCACATTTCTCTCTGAACTTTTTCTCCAGCATTAGGGCCTGTACACATTCAGTAGAATTCATTTGCCAGGTATTTTCTAACATCTGAGTAGTTTCAGATAAGCAAGTGGTTTCAGATAATAACTAGGGGGAAAGAGTACTTAGGCTGTTGGACAAATTATATATAGCAATTTATACTAATGTTTTAAAGAGCTAAGTTCCTGATTGGCACTATCTTCTATGGAATGAATATTTAAAATTTGGAAAACTTTGCTACCCAATAGCTAGCAGCCAACCACCAAACCTGTCAATGCCATATATTTTCTTAATGTTTAATTAATAGAATACTATAGCAACAGGGTTTTTCCCCCCCTCTCTCTTTCTCTCTCCTTTTTTAATTTGATCTCCATGGCATTATAGGAACCTAAAACTTCCAGTAGGAATATATTCCCCACCTTTTCTCTTGTCAGAAGAAATGTATATTCATTTTACACTCATGGAGGCAATTATGGGAACCACCAGTTGCTTATAGGAGTTAATCAAAATGATAACCTACAAGTTCTCAACTCCCAATGAGAGAGATACCATTTGCCTCTAGCTGATGAATGCCACCTGAGCAGCAATGGCCTAACGGTTCTGACAATATGACGTTTTAACCAACCGCTACCGTTAGAAAGCCTCTACTCATCTCATACAGAAAAGCCTCAACATTTCACAATGCTAAGGACATGCCAAAGTAGGATCTCTCCAAACTGTTGGTTTGGTGCAGTACTGTTAAATAGGGAGCTGTGGAAATAGGCACCAGAAAAAAAATTAAGCAAATACCAGTTTCTCTAAACTTGCTTCCATTTGAGCACCATGACCCTTTTGTAACATATTTTTTTAAAATATGGAGGAACTCTCCATCTTATTAGTCCTACCTGCATTTTAAAGCCTTCACAATGAGAGCTAGGACTCTGTAGTCAACCGGCAAGACCTGGCACTCCCAAGATAGCAGCTTTAGCATATCTTGAAAATGTCCATCCTCAAGTCTGTTGGGGCAACTTGGGTTGGTTGGATTGTTTTGGTAATGAAAAGAAAATTATAAGCATAAAGAGAGAAATCCTGGATGTCAAGATCCAGGTTTGGGGCAAGTACTCTTTGGTGAAAGAAGCCCAGCAGAGATTTAAAATCACAAAATATGCAGCAAAGTAAAGCATGAAACAATAGGCTGTTAGACAAAGCATGAAACAATAGGCTGTTAGACCTTTAAAATATCCCCTTCTAAGTTGCTCCCAAAGTTTCCCTTTTCCCTTAGTATAGGAAGAGACCACACGTTTGGTAAATTAAAATGGTTTACTTTTAACTCCTCAGAGGCCAGATTCATGTGCTTTTTCCATGCAGCATTCAGAAAACACAGGCAGTAATACTTAGGTTCCAAAGTGGTGAATGTTTCTAAATTATTTGTATAGATATACAAAGATGGCTTGTAGAAAAGCCATGTGGTCTGAGCTTGAAGCAATCAGCCCAGACCTCTTTACCGGTCCTGAGAGATCTACACTGGCTCCCAGTACGTTTCCGAGCACAATTCAAAGTGTTGGTGCTGACCTTTAAAGCCCTAAACGGCCTCGGTCCTGTATACCTGAAGGAGCGTCTCCACCCCCACCGTTCAGCCCGGACACTGAGGTCCAGCGCCGAGGGCCTTCTGGCGGTTCCCTCACTCCGAGAAACGAAGCTACAGGGAACCAGGCAGAGGGCCTTTTCGGTGGTGGCGCCCGCCCTGTGGAATGCCCTCCCATCAGAGGTCAAAGCAATAAACAACCACATGACCTTTAGAAAACACCTGAAGGCAGCCCTGTTCAGGGAAGCTTTTAATCTGTGATATTTTAATGTTTTGTTTTTTAATATTTGCTGGAAGCCGCCCAGGGTGGCTGGGGAGACCCGGCCAGATGGGCGGGGTACAAATAATAAATTAATAAAATTAATATTAATACATGGTAGAGTCGACTGAGGGAAACAATATACTTTACTTCCTTCCTCCTAAGGTAAGGAGGAGTGACACAGCTAAGCCTGGCAGGACAGTTTACGCTATAGGATTAACCCCTTAATGCATTAATTAAACGTAAATATGTTGGGTATATTAGGCTGATTATCCCACAGCAGCTACAATCCACAGCCCAATCTTGACAAACCTCTGTGTCTCAGATTCTCACATCACACTTATACTCGATGTGTAGACAAAAGAAATGGATAACCTAGGCTGGATCTAGACACATCAAAGAAGTGCTTCAGTTAAATGCATTGTAAATTTAAAAAGGGGAAACAGGTAGAGAAAAATGGAACTCCACAGTGACATCTGGTGACACAGTGTTATATCACATATACAACACATATTTATCACACATACATTGCTTTTACTTTACCAATCTAGCTGAGTCCATAGTACTGGAAGAAGAAACTGTCCCCTCTCACCTTACCTAATTTGATTTTATTGCTTGGGGTCATAAGAATATCCAATGAGTTTACATTTTCCACAATTTTCCACTGCATTAGTGAGAAAGGCAATATAAAAGATAAACCTAAAATTGTCATTTTATCACATCATTATTTTCTAAAAGTTTAAAAGCAAGCCATGTGGAGAAGAAGAAGAAAAAACAAAACCTGAAGGCCGATTCTAAGGCCTGCATTTGATTCAGTGCCATAAACTTTGTAACTAGCAAGAACAGCACAGCTCTGAGGCTTTATTAGATTCCTTATAAAGCAGCATAAAAGCCACCCACGCGAAGAAATTCTCAGTGGCTGTGCTATTATCCCAATTTCTTTATTAAATCCGAGGGTTCTCTATAAGGCTTCTGGCCAGGTTTTGACGTTGACATTCAGGATGTTTTAATTAAATGAGCATCCCAAAGGAGGGTTTTCATTGGGTGTGACATAAATCCAGGAGGATTTCACTGCTGCATTCTTCTAGCTGTGAGGAGAACCAGGTCAGTTAGCACAATTTCCTGTCCATGTTGAGTTTATCACACAGGGAATACATCTATGTTCTGCCACTGCCGTGGCCTACAAAGAAGTTGGCCACAGTTTCATTTAGGCCATATTGGCACCCCACAGATGGCTTTCTGCTCTGAAACAGATTTTACTAATTAGTTTCCAGTGATAAGTTTTCAATTACTCATTATTAATTGTTCCTCCAACACGGGAAAGATTGGCGCAAAGTCATGTTGTCCTTTTTATGAGAAGAGTGATGTAATAGCGCTTGAATCTCAGTCAATAAATAGGTTATCTTCCACTGGGAATCAATGGAATTATATAAGGAAGGAGGTGCATGAGTTGCTGGGGTGGTAGTTATGAAGTTCTCAGCTTATTGCCTGTTAAGGCCTGGCCTGCATTGGTGTTTCTTTTGTTCGTGTGTACAGAAGCGTTGCTCAAGCTAATATAAGTGATCTAAGGATGAACTGTAAAACTCAATTCTCACAGCAACTCTACCTCTCACAGGCATTTGGGGTGAATGTGTATAACTTTAAACAGGGACACAGGCCCCTCCCCAAGTAAGGGATGGATGAATCTGCCAATTTTGGTTTCTCTCAGTTTCTTATTTTTCAGTTTTAAATTAATGCTCCAGTTTCTCAGAAAAAACAAAACAAAATAAAAAAAAATTCCTTCCAGTAGCACCTTAGAGACCAACTAAGTTTTTTCTACCTAGAAAAAACTTAGTTGGTCTCTAAGGTGCTACTGGAAGGATTTTTTTTATTTTGTTTTGTTTTGACTATGGCAGACCAACACGGCTATCTACCTGTTTCTCAGAAAGTTTCACTGGGGGGGGGGGGAATCCTTGTGAAAATTTGTCAGCAATTTAGTCTGAATTTATCCAAATATGTGTACTGATATTTGCAGTTTGACAATATATGCCAGCAATTTTCCTTCACATAATGCATTTTTGGTAAGTTATTTTCACTAATATATGCATTTTATGCACATTTCTCCCTAATATATGCATCTTGTATGCATTGTTTATTTGGATAATTGTGAATGTCAAAGGCTACACGGGTTTCAGTTTTTATATTGGCTCAATAAGTGTGATGGAAACAAAATGGAATGTCTTTTCCGTCATTACTCCCAATGCCCCATTTATGCACACCAGCTTCACTTCAAACATCCTTGCCTTGAGAGAGAATGTCCGAATCACAGAATTGTAGAGCTGGAAGGAACTCTGAGAGTCTATCTAATCCAACCCCCTGCAATGCAGGAATCCTTTCCCTGGGTGGGCTCAAACCACCAATCTTCTGGTTAACAGTCAGATGCGCTGACCTACTGCACTACCTGAGGGAAAATGGATTCTAAAATGCCTCTAGTAGAATATGCCTAGTATCCTCCTCAAGACCAGGAACCCCGATAAGGAGGAAGAAGAAGAAGAAGAAGAAGAAGAAGAAGAAGAAGAAGAGGAGGAGGAGGAGGAGGAGTTTGGATTTGATATTCCACTTTATCACTACCCGAAGGAGTCTCAAAGCGGCTAACATTCTCCTTTCCCTTCCTCCCCCACAACAAACACTCTGTGAAGTGAGTGGGGCTGAGAGACTTCAATGAAGTGTGACTAGCCCAAGGTCACCCAGCATCTGCATGTGGAGGAGCGGAGACGCGAACCCGGTTCACCAGATTATGAGTCTACCGCTCTTAACCGCTACACCACACTGGTAGGATTCTCACGCAATGGGGAAGATTTGCATTGAGAATTCCTCTTCATTTCTTCAGAGTGAAGGACGATCTGGTGCTAGCACACATACAGAGATGTTCAGGGCAAGGTTTGTGTGTTGGACTCTTCTCCACCCCAATTTTTTTGCGTACATTTCTTCAGGCAAACACCTGAACTGGAGTTCTTCCTCACAATACATGCAGAAAAAGATTTTGGAGCCAGTCCAATTATACCTATGCTGACTATAACATATATTTATCTATCTTTAAGATATCTGAGAGCCTTTGTGCAGCCCATGTCAAGCCAGAGTTAGAAGTCATGCCCTTTAACTAGATGGCCCTAACCCTAAATAGAGGCTGCAGAAATTTACTTTGACTATGGTTTGCCAGAATATTGTTTTTGAAATGTATTTCCTTTTCCTCACTGAAGATGAAGCCAGTTATAGCCCTTATGAAAATCATATCTCTAGACCTCAGATGATTATCTGTAATCAATAGCTATAGCATCATGATAATAAAATTGAAGCACTGACATCATTGCACTGTTGCTTAAACAATCCAGCCTTATTCAGAGCTAGTTATATCCATGTCTAATGGGTATAAATATTGATATTTTAATAAAGGTGGTCAAACCTTTTCACAAGTAAAAGATAATTATTCAATGATAGCATATTTAATAGAAAACTGACAAAAGATTCCCAACCCATTTTTCTTCGCTCCTTTTTCATTTAAAATTATTGACAAAATGAGATGCTGGTTTTTTGTTTATTTGTTGTGATGCTAGATTTTTAAAAATAAACACCCTAAAATTTCTGATTGTTATTGTTAATCATTGTAACACTCAAAAGGCTTATTTCCATTATTAATTATCTTAGGCAACTAAATCAGGACTCTCTCAGGTCTTTGGTTTCCACTTCAAAGAAGGAAAGTAATAGGAATTTAAGGAAGTAAAAAAAAAAGTCAACAGCCATTAGTAAAATAAAATTTCTTTATTACATATCAGAACATCTAGGTTATTTTTTATGAACAGAACTCCACTTCCATTACTCTGGACGGCCAGTGAGTGAGTTTGAAAGAACCTGCAAAATCTCTTTCATATAATAGGCATTGAGAAAAGGCTTGAGTTGATTTTTGAGTCCCAGTATGGCTTATTATTGAGCAAACATGCTTAGGATTGGGCTGCCTGGCTACAGTTATAAACACAGAGAACTTCCTTAGATCCCCCTGAATTCCAGTGCCTAATTTTTCTAAGACTGGGGGCCAATCACCTAAACCCCAATAGTTTCCTCAAAATATTATCGTCCATCAAAATAGATGCCCATTTTCTGCCACTTTTTGAAATGGAGATATCTCCATTTTCTATCTTATTTAAACTAACAAAGCGGCTGGGGGCTTTCCATCCCCCCTTTGGTGTGTTTTTTTTACTGAACAAAGTGGTGTCATAACTGGCCTCTAACAGGAAGCTGCAGTGATGGCATTGGCAGGGGTGGAGGAAGGGGATGCGGTGGGGGCAGGTCGCCCTGGGTGTTACCACTGAGGGGGTGACAAAATTTTGGGCAGTACTCACCGCGGGGCCTGCAGTGCACCCGAGCCACGCATCTCTCCTGGGAGTGACGCAGGCTCTGTGCTGCCCCAAAAGGTCCACCCTCCCCCTCCCCCTCAGCTGTAGGGTGGCTGAGTGGGAGGAGGCAGGCAGACTCTGGAGGCCCCACGGAGCGTCCTGCCCCAGATGGCCCTGGGCACAGGGCATGCACGCTGCCCCGGGCACCCAATCGGCTTGCTCCGCCGCTGGGCATTGGACCACTTAGCACCAGCCACATGTCACTCCTGAGGCATTTCAGGAAGTGCAGCTTGTGGGAAACTGCAGAAAGAGCTTTGCACTGGGGGGGGAGCTGCATGGGGCTCTTTTAAAAGCAGGTGTGGGGAACCTTTGGCTGTCCAGATGTTGCTGCCCCCTGGCAGTGCTTGTTGGGGCTGATGGGAATTGTAGTTCAGCAACATCTGGAGGGCCACAAAGTTCCCCACATTTCTTTTAAAACAATGTGGTAAAATATTAATATAATATGTTTATTATAGGTATTTATAATGTGTGTGTATTTAGGTATTTGGTGCAATGAATGTTTGTTTATGAGATTTAATAAAGTTACAACAATGATTAAATAAGAACAAGAAAAAAGCAACCATGAAATGGGAAACCTTTAGCTCCCCCATAAGGTTAAGTAAGAGAAGTGATGACCCACACTTCCAAATGAAAAAAAATAATAATAATCTGCCAACACTTTGTGGGGGGAAGTTTTCATTTCCCCTATGTCCACCAAGGGTCATTAAAAAAACCAAAAAAAACAAAAACAAATCTCCTCTAATGTTTTAACAATATACACAACTCCGAAGTTACATAGAGACCAAGCTGCTAAGGGCTTTGCAGGTTAAACTAACATTATGTTTTTGGATGTGTGGATGTATCCAAAGCAACCTATCTCTTTTTTTTAATCAGATGAAGAAGCTGCATGCAGTCAGAGCAGCTGTCTTTCTTTGCAAATACCTTCTGTACGTGGGATTTTACTTTTTTTTCCTCCGCGATCTTCAGTTCAAAACAAGATAATCATACCCTAATTATAGCTTTGATCACTTCTCATTAAAGAAGACAAAAATGATTCTATGTAGGTCACTTGATGCATACGATGATCAAAACAGACACATATCATGATGATATCACTTTTAAAGGGACTGTGGTAGAAAATCCGCAGCTGCTTCAGGTATTGCCACTAATGGCTGATTATGTATATACTTGTAAATTATGTTTATTGCATTACAATTAGTCGGGCTAACAGTGCATAATAGCAATAAGGTCATTAAATATGTAAATAATAAATAATAGTAATATTACTGCCAACAAGTCAGGATGCTTGACAGCATCATGTACATTATTCAGTCAGCGACTATATTTCTTACGGTTTCAGTAGCTAGACATGGAACAGTGCCAGTCTGAAAAGGGAAATGTGAGGGGGGGTCACTTGATTTCTAAAATGAGAAGCTCGGCATGCTTGGGAGTTGTCCCTTTTGAGCAAAAAGCCCCTGGGCTGCCCAAACACCTTTAGCTATCTGAGGCAAAGAAGGAGATAGTGCCCCTACTCCCTGGTCTCCATACACAGACCAGACAGGCAACCGAGGCCTACTTAAACATTGCCAATGTCATGGTGACTTACAGACCCTCCAAGTGTCCCTATTTTCAAGGGATAGTCCTGGATTTAGAGAAGCCGTCCCGGTTTCTGCTTTAATCCAAGAATATCCCACTTTTCCTTAGGACGTCCCTATTTTCATCAGAGAAATGATGGAGGGTATGGAGTTATGTGACCCCTGAGCTAAGGAGATAAGTAACTATACAACCTTTAGAAGATATCTGATGGCAGTTCTGTATAGGGAAGGTTTTGTTTAACGTTTAACGTTTTATTATGTTTAATATATGTTGGAAGCTACACAATACTGAGGAGATGAACCATTGGTTTCAGCATAAGGCAGCTTCCAAAGTTTCTATGAAGATCTTGTGGATGAATTCTGGACATAACAGAAGAAATGGGAAAAGAAACCCCCCCCATCATTCCTGGAGGTTCTTTACCTGCTTCTTTGTGATGATATGGCTTGGCTTACAGATCACAGGGACAGCCCCACTATTAGGAAAAGTGATGCAACAACTGTAGGAAGTCAAATTCATATGGCCAAGAGCAGTGCTGATGTGTTGGAGATGGGGAGCATCACCTAAGTTAAGATTTAAAGGTGAGACTTCCTCATTTGCACTTTTTGAAACAATACGTACATGAACTGAAACACACCCATCTTTTGAATTTCATACTTCTGTGAATTTTTTCAAAGCAGTTTTTCAGCCAAGTAATGTGTTCAAGAATGCATATACTAGGGTAAAGTGTGCATAAAAGTGCATACATTCATGAATATAATATACAAACATTGCAATATATTGGGGAGCATTGCTTGCAAAAATGTGTATATTTGGCAAAGTTGCATGTAAAGGTGTGGTAGATTAAAAGAAACTCACACTTAAATGCTGCTGAATTTTCATTTTGTTTGCCTTTTTTGGTTTAAAAAAAGTGATGTGGAAATGTGGAGAACTCAGTTGGAAAAATGAGAAACTGAGGAAAACAGTGAATTTAACTCTTTATTCAAAGAAACAAAAGCTGTACAGACCTAGTAAGTAAATTTTATTAGACTTGTGAGGACCATGCCTTTACACAAAAAAACCATCCAACATTATTAAAAGAATAACAATATAATTGTTAAACTGGGTTAAAACACAAAATGACAAATCCACCCAACTCTACATACTAGTCCAGTTGGCTTTGGTATATCAAACAGTTGGTCTTGATGGAGAGAGGAGCTTTTCTGTTGCCTCAGATAACAAAATTTCTTGGACTGACCCTGCTTCGTACCTTCTTAAGGTTTGGCCTATGGTGCTGTAAACGATCTGTGAAAGTTTCCAGAATGACTGAGATTTGTGCATTTATACCAGGCCAAAACAGCAAAATTCTCTGACCCTGTTCCTTCGCTCCTGTGTGTCCTGAATGAATGATCTTTGTCATTTCAGACCTCAGTGATTGTGGTGCTACAAGTCTTTCACCTTTAAAGATCAGATCATCAATAATTGTTAGTTCCTCATGGAATGGCTAGAGCTCTGTCACTGTGGCAGACACAAACATTTTTCTTTTGGCCAACCAGCAATTATAGTTTCCAGCCATGTGACCAATAGGGAGGCACGGCTTTAGCAGTGAGAAGAACTATCTGGAAAATGCCTTTAAGAAACTTTTAGAAGAACATGAAGCCCTCTAACTTTTGCCGCTTGTGATTATTTCCCCCAGCAAACTAGTCTTGCTCTAATCCTCATTTCTGCCATCGCACCTGGCATAGCAACCTAAACTTGAATAAACTACCTGTAGTTCAGTGATTATCTACACATTCTAACTATGCCAAGCTTATTATTTCCTGGCCTATCATATTAGCTACAAATATTGTGACCACATGTCAGATTAGCAGAGCGGTAGCCAATGTGGTGCCCCCTCAAATGTTGGGGACAACAACTACCATCATCCCTGACCTTGGCTGTGCTACCTTGTTGGGTACCCCAGGACTATCATGTTTATTGTGTCATGTACTCTCATAAAGAACAAAGAGATGAGAAGCATGAAATGGAGATGGAGAACCCACACAAACATTTGTCTCAGGAACATTGAAGGATATTGCGGTCAGGGAGTTGAAGGCAAAGTAAGCAGGCATAAAGGTACAGAGTACCTCAGAGTGGCTTTGTCTTCATTAAAGCAACATACTCAGACTGAAGTCCAGAGCTAAGATTCAAGAAACTATTGGCCACCGTTAGATACCCTGCAAATGTCCCGGAAAAGCCAGGAGATCCTGTTTTTCTCTGCGAGAGCACAGTGGCCATTTGGGACATTGTGATGTCAGGTGATATCACACCAAGATCTTTCCCAACAAAAGCACTTTTTGGGGGCTGTAATCTTGTGCAACACCCCAAAACATGTATTTTTCAGCACCTTGAGAGCACAGTCCCCCCAAAAGCACATCTTTCAGGCTCCATGATCTTGCGCAGGTTGCTTGGGAGCATGGATGGGAAGGCATGCATCCCAGTTTTGGGACTCAACATTTTGGATGGTTCTGAACTAGAAGCTGTAGCACAATCTGCTGGACATCTGCAGAAACTCAGCAGACAGCAGACAAATGACACTGTTATTTTGTTCATTTGTTATTTTGTTCATTTGTTATGGCATTCATACCTTTCCTACATGCTTCTCCCCCTCTCCATTTTATCCTCACAACAGCTCTGTGAGGTAGGTTAGGCTGACAGATGGTGACTGGCCCAAAGTCACCCAGTGGGCTTCAAGAGGCTGAATGGGAATTTGAGCCATGGCCTCCCAGGTCTACTCTCTAACCACTATGCCACCCTGGCCCTCTGTAACTGGACTGAATAGCATGTTTCAGGTCATGGGCTACATTCCCTTCTGGAGACCTTTTCTACCCCCACAAGCCACTACTGATTAATATGGCACCAGTTCCTACCAAAACTCTTAAATGGCTAAACTGAACAGATCCTATGTAAGGGAATGAACAGATGCAAACTGGACATTAAGGTTGTGGTCTTATACACCCTTACAAGTTAAGTCCCATTGAAATCAGTGGAGCTTCCTTCTTAGTAGACATGGATATGAATACACTGTAAGGCTACAGTGCCAAACCTACTTGCTAGAGCATAAGTCCCATTGAACTTAGTGAGACTTACTTTGTTAAGATTTTATCCTACGTACTCGGGAGTAACCCCCATTGAACCCAGTGGTGCTGTGTAATTGTGGTTCGTTAATATAGGTTTGATTTTAAGTTGTCCATTCTGTGTGGTGAACAGAAAAGGCCTCCCATGCACTATTTGCAATCCATATTCCCCCCCCTGAAATTCCAGTTTTTGACCCTGTAGTGGACTTCAGTCTATGTGCTTCTGCACCGTCACCTTCTCCCCCCCCCAAAAAAAAAACCTAGTGAAAAATGAAGGTGTTACAGAATGCTTCTTTTTCTGCCCTCTATGGACTAACGTGGCTACTCTTCTGGAAATCTTTTTAGCTACAGTACAGTATTTCATGGGAAGAAATCACTTCTTGTCTATTGAGATTGCAAAATGTACATGATTGCTTTCAAAGGTTTATGGTCACACTGCATAAACTTTAGTGGTTGGTTCAGTGTGACAGAAGGGATCACAGCCTTCTAACTGCAAATGAATCTTTCCATAAGAAGGATGCAGTGATGATGCATAGTTTCTGAAGATGATGATGATCTTGGGTATATGCATATATAGGGATCTATCCTTTCCTGCCCCAGGATATAAAGTTTATAGGAGGTTGCAGGCTGGATGAGAAGAATCAAAAATATTTTGCTCTAAGAGGCATTCAAGGGGTTAGAACAAGGACCCGTTATGCTGTAACAACTTGCAGTTGTTTGACTGTTGTGCCTATGACCCACTA
This sequence comes from Darevskia mixta, assembly GCA_034641385.1. Classification (NCBI taxonomy): domain Eukaryota; kingdom Metazoa; phylum Chordata; class Lepidosauria; order Squamata; family Lacertidae; genus Darevskia; species Darevskia mixta. The sequence continues at coordinate 16,225,126 of JAWWNH010000011.1, forward strand.
CATTTGCATACAAATGTCTTTTGCAATCAGCTAACTAGCCACATGGCTCCTATAAGCTGAAGTTCTGTTCTGTACATTTTGAGAAAGGTATTGCTGTTGGCATCCAAACTAACAGCAGGTCCACCTTTGTCTGCAGAAACAGATTGTTGGAGATTGGTACAAAGCAGACCATCATGTCAGCTTCCTTTTTCCATTTTCTCTTGCATTTCCTTGTGTGTAATACAGCTACTCGTGAACACACACACACACACACACACACACCGAGCTGCATCCATAGTAGGCTGTTTTTAAATCTCCAATCTCTGCGAATCAAATATCTATTGAAACTGAAGCTTATGATGCAGACCAGCTGCAATTCTGGTCCTGTGTGTGATCAGGATATTAATAATACTCTGTAGTTTGACATGCTTGGAGTGAGGGGCAGCTGGACCATTGGAAGCTTGGGGACAATACCACTTTCCAGGCAGCACCACTGTCAGGGCAGGCATTTGGTTAGTACAGCTTTGGCAGCTAGTGTCTTTTCACCTTATCTTGGGCTGCCCTAGTGTGGAAAAGGTTGGTGGCTTGTTCTTTTTCTCTGAACAACATACACCCATGACACAGCAGAATAGGGGTTGGGACCTGTATGTGGCCCTGTAGGACTCTCTCTGGCCCTCACAACTCTCCTGAGGTCACACACCTTGCTTGCCCTGCTTTGCCTCCCAAATGACTGGAACGTGTTTGGCCTGACTGGAAGGTGTCCTTGAATTCTGATAATGCCTCTTGCTAGCATCTATGGAGAGGTGTGTGCAGGAAAAAAAACCTACTTTACAAAGTTAAACATGTGCATTTGTTGCTCGGCTCGCGTTTGCCTCTGGCTTTGCCCACCAGCAGCACAAGGTCTTCAGAAGTTTGACCACAAAAGAACGTGGCCCTCAGACTGACAAGGGATTCTTGCCTGTTTAGTCAAAAACGTTTGAAAAACTCTCCTGAGTTCCAAAAGTCTTAAAGCCATGCAGTATGGGCAGCTGCTGTTCAAGAGACATCTGCACACAAAGGCCCTGTGGGTGCATGGAGCATTTCCCCCCAGTTCCTGATTGTAGAAATTAAGCAAATGCAAATGTTGGTTCCTCTTCTATATAGTTCATATGTGAATATTTGCAGTTTATGAGGACCAAATTTTTCCCGTTACCACATTCCAAAGGAAAACTCATTTCTGAGCAGAGCTGTTTGATCCTCAAAATACGAAGAGGTTCAGATAATTACAGGTATTTGACCAATGTTGCTCAGATGCCTCTGTTCCTGGATGAATCTGTAACTAATGCTATGCGATAGAAATATTTCACATTATTCTTCTGTTTGCCAGCTTGCAATGTCATTCCAGATGGCAAATACAAAAATAGCATGGGGGAGGGGGGGAAGTCTCTCAAAATGCAGACTCTAAATGGATTTGTAGACTTTCCAAAAGTTCCAACAGACTTTCTAAAATGTTTCCAACTGTCCAATCTATAGCTTCATAATTCTAGTCATGTACCGTAAATGCTGTTGCAAAATGAAACAAAAAAAAGAGACCATTGACCATTACTAAGTTCAGACATAACTTGATCACAATAAAGCACTTTTTAGTCCTGTTGTTTTCATTAGCAGAGGTAAACCTGTGCCTCCAGTTCCTCCCATTGACATATAAAGCACTTAAAAGTGCTTTGCCTTGCCTGCATCATGCCATTTATTATGATGTCCTCACTAATGGCCCAACACAGAGATTGGCTGTCCCAGAAAGAAAAGTTAGAATAGATAATACCTACTTTCTCCACTGTGCAGTGTAACAAACAATGATATTGCAGTGGTTGTGCCAGGAACATTGACTGGCATCGCAGCTACGCCAGTGCTAGGCATCTAGCTGCCAGTAAATTTATTTTCTTCACCAACTATTAGAGATCTACAACTGTTCCATAAGTCCCCCTCCCAACTCATTACAGAAGCAGCATCTCCAGAGCAATGGAATTGTTAAGGTCTCCATCGTTAACATGAAAGTGGGACTGTTTAAATTTGATTACCGTGTTTAATGAAGTGTTGCATATACTTACAAGATGACATGATGAATCACATTCCGTTTATTATAAGTCAACATATAAGAATGGACAAATGGTTCAATAAAGCGATGCATTTATAAATATAAGATTAATGCATTTGGGCTCATTGTCATATTTCCCCCCTTTAAAAAATGCCAGTGTCCTGTTTACTTTAGCCCAGGAGCTAAATTGACAATTTGCTTTCTAAAAAATGGCCTATATTTTCCATCACCCAGCACTATACATTTTGTCGCAGTAGCCAAAAGCATTAGATCATTCGGATGAGTAAATCCAGTTCACCTAAACCTGTATGTACAGCCTTGTATATGCATGATTTCATACTCAAATACTTACACAAACATGCACATTCAAATCCTTCACCCCATACAATGCCATCTTTCTTGCCCGTACCCTCTTGTGTGCTTTATCTGTTTAATGGTATACAGAGCCCTAAAGCATTAAGGCTATTAGGACAGAAGAATCAGAAGAATCACCCAACATGTAATATATCCACTTGATGTTGCCAATCATCCTGTATTGACTGTACCTCAATCTACTCTTTATTTGACAATGGCACCTGAGATCCTTTCTGTCTTATGCAATCCATGAGCCAAACTGAAGATCCCCCTCCCTTCTCTCCCTGCAGCCTTCATTAAAAAGGTCTTAGTTCACTTCCCAATAAAGGGAATTGAATCAGTTCTGTGTTCTGCACTCCCTTTCACTGTCTGTTGGACTTGCAAAAGAGTGTGTGTGTGTTTTCCTTGAAAGAGGATCTAGCTTTGTTTGTCTGTCCCTATGCATTTCTATTTATTTGTGTTTGCTGTGCAGAAATGCTAATGCATGCAGGTTCATTGTGTTAAATAGGCCAGATAGCATTTTGAGTACACTCACAAATGTGCAGCATGAAAAGCATTCACATCCTCTCTCTCTCTCTCTCTCTCTCTCTCTCTCTCTGTCTGTCTGTCTGTCTGTGTGTGTGTTGTTAGGAGTGGGGGAAGGCCTGCCAAGTGTCTGAACTTAAGCTTTCCTCCCACATCTGCATTTAGCTCTGCTTGAGTGACAGGTGTACATGGATGCCACATCAGCTGCCAATATGTTATGAGACCATGGTAACAATCGCTCATCTCCAGGGAGCTGTGCAGCCTCATTCTTCACTATCAGACATGAAAGAAATAATTTCAGGTGCCAGTAAGGGAACTCTGATAAAAAGAAAACATTTCGGTTTTCATGGCACTGGAGTTTGCCCCGAGGCAACAGCTTTGATAAAGAAAACGTGTCTCTCTCTTTACATTCACAATTAATCCATGATTATCTACAAGCAATACTTTGCCCTATAGGATACTGACAGGAAAATGGGGGGAAAGGGGTAGGGGGGAAAAATCTTTGTACATTTCATATGCCTTCCCCCCTCCACCCCGCCCTCAATGATACATGCACCTACTGTATATCAAAGTAATCTTATAAACTCCTCTGAAGCTAAAGATAGCTCTCTTATTCCACTTCGATGATGTTCCATAGCTATTGAAGGTACTGGCCTAGAACAACTGTTGCAAACAGAAATAGTATTTAACGTATAATGTTGTTTCACTGGTTCCAGTTAAGAAAGATGATATGAGAGAGCCAGGACAGGAAAAGCCAAACTCTTCTCCCTGTTCTGATTTGACATGTCAAAAAGAAAAACATCAGAAACACTTTAGCAAGGCAAAACAAAGAGCTTCTTTCAAAGAGGAGCTGCTGTTCTGCTCTGGCTTAATCCCCTTTCATGTGATATTTGCTGGTTTGATGTTTCTGGTGTTGACAGGATGTTGGGATGCCTCCATTTCATTCATGGGTTTTGGTGTGGACTTAAACTGCCCCCCACCGCAAAAAAATAGCACCCAGAAGATGAGAGTTTGGGCTGACACAATCTCTCTTGGGGTTACACAATCTGGCACAAGGCAATGACTTTTACTAGTGTGTATTTTGCTAGCTGGCAAAGAAGAGGCATCATTTAAGGATTTTATGTGCTTTTTGGGAGAGGCTTCCCAAGGGGAAGCATATTCCTGGGGGTTGTGTTCAGGCAGCATTTTTCTCCTCGATAATCCCTATAATCGTTACACAATGATTGCAATGGCCTAGGGTGATCTGAGAACACCATAGTCTTCCTGCTATGTGCCTTCACAGTGATTTTCCATGATTTTCTAGCCACTTGGAAATGGAACCAAGAGTTCACAAGATTAACCAGGGAAACTTCGGGGCTATTTTTGAGTGAGATTAAATCACATGCCAGCAAATTCAAGTTGCACCATTACAGTTGCTTTTGCACATCAAACCCGAGTCCCTTGTAGATCAGACTTTAGTGATAAGGAAAGTGACAGGAAAATGTGTTGAAGTGTGTGGGATGGTTCTTGACCCAATGTCATCTAACCTACCCCCCTCCAAAAATTAAGGACGAGCGTTTATTGAATAGCCAATGCCATGAAACCTCCCTGGAAAATAATGCTCAATAAACAGTTCATCTGGAAGCACCCAAAGAGGAGGTGGGATGCTTTATTTAGAGAGTTGTATAGAGGATCATTACTGAGAAGAGTGTTTGGCTATGGCCATTGAAACTCTCCAGGCAAAACTAAGGCATTTGTCTTTCTAATTGTACCCTTCGGTCACTGGATGGGAAACAACCCAAATTAAATGGTGTGTGTGTGTGTAAGTCAGACTCCGCCCAACCCTTAGGCAGGGTAAGGCCACTGCTTCAGGTGATAGAAGCCCATGAGGTGGTACCCCACTTCCTCTGTCAGTGGTGGAGAAGTGCCACCATGATCGGCACTGATTTCAGGTGACATTTTGGGTGAGATGTTGCCCAAAATCATGTGGGAACTTGCAGAGTGCAAGTCAAATATCCAAGTCAACCTGTGAACATAAGCTGCCCTAATTTGGGTTGCTATGACAGAAACCTGCATGAAGAAAAGCTGCATCAGTTTTAAAAAGTATTATTTTCTGCTTGTGAACACATAGATGATTTTATTTAATCATTTTATTACAATCCATGGTGTAATTGATCTTTCATAGGTAACAACAACAACAACTGCAGCAATTTATTACTTGTACAATTCCCATCTGACTGAGTTGCTTCCAACAAAGTATAAAAGAGCACACAATACATCAGACATTAAAAGCTTCCCAATACAGCGCTGCCTTCAGATGTTTATGGAAGGTTGTATAATTGTTTATCTATTCCACAGGGCAGGAGCCACTACTGAGAACGCCCTCTGCCTGTAACTTCACTTCTTGCAATGAGGGAACTGCCAGAAGGCCCCTGGAACCGGATCTCAGTGTCCAGGCTGAATGATGAGAGTGGAGATGCTCCTTCAGGTATACAGGGCCAAAGCCATTTAGGGCTTTAAAGATCAACACCAACACTTTGAATTGTGCTCCGAAACGTACTGGGAGCCAATGTAGATCTTTTAGGATTGGTGTTATATGGTCCCATTGGCCAGTCCCTGTCAACCATCTGGCGGCTGCATTCTGGATTCATTGTAGGTACCCCCCCCCAAAAAAAGGAGAAACCTCTCCTTGCCCACAAAATAGCCCAATGAGGACTGAATGTTGTTTGGGAAAGAAGAATGGAAGGCGAACAGGAGGGGGAAATTGCTAAATGGAACCCTGAAAGCAAGAATTCATTTTAGGCAGAACGTTTTGTTTCTGTTCCCACTTTTACATTGCTGGAAGTTGTGTATAATTTACAGCTAACATTAATTTAATATACATCTTAATTGCAAGTATAGAAGTGGCCAGGAGAAGATAATCATTTTGACTTGGAAAGGAGCTAAGGAGGCATCTCAGACCCATATTTTACAAAAGCCAGTCTACCAAACATGCAATTTTTAGCCAGCTCCAAATTGATGACTATCTCTCTTCCAACCCATTCTGAGAGTTGGTGGCACTTGCAAACGCCCCCCCGCCCTGGTTAAAAAAACCCCCAAATTACTAGCTTGCAGAAATGAAGACCCTAAAGTCTGTAAAAAGCTAAGGTTCAGCACTGGAAACAAGAACAACAGAAATTTTGCCACCTTTGTAACTGAAATGAGCTACATTCAAGTGATATATTTGACATTATCACCCTTCTATGCTTATGTTGTTCCTTAAAAGGGGGGGGGGTTGGTTGCATTCTCTTTTGTTACAGTCACTCTTCCAACCATAAGAATGTGCCTTCTATCTCAGCTATATCCTTGCAATTTCAGAGGGGAGGGGAGGGGAGGCAATAGCAAAACATGCTTTCTCCCAATTGAAAATGACTTTTGGCAGTGCTACCTACCTCCTGGGGTACAAATAATGGAGCAGTTTGTGGAAAGAGAGGAAAGGCAGCCAAAAAAAGAGGAGGGGGGAATCCGGAGACAACATCACGTTCAGACCTTTTAAGAGAAACATGTTGGGGAGATTTCAGCTCCTCTAATTGTGGAAACATGGGTCTATTTTTCTGCTTTCTTTTACTCCCCGTTCTTTGTCTATATACATCTCTCCATGTGAATGGATGTCTCTTTTGGTTTATGACTCTCCTTCTCTTCAGCCGCCCCCCTTTTCTACATCCTCTTCTGCATCAACATGCATTCCTGTCCGTTTTTATGCTCCTGCCTTCTGAGTAACCAACCAGCAATGCTTTTAAAAGATGGGTTGATTGATAGAGGAGAATAATAAAATAAAATGAGGAGGGGGTGGGCTGGGGTAGCGGAATCCAGAGGATTATAACCAACCAATTGAAGGTAGGGGGATGAAGGAATTCTAAAGGAACAGCCCCATTTAACATGGCTATTGCTAAGTTACATACTGATAGCTCCCTTTCCTCTAATAAGCAGCTGCACAGACCTAGTAGGGAGATAGCTTCCTCCTCCTGCAACTCCCCCCCCCAACCCACCGCTTTTCCCTAAGACAAAGCGAGGCAAAACAACAAAGCAAAGCTCGAGTCGACATTGGTACGTGTTTCGAGGGGTGGGGGGAACCAGGACATTGTGAGCAAACTGGCTCTGGAATGGATCGGCAAGGGTTTATTATTCTGAGCAGCACTCAATCAAGTGTGGCCCCCGTGAACAGAGAGTAATGTTGGCGAATCATCCTGGGGGCTTTTTTTTCTGTGTGTGAGTGGTATCCATCTGTCAGCTGTCAGTGCCAGTGAGAGATATACAGAGCTGTCACTTCTCGTCAGCCAGCATTTGTGAGGCCTTGTTGCAGCTGCTACACAAACGCAATACTGTCCTTATTGAAGGCCGGCACAGAGTCTGGGAGCGGGATTATTCTGGGAAAAGAAGAGGGGGTGGGGAAAGGAAGGGAAGGGAGAGAAGAGAGATGTCAGGACCACTCTAGGAGAATAGTTTTGACCCACACAAAGACTTTTTTTTAAAGCAAAAGCTCTCGGGTTGCTGTCCTTTTCTGATTATGACTGACACTAAAAGGAAGACTGGGAATCGGAGGTGGGGGGAATCTCAGGGAATCTTTGGGGAGTGTGAGGTGAGGCTCCCTGATGGGGGATGTTACAGCAAAATATATTTGTAAAATCATTTTTAAAAATCAGGAACCAAGGAAAAGGGGTTTTTGTGCTGTGTTGTGGAATGAAATGCTTTGAAATGAGATGAGATATAATAATTTTGAAGGGGCTGAATCACACTTTTAATCTGTGATTTAATTCATCTTCATATAACCAGGCCAACCTACGTTTCATCTGAATACCTTCAGAAATATATAATATACATACTATTCTTCTCATGACGGTAGTATGTTGCTCCTTTATGTGAAGCCACTTAACCTCCATATTCCTGCTTAGGGGTAGGGGAGAGATTTGATTCGTTCTCATTTAAAGCTAAATTGATTAAATTCGCACTTTCCATAACAATACGAGAACTGAAACGTAGCCATCCTTTCAGATTTGCACTTATCCAAGATTTTCTGTAACCAAACAATGGTTACAAAAATGCATGTGTTATGAGAGAATATGCATAAAAATGAATGTATAAATGAAAAATAACACAAAACATGCCTTATATTGGAATAAACTACTTGCAGAAATGTGTATATGAAGTCAAAACTGTATACCGAATCCTGTTTGTTAGGAGAAATTTGCACTCAGTAGCGGGATAATTTGATGAAGGTTTTTAAAAAGAAAATTTGCAAATTGCTGCAGAAATATGGAGAACTGAGTATAAGTGTTATGAGTTTGGGGGGCAGGGAGAGTACATTGTAAGCCGAGGTTCTTCTAATGCCTGAGCCCTGCTTTGAATTCCTGGATCCAACACAGATTCAATTGCTGGGATAGCCAGGCCAGCTTGGTAATGGCCTGCTACCCCGTGTTTCCCCTATTTTAAGACACCGTCTTATATTCCCCCCCCTAAAAACACACACAGTATGTCTTATTTTCAGGGGATGTCTTATTTTTCTTACATCAGGAGCAGCGCGCCTCTTGCTCACTGGCTCCCTGCGCGTGAGGAGCAGGCGGGCCAAGAATCGGGCGAGAGGCGTCTGTGCGTGCCTCTCGCTGGCTTGCTGGCTCCCTGTAGGGCAGGACTCTTGACTGAAAGAAAAGGGCAGCCAACAGCCACCGCCAAGCACCGTGAGAGAGAGTCTGAGGGAAGGGAGGTGTGTGCGTCGCTGGCGTTGACTTCCAACCCTCTCTCCCCGGCCCTGGGATGTTCCGAGGGGAGGGAGTGGCGGTTGGCGAGGGAGGGAGCTCCTCTGAAGGGCTGCTCTTTCTCTCAATCTCTCTCCTCCGAGCCGGTGGTGGGGCCGTTGAGGCGACAACAGGTGAGTTGCCTGCTCTGCGCCTCGCAGCTAACCGGCCTCCAGCTCTCCCCCCGGCAGGAGGGGAGGAGGGCATTCTCCAGAGGGGCCTGGTGAGTGCGGGGAGAGAAAGAGAGGACGCAGTCCAGCAGACTCTCCTTTGCTTTCAAAGCCCCCATCCCCTCCGCCATCCCCACCGGCTCTGGAGGGCAGATGCTGCTTGGTGCGGTGAGGGGGGTCTCCGAGGGCTTTGTGGGGGCTTTTGGCATCCTCCAGAACTGTGCCTATCACTATGGCTTATTTTCGGGGTACAGCTTATATTTTGCAAATGTGAAAAAATCCCGCTATGGCTTATTTTATGGCTACGTCTTAAAATAGGGGAAACAGGGTAAGTATGAGTTGATAAGGGAACAAAGGGAAAATGGGTGGGCCTCCCTCCCTCAATTCCTGTTAGTTAGAAAGACAAAAGGCCAGAGTGAGAGAGTGTGTGATGATGTTTGATTTCTGTTTGAATCCAAGGCTGCAGCTATGGGGGGAACAAGACATTGGGGCGTTAATGTGAGCCCCTTCATTGTAGGCTCAGGTTGTATACCGGTAAATACCATATATTCTGAAGACACCACAGTCTCCACTGTGTCTCATTTCCAAAGGAAGCACAAACCCCGGGTAAGTGCTTGGAACCCCTGGGTTCTACTATGGTGATGCAGGTAGTTTTAGAGCCTGGACTTAACGGCCTGGAGAGGTCTTCTTTAGATGGTAATGAATATTAAGTCATTTACTTAATATGTGTCTCCCTGTTGTGTTTTGGGGGTCCACCTTCTTATTTTTGCTGAGTGGGGGGCCCTGGACTTTCTCCCCCAAAGCCCTGCCCTGATGGATCTGAAGCACAGGATCCTAAATGCTTGTACTTTCGGAGGCTCAGAGTTCAGAGACCGTTTCTCAAATGAACTGCTTAAAAAGGCACTAAGTATGAGAAAAGAATGACGAGACTTGTGAATCCGTTACTGTTAGCAGCTCCTTGCAGTTCACTGCCCCTCTTCACCCCTGTGCCCACTCACTCCTACCCTAATGAATGATCCCTTCATGTATTTGAGGGAAAGACTGCACACAGACACAGTCTTCCAAAAACAAACGGACCTTGTTGCAATATCACAGTACTAATCTTCTCTTAGGCAGGAGGTGAGAATGTTGTGATTTCCTTCTTTCCAGGGTTCTCTCACTGCCGCTTCTGTTGGGTAAGAAGTATAGCCTGAAACCAGTCTAGGCTAGGCTTGGGGAGGATTCCAGTTTTGGAGCAAACGTCATCTTGCCCCGCTTAGATCCTTGCACCAACTGGAATGTAGATCTGTGGATTAAGCCACACAACCAGTGAAATGAAGGACACTTGGGTCTGCACTGTGCCAGAGTGCCTCTTCCTTCCTTTAACATTTTCAGTTGCTTAGAGAAGTTGTATGGCTGTGCGTTTTTGTTTTTGCTTAACTGTTTTAAAATGCTGGTGTCCATACAGGGTACTGCATCTCTTATGATCAGGTGAGCAGTGCTCTCCTTGATCCAGGATCTCTTCCTGTTGAGGAGATTGCTATGGCTGTCTTTTGGGAGGGAGATTCCATAAAATTATATTGGTCTCTACTTGTGATAATACAACCACTGACTTTATAGGAGAAGGATCTTATGGTATTCTATTTGCTGAATAATTTCTAGACTCGCAGAACCCTTTGAATTAAAGTACAACAAGAGCTTTGGTTCTATCACTTGTGGACCAAATTAGCCCCATGGATATTTTAGCATACAACTTGTGTGAATTGACTCCTAATGCCAGAATTTCTGTGTTATCAACTATTCTCTCTGAGTTACCAACTTTTCTCCCTCCCTCCCTCTTTCTCTCTCTTTCTCTCCTTCTTTTTCTCACTTTGTGTGTGTGAATGGCCACTTTTAATAGGTAATTATCATCATCATCATCTGTGCTTTTCAGTATCTCATTTCTGTCTAACCTGTTTACAATGCCGCCCACCCCCATTTCTGTATACCTGCACCTGTAACTCAGGATAACACTTCATGCATCTGAGGTAGTCCGCGAAAGTTTATGCCATAATAAATTTGTTAGTCTTTAAGGTGTCACAAGACTCTTTGTTGTTTTTATTTGCTGAATTGTATTTGTAAAATAGTGTGCTACCAAAATGGATTGTAAAAGGAAGAAGATGTCATGATATTTCCAAAGTTAAAGCTATACACCAAAACTTCAAGGCCTTAGGAATAAATCCTTCAGATTGACCCCTCTGGAGGTTGTACGGTACTATGGCCTCAGTCTACCAAAGGATAATTGACAGGATTACGACAGATTGCCTTATAAACACCATTCTTTCCTGGGGGAGGACAAGAAAAATGTGCTGCTTCAGAGATATGGGAGTCTGATAAGAGTTATCATGATTAAGAAGGCCAGGAGCCTGGGGATCTTTATAAACTTAGTTATTCTCAGGGATGGGAAGTGACAGGCCTGAAGTAAATTGGGAGGTGAAACTTGTTTACAGCTACTTGCTGCCTAACATGCTATTCAGTTGGAAATAAAGACACTGTAGATTTTTATAGGAAGGAAAGGCCAGGGAAAGGTGACAAACATCTCGAATGTTCTGAGGTCTTCGCCTTGCTATCCCCATACATCTCCTTTCTAAAAATATGTGGCAGATGAGCCATCAACTACCTGTCAACCCTCACAAGCATTTCCTGCTTTACCTTTGATCGACTGACTTGAGCTTATTGTCCCTGTTTCCTCATCATGTCTCATTTACAAAGTCTTATGGAGACTCTGTATTTCCATCCAGAGAATACCAGAATATTCTGAATCCTAAGTAAGGCTGCAATCTCAACCTGGCCGTGGAGTGACAGCCAGAAGGAAAAGTAGGGTGCAGGCAAATCACTTTGCCTAATAATAATAATAATAATAATAATAATAATAATAATAATAATAATAAATTTGTACCCAGCCACTCTGGGCAGTTTCCAGTATATATAATGACACAGTAAAACCTTAAACCTTAAAAAGCTTCCCTATACAGGGCTGTCTTCAGATGTCTCCTAAATTTATAATTATTCATCTCCTTGACATCTGGCATTCCACAGGGTGAGGACTACTACTGAGAAGGCCCTCTGCCTGGTTTCCCGTAGCTTCACTTCTCGCAGCAAGGGAACCGCCAGAAGGCCCTCAGTGCTGAATCTCAGTGTCTGGGCCGAACGATGGGGATGGAGACGCTCCTTCAGGTACACTGGGCCGAGGCTGTTTAGGGGCTTTAAAGGTCAACAGCAACACTTTGAATTGTGCTCGGAAATGCACTGGGAGCCAATGTAGGTCTTTCAGAACAGGTGTTATATGGTCTCAGAGGCTGCTCTCAATCACCAGTCTAACCAGTGGGGCTGGTTTGGGGACTCAGTGGATCCTCAGTGGTTTTCCTCTTCCATCTTCTTTGGATAATGCATTCCCCCTTTTTTGCAATCTGTAACTGGCCTTATTGTTGGGTGTTGCTCCCACAGGCCAGAAGGGGTGGAGAGCCGATAACAAACCACTGGGTCCTTCCCCTTCTCCCACAAAGCTCCTCTTCCTCTTCGTGGCCAGTTCTGCCCTCAGGTCTCAGGAAAGGCAAAAAGCAAGTTAGCAGCTCTTGGATAAGCCGGTTCATTAAGACATTGACAGGGAAGTCTCTGTTGTTGTTGCTGAATGCAAGCCCCACTAGTGACAGCAAACAGTGCCTCACGAAGTGGGGCAGAAGGTATGCCACACACTGGACACATTAAAGATAATGATAATGCATCTCAAGACGATGTACAAACTCAGCTGAAAACAGTTTTTAAAACAATCACAAGAGAGGTGGGGGGGGGACCAATCTCACTAGACAGGCCTCTCCCTCACAGATGTTGCACCTGTTGGCCATGCCTTCAGGGGGACATGTGACCAGCAGCCATGTCAGTGGAGAGGAGCATTGTTAGTGGGCAATGCATGAAGAATACCCCTCACGTCTTTCCTCCCTGTGTGAGATTTTCTGCCTCTTAAAGTGACAGCCATACTTCCTACTGGAGCTTTCAACATGATGCCCTCAAAATGCTGTTGGACTGCAGTTCCCATCATCCTTGACCATTTGCCATGGGAGCTAGAGCTGATGGGACTTGGAGTCCAAACCATCTGGAGGGCACCAGGTTGGAAGCAGCTGTTTAACATACCTGTGTATATAAGACACTATGACCATGTAGGGTTAAGACCAGGGGTCACCAACCTAAGGCCCGGGGGCCGGATAAGGCCTGAGGGACTTGTTTATCCAGCCCATGGTGACCCCTGCCACTGCCCACCACTCGCTCTTACTGGCACAGTGCGGGGACCCACTTTGGGGTCAGAGGAGCACCAGAAATAGCTTGTGCGCATGCGCACGGGCCTCCTCCGACCCGGAAGTGCACCGGAAATAGCATGTGTGCGCGCATACGGGTGCACGCTCCCCCGCCCTCCAGTCTGCTGCATGATTGTCACTCAAGACACCGGCCCAAGGCAAGGAAAGCTTGGAGACCCCTAGTTAAGACTCAGTGCAAACACTCTTGCGAGTCCTACATCATGGAGGACAAGTGTTGGGAAGCATCGCTTTTCCTGTGATAGCATTTTTATGTATTTGGATTCTTTATATTACATTAACATACCCCCATTTCTCCAAAGAACTCAAGGTGGTGTACGTGGTTCTCCCCACTCCCCATTTCATCCTCATGACAACCCTGTGAGGTAGGCTAGGCTGAGTGGTGGTGAGTAGACCAAAGTCACCCAGAGACCTCGTCTCCCAGGTCCTAGTCCAACACTTTAACCACCATGACTAAGAGAAGACCTATGAGGATTGCTCGCTTCCTGTTACCTATTTGAATGCAGCCAGAAGGGCTTCCACAATGGGTCCAAGACACTTCTTTATCTTAGTTTGTTCAGTGGGACTTTTCTTATGGCCATTGCTTCTATAGACAAGCCATTGAATTGCTCTTGAGATGGAGATGCTCATTGGGGCACAATTTTGTCCTTTTCAAGTGAGGGACTCTACCCTTCTCCAAACCCTTGAAATGTCTGCAGCAGGTAATTAATTAGTTAAATAATTCTGCAAAAATGCTACGTCTTTCGCCTCCTCTGTATGTTTTGTTTGTTACTCCCTGTGGACATCATCAGGAGACAAGCACTAATATATCATGAAATAAAAATAGTAATGTGCATATCTCTCCGCTGCCCCAGAATTGCTGATTGCTTGGTAGTGGGTGATGTCACACCTTCCAGTGTTGGTCTCAGCATTGTTGGTTTGTTCTTTTCTCTTTGCGTTAAGAGAAATGATTACTGGGCAGTCCTTCTCTAGATGCTTCTTTAATCGTGTGAATCATTTTGGACTGTGGTCAACCAGAGACAATGAGTTGGAGAATTAGTCAGAAGTTAAAAACAGGCATAAGAAATCATATGTGCTTGACTGTACAACAAAGCTACTCCAGGGATGAAACATTCATTATGAGTAAGTGCTGATCAGTCTGATCCCTGAAATGTTCCATGTTATAGAGTATCTTGTACTTCACCTAATACAAGAGCAGGGATGGTCCTACCATGAGGCGGTGTGTGACAGCTGCCTTGGGCAGCAAAGGTGGAGGGGCAGGAAATGAACTGAGCTGTGAACATATGGAGAGTCCTGCTACATCAGAGCGAAAGCCCATCTAGTCCAGAATCCTGCCCTCAGAGTGGCACACCAAATGTATATGGGAAGTCCATCCAGGCAAGGCAGATGTATATTCACAGTTCAGTGAGACACGTCAACCACGTAAAATCACTAGTGGAGGTGCAGGGCAGTGTCAGTGAAGAGGTGTGGCCTAGGAGGGTGCGGACATTACTGTCCCTGGATGTGATAAAAAAAGGAGGACTAGAACACATTTCAAATGCATTCTTGAGGTGAACTGCCCATAGAAACATTCATGTAGTGGGTAAGGTAATCTACTGAGATTTAATATCATTGAACTCTAGAGTTGGAAGGGACCATGAGAATCATTAAACCAATCCCCTGCAATACAAGAATATTTGGCCCAATGTGGAGCTCAAACCCAAGACCCTGAGATTAAGAGTCTCATGCTCTACTGGCTGAGCTATGTCAGCTGGGATACTTCTGAACAACAGAGGTCCTGTTTTCAGTCTTCTCTTCTAGGTGGTGTATCAAAGACACCACCTAGAAGAGAAGACTGAAAACAGGACCTCTGTTTTTCGGAACTAGGGGCATGATGCTTCATAATAGTGTTCAGTGCTCCACAGCAGATAAATCTAGGACATGCCCCAAGTAAGTCGTTTTAGTAATTCACAGACCATAGGCAAAGGCACAGGTAGAATGCAACATTGGGTTGTGGGACTTCCCAGCCAGCCTTCATTTCAGCAATGGAAGCTTTGCAATGGCTACCAGGTGGTGACTGTTTTAAGCTTGTCCAATTAATGTGTGGTTGCTGATATGCAGGTCCTTTTGGACCTGGAAGAAGGCAGAACAGGAGCAGGATGGGGGGGAGCAGGGCAGGGCGTAGCAGGGCAGGACACGCTTATACAAACATTGTTGGCACGCACAGGAACGGAACTCCCCGTTTGGAATAGTCACCACCTGTGTGTAAAACTGTGAAGTGAACAAGCTACAATTGTATGGGACTTTTCTCTTTTCACATATTTTTTTAAAAACCCAGGTTGAAGGAGAGGGACTGGGAATTGCCAGCGGAAGGCAGTGATGTGTTCAGAATGAGTGTTGCATTTACGTGTGTTTAAGTATGAGCATGCATGTACCAGTGTTGTGTTGTGGTTACAGTGTCAGACTAGAACCTGGGAGACAAGGGTTCAAATCCCAGCTTGGTCCTAAAGTTCACTGGGTAACCTTGGGCCTCTCAATCTAAGCTTCCTCACATGGTCATTGTGGAGGTAAAATGAGGAGAGGAAGAACCGTGTATGCCACCTTCAGCTCCTTGGAGAAAAAGGTGGGATATAAATGCAAAAAACAAATAAATAATGTGCATTGGCTTTATTTTATTTCCGCCTCCTTTTTCTGGAAATGCTGGTGTTTGAGGTCATTCTGCCCTGGTGTCCAAATTTATCACATATCATTGCCTCTTGTGTTAACACAAACATGCTTTAGAATGGAACTTTCCTATTACCATTTCTATTACAGAATCATTTCATCTGTAATAATTTTCCATCAGAGGCTGAAGAGGACTTGGCTGCTGCTATACCTGCTACTCATACCAGGCGTGATCGAGAGAGATACCATTTTTCTTTTGTGTTTGAAACCAACAGGAGGAGGGAAAGGGTCCATAAATACAGCCGATCAGGAGTATTTTATATTTTATAGCTGCGTCGGGCAAGCCCACCTGTAACAGAATAAGAGAACGCACAGGGAACAAAGATTTAGGAAAAATCTGGGCAGAATCCATCCTTCAAGTTGAATGGTGCTTGTATCTAGTGTACAGCAGTACAGTGCTGCAGGCTTTCAAAGACATTATTCAAGGGTTAAATGTCACTCAAATCACCCTCATTATGAACTGACGGGAGGGGGGGGGCGGGGAGGGGAAACACTGCTTCCTTATGCATTTCAAATTGAGCTGCTCTGGCCCGAAGATGACCTGCCACACAATTTTTAAATTATCTCCATGCGCGCTCTGCTTGTTTTGGAAACGCTCTAAATAAAAATAATGGACTGTCTTTTAATAAGTCTCATTGTGAAGATTCCACATATCAAACAATGCAGTGCAGCTCGGAGGCAGGCAACGGGCATGTGTGATCTAGCTGGAAGAGAGACAAATGGTGATGGGAGCAACTCCATCTAGGGACTGCTGACAAGAAAATGGCATTTGCAAACTGACACATCTGTCAGGGTGGAGAATATTGGCACCTGTCACGCAATTTCAGTCATGACTTTTAATAAAGCTGCTTTCCCTTAGGTAAAATTGGAACTTGACTGTAATATTAGCTGCAAGCACATCTTGTTTTCCCCTTCAGAGATCTTTTGTACGTGAGGTGTTTCAAATGAATCTTAAAGCTGAAGTAATAATGTTTACTACTTCTTTCCTCCTCCTTCCTTTCGAAGCCAGGCTTTGAAAGAGACGTTATGTTTGACAGGGTGGTTCCTCGCTACTCCCCCCCCCCAACAAAATGTATTCCCTTCATCTACTAAGGCCAGATTTTGAAAGTGTGTGTTGCTTTGCCACCCATCACTCTTTCTCTTCTCTTCTCTCCCTCCCCAGTCTTACCCCCTTTTCCTTTTCAGCTGGGCTGTTGTTTGAGTGAGTTTAGCCTGGGGAAGTATGTATATCATAAAAACTGGGTTGGGATTTGTTGGCTGTCAGTCAATAAATCAGTCAGAGTTTAATTACCAGGCATGTGATGGGAAGCGGTGACAGGCAGCGGCTCAGTTGAACAGTATTTCTTATGGGACAGCCACTGCCCAAAACGAACTGTGTGTGTGTGTGTGTGTGTGTGTGTGTGTGTGTGTGTAAAGGTACTGAGCGGAGAAATCATCAAGGAGAAGGAAAGCTGGTATCACAATTGGGGGGGGCAGTGTGGGTCCTTAAAACAGACTTCAAATAGTTTGTTGTGATTGACAGAAAAATATATATCAAGCCTTCCCTTTGTTTCACTTGAAATATCTCAGGAAGACGTACTTTTGCCCTAAACTGCACTCCTTTGCTTACCCCTTATAAATAGTTCATCCGATGAAAAGACAGTACTGAAAAGATGCTGATAGTACCAGGAAATGACATCATACTTCACAAAGTTGGGGGAAAGTTTTGAAGAAAGCCAGAAAATAAGGCAACTTTTCTCCTTACTCCATTTTGCATATGTGCTGATTTTGTGTGTGTGTGGCTGGTATCCCCCCTCCTATGCCAAAGTTATAGTTGACATGGTTGTGTTTTTTGACTTGTGATGAAACATGTCATCTCCTTCCTGTCATATGTCATGAAACATTATGTGGAGATACTGCAGGATTGTTTTGACTGAAAAGATGCTCTATTTTCCTTTAAACTATTATCCCGTGGTGTCTCTCTCTGTGTGCTTCAGATATCTTTTGTCCACTTTAAGGAATTGTGGGTAACAGATAAACGAAGCTCTGATTTGAGGTAGTGCAGCTGCTTCTCAGCTGGCAGAGCATTTGTCTGGAAGTGATGGGAGCCTGAGACATTTAAGGCGGGAGAGGGAATTGCTGGGGATTGTGGGTAACAGAATGAGAAGAACCAGTTGCAAAAGGGATTCTCTTTCTGCATGATGGAAAGGCTAATAAGCGTGGCTCTCAGAAAATGCTAAATTCCTGAGTGAGGCTGTAAATATAACTCTTTCTATCATTAGTTTCCAGGAAAGTCATGTTGATCATTTTTTTAAAAAGGGGGAAGATGGAACAGGAAATATTGAAATATAAAAGTGTGAGAAATAATATTTCAGAGGGTTTTTTTTTTTTTAGAATATAATTGAAAAGCTTTTTCTGCCTGCTTGCTAGATTTATCATAAAAAGGCTCACGGTGCATTTCCCTCCATTTGACTATACAATGTAGGTGGCCCTTTTCTGTGATTTCCTGTGATTTTCAGTAGGGCTGAAAAACATTGGTATCTTGAGAGGAAATTTAGCACATGCGTAGCTGGAGCCATTCCTTGGGTGGGGGCATTGTCTGAGCATGTCAGGAAAATACTTATTTGTTGTATGAAGAAATTTCCTTCCATTCCATTGCACCTTTGCGGGCCGTATTTATATATTGGTGCCAAGAGAAGATAGAAGTTTGGAAAGTATATACTAGATCAAGTATTACCAGATAAACTTCACTTCATAATGGCACAGTGGCTTGGTTTTCATTTTCTCTTTTCATTTGTCTTATTTTCTGAGCCAAACTGACTCCAGAATTTCCTCTCAAGTCTCCCCGTTCCTGACTCTGATTCTAAGCCACCTTCCCTGCCAGTCTCCAAACTCTGCATTTATCTGGCCAGTGGTGACAGGGAGGGAGAAATGAGGTGAACTGTTAACTTGTCCCCTCCCCTCCCCTGCGCTCCTTGTGCTGCCACTCAATGTGTGAGAACAAAATGTCTGGTGGCACTTTGGATGACTACATGACATCCCAAGGAAGGTTAAGGGGATATGATAG
This sequence comes from Darevskia mixta, assembly GCA_034641385.1. Lineage (NCBI taxonomy): Eukaryota > Metazoa > Chordata > Lepidosauria > Squamata > Lacertidae > Darevskia > Darevskia mixta. Next base: position 16,244,055 of record JAWWNH010000011.1, read on the forward strand.
CCATGTTCAAATATATAAAAGGATGCCATAAAGAGGAGGGAGAAAGGTTGTTTTCTGCTGCTCCAGAGAAGCGGACACGGAGCAACGGATTCAAACTACAAGAAAGAAGATTCCACCTAAACATTAGAAAGAACTTCCTGACAGTAAGAGCTGTTTGACAGTGGAATTTGCTGCCAAGGAGTGTGGTGAAGTCTCCTTCTTTGGAGGTCTTTAAGCAGAGGCTTGACAGCCACCTGTCAGGAATGCTTTGATGGTGTTTCCTGCTTGGCAGGGGGTTGGACTGGATGGCCCTTGTGGTCTCTTCCAACTCTATGATTCTATGAACTACTCATTCTCCTGACTCTGGCCCAGTAAGTAATATTGGAAGGAAATGGAAGAGGTGGGTTGGAAATTAGACCTTCAGTGAAGCTAGGATCCCCCGAGCCATAGAAGAAACCAGGGCAGGCGTAATCAATGTGTGACCTTCAGATATTATTGGATTCAAATTCCCATCAGCTCCAGCCAGCATGGCCAATGGTCAGGGATGACAATAGCTGCTTGATCTTGGACCTGTTAGTTGTGGTGTTCAATGAAATTTCTGGCAAGAAGACTGCAAATTGTGACGAGAAGTTTCCCTTTTGCAGGGATGTCAGTATCAGTTATAGATGAATATCAGCTGCTGATAATATATTCCAGATATGAAACAAAATTTGAAGGATGCCCAAATTTCAACAGGGCAGCCACATAAAATGGCAGATTTAAAACTCTTTATTTAAACACGTCCATATCATATCTGAGAATAAACATGGAGTCATGTCTGTGGCATTTATTTATTTGAAATGTTGCTAGTCTACCATTCCAACCTAAGGTGAACAAAATATTCCATTGAAATTGTGGTGGGCAGGTGGAGAAGAAAAGGGGCCAAAACTATATTTTCAGGACTGGGGGCATGATTTTCACACAAAAATGTCATAGAGCTGTTCAGTTGCTAGAGAGGGAGTGGAAATGAGAGAGAAGTATAAAAACTCTTCACTGCCGGAGCACATACACAAAGTGGGTGAGGGGAGTTTAGGGGAGGAAAATGGACTTCCTAGCAGAGCTGCCACTGAGCACCAGGAAGGGAAGTTGGGTGCTTATGGGTGAAGGGTGGCAATTATGAGAAAAATTACGTGTGTGAAAGAGGAGGGGTAGGAGGACCACATCTTCTGCCACTGCTGGATTATTATTATTATTATTTTGCAAACATATCTTACCTATCTTGGCTCAAACATATTGCCAACATCACTTGCAGGACAGCACTGATGGATGACTAACTGTTCAAGAATGAATAAGGTGCCACTGTAAATTAAACTGTGTAGGCATGGAAAGGAATCAAATGCAACTGTAATTTGATCAATGTCCATCTATGTCTTCCATGATGCCCACCCCCAAACCCTTTTTCATTAACTGGCATCACACCCTATGAAGGCATAGGCAATATCAGGCAAGTTTTTCTTTCCTCAGACAAAAGGTTCCATGTTGACACACAGAGGAGACAGTCTTTCCAACATGTGTGCAAATGAGGTTGACAAGCCATGGTTGCATAATAGAACAGGAGAACTTCTTATATATATAACAAAAGAGTAGTTTGTGAGAATACAAGACTGGTAGCCCCCTGCTTTCAGAATACACCCCCCCCCACACACAAAGCAAATAAGACTCTGACTCTAAGGTGGGCAGTGTAAACATTTTATTCTGTGTGGCTTCTCACTGTTTTTAATATGTGATTGAGATTTTTAACAATGTTAAACAAGTTTTAATTCTTGTTGTTTGATGCTGTTTGGTTTTATTCTCTTATGTAAACTCTTTGAAGGACCCTATTTAAAGCAAAAGGTAGTATAAATATAATAATAATAATAATAATAATAATAATGATGATGATGATGATAGAATTTCTTTTATCTATATTGAAAGTCACAAATTCACTGTGATAGGAGGTATTATGTCATTCCAGTGCGTACTTCCAGTTGGCTTATAATTTTGCTTGCAAAAATGAAAATAAAAACAAGCTGTGATATTGTGAAAGCTGTTTGAGTGATAATGCCATCATTTTTATGCATGTTCCATAAAGAATCATATTTACAACAGCAAGCAGTGCTTGGGGTACAGATTTAATTTGACAACATTCTCCAATTGCCCATTAAAAGTGCTAGTATAATCATTCTTTTCCTGTCTAATAATTTTTGCTTGAATCAGAGCTTTATAAACGGGATATGTTAGAACCATTCTTTAAATAATATCCTCCATGTTATTTATTAACATTGGAAAACGCTACCTTTATCATAGCTGAAGTATAGTGGTCTTTCTTATTGAACCATTTTTTGTCCAATTGCACCCTCTCAGAAATTCTTTTCTACATCAAACATTCCAACGAAAATTATGTGGTGAACCTGAACAAAAACTAAGCATCTTTTTATTGTGTCTGGATTTGATGGACTCTTATGATTTTTTTTATTGTTGTCCATTAACTTTGACTTCTGCCATGCTGTTGTTGTTGTTGTTTTATTGTTGTTTTCTGCATTGCACACTGCAAACCATTAGGACCCTCACTATGTCTCCCTGGAAAAGATCAACTGCCAGGTAATAATGTTACACTCTGGTTCAGAAACTTCAACAATGCTGGTAAGTCTCCTGAAGAACTTGTTCCCACCCTGGGAATAGCATGATAGCAAAGGCAGGAACTGAAGAAATTTCAGGGGGAAAGGCAAAAGTATCCAAACATGTTATCAGAGCAAGTATCTTAGGGGGCAATTGATGAAGGGAGTACAGTTTCTGGGGTTCTTTTCTCTCTTCGTCCATAAAGATATCATCAGGAGAAGATTCTAGGATGGCTGCTTTCTTGAGACGTTTAAGTCTCATCAATCTCAGGGTCTTTGGTGCCTTCAGGACCCTTTTTACAGCACATTGGTTTTCTAGTTTATGTCTTTGACCATGATGCTATCAAGAAAAGGAGAGTCTGACAGAATGCAACAGGCTCTGTGTCCACTCTGGAAATATGTCTTCCTCAGTTGGAACCCTCAGTTCCACCCTAGAATCTGAAATGGGCAACTAACCATCCTTTCTTTAATAGGATTGATCCCCTTTAGAGGTATATCTTGCCCAGTCTTGTACAATCATCTACCGGTATCAGGATCATGGTAAGGGCATCCTTAATTGTATCCTTAATGGTAAAGTTACCCTGAACCAAAAATGGAAGGCATCTATGCACATGAGGTATTCTGATTAAATTACACATTGGTGTTTTCCTTTTTGTTAGCAACTTGTGGTAGTCCTACAAAAACCCCTCACCTCTGAAAATATGGATGTCACCAATCAATGTTCTGCTCTGTGGATAGCTTTGACTCCTCTCACCAACTCTATAGGCCCAGGAGACCAGAAGTTTCCAGCCTTTCCCAGAAGCAATGTTTCCATTCATTCTCTATCAAGGTGTTGTAGGCCTCAAGGAAAAATACAACCCCCTGGAAGTGGCTGCCAGTGCCACAATATGTAACCACTGTTTCCCAAATTGGAGCAGGTTACATCTGACCCATAGTGAACTCTGAAGCAAGTGTTAGGGCCCTGAGACAGACAATATTTATCGAAACTTCTGTTGACTCTGGCAAACTTATAGAAAGATACCCACATCTGATGCAATTTCACCATGTCTAATAGTGCATAGAGACTTAGAAGTGGGTCCATTGTTTGGGGTCCATTGAAAGATATGCTGAATTTGGAAAGGTAAGCAGAAATTTCACATTGCTCTACAATGCTACGCAATACCAATTTTTCAACTTGAAATTAGAAAATAATTAATTTCTATTTCACCTCAGTTGACAAATTATGCATGTCAACTTGATATATCTGGGGCACAATGTAGACTTACGCACTGGCTTTGATGTAGTCTCCTAAGTAGTATAAATGCGCTTTTTCACACTTCCTATGAGAATGCATTTCACATCACTGTGTCTTTCCCCACTTAATGGTTATTTGTAACCTTTTCCTGATTAAAAAAATGTTTTGTGCTGCACTGAACTGGAAGGAACTATTCATTCAACTCAATAATTTTGTTCTGGCAATGTAAAGGACCATTCTTCTGCCTCTGGTTTCTCCCTGAAATGAATGTATTAATGTGGCATTTATTTAGGTAAGTGTATGATGGCCTCTAGTGGTGCTTACTACATTGTGTGTGTGTGTATACACACACACACACACACACACACACACACACACACATGCACACACTAAAAACACTTCACACACATCCTCTTTGCTTTTCAGTGGTCCCGGAGAGGAGAAGCATTCTGTATCTACTGTGACATCAGTATATTGTTACAGGATGAGTAACAAGACAGCCCACTGACAGATGGACCTGTTCCATTTATATCAGTCACATTCTTCTTTCTTCCATACTCAAAGGAGGAGGATGCACACCACATGCTGGGAACAAATGCAGAAACTGATATTTAACAATGACACATTATGCACTGCAGATTTCCTATGAGCTCGCCTTCATGTTCTTGTGGCCAGCATCAGAGAGTGACTTCGTTACGATTACCTTTCGTTCTCACCTACAACTCGCATTTACCCGTTCGGCTCACAAACTCAGTTTTTACAGGGATACAACAATGGCATCAAAAGGGAAGGTGAACCATGAGCATCCAACATTTTTTCCTCGTCTTTCGTCCAAAAATTGATGACATCACACCTATTACAGGATGATTTGAAATCAGAAAATCATTGTGCCAGAGAAATCCTATAAGGCTGGAAAGCAGATAGGTACATGCATAGCAATTGACTATGTATATATTACCATTTCAGGATTATATACTAGACATGCTTTGAAAAAGTAATAATGATACTGCTATTAGATTCATGAACTTTAAGGACAGGAAATCTGATGTTTGTTTCCTCGACCATTTCCTAAGCAGTAATATATAGATAAAAGAGGTAGAAATCAGGCATCCACGTATAGCATATGCCCACCTATTTATGAAGATACTTAAGCAGGGATTTAGTAAGTCCAGACAAAGCTCTAGAGGCGCCTGTCTCTTTAAATCCTACCAACTAAAATTTGTGGCCCTGATGAATGGCAGAGTGGAGCCATCCATAAAAGGGCAAAGGAAAATCACATTCATTTGCATACAATAATTATTCTCTGAATCAGGCCACCTTTATTGCTGGCAGAAAATCTACTGTCAGCATCGCTCTATAGATCACGTTTGAAAATCTAACAGCTGAGGAATGTAATTGTTTGGAATCCATGTGGTCCGGCAGTCCTGCCGGAGACATGTCAATTATCATGTACCTCAGCAGATGGAAAAGTTTTTGGATGCCATTGAGCAAGCCTGATCTTTCTTTTTGTGTGTGAGAATCTCTCTCTCTCTCTCTCTCTCTCTCTCTTTCTCTCTCTCTCTCTCTCTCTCTCTCTCTCTCTCTCTCTCTCTCACACACACACACACACACACACACACAACCTGGCTCATGCCATCATAGACACTTGCCCTGATGCAGCTAATATATAAATACTAACATGTGTTTAGTAACTGGAGGAGTATGTGAAGGGGTGTCCAATACAGTTGGAAGTGATCTGACCAGAATTAGTTTTCTAATTTAGATAAAAGCTAAGAGGTGTGATCTGGCAAACTTAGGTCATGTTTACACAGTTACTTCAAACATACTGTACTTTACTGCTTCAGTGCCCTTTAACTCTTGTACTGTATGTTGAGGGGACTTGAAAGGGTCATTCATACATTAACTGAACACAGGGGCAAGGTATCTCTCTACACACATACAAGTGTTTCTGCAAAAGACTTGTTCATTTGAACACCTCAGCTGTTGTGTATGCAGGTACACAATAATTGAACATTACATGTGAATTACCGTACTGTGGTACATTTGCTTTGGATGTCATGTCTGAACACATAGGAAGTAATGGGGGGGAGACAGGGAATCCTTCCCTTTAGCTTCATCAATCCTTTTGCACTGATAGGTTTATAAGTTGATGGTACCTCTCTGTTCAAATTTATCCGATCAACTTTGTTACTTAATATATTTTCCTCTCAAATTAAAAGATTGTAGGGGGGGTTATGAAGGAAGAGGAGATATTCTCCTGTTAACAAAGAGTATCTTACAGGTAGGTAGCCGTGTTGGTCTGTCATAGTCAAAACAAAATAAAAAATAAAAAAATTCCTTCCAATAGCAACTTAGAGACCAACTAAGTTTGTTCTTGGTATGAGCTTTCATGAATATTCCAGGAGTACACCCTGTCTTTCCTTTCCTGGGATGCCTCTGTCTCTAAAAGGAAATACAGATTTTAATACAATATTGAAGGAAGCCCAGTCAAGAAGAAATTTGGAAGAGCCCTGTATTGTTTCACTGTATGTGCTTCACCAGGAGAGGGCAGGAAAGGAGGAGATTACTATGTCTGCTGCTTCTTAAAGGTTGCAATGTTATACCCAGTACACCATTTTTGTGTGCGTATGTATAGGATTACAATAATCACTACCAAAATGCCTAACCTTGTCTGTGAAATGCAGCATCTTATCCATGCTCAGAATAAAGTGATGAGGAGAACACTGGTCATTGAGTTAAATTAGGGCCAGAACTTTATTAAACATCAACACAATGGAGATTCAGCAGCTCCTGGGATGTTGATAATGAGGTGCCACTTTGTAGCCATTCCTGCCTTAAATTAGGTGTGCTGCCCATCCTGTCCCCATCTGGCCACACCCAGGTAAGTGGATTCAGGATTGCAGACTTGGCTTTATTGTGAAGGGCTCACGGTAAAAGGATTAGGGAAAGTATTGTCAGGATGCTCTGCCTTACTATTTTACCTGTAAAAGTAAAGTAGTAAAAAGTTTTTTTAAAATTATTAAAGTTTTCAAAATGAAAGCAAAGGCGTCAGTATTCTCTTAGCCGACAAGAAACTTATATATCTCTGTTGACTGCTCAAAACATTCAACCAGGCTCCAGGCTTCATTTACTTAAGCCAAATTCCTCTGGATTCTTAGAAACCATCTTTTTATGGTTCAAAAGTAGAAAAAAAAGCTTTATGCAAGCAAAAGAGGAAAACAACAAACACAGTTGAGTGCCAGGGAGATAGGAAAAGGAGTCAAGGGTAGAGGAGCCTAGAAATTGGAAGAAGACCAGGTCCCACAATAATCCATGGTGTTGGATTAGACTTAAGAAGAGAAAGGTGGAACAGTCCAGCAAATGCAATGCCTAAAGGCATGGGTAGGCAAACTAAGGCCCGGGGCCAGATCCGGCCCAATCGCCTTCTAAATCCGGCCCTTGGATGGTCCGGGAATCAGCATGTTTTTACATGAGTAGAATGTGAGCTTTTATTTAAAATGCATCTCTGGGTTATTTGTGGGGCATAGGAATTCGTTCATTATTATTTTTTCAAAATATAGTCTGGCCCACCACATGGTCTGAGGGACGGTGGACTGGCCCATGGCTGAAAAAGTTGCTGACCCCTGCCTAAGGGACAGAACAAATTTGGGACTGAGAGGCGTACCAGTTATAGGAAAGAGACTTACCTATGGTTGTGAGCTGTGACCCAGGCTTTCCTTGGCAGCAGCAATGGCAACAGCAATGACAGCAATGGGAGGGAAGAAATCATTCTTTCTCCTCATGCTGCTCGGTGCTGCTGCTGCCACCACTTGCCACAGCTGTCAGAAGCATGCTGGAGATGGGGGGAGAGGAGCGGGTGGGCATTGCAGACCTTTGACCTCTCCAGCAACATTTGTAGATCTGGATTACTATACAGAATTAATTAATACAAACTAAGGGCATTGGCGTGTATTAAATATGGTTGAAGTTCCAGGGACCAATTAGGCAGATATGATAGGGAAATTCCCCTGTACAGTAACTACTATGGGGAGGATGTTTGGCATTAACTACTGATTCTTCCCTTAAAACTTAGCTTGAATTTCATCAGTTCCCCCTGCTTCCTTTGCAAGAGTGCTGCACTCATTGGTCACTGCAGTGCTAAGTGTACACATAGATTTGGACCCCATACAGTTATGTTCCAGTTGAACTGAGATTCTCAGCAACGCATGTGTGAATAGGCCCATCGCAGAATATTTTCATATTGTCCCCAACACAATGTTTTGCAATAGAGTTGGCTTACTCATTCTACTGATAGCCCTCAAGAGCTTGTTCATAGATTCCTGTTTATCATTTGGATTGTGGCACAATCAACTGATTTACAGCCAAAGTGACAAGTTCATATTTACCGCGCATCTGGTTTGGCCTAACAGGATTCTAGCGTACAGAAATTAAGTGATGGCAAGCATGTGTGAACAAGAAGCAAGTGTGGAATAAATAGTTGTAGAGAACTCAAGTGATAAATTTGATTCTACGAACCAGTTCTTAGCATATTTAAATGGTTGAAGACAGCAAGTGTCTCTTAATCTGTCCTTTTCAGACTCTACACATCTTGATGTCTTCAACGTCCTTTGACGTCCAACTTTGTCACTTTTCTGTGAAAATCCTTCAGTCTGAATCCTGCTTTCTTGAAATGTGGTAGTTAAACTGAATACGTTGAACCATTTATGATTAGTATTATTGTTATCAGCCTCAAAAGGCCCCTGAAGTGTCCAATGGTTTAAAAAGCCCCTTAAAACACATATCAAAATGAATAGAACAGCGTTATAAAATGAGAATAAACAATGCCAAATAAAAAAGACTGAAATGGTACATCTGTTAGCTTCTAAAAGCTGCCCTATAAAGGAAGGTCTTGACTAACATTGTGATGTAGGGAAGAGGTTAATAAGTGAGGCCTCTCTCAACAAGATTTTTAAGTGTGACAGCCATTGACCAGTCTATCAACTCTGTCATCTTAGAAACTGAGGGAACCTGCATCGTACCCTTCCTTAGCAAAATATTCCTGATCTTCCCTCCTCTCTTGACCCTTCACACAATCAGTGTTCTTTGAATGAAGGAAGGGTTGTAACCATATTCAGCTGAATATGGTAAGAATATTCTTGCAGACCTTTGTGGTCATCATGTGAAAGCCTGGGAGAGGAGGAAATGGTGGCCAGAGTACACAGAGATGTTGGGATAGACCTGGTGTGCACACCCCTACGTACTCGTTTTTGCCCAAGTACTGGTGTGCTATAGTTAGCCATAATGTGTATTTAGAATCATGTCATATGATTGTGCTCACTTGTTGGTTTTCAATCACATCCCTCAAATGCTTGCAATTCCCACCTCTTGTGTGTCTTTGATCCTAGATTTCACATTTGAATATAGTTGCCCTTTGCCTTCATGCCTCTTTGTAATACGAATTACAACATCTATTTTCAATTGTCTTTTAGTCTCTTGGCCCTGAAAATGTTAACCTTTCATGAGTCTGATATTCCATTGCATATAAAGGTTAGGTTTTAAACATCTCAGTATTGAAGAAACTAGCAACCCGCCTCCTTGCTAGCCCAAATCCATGTTGAATTACCTGATAAATCCCACCAAAGCCATGTAAATGATGTAAAAGATATATTTTTATTTTATTTTTTAACCATGTGGCACCAGCCCATGGCTCGGCTGTTTATTAGAGAGCAAATCTGCCAATATTGGCTTGCTCCAATGAGCACTTATAAAACCACACCGATATATGTGTTTGCATTCCTCTTCAGCTCAAAATTTGTCAGAGAAGAAAGGCATTAAACCTGTCACCTCAGATAAAGATCAGATGTTTGATTTCAAACAGAAGAAAGCAAACACTCAGCAGCAGACTCCATTAACTCCTTGAGTGCTTTATTTAGACCACCGGACAGGGCTGGGAAACACGTTGCTTCTGAGGCGGGTGCCAATGAATTCTCCGCAACCACCTTGCTGATGAATTTTCCTGAGGGAAGGAGGCAGATATAACATAAAAAGAAGGACAAAAATATATATATCCACAGTTGTGTCAGTATGTTTTCTGTATTGATGGCATTGCCTTCAAAATTGGAAACTAGGTTGGATATTTGTTTATGACAAGGGTGTCAACTCTTGGCTCTGCATTTTTGTAACAGATTGACTCAGTGGCACCAGAGAAGGAGGCTGTTCCCTGATCTACTTCGCTGTAATGAAAGAACAAGGGGATTTCGGCAATGCCTCGGTCATTTCTCAGGCTACATGAAGCATAGATTCTGTACCTGTTCCCTGCTTTGTAATTCCCCTGTCAAGCACCCACGCTGCAGCTGTTGAAAATGCACAGTGAAATCCATGAATCGGAATTATAGTTGCCACCTTGTCTACTGGCTCAGAGGCTATGCCTTTAATAGTAGCCTGACACAGGGGAACAGGAGCTTCTCCCTGGGTGCAGCTTCCCCAAGCCCTTGTCTCCATATTTGGAAAAAGCCTCGGCTGTGGAAGTTCAGCTGGAGACTGTTGAATCAGTTAAATGGAACTATTTCTATTTGGTTTAATCATGTGAAATGGCTTCATTTTGTAGATTAAAGGAATCACTACTGAAACAATGGAGAGGGATAATCTAACCGTGCTTTGATTCTTTCATATTAGGTCAACATGAAGGAAGCTGCAGCACTTCCTTCAGGATTTTATAGCATCATTTCTAAATGCTACAGCTGGCCTTGCTTTGTTTTCATCATGTAGAGGACAGCATGATCTCAGCCATATTAGAATCTGCAGCAGATATTCCTAGAAATGCTCTAGGAATTTCTTGGCATTTCCCAAAAACTCTATAAAACCTCTAGTTTAGGCAGACTTTGTGGGGACTAGCAATAATCTTCTGGAAATCATCCTAATCTTAATATTTCAGGATGTTCTGGGATTTTCCTCTGGGTAGTGCTCGATCAACACTGATTTTTTACTTTTGGGTTTTTTCCACTCAAATCTTCCTTCAGTATTTCGGGATAGAGATAATTAATAATCCAAATTAAACAATATTAGTATGCTGCCAAACAGTTGAGTTAGAAAGTTGTCTGGGTCAGGATAACCTGGGTTACAGTGCTGCTGTATGGAAGCCCCTTAAACAAGGGACCTAGAAAGAGAGGGAAATGTGTATTTCATGCCACAAATATCTCTCAAAACAAACAAAAATCTCTCTCAAATCCACAAATGGTTATACCTCAGGAACGCCAATATTTATGACCATCAATTTTAGATCACCCCTTCCACTGAATTTCAGGGGTTTTGTGTGTGTGTGTGTGTGTGTGTGTGTGTGTATCTGTATCTATCTATCATCTATCTATCTATCTATCTATCTATCTATCATCTATCTATCATCTATCTATCTATCTATCTATCATCTATCATCTATCTATCTCTATCTATATATTGAATCCCTCATATGCACTTGTGTCTCACATCTTTCTCTAAGCAGCTCAAGGTGGCATATATGGTTTCCCCTCTCCTCATTTAATTCCCACAACAACTTTGTGGGGTAGGTTAGGTTGAGAGGCAGTGACTGGCCTAGGGTCACCCAGTGAGCTTCATGGTCAAGTGAGGATTTGAACCCTGGTCTCCCAGGTCCTTGTCCAGCACTCTAACCACTATACCACACTGGCTCTGTGGGTGAATCATTCCCAGGTGCAAGGTTTAATGGAAGGATATCTAGTTTGGGAGTGTTTATTGGACTATTTTTGTTACGGTCTTTTTCTGGCACATTTTAGATCAGATTTGTTTACAGCTGTTTGATTTAGATTCTCTTTTGATTTTTTTTGTAACCCGCTAAAGGAGCAATCTTATGTATCCCCAGCCAGCATAATTTATGCCAGATCCATGGCAGTTTTTATCTTTTACAAGTTTATATCCCAGCAAATTTGGGGTCAAATGATGTGCTACCTGTAGATTAACTAAGTGAGCGATCCTAAGTCTAGGAAGGCAATGCAAAGGGTTAGGGTTGTGCCCTTAGAGACTGATATTAAGCAGTATATATAAATCTATGAAATGCATATAAAATAATCATCCCTGATAGGTTGGGGCTGATGGGAGTTGTAGTCCAAAACATCTGGAGGATACTGGGTTGTGAGAGGTTGGTCTACTGGAATCCAGCTGTGTTTATGGCAATTCAGTGTGACTTACCGTAAATACAGTCGCTTTGACAAAAGCAAGCCGGGAGACTTAATTACGCTGAGACTGTTGAACAGATCACAATTGAGTCAATAACATGATGAATACTCAAACATGAATGATCCACTGCTAGACCTCCCTAGCCACCCATTCTTTAATACTGAATAGATTAACGAGTAATTTGTATCATTAATTTATTTTTTGCCATCAAAGAAAGATCAAATTTGTGGGCTTGGTCATTTGTTTTACTAGCAAGCAAATTTCCCTCCCTGTATACCTTGGTCAATACTATGCAAATGGAAAGAATAAAAAATTAAACATATCTGTTGGTGCCTGGTCGTTTCTTGAGAGTCTTTCATTTATTAGCTTTCTAATCTATTTTGTGCTTCCTGTCTCAGTGGCAGCAGATGGCATTATCCTCCTAGCCTCTCTGTTGCCTTGTAAATACATTATTGCATAGGAACATTAAAGGGCAGAAGATGACCATATGGTCTGTCATCACAGGATGCCCTTTAAAGCCCAAATACCAAATTGCCATCTTAAAACCCTAGTTCTTGATAATAGATGTATATTGCAATTTCTGCTATACATTGGGGTGCGTGGAAGAAGCTAGAGGAACAGATTTCCAGCTGGTATGTTGGTGCAATTCCAGACTCCACTGTACTTAGCATAGTCACATTGATATGAAAGCTCTAGCCTTGATGCCTCTTACCAGTGGTGGCTTGCAAATGGAAGAAACCTTCTTGAACACTGTAGGTGTTGGCATAAATTTAGTGGAAGATTGTGGCTCTGCTAATACCGCTACACTTTTAGGAGGATATATATCTACCAATAAACAAAGAAACCCAAGTTCTCAGCATTAGAAGAGCCAGCAGTTACAAAGAAATTCCATGGGAGCAATCCTATGCACAAGAAGCTGGCGTAAATTAAGCTTGTGTAAAGTTACATCAGATCCAAACCCCCATTCAGCACCGAGGCTGCCTAAGCCTGGAAGAGGGAAAACAAGTCATTAAAATACAGTTTTATGGTGGGTTGCCAGATCACATGATGGAGGTGAATGGGCTTAGGAGCCAACCTAAGTCTCTGATCTCTGATCCCACTGCTGCCATGCCCCCATTATGTTTCCTTTGGGGGGCTTCCACCAGTCTCAGCTCTGCCAGCTTTGGCTCAGCAAGCTGATGCCTGGCTGAGCTGGGATGGACAAATTAGGCCAGCATATATTGAGCTGAGCCAGGGGACAATGTCAGTTGAGCCCCAAATGAAACAGGAATCAGCCAGCTGAGCTGGAGATCGGCTGCATCCCAAGCAGCTCATCTCAGTGGGCTCCAGGCACCCCCCCCCCAATCCAGCCCCATTCTCACCGCTCTCACCTTTCCCTCAGTCAGCTGAGCAGCTCAAGAGGGACTGCATGGAAAGGAACGATCTAAACCCTTCCGCATTTCCGATGGAAATCCCCAAAGAAATCCCCAAGGAACTGCGGAAAGTGGGCACTTTCAATGCTGTTTTTTGTTTTTTACTGCTGTGAAAGGAACCCCATATTTCAGCTCTATAAAATCACAGATACTAACTCTTCTTAGGTGGAAACAATCACCCCGTTTCCATTACTAGTAATTGACTAGGTAGGGAACATATCAGGCAATCAAAAATCTAGAGTATTGTTATGTAATAATCTCCAGGTGTTCAATTTTAGAATTTTCAATTTGTATAGGTACATTTTAATTCCTCCTTGTTGCCCATCTCCACTTCTCCACTTTGCCCACCTATACACCTGACATTCAGGTTTACCATCGCCATGCCCTCCTGAGCCATATGCTTGTAGTTTCGATTAATCTTTCTCAGATAGATAAAATGACAAGTTTCTATTATCTTCTCATTTATGATGGCTCTCATTCTCTGCAAAACTTTGATCTTCGGATCGATTCTTTTAAGCTCCTGCTTGATCTTTCTATCAGGCCATCTTTTGTCAGTTCTAATTCTGTACTTTCAGCTGAATTTCTTTAAAGTGTTGATGGATTTCATTCTCTGCATGTCTGTATAAATGTAAGCATAAACCTGTTGTGGTCTGCCACACATGCTTGGATGGTGCTTGAAACTCTACCTACCTCTACATTCAAGACTTCCAGTTGTGGTTTTTTCCTCCTGTCTTAAATGCTTGATGGTAAGATTTTTCCATCCCAGCTGACCATTTGCCACTCTTCCAATAGGGCCATCCCCAACAACTTGTAATCTTTGCACCAAAAATTGTCTCTTGCTTCATATGCGTAATTGTCGCTGTCCAGAACTTGGGTGTTTGCATATAGCTCATTGTTGTTTTTGTTATTTCCTGAAAGTAACTATTATATAAGAAGCACCTCAACCTATCCTTTTCATATACCGTAGTTTCCAAATATAGTAGGGTTTAGATCAGAAGGCAGGATAGAAAACCTTATTTTCTCAGCTGAAAAGACCTGTTGCTAGGAAGCTCTTTTTCTAATGCGGGGGTAAGAACCCCAAAGTCAAAGGAACATTTTCTGAGATGGGCAAGATAACCTTTCTTGTACCAAGACGCAGACATTGGAATGAGTACACAAGCAGACCATAAAGCATCCCCTCCTCCTCTTCAGTGTTACCTCTGATTTGAGAAAGCTAACTAGTTTTCTTTGAGCATCCATTATTTACATTGATGAGGCTTGACTGGCTGCCCTTTCTTACTGAGAAGCCAAAACGAGCCTTATGGATATGGCTCTGATCTATATTCCAGGAAAGATGGGTGAGTGAACAGGGGAGGTAGCTTTGTATATTTAAATGGCTCAAATCACAACAATTAGACACTCAGGAGCTATGGTTTTCCATTTCCACCCTGTAGAAGAAACCACCTGAAAGTTCCACATTCCCACACCCTTTTATGTATCCAAGCCCATCTGGCAGAAACATTGCTAATGCAAAACCTAAACTATGACTGACTGCTGAGCTGACTCCCTCAGCCACACTCCTTAATTTCGAGAAATTCAGAAAAATACAGAGATGACAACATCAGATGGCATTTCTGTTTATGTGTTAACGCTTTCAGTCATGTTTATATTGGGCAAGGTACAAACCATCAGCTGCTTCTTCCTCAGTAACAGTTTCAGCAGTTGTACTTGGGAGTATTTGATCAATGGATTTCAGCCACAAAAAGATGGACTCTCAGTTTTACCCGCAAAGCAGCTTGAACCTTCTGTTTATGACAGAACTAGGTATGTCACTCAGAACAACCCACTGCCTCTGCACAGCCCATTCCAGTGATTCTGTACTGCGTTGTAACTCAGTGACTTGTCAGCTCTATGTCACATGATGTAACTAAGCTGGAAGCATCCTTTTAAGGGAGTCCTGTTACCTGGTGTGATCGTGCTATTGGAGGGATCTGTGCACCTTCAGGGGGTTCTGCTGGCTTTGGGTTGTGTCACATCATCCCTGGTTTTGAAGCTACAGAACCTTGTGCAATATTTATTTCTCCTTTTTGCTACCGTTGAATGACAGCAACAAGAGTTTATTCTTTACCAGTTGTGTGAGTTGTACAATTCAACTCATAGCTTTTTCTGTCCCCCCAACCCTACCTTTTGGAAGATACTAAAGTTTACTGTGATGGTTACCAGCATATAAAATACTTCTATCATTTTTCTCAGCTGTGCTCTACATTTGCTGAGCTATGAGCTTTGGAAAGTCAGGGCCAAAGCAGAAGACTGGAAAGAAAAGAGAATGAAAACTACCCTAATCCAAATTCCTGATGGATGTAAATTAGTATCACTCCACTGGGCTGAGCACACTACTCTATTTAATAAACAGAGGGACACTTTTGTCTTTCTGCCAAATAGCATTTTAACAGGCTAATGAACCCAAATAGATAGATAACTAATCAATGTATATAATTTATTAACAAGGTAAGGGTTTTTCCATTCCTTGCTTGGAAAATATCCTACTTACATCTCAGGGGGAATGCAGGTCTCTTTTAGCAGAAGTGCTGATATTAGGGCAATACATCAGCACATGAAGTCACTAAGAAGTCACGAAGCCATCATGTACCTGTGTTGGGCTAATTAGGGTCATTTGTGACCTCCACCTTGGCAAGGATTTGCTACTGATTTCTATGGGAGTTCTGTACATAAAAGATTTTGCATGGATAATTGATTTCCCCTTATTTGCTGATTTATTCATTTTCAAAGCAAAGAACCAAACAAAATGTATCTTCAGTGGTATGTGTTTGGAAGATGACTAGGAATTCCTTGCAGTGTCTGAGCCATAGACGCTAAGGAATTCTGTTGGCATACAATTCCAACTTTAAATTCTCTGTATTTCTCTGTCAAGGTCAGCAGTGTAATTCCCCTTTTAGTGGTATGGTGACAGTCCATGAATGTTAGGGAACCACTGTTGGAGAGGATGGACATATGACTGACTTTCCAAATGTTCAGATGAAGTGTTAGGACTGTCACAGAGAGTGAAAGAGAAAGCTGGAAAGCTCACATCTTCTTTGTTATGACCAACTCACTGAATGTTGAATGTTCAAGCTCTTAGTGTTCATGAGAATCTTCAGGAAGAACTTCTTCATTGGCCTGTTGGGAATTATAATACTAAAAAGAAGTTCAGCTATTGTGACATAACAGGAGCAGCTGCCCTCAGTAAACTCGAGCTTTTGAACAGGGATGTGCCACCTGTGCCCTCAACCTAATTTCACGTAGGTTGGGAGAGCACAGAAGGTGGATGCAAGGGGGAAATGGGGGACAGAGTCAAAATGGATATGAAGATGAGAGAGGGGAAGCTGTCTGCAAGCAATCAGTTCTAGTCTCTATAGCTCCCTCAACAAGAGGAAAGAGAATGGGTGACGGAAATAGGAGGAGAGAGAGGGAAATAGAAGGGGGTAGCATAAAGAGAGGAAAGTGGTGGCCCCACTCATATTTTGGCTCCTCCAAACCACTGGCAGAATGCAGGCCAACTATAGATCACTCCCCATGGAATGCAACTGTCAAAGGGCTCCCCACGCTAGCAGTTAGCAGTACATATTGAACTGTTTGGGTTCTGTTGTTGAGAAGCAATTTCAATTTTAGTATTATAATTCCAACATAGAAAAAGTGTGTGTGTGTGTGTGTGTGTGTGTGAGAGAGAGAGAGAGAGAGAGAGAGAGAGAGAGAGAGTTGAGGAAGATGAACCTTTGATGGACAAAGGAAAATTCTTGTCAAGGGAAGCAAAACTAAACATCTTGGGTGTTTTGCTGTTGTTTGAGGGATATTATCTGATCCAGATTTGTTCTTAGTGGTATGAGAAAGTGCATTATATTAATATAGGTACTTTATACAAATTGTGCATTACTTAAGCAAATTTGCACGGCAGGGAAACTGTAGATGTAACATGCACACCCCAATACTCTTTAAAAAGTAAAACAGCTTTTTGCAACCCCAAATATCAGGCTGCACTGGGTTCTTGGTGTGTGTGTGTTTTAATTAACAGTGTGGCTGTTTATGTGGGCTACTATTGTTATGTAGTCCTAAGAAGTATGTTTTATGTGCCACATAATGTAGATCCTGAACCTGTCGTTTCAGACACAATTCAATAAAATGAACACAGGGAGAGAAAGGGGGCAGGGTTGATTAAAGGTTAGATCAATAAGATCGCATGCTTTTCATTGGCAAAGTATGTCTTCAGCAGTGTAAATTCTAACTCTTATCAAGGTTTTAATGTTACCCCTTCACCCTTAATTTTACTCCAGTGCAATGTTAAATCAAGTCAACATGAAAATAGTGGAGGAAAGGTTTTAAGCAAAATGGAGTACAACTTATTGTTAAGCACACTGTGCAACCTCTTGTGCTCACTGCAATACCCATAACCACAACTCTTCCTCTAAAGATGACCAGAAATGGGAAGGGATTATAGGGCACCTTAGTCCTTTTCAGGCATTCATCTTCTAGGTAAAATCAGTATACAAGAGTAGGGATGAGGGCATCAGCTCTACCTGCCATTGCCTCCTGCAAACTGGAGGGATAACATCTGCAATGGGGAGCCTGCTGTACTCATGTACATAAGCGTTTGGTGTGATGAAGAATCCTGGAAAAATCAAGGTTCTACTTTGCACATGAGTTTTCCACTGCAGAGCATCATCCTCCAGTTTATGAAAGGTGCTGGGTGGGCACAGCAAATGTACTATAATAATTCTATTCTTATGAGACTTTCAATTTGGTACCAGAAGTTTGATCTGGAAGCTCCTATGAAATTTCATAACCACTTGGCCCTTGGAGCTGGTCACTTGTGGCATGTATGGTGCAATCAGAACAAATAAGATTGTCTTTATTTAAAAGATACTTGCACACAACTTCACTCAACTTCACACAAGCATATAAGGAATGAAGTCACACAAGAGGCATTTCTTACATACTTGAGCTCAAAGGTAGCAATGGTGAGATCCCATAATCTCCAACACTTAGCCCACAGGGTTGATGGTCCACATCCAGAAGAACTCATGCCCCCAAGCTTATATTCTTCTCCTTTTTATACAGTTCTTAAACCTTGGGTTCCATATGGTGTTCTACCTCAAATCCAGTATCCCATTGGCTCTTCAACAGTCCCCCTTATATCACATGTGATTTTGACCGACTCCCTAGAGATCTGATGCATAGACTCTCTCTGAGTAAAATGTTCTAGCACTACTTTCTGATTTTCTCTTGCACAGTGGTGGGCCCCACAACCTACTGAGCCCTTCCCCAATATCATTCTGCCCCCCATTCTACACTCCCCCTGGGCTCTACCAGCCCCTTTCATTATGATAACCCCAAACAACAGCTGGAGCTTGCACCTGCCTGTTATTTATATGCACAAGGCCCAAATGGTCCTCAAAATTCTGATGCAAATGTAAAGTGATAAACGATAGAGTCCTTCTAAAACTCACAGCTCTTCCACATGGTATTTATTTAGACTTTGTAACTCAGATCCTCCAGTTTGAATCACATTATAATGTAGCCCCATCTTTCCTTCTTCCATCTTAGGGCCCCGGGGAGGTTGGGTTGATATTAAGGGCAGTTAGTGATGAAACATAGGCTATGTCTTGAACAGCAGAGTCACAATAAGGCAACTCTGATAATCCAGTCAAATCCCAATAAAGACAGCAGGGTGGAAGGCATTGTCAGCACCTTGGAGAGTTCACAGCAGTTATCAGTAGATTTCAGTCATGGAAAGTTGTCACCTCGGTAGCAGGATGATGCTCTCTGGGGCCTTCTGGTTGGCCTGAACTTCCTATTAGCCCCACCCCTTCTAAGGAGCACTCTGGTTTGTTTGTTTTTTGTTTTGTTTTTGGAAAGGCCATCACCCTATTCTGTAACTGCTGCCTCCTGTCATGGGGAGGTGGTTAGCAATGAATTGGACGGGTGTCATCTAAGCTGGGAGTGATAGATTCCCTCTCCCTCCACATTTGCCTCTCAGTCTCATGGAGGACAGTGGCTCATCACCATTCCACTGAGGTATTTCCTCAAAAGTTCTTTAACTGATAAGGATCACAATAAGACAATATTTGTGTAGCCTTGTCCTTCTGAGAAGTTCCTCAGTAGCTTCATTTGTCCTCTACAGCAGCAGCTGGCTGGGAGGTTTTTCAAGGTGCCAAAAAATTGGTCTCACAGATATCTTAATGGGGGCAGGATTTTATTGGAGTTGCTAGTGATGTCACCCAGGGGACACCATTGCTCCTTCACTTGCCTTTACACATTACCGATCTCTGCTTAGCAGCATTTTAGGAAATAAGACTGTATCAGTCCAAATAGAAAGATGGGTCTAAACATGACACTGCTAGAGAGAGTTGCTCACAAGGAAAAGTCTATGCAAAATAAATGTATTATAGTGGGAAGAGTATCCCCAAATTAGCCTTATGGGCTGGTACTACAAGCATGGTGTAAGTCACACAGAAATAAAGGGAGTTCCCAGGCAGCACTTGGCTCCTCCCCAACGCTTATATGAGCATCACGAAAAATCTTGAGCAAGTCTTCCCAACTGGCTGCTCTGGTGTCTGCACACAGAGCAAGATATTGGCTGTGAATTATTTTATTGGTTTTCTTTATAAATGTAAATATTACGCCTTCAATCATAAAAGCTTCCAGGGCGGTTTGCCTGGAATCAGCACTCAAAGGCAATATCCATTGAAATATAATGCACTGGGCCCAAAGATGCCATGAGTGGACTTCAGTTTATGGAAAGAGTACCCTTAGCACCTGTGGTCCAAAGGGAAGGTCACCTTTTTTTGCAGCAGCCCTTCCTTCCTTCCTGAAAATATCTTCTGGAGTGCAAGGGACACTGCTGAACAGTGTGAAAGGTAGCATGGGGGAGGGCGGCTGCAGAAAGGAGAGGGTTGGCCAAAACGACTTCCTTCCACTAGCAGAAGCCTTCACTGCATCAAATGACATTCCATCCATGGAAGGACTCCTTTCATAAATCAGAATGTACTTCGGGATTCAATCCAATATCTAATAATTGTGAGTTAGTTCTCTGGGAGATGGTAGAGATTTCTAGTAATATAACGTTAAAACATAAGAAGAGCCTGCTAGGTCAATGCCCCATCTAGTCCAGCATCCTGTTCTCACATTGGCCACACAGATGCCTTTGTGAAACTCTCAAGGAGGGCCTGAGTACAACAGCAAACCACTCCTCCTGTGGTGTCCAAAAACTGGTAGTCAGAAGCATTACTGTCTCCAACCTTGGAGGTGAAAAATAGCCATTGCGCCTAGTAGCCAAGTATGTTTTGTTCACATAAACTTTAGAGAATAAATTTTTTATCAGCCAGATCTAAGGAATGGGGCAAAATATTTGTTGACCTGGGCAAAATAAAGCAACACACAGCTTATATGCACTGAGGTGACCATGAGAATTATTCTGCTTCTGATTTTTTTCTGTGGGTTTGGGGCTTCACTGTCCCCTTAAAATGTTCTTGATGAGAGTTGTTAAGTGGCTTTTCAGATTGTGACTCTCTTTTGCTCTAGGAAGACCAGCTTTGTGAAACCCTTGACCTTAGTGATTTAAATCTTTATGCTCCTACTATGTCGGAAGACAGTAGGCACTCACCTCTGTAATGAATGTCAAAAAATGTTGGTTTCTTTCACTGAAAACCATCGGAAAATTGAACAGCCCAAAAATGATATAATTAATGAATAAAATATACAACTGGTCACATCTCAGATGGAAGGTGGAATAAAAAAAAAATCCAATAGATGAAAAAAAATCCCCCCACATTTCAATCAGACAGTCAGTAATCACTGTCTCTAAACCTAAATGGCTCTTTGGCTGCACAGTCACTCTTAATTTTCAGAACAGTCCTTCTGCTATGGCCGGATGAGCCACTGAGGTGGATTTTCTCCTACAGCCGCACATGGTCTGTTTTCTATCTCAAGCCTTTTCTATTGATATCCTCTGTGACCTTGAAGAAATGATTCATTCCCTTTGTGTGAAAGAGGGTTTGACAGTAGGACCAGCCACCAAAGACAAAATCTATAGATGACAAGACCAGGAATGATCAGAGGGTACCATCGTGCGCTCTTGCCACTCAGTCCTTTAAAGCCTGAAACTGGATGACTTCACGGACCCAGAAACATCTCCTAATTTCTCCTAATTATCTGAAAGTATCTCTTGCTAGACAGAATGCTGGGCTAAATAAAACAATTGAAGCTGTAGTTCTATGGCCATTTACCTAGGAATAGGTCCCCCTGTATTAAATGGGACCTACCTCTGAGCAGAGAAGGGACTATTGCACCCATGTCCTCTTTATGGCATTTCTGTAGCTATCTGGTTGACCACTGCAAGATGCTTGAGTAGAGGCATTTGGGCTCCTTTAACAGACTTCATTTTTCCAAACTACAATGCTCCTTTTGCCTTTTGCTCCCAGCTGACTCTGTGTAATACGACGTTATTTGGATAGATGTTCCATCAATGAAGCATCACAAAATTTCCTGCACTTTGCCAAAATCAAACAGGCATGTGGGGCCTATAGAATTATCCAGTTTGTCATGAACTGATGCTTCATTTATGGTCAATCCTTAGGCATCAGGTTCACCTTTTGCAGGCCTGACTGAGCTCACTGTGGTTCATGAGGCTGTTGCACGAAGGACACTGAAATGGACCACTTCCTTGTCCATCTTTCAAGAACAGTCTGGGCATTTTGACAGCAGCTGTTTCCATCTGAGATTCTCAAAGCAATTTACACCCCATGATTAAATCTCACAGACCATGTTACTAAAGTTCCTAAAGGCACTATGATATATCCTAAGGCAAAGAATGTGGAAAAAATAATTAAAAAGGGGGAAAAAGTCGTGTCTTCCAATCTTCTCCCTTAACCAATAGGATGAATTAAAAGCTCCATCAAGGCTTCAAGGACATCATAAGGGTAAAGAATGATAAAGTAACGCAAGAAAAAAAATCGAGATGGATTTAGATCTGTAGTATTCACAATATAGCTCTTGACTTCTTAATGGAAACCATGGATCTAGCCTAATATTCTTTTCCCATATTTTCCCAGACCAGGAGCCTGGAATACCTAAGAAATAAAAGAATCCCCCATGTCCTGTAACAGTCTTAAAGGGGGCTTAAGCACACTCAGTTTACTATTGTTTTCAATGTGGCCTAATCATGATCAATGTTAGTTGGACTGGAGCCAATAGATAGGTACTAAGTAATAGCTGAACCTGTGTGTTTTCTGGAATCGTTTTGACCCATTTCTGCTTGGCCAGCCTTTTAGCAACTGGGATGGTGCAGTTACCAAGGCAGTTTAGTTGATGATTTTCATTTTGCTGCAACATTTTGGTGACCGTGGTTGAGTTGCCTTGAGCATAGGCATGCTAGCATTTATATATGCCCTTACTTTAGAGCCTGCCTTTAGCCTTCAAGGCAGAGTAGGCAAACACACACACACACCCTTACCTGAGAGAGAGAGAGATGAGATAATAAATAAATAAATAAATAAATAAATAAATAAATAAATAATAAAAACATCATCTTTGAGCCACTGATTGTATATGGATGAGTGAGCATGCTCAGTTTTATTCTGAGATGCTTTGCGCCATCTGCTGACATTCCGGTGTAATTGGGAGATGCTGGAGCCTGAATTACTGCCCAGCTTGATTGTGACTTGAGGCGTTTCCTCATACTTTATATTGCCACTCTAAGTATGGGTTCCCTACTGTGTCAAGCAATTCTGCTGCACTAGACCCATAATAAAGATTTTTTAAATGTGAAAATTAGTCTTTGGTGAATAGGAATTATTTTCCTAGCTGCTGGAGACACTCAGGTAAAAGGCAGTGACATTCACATGAGTGGGTCATTGTGTTATTGTTAACACTCAGCTATTATTGCTGCACACGCAGCAGTCGGCACAGATGTTACCCACTTTTTATCATTTAAGAACAAAGAGGTAATTATATTTAACCTTTTTCTCCCCAAGAAGTCTAAACAATAAAATGTCACAATAAAGTGCTCAACAGTTAGCGATATAAATATTTATTTAAGCAGCAGCCATAATTCACTGAATGCGAACAGGGGTGCTGCCTAATTCAAAAGCCGACTTGAGCCACTGTCAAACAACATCATTCGAGAGGCTGTTCACTCTCGCAGATTAGGGCTGAAGTGCGGCAAGTTTAACGGAAGGAGATTCCCAAAGGGCTACTTCTCGTGGCATTTGGTAAGACATGGTTACATTCTCGGAAAGCACACCAAGATGTGAAGATAAACAAAAACTTAATGCCAGAATTACATTATATATCCATTTGCCTTGGATAAAAAGTGTCCGTAAATAGTTATTTTGTGTCCATCATCAAGATGGAGACAGATATATATTACCTATTCCAATACGTCTCCCAGATGCGTCTCCCAATATCATACCTGCTTCTTCAAAATTAATGACAGTTTCCCTATCAGACCTTATGACAAATACACACATGGCAACTTTGTTCCTGGCTGTTGTTTTGGCACTCCAAGCCAGACAGTGCCACACATCAAGAGTTCTTCCCTTGAATGCATCTCCCTATTCTTCAAGTTGGGGTCAAATTTGTAGAAGTAGCTGCTACTTTTATTCCATTTGACACCTCTCAGCTAGTTGGCAGTTGCCACTATGGATGGATGAATATGCCAATTTTGGTTTCTCTCGGTTTCTCATTTTTCCAGGCCTAAATTACATTCTCCACATTAGTTTGTGATTTAATTTTTTTTTAAAAAAAACAAAACTCTGAAAATTCATCAGCATATTAGTGCAAATTTCACATAATATACACACCTGTGTCTACAATTTTACCTAATAGTCAAATTCTTGCAAAACCATTTCTTTAATATAATGTGTTTTTGTATGCTATTTTCACTGACATGTGCATTTTATAAGTACAACTTACCCTAGTATATGCAGTTTTGTACACATTTTTTGGCTGGGGAACTACATTGCAAAATTCAGAGAAGTGCGAATTTTGAAGGGTGATTGCACTTTGATCCTCAGAGTGTTCTGGAAGGTGGAAATGAGATAAGTTCGTGTTTTAATGGAAACTGAATTCAATTCCCCCACATCCCTACCCTGCAATCTAGGCAGAGTGCTTTGATATGTGCAGTTCAACATCTACCAAAGGACCATAAAAGGCAGGGGCAGTGAATGGGAACCACATAGAAATGGAGGCATGAGCCAGTTGCTTTCTGTCCACTTGGCAACTCTACTGTGATTTTATTGTCTGTCATGGGTTGAACCTCACTTCAGAAAACAAAAAAAAAAGCAAGCATGTGGTGTGGCAGGGGCGGGGAGGCAGTCCCAGGACTCTCTTCAAAGCACATTCTCTGATCAGCACAGAGGAAAATGGCTAAAGCCATGCTTTGCTATGACAACGAAACAGGTAAGAGAAAACTCCAGCAGTAAAAACCTGGGGACTTGTGCAATTTAAAATTGTTTTTTAACTTTGTTTTATCTCCACAAGAAGAGGTCCTTTCCTTACATTTGTGGTGAATGAGACAGGAAAGGGGAAGTAGAAAAGCACTGGAGTCCTGCATTTCATGTTGCTTCTAACATATTTAACCTCTTCTTTCTGAATTTCCTCTTCAAACTTTTCAGTCTGATTTCCAGCGTCTTGTGAATGCCAACAGTCAACAAGGTGAAGGGGAACTTCTATCGCATTCTGTCAGTACTGTTGGTCTCAGATAGAATCCCTGAATTCGTGCAATGAAAAGCAGGCTTCAGGAAGAAGGCTTTACACCATATGAAACCATTTACAGGTAGGATTAAAACAAAATCAAGATGGAGCTGAGGAGGCAGAGAGTGCTTGCCTTGTTTCCAGAAACTAGTAAGAGATGAGAAGACCAAATATTGGCAGCAAATACCCACTTTTGGTTAGTTGTTTCAGTTAAGTGCAAACAAAGTAGATGGGAATCATTTCCATACTTTCAAAGGTCAAAGGATAACCTGTTAAATTAGGTTAAATGGTCACTCACTTCAGTTCTCAGTCATTTGCAGGAATAGTGTGCAGGATCTGGCATGTTTCACAGAAGAATTCCTGCCTGTATGCCTTCATACTGCTGCCACAAAATTGGCTTTGCCAACAACCTTCTGATGTCTTTAAAACTACAGTGGGCATAGCCTTTCCTCTTTTGTAAGCCAGGTATACTTGCAACTCAATCTGACAAGTATGTACCCAGAATTATGGGTGAGCAGGTCAGTCTATTTCCATTCTGTGTCATCTTTGCAGGTGTTGACTGAGACATCCATCCAATTTTGGTATGAATCTGTGACTTTACATGAAAAATAAATGCATGAAAAATTGCATTTATTTATTTAGTTGCTTAGAATAGTTTATATTCTGTCCCTCAGCACAAGTGATCCAAGGGCAGATCCTAACAATAGAAAAGACAGTGTAACACTATATATATAGACATATTTTTTATTAAAGATTTTTATTAAAGATTTCTTGGTTTACAAGTTCAGCCCAGCAGTTGTCCCAGTTGGGCGTGTGAAGCCATGTCCAGCTGGCCTACATCACCTTTCCCACACAATGAAAACATTGGCAGGTGGGGGTGGGGTGGAACAATACACATGTCAACCATCAGATACCATAATGATGCCAGGTGACTGACAGGTAGGTTGTTTCACCTACCTGTCAAAATTGACCCATAAAGATGTAGCCCCCTAGACCAAGAAGGATGTGAAAAAATGAGGAACTTTTTTGCAGGCGTGGCTTTGGGAGGTGTCAAGATAAACTCCCACACCTCAGAATTTATCACTGATTCATGGCAAGAAGGGTAGCCCTTTCAGAATTAAAATTCCCCTTTCAAATAAGATTGTTCACATTTTGTTCAATGACATACTCACATTCCCTGATCCCAATCTCTGAGAGGAGTTGGGTTTTCTTTTCTAAAGTTTAGGGGCTTTTGTAATCTCTTGGGTACCTGGCGCTCAAGTGCATTTTACAAAATGAAAGGAGAGCTTGCGTCACTTCACATATCTGATGGAGTCACTCACAATTTAATGCAAAACTGGCCTTGCCAATCAGACTCCCCAGGGTTTCCCAAAGTGCTTCTGAAGAGCAGTATGTTTTTGTCTTTTGCTGGAAACAGACGGGGCACTAAAGAGTAGTTATTTTTAAAAGATCCAGGTAAAAAGCTTGGCCATATAATACCCCTAATCTTTCACACTCATCCCAACTCCTCATTCCTCCTACATTTTACTATGCTGTCAATAAGCATAGTGTACTGTTCTCGCGTGACATAAAAAGATTATCTGAAAATTCCCCCCTTGTTGTCGACAACTTGTTTGCCTAGCAATATAAATTTGAGAGAACTGTGCTATTTAAATGAAATGCCAAAAGACAAGATTCCACAGTATATCTTTCTTCTCTCAAAAAATGCATTTTCTTTTTAGTTCAAGAGGCTGTGTGTGTGTTGTTTCCTAGTGAAATATGGGGAGACTGTTACTTCGTATCCAGATGCATTTAGGTATTTACTTGTTACATACCAAAGCCTGAAAGACATTAACACTCCTATAAGCCCCACTCGCTGCCACCACCTTCATTTACTTCACTATAATCGAGAGGACATCTCTCATTAGTCCCCATTATGAAAGCTCAAGTGTGCAAGTAGCTTGAGCTTCTGTGCCTCTTTTATTTGCTCAATTACATGTTCTTCCCTAGCGTTGCTTAGTGTTAGAAGACCAGATCTGATGATCCACCAAAGACTATTGGGTATACATGTGATCATGACACCTATTCTGGCTTCTGTTCCTCTGACATTCACACTCTCCAGAAATTTCATCTGCCTAGTTAAGCAAATCTGGATAATCAATTATCCCTTATCAATTTTTTTATATATAAAAATTGGTCTATGACCTCTTTCTTGTATATGTGATGCTTGCCATTAGCTTAATGTCATCCGATTAATTTCTTCTCGGTATATCCCTCTAAGGCTCAACAAGATGTCCTAGTTGTGGCCAACCCATCTTTCCAATGAAAACCTTCGCACTGTAGCACGGGAATGATATCACTACAGATCTATTATTTCTCGGAACAAGATATTTCAATTTGCATAAAATATTCCGCATTGACAGGGTGCCAAGATGGAACACCTAATGACCATTCTTCACAATGATCTTGCAACAGCATTAAGAATATTAGGAACTTCGGTGCTAGACTTAAGGAGATGCCTCCCACCATCCTTTCTCCATATACCACCCACCAGCTAATTTACAGCCTTGTGACTTTTTCTAAGCCCTGACATTGCACTGACCAGGATAATGGGCCAAAGGAAATTTCTTACATGATGTAATTTTGCTCACATTAAGCACCGTGGTTCATAGGTTGCCATATTAGGTCAACTGCAGATATTAAAACCCCTAAACTGAGAAAAGAGAAAATGACAATTTGAGTCCAAATTTAAATAGATTTCTGTAAGTCAACCCCAGGGACTAAGGAAAGAGCAACCCCTGTATCAACATGATACACTTTCATATGGATGTGCGAAAACATCTTCTTGGCGAGGGGAGGGTTGAACAGTGTAGGTGGGTAACCCCGGATTGATTAAATGTGTGGATTTTGAACATTTCTATCGGACATGGTCTTGAGTTATGATTATGTTAGGATCTTTCGAAGTTGGGAGCCTGAAGATTCAGGGGAGTCAGAAGGAAATTTGTAAAAGATTTGGGAGGATGACGCTGAGGTTGGAATTAACAGATGATATGAAAAAAGAATGTAATGCTACTTTACTAGAGTTAGAACTATGCTTTGTTACAAAGTTAAAGATATGCTTAATGTAACTATGTACCTGAACTGGAGATATATTTTGTTTAATGCAGCCACTGGGGAGGTGCGGAGGAAGCCACTGTGACTAAGTTTTGTAACTAAGAATGGTTTACCCGGTAACAGGGTTAGGCCGAAGTCAGATAATGATTGCTTTAAGGTCAGGGGAAATAATGAATGGGTTTACCTCTGTGAGAGGGAGGGTAAGATTAAATAACTCCCCAAGGTGAGAGGTGGGGAGTGATGAATCCTGACCGAAATGTAACGTTGAATATTTATAAAATTATAAAATCAATAAAAATTATTTTTTAAAAAAAAAAAAAAAAAAAAAAACATCTTCTTGTCCATTATCATATTACTAGCTGTTTAATGTGAGGTTTATTTGACAGTACAATGAGCAAACAGGACTTCTATATATGTTTAAAAAGAACGACTCCATTCTTTTTTTCTTTTGTAAAACAAAAGGAACTTTAAGGTTCTTCATCCCTTGGGAAAAATGGGTAAATGTACATTTTGGACACAGATCAACACATTACAGAATGACACTAAGAAGAAATTAATTAAGTGAATGGTTTCACAAGCCTGTCATTTGTGTTTAATAAAGGTTATGGAAGGAAATGTTGGCAGGGCATGTTCATTCCCCTGATGCAGGATAACGAACACTTGCAAAGTACAATATCCAAGGTCCCAGGAAGGAGGTCCTCCAAGGACTCCTTTTGCCCTGGATGAAGTTGTGCATTATTATTTATTAAAAGCAAAATCTTCTGATGCAGTTTTAATTTGAAGAAAAGTTGAGTAGCAAAACTGAAAATAAAACCCTTTCCAGCAATTTAAAAAAATGGATTTATCACCGCAAATTTCACCTAAATCAAACACTTGGGGCAAATTTTGTTTTACTAAATTTGCTTTGGTCAGAGAGCATGATTGGCTACCTCCATCAATTCATGCAACTTTATGGAGTGATATTACAGCCTGGGTTCATTTCTTATTCTCTTTATGATTGACTAGCTGGTTCCTTCTATGCTGGTCCTCTGATTGCTTTGTGTGTGTGTGTGTGTGTGTGTGTGTGTTATAGATTGTATATTTGTGGGAGTTTTTCTGTGCTCCACCTGTTTTACTCTTATATTTCCTGTAACCAAATGCATAGGTATATATGCTCAGACTTTTTCTTCTTTTCTTGTCTTTCTTTCATATGGAAGGTTTTAATAAAATGTTCTTAAAAAACAAACATAATAATAAATGATTGGTTGAGTTGTAATCATATGATTCCTTCAATCATATGAGAAATCTTGTTGGGATTTAAAGAGTTGAAATAGGACTAGCAAAATTTCTCAGAAATCTGTTATTCAAGTCACTGCTAGTCAATTTGTTCTGTACAAGGGATGAATAATCTTCTGCAGCCCAGGGGTCATGGTCCTTTGTGGACAAGCCTCCAGGGGATGCATGCTACTGGTGGGTGGTGTTTGAGAGGCAAAAAGTGGGTGGGGCCAGAGGCAAAAATGGGTGGAGCAACTGATGTGATACAGCAGGCTAGCCAGAGGTTTCCCACACACATTTTTCCATCCAGGCAAGGAAGAGATATTATTATGGTAAAGGACATATTATTATGGTAAAAGCAAAGCCAGTCATGGAAGATGTGGAGAAGGGCTGCTTATGGACATACCTGGGGAGAAGGGAGTGTGGACTGGGAGAATCTAGAAGACCAGGAAGTACAGGAGCTAGAGATGCTTCCACTCTCTCTATCCCTTCATCTTCCCTGTAGGCCTCTTTCCAATAGGAATCATAAAGGTGCTGTTTTAGTTGGGTTCTCAACAAATTCATGGCGGGCATGATATCTACAGTTACTAGACAACTTGCTATTTTTGCCTTTGCATGTATGTTGGTTTTTCTCAGTTCCTCCGTCCATGAGCAACAAGCAGAATAATGAATGTAAGTGTGGGAAGTGGCACCCACAAAAATCAGGTGCATCATATCGCACCATTTCCCATGACACCATGTAATATTACTTTGTGCAGGTTACACCATGTATCAGGGGTCACCAACCTTTTTGGCCCATTGCCACACTTGCAAACTAAATTGTCATGGGCACCTCCCCCCACCCACACCACAACCAAGACCACTCTACCAATTAACTTGTTAACAATCAAATGCTTCCCCCCCATGCCTAATTTCAGCAGGGAGGGTGAGGGGACTCTGTGTGCAACAGGGAATACCTCTGTGGATATATGTCAACCCATGGGAGCCACATTGGTAACCCCTGCCAAATACAAGGACCTCATTCTCCAGTTTTCTTTCTGGAGGGAGGCAGGGTAACAGGTCAGAAGAGGGTAAATAAGCACAATAACTATATGGTTTGTGACACTAGAGCATCAGAGATGGAACAAATACCATGTCTGAAAATTCCCTGAGTATATCTTGCTTTGCATTCACAAGTATATGCCAAGAGAATATGAAATTGGTGGCCACACATGGAGCAACCCAAATTAACTCCCCATCACACAGTGAGAAATATACTG
Source organism: Darevskia mixta (assembly GCA_034641385.1). Classification (NCBI taxonomy): domain Eukaryota; kingdom Metazoa; phylum Chordata; class Lepidosauria; order Squamata; family Lacertidae; genus Darevskia; species Darevskia mixta. The sequence goes on from JAWWNH010000011.1 coordinate 16,274,812, forward strand.
ACACATACACCATAGCCATATTGAAATTACAAATCAATAAAATTAGACACTGATGATAACCAAGCTGTGATTTCCCAAATTGCTATTTGATGTCACGGAAACAAAGCAGATCATAGAAACAAAACACAGAAAATATTTTATTTCTGAAGACATTTATTTAAGTATGAAGATATCCCTAATTTCCTCTTATATCAAGCTATAAGCATGGTGTGTTTGTCGAACCTTTAGTTCTGCTTTAAATAAAATTAACATTCTAAATCACTCACTTCGCCTTCACTTTTGCAAACCTCAGAGGTAAATAAAGCCAGGTTTCAGAGATGCTTTCTCATTTCTGCACTCCAGAGAGAACTGGGAAGAACAGCTTCCTGCATTATACAAATATATATGTGCGAGTATGTTATGTTTTATTTTTATTGATCAGAATGCCTTGTGGCTGCAAAAATTGGGTTGATAAGTCTTCCCCTCTTCTTCGCCCCCCCCCCCCCAAGTTTGCATGCAAGACTGTCTGAGTGTTAACTGCTACTTTTTGAAAAACCTTTATATTATTATGGTATTTATAGCATCTCACTTGTATTCCTTTTCATTAGATGCAAGCTAAAGAAAGAACCTTAGCATCCTCCTTGGCCCAGCTATACCTTGCATTTATGATTTTAGTTTTAAACTTGAATCCTGATTGCTATTCAGCATTGGCAAAAGAAGAGGAGAGGAGATATTTCAACCAAGGGGACAGACAGGAACAAGCAAGGAACACAGATGAAATAAGAACTTCCAACAGAAGGGAGGGAGGGTCATTGCCTCTGAAAAATCTGGACTGTTTGGTCATAATTGCCAGGCAATACATAGATATCATCCAACAGCCAGAAACATTTCCAATATTACATCACATCCACTGCTGCTGCCTGCCAGTGTGTTAGCAGTAAATCTGAAGGGCCAGGAATGTAAGTGGAGCTTGTCTATTGACAATGAGGTTCTGGCCTCTGTTCTGCAGCAGTAAATGCCCTTCTCACCAGAATTAAATGATCTGCTAAATATCAAAAATACTCTAGTGAGAGCAAAGGCTTTCCCCTTAATTTTCTAGGGGTAGACGGTTGGAGAATACTTAGACATGTTGAGAGGGTATAAATAAAACAGCGGAGAACTCTTGGAAGAGAAATGCATGGCTGGCAACACGCCAAGCCCTCAGCAGCCAGCCTCAGTTTGGAGGTAGCACATGCTCCACACTCTTTTTAACCTTTATTTTGGACAGAGAAAACTTGATAGAAGCCATAACAGTCATTCTGCCTGTGCTCCCCTTTAGAGGCTCTTCGCTCCTTTCCACAAATGTGGCATCAGGTTATGTTTCTGGTCACAAAGGATCTTTTTGAGGCAGATGCTAATGAGAGTGGCTGGTTTTTTGTTTTTGTTTTTATTGCGTTTTTTAAAGGAAAACAGTGGGGAAAGTCCAGTGGAACCAGATCACCGAATTCACTATGTTCAGAGGGCACAGTATGGTAATCTTCAGCACTCATGTCAGATTCAAACAACTGCTTTTGGGAGAGAGTGCAGAAAATGAAGTTGCATTTAAAAATAACATAAGATATATTTGCTTTGCAAGGTCCTCCCATCTTTGAAACATCATGCGGGATAATCCTAAATATGTCTACTCAGAAGTAAGCCAAACTGAGTTAAAATTAATTGGATGGACTGCCAGCTAAGCATTTATATTATTGTAGCAGCCACATGTCCTGGGAATAACTCTCAGTGAACTTGATGGAACTTTACTTTTCAGTCAGATTATGGTGTAATTTAAAAACAAACACCTAGACAGCACAAGGGACTTAATCATCTGTAGAATACTATTGGTTGGCATTGGGGGGACGGGACGATTTGCAGGGCATGCCTCACAGGTGAATGTTGATGTGCTGTAATAATTTTAAATTATTGCTAGGTAGTCCTGCTAATTAGTATTCTGGGATATCTATCTATCTATCTATCTATCTATCTATCTATCTATCCATCCATCCATCCATCCATCCATACATGCAAAGTCTCTAAAATATGGCTAATCTTCAAACTGATCTAGCTGTAATTTGCACTACTGCTTGCTGATCACTCCAAGAACTTTGTGACCTGGAAAGTGTTTATTCCCACTCTGAACAATGCCAAAATTAGTCTTGGCTCCCACTCAACACACACTTGGAAGTAAGAAAGAGATCTTCATACAAGCAAGAAATGGTGCAGGCTCAGCAACAGACACAGTGCTGAGGAGTCATGATCCAGGAGTTCAGGGACAAAGCAAGCTGTTCCGAACTGGACAAATGCAATGAAGATGTCCCAACCAGTTTTCCTGCCCCTCCTGCCAGTTTTTTTAAAGACAAGGTGTGGCATGCTCCATGCTCACTCATGAGGCTCCCTTACCATGTGGAAGTATCAGGGTTGCAAGTGTGTGCTCTGTCAGGGAGGGTTGGTCTGCTTACATCTGAAAAACACCGAATGTTGCTGCTTGGAAGGCAGCAAGGAGGGCAGTGGAAGGAAGAGGGTAGCAGAGGTGAACAGCAAGGTGGGCAGGTGGAAGGTGGCACAGAGGTGGGGGACAGAAGTAGAAGCACCAGTCAGAGGGTGACTTGACCAGCCACTTGCTCACAAGCGCTGATCAGGCTGATGTTCCAGCAGTGGAAAGTTATCTTCAGGAAGACTAACTGTTCCACCAACTCAGCATCTAAGCTGGTGCAGTGGCATGTAACTATGTTGCCCACCACAAGGTGGGAAACCCTCTTGCTTGAGATGGTGGTGAGTGGCAAGAAACATGTTCTTGGGCAACCCAATCTAGATCCTATGAAACCTGGAGATGGGCTGTCCAGTAGTTCACAGGGTCTGTGGTGGTGCCTTCCATGGGCTTTGCCAGGTAATGTGCTGCCACCACCACTGCCAGTGGGTGGATGTACTGGCTCTCAATGCCACCATTCCCTCCAAACCTTTGACACAGTTCAAGTTGTGCAGCCCTAGTGTACGAGACACATGTAGAAGAGATTATGCACACAAAATGATTGGGGCAAGTCTGAATATGACAACTGCCACATTTGATATGTAACATGAAAAGAGAGCCAGAATCAGATTGAGGGGTTCGTCCCCTTTTTCACAGAAACTCAAGAGAAAGGTCAACATTAGCATGGTGGCTGAGAACACATCCCTTCCCTCCTTACATAACAAAGTATATGAAAGTTGACTTTGCACGTAAGATGAACTTGATGGAACTTCATCATCATAAGTGCTGGAACTCATACCAATTTAATGAATTTTGAGGTTGACTGGTTTGCAGTTAGCAAAAGAGCTTCCCTCACCACCTGACATATACTAGTCACTGTGTCTAATGCCTTTTCCTGACGCCTGGGGGTTTAAGAGCATATACTAGCCATATGCCAAGTCAGATTTCTGTGCTACTTAGGTAAATATGCTATAGTACTTACATCAAGTTTCATTAAAGAAAAAACACACCCATGAATTGTATCAAAGGTTTAAGATGTGCAAATAATAATCCAGGTCACAATTAGCATTTAGAGGAAGGCTCAGCAAATTTCAAGGGAAGGATCAACCAACAGTGATTTAAGTAGCCTTTAAAATGCATTTGCTGCCTTTCCTTCTGCTTTCAGAATTCATATTAGTTGCTAAATAATTCACTCAGTTTTTTAAAATAAAGAGAAAAAATAAATATAAAGGGAACTTTTCAGCCCAAGTGGAATAGCAACATTTTTTTTAAGCCAAGAAAACAGTAAGCGAGGATTGGATTCTCTGCCTCCACCAATTTCATCGCAATAAAAACATGAAGGTGAAATGTGTGAGTTATCTAGTACAGTTATTCAAATATTGTATTATGACCATAGCAAAAAAAACCCACCAGCAACTGATTATTGATGCTAAGGATAAAAATTTCCAAATTAGACATGTAGTTTAGGACATTTTTCTATTTGGCAATCACTAGGCTGGTGTTACGCACAGCAAATATGTGAAGAATAGATGACTACTATGTGTCAGTACATTCCAGTGTGCATATTCCCACTGGGGTGGGGTAGGAGGGGGGCCTGAATTGGATCACAAGGCCAAGATCTGTGAGTATGAATGCTTAAGGATATGCATGTGTCATTCATACTTTTTTTGCTGTAGAAAACAGCCAGGTACCACATGCTATGTGTGGATCAAAACTTTGCAACTACGCAAAAGAAACATGGCCTGCGAATCAGCTATGTCATCTGGGCAACCTCATGGAAGATCTTGTTTCCAACAAACCTAGAATACTGAAGCCAGGGCTGGGCCCACCATTAGGCAGAGTAAGGAGATGACCTCAGGCAGCAGGTGTTTGGGGTGGGGGCAGGGGCAGCCCATCCCATTTCGATGCTGAAGTCTCACTTACCAGGATTGGGGAGGGGGGGTGGCAGATATGTCTGTGAACCTGAATGAATCTGTGAGTAAACTACTTTTATATCAACGGTAATCAGATTTTTGTGTTTATTCTTTTTAAGAGGGATTAGAAGGGATTTTACCAGGAACAAATATTTAATAGTAAGACTCAGATGAGTCAGCAACAAGCTGATCGCTGCGTAATTTAAAGAGGGGGATGTTTGGAACCCTGCTAGAATATGGAACTTGCTAGCGCAAGTTAGGAAGGATATCATTAAATAATATATCCTCTCCTGCCTCCCTAATCATCCCCACACTTCTCATGGGATTCCTCCACCTAAGGTGGCTGCTTCAGTCCACCTCATGGGCAGCCTGGCCCTGGGTGGAAGTGCTGAGATGATGGACATTATACGTACCATGCAGCCTACCCTGTGTCACCTAAGTTAGCTTGCTGTCCTCCTGCCTAGCAAAGGATAATTCCCCCCAGCTCCGGGATTGAAGACTCCATTGGCACTTGAGTTTGGTTCTGTATGTGGCATGGCAGGATGGCCTTTTGTTCCCTCAGCAAAAGGAGCAAAATATCTTGGGCTCTGCTTACATCAATGCAGTAGGATTTATTTGTGCATCCAAGCAAGAGGTAATAGTCATTGCTTTGTGTAATGCTTTCTTTGCAGGGTAGGCATAGAGAAGGATGGAGACAGTATATGCAGTTCACCAATGCCTTTCAGTTTCCATGAATTTGTGCAAATCTTCGCTCAGGGCTTTTTGTTTTTTATGGACTCCAACACACACACACAGCAAATTGTGCACCCATAAAATCCAAACATGGTATCAGTTATGCTCTCTCCTCCACCTAATTTGCCCTGTCAGTCACTCTGTATTGGGTGCTAGTTTCCTGATATGGTAAAGTGGGCATTTTATTAGACTGTTATCTTGTGGTAAAATTTGGAAAACTTACATTGGAGCACCACCCAGTTACACAATCTGAGGTTTTTCCAAGCTGTACAATAAGCCACCTTGTCAGGGGTCCAGCAGCAAAACAAAAACCTGCAGTAAATTATTGATTGCCTGCCCACACAAAAATGAGAACCCATCCTTTATCAGGATGCTTCTTTTATAAGCAGCCTGGAACCAGTTGAAATTTTGTAGCTTCATTGGTTGTTGGTTTGTTTTTTTTTAGAATGCCATTGTGATAATTACATGCACACACACCAGGTCTATTCATAGATGATGAATACATGGCAGTTAAGTGGTAACTAACTAACTACTTCCAATAATATTTCGAAGGCTTCAAAATGGGAGCAGCCCATATTTCACAGATTTTTGAATGTTAGCTGTAACCCAACCTATACAGAATGCACTTGGTCAAGGTAATAGGCAACTTAAGGCTGCAGTGTGACAAATCTATACTTGGAAGGAAGTCTCATTGAGCTCACTATGACTAACTTCAGGAAAAGCATGCCTAGGACTGAACTGTAAGTCACATCAATTTCAGTAACAGAGGCCATGCTGGATTCCAAACAAAACAAAACATTGCAAACTTGTACCTTTATTAGGCTAACCCAAATGTTATAAAATAGCGAACAAGGTTCTGAGTTCTCCAGGTTCAATGTTAAATGACTGTTGTGGGGAGCAGTTCTCAGCCTTAAGCAGGAATCTAAGAACAGATAGCTCTCTTAAGTGATATGTAGGTTTCAGGTCACAGCCAGAAATGCTGGAATAACCCCCCCCCCCCCAAAATGACTGATTCCCCCCTTTTAAAAATCAATCAATCAATCCAGTACTTGTCTGGGATCTGTGGTAAAGAGGAACATAGCAATTTTTATCAGTCTGTGCTGAATTTTTCTCCAGCATTTTTGAAACCATTCTCCCATCAATTAAGGAAAAAAAGAACTTGAACTTGAAAATTATCAGTGGAGGGGGGGGGAGGATCATAGAACTACTCATGGGTGAGGTGTGGGGATTTGTCACACTTAACTAACTTTAGAGCTGGCCAAGGGGTATTTGCAAGTGTCCTTTCTTTCAGTTTACAAATAATTTCTGCAGTGTTCCCAGGTGCCTGCACTCTAATTAATGGGTGGTGGGTGATCCCCAAGTCCTGTACAACATAAGTTGCTTTGGAAGCTAACCTATCCCACCTGCCCAGAGTTCTGGGGTTTCAGTGGGTGATGGTGCAGGATGGCCCCCCTATTAGGGTTGTCGCTCCCCTTCAACTAGGTTGGCTCAACTGAAAATACTGCAGGCAAATACCTGCCAAGTTGAAAGCTCGAATTCCCTCACTGTTTTGGTTTTCCCTGAAGGCATGCTACTAATTTAATAAAGTGACCTAGTTCACCCTCAACCTGCTTTCTCAACTCCTCATTTCCTTCTTGGGTTGCAACTACAGTTCACCATACTGTAATCCAGGCATCCCCAACCTGCGGCCCTCCAGATGTTTTGGCCTACAACTCCCATGATCCCTAGCTAACAGGACCAGTGGTCAGGGATGATGGGAATTGTAGTCCAAAACATCTGGAGGACCGAAGGCTGGGGATGCCTGCTGTAACCGCAATGTCTAAACTGACTTCAAGTTTTGCAGTGGTCTGCACAGTCACTAGGCTGATGGGATTCTTTAAGAAGGGAACAAACTTCTAAATTTGTATTGAGTTGTTTAAGATGATACACCAGTCACTAGTATATTCTCTCCCACTCTTATGATAGCATTGCTTCTCCCATGCTGTGCAGAAGAGAAACAAGGCTTATTCAACAAGAAATGACTATTGGATACTGGGATCCTCACAGGAATAAACATTTTCCTTTTTTAAAAAATGCCCTGCTTTCTTGTGCAGATAACGAGATCAGGAATTGTGAACAACAAAGCATTATTCTCTTAATATTATCAGCGTCTTTGATGACAATAGAAATGGCGCAGGTAACTCTTCCTTGCCAAATTGCTGAGATAAATAATAAGTGTGATCATCTTTGGACTTCACAGACCTTGAAGGGAATAACAGTTTTATATGGAGGCTGGCTAGCTCAGGGAATTGGTTAGGGAAAACAGAGAAATGCACATTTATATATCTTCAGCATTGATGCCTTTAGGTTTTGATGCCAGCTGAAAACTCCCCCCCCCCCAACTCGGCTTTCCTTTGTCTGAATTTAGGTTTACTGCTCTCTGCACTTTGCTGGTTGATTTCTGCCTTTGCATTTCTGATGGCTGTATATGTTGCGAGCAATCCTATGCACAAGAAGCAATCCTATGCACAAGAATCTGGCACAAAGCAGGCCAGGGCAAGTTAAGGCTGTTGTAGCGTGGGTTAATGATTTCAGCAAGTGATTTCAGCTCTCTGACATAGCAGGCAGGAGACAGCTTCTTCATGTAACAACTCTTTATTCAGGTAAACAAGACTGAGGGAACTGAGGGCAGGGAAGCTACATTTATAGGGACAGAGGACTGACTAGGAAAAGATACATTTTGGAGGGAACAATCTCAAGCAATCACACAGCTGCTTTTTGGTGGGAACCAATAAGACTGAGGATCCCAATGCAGCAACTTGAATGCACCAATAGTAACTGTTCCTTCTGGGACAGGAAGTCAGTTACTTTACCCTAATGTGATTACAGACAATAGTAATACAGATATGATAACACTCTGAATCAATACACAACAAAGGCAGCGTAAAGTTACATCAGACCCAAACCCCATTCAGTAGCAGGGCTACTGCCTTAGCATGACAGAAGAAAAACAAGCCTTTAAAATACTGTTCTATGCCATCTTTCCAGGCCATGTGACTGAGCTGAATGGGCTTAGGATCCAGTATAAGTCTCCCCTCCTCATTCTAAGCGGCATTTTAAATTTTAAATTGTCTTTTAGCCTGTATTTTAATTAACGGTTTTTCTTTTTATACTTTATTGTAATTTTACTGATGTGAGCCGCCCTGAGCCCGGTTTCGGCTGGGAAGGGTGGGGTATAAATAAAATTTATTATTATTATTATTATTATTATTATTATTATTATTATTATTAATCCCCACCAGACCTCCCAGAATGCCCCATTTTAGGATTTACACTGGCATCTGCTCAGTCCGCTTCAGCTCAGCCATCTGAACCCCATCTGAGCCAGAATGAACAAGATACAGAGATGCCTCTTTGGTTGAGCTGGTCTTGGGGACTTACGGTTGGCTGAGCAAGGAAACAGCCTATTGAGCTGCAGATCCCCTGCATCCTAAGTTGCTCATTCTGGTGGGTTTTAAAGGAGGCTTCCTCCTACCTCCTACACAAAGCTGAAGGAGCAAGCCTCTTTGAATCACTTATACAATCTACAATTTTCATAATCCTAAGTATAGTTTAAAGTTTATTTAAATGATAAAAATTGAAGCCAAGGTAAGTAGCTCTGTTTACTTACATTGACCTCAGGGAGGGCTACTGTATTAGAAACTAATAACCGGGAGGTTATTTACATAGTCAGTTTACTGGAGACTGACTGGGCAATTTGCAGTAAAATATAAACTTTGTTTTTCTTGATGCCTAACAGAGTTTGGTGTTCTATTTTCTTGTGAAATCCCAGTGGAAAACATGCTTTTACTGTGAAACTAATCCAACTAGATATCTTCACAATCTTAATAGGCAAAGTGGATTGACCTCAGTTCATCTTCATGGAGCTTAGAACAAATTGATCAATTTACTTTCTAAATAATTACCATTTGAATGTTGATTTTCCTTTCCCTCAGATTAGCACTTTAAAAAGCTTGTATCTAGTCATTTTAATTCAGGGTAGCTTCACTGCAGAGAGAGTGCACAGTAGATACATGAGACAAGAATCTACTGATTCTGGGTAATGAAGATTTATTTATTTACCCTTTTGTTAAAGTATGGGAAAAGAAATAAAAATTCAGAAATAGATTTGTCTATAACTGTAGGTGTCAAAGGGCTTCATACCCGTTTCCTTAAATTCAACATTCAATAGCCAAATATTGGGTTTCTGTAGATGGAACAAAATGAACCGTATTTTAAACTCAATCTACTCAGAAGCAAGGTTATGAAATTTAAGGATAAAGTGAATCAGATGGGAGAAAAGATCAGAAATATTAAGACATAGATAATAATCAACAGTGGGAGCTTGCTTTTTGATGGACTTATATATCAGCATTCAACATAGTGTCACTTTTGTTTTTAAAGAACTGCAAATATTTCATCTCTGAGGAGCTTGAACCAACCATAAGTCCTCTTATTCCTACTATTCCTTGATATTGAGCAGGGTTGGTGAAACTCTGGTTCAGGGATGGTCCAAGAAATTGTTCTGCCTGAAATGCCATTATTTCTAGAGTCAACACTTCTTCAAAAAAGTATTGTTGTATCATTCCCATACTAATTCCTACCTTCCTCTGTCCCTTGCTTCCATCATGTTTGCATGCTTCAGGAGTCAGGACTCCCTATTATCTCTGTTCTACATGCTTGTTCCATACACTATGAATGTTGAGCACTGGTTGTTATGTAAAGTGAGTGATCACTATTTGTTTCCCTTTCAAGACAATCAAAAACTGAGGCACTCTGGCAGGGCTGCCCCTAGAAAATGTATGGAATCTGCATGGCGGTTGTGAACTTTCCACCTTATTATTATTATTTATTAAATTTGTATACCACCCTCTACCCACGTCTCAGGGCGGTTCACAGGATAATCTACACCTTTAGAGCTGATTCATATAATGTGCCAATCCTGATATTTTTTCCCCCAGTGGATAATCAGAATCAAATGTGGCATGTATGTTTTTTTTAATCTTTCTCTACTCTAAAGTTGGATGTTTTAAATCCATATTTCCCAAGATGTTATTTTAAAAAGAAGGGTCATGACACCTTTTACCTTTTCCTGTCTACTGCTATCCTGTGTGGTCTATTTCTTTCTGTAGAGAATCTCAACCTTTATGTAACAAATGCATGTCAGGAGACATAAATCAAAATATATCATCTGAAATGTATATCCAGTAGAAATGAAGATGACTTGGCCTGAGTATTTTATTTTTTGACATGCTGCTCCTAGTTGATAATGTCAGTGCTATATATTGCCTTCAGCTATACTAAGAATCCTTGCTTATGGATTAAAATAAAGATTCACCCATGATATACTGCTTGTGCTGGTCCCAAGGGATATCCGATAGGCGAGGTCTAGTCCAGTCCAAGGTCAGTCCAAGCCAGAAGTCACGAAGCCGAAGTCACGAAGCCGAGGTCACGAAGCCGAGGTCACGAAGCCGAGGTCAGGAAGCCGAGGTCAGGAAGCCGAGGTCAGGAAGCCGAGGTCAGGAAGCCGAGGTAACCAAGCTGAGGTCAGGAACGCAGGAACTAGGCAGCACCGATGTTGCTCCTGCAACTTGGGTCTGGGACTGGCTGGCTTTTATCTGCCCCGAGGCAAAGGGCGGCTCCGATCCTCAGGTGCCTCGCCTCTCCTGGCTTGGAGGCGAGCACTCCTCCTGCGGGAACTTAGTTCCCTTCGCCTCTCTGCCCTTAGCCTTTGCAGCTCAGGAGAAGCTGGAGGGTTACCGGACCCAGAGGCAACCTCAGCTTCCCCTGACTGGGTGGGGAGTGGAGCACCTGCAGGCAATAAGTCCTCCATCCCATTAGAAGCCAGATCAACCTCAGCCGATGCCTGCACCTGAGGATCCAGCACAGGTGAGTCCCCTTGAGACTCAGGCCCCAGCCCTGGCTCTGCTGGTTCTGGAGGCAGTGAATCATGTGCAGGCTGGGATCCCTCAGGTTCAGCGTCTGAGTCTGACTCCCAGGTCATCACACCATCCCCCCTCCCAGGCCCCCCCCTCAACCGAGGGGCCGGACCAGGCTTGCTGGGGTAAGTCGCATGGAAATCACGGAGGCAGACAGGCGCGTGGACGTTCTCCGCTGGTTCCCACGACCGATCCTCGGGCCCATACCCCTTCCAGTCGATGAGGTATTGGAGCTTCCCCCTGCGGTATCGGGAGTCAAGAATGTGCTCCACCTCATACTCGGGCTCCCCCTGAACCAAAACTGGCTGCGGTCGTGGATGGTCTGGGTGGAACTCGTCGGCCGGGGCGACCGGACTGAGTAGGGACCGGTGGAATACCGGGTGGACCTTCAGGGTCGCGGGTAACCGGAGACGGAATGCCACAGGTGAGACCCGGTCCACGATCGGAAATGGGCCGGTGAAGCGGGCATCCAGCTTCCGTGAAGGCCGAGAGGGGTGCAGGTGGCGGGTGGAGAGCCATACCAGGTCTCCGACATGGAGTTCCGGCCCCTCCTGACGGTGACGGTCGGCCTGGGCCTTATACGCGTCCTTGGCCTGGCTCAGTTGCTCCGTCAGAAGCTGCTGCTGTGACTGGAGCTCTTGTAGCCAGTCTGTCACTGCGGGAACTGCGGATGCCGGCAGTACGCTTGGAAACAACCGCGGGTGGTACCCATAGTTTGCCTGGAACGGGGTCTGTTGGGTGGAAGCGTGCACTGCGTTGTTATATGCGAACTCGGCCAACGCCAGGTGGTCGACCCAATCGTCCTGGTGGAAGCTGCAGTAGCACCGGAGGTACTGTTCCAACACCGCGTTTGCCCGTTCGGTCTGTCCATCCGTCTGTGGATGGTAGGCCGAAGATAGGCAGACCTCCGTCCCGAGAGCCTGATGTAGAGCGCGCCAGAACCGGGAGGTGAACTGGGCACCACGATCGGAGATCAAACGTTCCGATAGGCCATGTAAGCGGAAGACGTTTTGTAGGTACAGTTGCGCCGTCTCCTTGGCTGAGGGTACAGACGGGCACGGGGCGCAGTGCACCATTTTAGTGAAGTGGTCTGTGAATACCAGGAGGCAGGTACACTGACGGGATGGGGGTAGGTCTACCACGAAATCCAATGAAACCGTGTGCCACGGACGAGGGGGAACTGGCAGTGGCTGTAGCAGTCCCGCAGGTCTCCCGGTCGATCCCTTGGCTCGCCGGCAGACCTCGCACCCCCCAATGTACCGTGCCACGTCGGCCTTCAAGCGGGGCCACCAGAACTCCCGGCTGACCAGGTGGGTGGTCCGATACCTCCCGAAGTGGCCAGCTGCCGGGGCGTCGTGTGACATTCGGAGTACCTCGGCCCGCAAAGGCCCTGGTGGGATGTACAACCGACCACGGTGCATCAGCAGACCCTGGTGCACAACCAGTTCTGGGTATCGAGGGCACGATCCACTGGCCAATTCCTGGATCCGTTCCTGAGCCCACGCGTCGACCCGTTGCTGCCTCCGCACTCGGTCCCGCAGCGACTCAGTCTCATGAACAGCCAGGAAGGCCACTGGTGGGATGATCGTTGTGGGGGCCGCCTGCTGCACCGTCTCTGCAATGTCCTCCGGTTTCCGGGACAGCGCATCCGCCTTCTGGTTTTGGGAGCTGGGGATGTAGCGGATCCGGAACTGGAACCGGGAGAAGAACAGTGCCCACCGGATCTGCCGCTGGTTCAGCCTGCGGGTGGTCTGGAGGTACTCCAGATTCCGGTGGTCGGTTCTCACTTCCACTGGGTGTCGTGCCCCCTCAAGATGATGGCGCCAGACTTCAAAGGCCACCTTGATGGCCAGTAGTTCCCGCTCCCACACAGTATAGTTACGCTCCGCCGGAAGGAGCTGCCGGGAGTAGTAGGCGCAGGGTAACAGTGGCGCATCAGGTCCGTGTTGCTGGGACAAGACGGCACCGAGAGCCGTACTGGAGGCGTCAGTCTCCACCACGAAGGGACGAGAGGGATCAGGATGCTGCAAAATTGGCGCCTTCTGGAAACAGGCTTTCAATCCCTGGAATGCCACCTCAGCCTCCTCATCCCAGGCGAAGGGCGTCTTGGGGCGCAGCAGTCGGGTCAACGGGGTGGTGCGATGAGCATAGTCCACAATGAATGTCCGGTAATAGTTGGCGAACCCCAAAAACCGCTGTAGGTCCTTGCGGTTCCGCGGCGCCGCCCACTCTCGAACCGCAGACACCTTCCCGGGGTCCATCTGTACACCGTCAGGGGAGAGTCGGTGTCCGAGGAAGTCCACTGACCGCTGGTGGAACTCGCACTTGCTGAGCTTAGCGTACAGGCGGTGCTCCCGCAAGCGCTGCAACACGGTCCGGACATGACTCTCGTGGCGAGCTGGGTCACGGGAATAAATCAGAATGTCATCGAGGTACACCACCACATACTTGTCAAGCAAGTCCTGGAACACGTGGTTGATGTACCGTTGGAACACGGCGGGCGCGTTGCATAGTCCGAACGGCATGACCAGGTACTCGAACTGCCCATAACGGGTCCCGAATGCGGTCTTCCACTCATCCCCGGCACGGATCCGAATCAAGTTGTAAGCCCCCCGGAGGTCCAGTTTGGTGAACATCTGCGCCCCTTGCACCCGCTCCAGCAACTCTGCAATTAGGGGCAAGGGATACCGGTCTGGGATGGTGATCTTATTCAGGGCTCGGTAATCATGGCAGAGGCGAAGCTCCCCACACTTCTTCTTAACGAAGAGTACTGGAGCGGCGGTGGGAGAGGTAGAGGGCCTAATGAACCCCCGCTCCAGGTTCTTGTGAAGGAAGTCCTGTAAGGCTTCACGCTCTGGCTCCGAAAGAGAGTATAGGCGACTCACAGGCAGGGGCGCCCCAGGCTGGAGGTCTATGCCGCAGTCAAAAGACCGATGAGGAGGCAGCCGGTCTGCCCCCTGTTCCTCGAACACGTCTACGTAGTCCCGGTACACGGCGGGGAGTGTTGACGCAGCCTCCCCCATGGAGGCGGCCGAAAGCATCTCGGACTGAGCAATCGAACCCGAGTCTGGGAAGCGTACAGTTCGATTGACCCAATCGATCTGAACATTGTGAGACTCCAGCCAGTCCATCCCCAGCACCAGGGGAAACCGGGGCATGGTGGCAATGTCCAGGGTACGCACCTCCCGGTGCTGCTGGTGGCACAGGACCAAGGGCTGGGTCTCCCGAGTAACGGCGCCTGACCGCAAGAGCCGTCCGTCGATTGCCTCCACCTGCACCGGTTCTGGCTTGTTCTGGAGCGGCACCCGATGCTGAGCGGCGAAGGCAGAGTCCATATAGGAGCGGGTTGCCCCTGAATCCACCAGAGCGTGGGTGAGAATCCAGGGCCCGCCTGGGGGGTATAGACGCACCGGGATCATGAGGTGTTGCAATTCCACTGGTGAGGGCCCATCATGTGATGCTTGGGACCCCAGATAGCCTGGGCCATTGGCTACTGGGGTTGGCGGTTTCCCTGCGGCTGGCGTTTCTCAGGGCAGGTTCGGGCGTAGTGTCCACTCCCCCCGCAGTAGAGACACAGGTTTCCCTCCCGACGTCGTGTCTTCTCCGAAGGGGAGAGGCGAGGCCGTGCTGCCCCGAGCTGCATCGGCTCCTCCAGTGACTCGGCTCTGGCCATGGAACTGCTGGGGAGCACTGGAGTCGGGAGCCCAGAGTGCTGGCGGGCCCGGGCCTGGCGCCGGTCCTCCAACCGATCGTCTATCTGTAGACTCCGTTGGATGAGGGCCTCCAGCGTGGTGGGGCGATCCAAGGTGGCCAGCTGGTCCAGTATCTCGTCCGAAAGCCCCTCGAGATACTGGTCCCGGAGTGCGGAATCGTTCCAGGTCAAGTCCTGCGCCAACAGCCGAAATTCCGTGGCATAGGCGGCCACTGTGGACTTGCCCTGTTTCAACCGCCGAATCGCCCGATTGGCTTGACTCGCCTTCTGAGGGTTGGCGAACGCGGTTTCAAAATGGTTGCAAAACCCCGTATAGTCTGTCAGCAAGGGGGAGTCTTGCCGGAGCAGCGGCAACGCCCACTTGGCCGCCTGGTCCTTCAGCAAGCTGATCAGGAAGTGCACCTTGGTGCGGTCGTCGGGGAAATCCCGGGCTCGCCCCTGAATATACAGTTTGGCCTGGGCGAGAAACATGGGAAAGCTGGTCGGGGACCCATCGAACTTTTCTGGCAGGGCCACTGGGTACTTGCCTGGAGCTGGGGCCGGTAAGGCGTCCAAACGCTGCTGAAGTGCCGTAACCGCATTGCTTAGCTGCTGCACTGTGTGGGTCAAGACCTGGTTCTCCTGGGCCAATGCCACCAGCGCAGCCGCCTGGTCAGTCATGACGACAGGTTCCTCCCGAACGCACCCCAACGAAGGGGGAGTGCGGGTGTGGCAGGAGCAAACTGTGCTGGTCCCAAGGGATATCCGATAGGCGAGGTCTAGTCCAGTCCAAGGTCAGTCCAAGCCAGAAGTCACGAAGCCGAAGTCACGAAGCCGAGGTCACGAAGCCGAGGTCAGGAAGCCGAGGTCAGGAAGCCGAGGTCAGGAAGCCGAGGTCAGGAAGCCGAGGTAACCAAGCTGAGGTCAGGAACGCAGGAACTAGGCAGCACCGATGTTGCTCCTGCAACTTGGGTCTGGGACTGGCTGGCTTTTATCTGCCCCGAGGCAAAGGGCGGCTCCGATCCTCAGGTGCCTCGCCTCTCCTGGCTTGGAGGCGAGCACTCCTCCTGCGGGAACTTAGTTCCCTTCGCCTCTCTGCCCTTAGCCTTTGCAGCTCAGGAGAAGCTGGAGGGTTACCGGACCCAGAGGCAACCTCAGCTTCCCCTGACTGGGTGGGGAGTGGAGCACCTGCAGGCAATAAGTCCTCCATCCCATTAGAAGCCAGATCAACCTCAGCCGATGCCTGCACCTGAGGATCCAGCACAGGTGAGTCCCCTTGAGACTCAGGCCCCAGCCCTGGCTCTGCTGGTTCTGGAGGCAGTGAATCATGTGCAGGCTGGGATCCCTCAGGTTCAGCGTCTGAGTCTGACTCCCAGGTCATCACACTGCTGCAGTCCCATGGCTGTTATGTGCATCTTTGGGTTACACACATATATACCTACGTGCCATCCCATTCTGGACTCCATTTCTACACAGAAAATCCTTTCTGTGTAATCTTGTCAATTCATTTTAATGAAAAGGTTGCCTCTGAACACTCATTTTACTGGGTGCATCACCATCAAAACTAATGGAGTACCCCCACACCTACAAGGGACTGCTAGACCAAAACAATTCCAAGCACATACTTGCTTTACTGAAGTAGTAGACCAAGTCATATGCTTTTAGAAAGCACCATTTTAGGAATTCTCTTAGCTCCTGAAATTAAGCCATCTGTATAGACCCCTTTTAAAAAATAGAGGACAGTGTGGAATGATTTAGCATAAAGCAGTATATAAATTCAATCATCAACAACAACAACGAGTATTTCATTTACATGACCCCTAAATTTTGGGGGCACAGTGCTAAATCTGAAATAGCAAATAGTCAGGTGCGTTTTGAGAAAAGGTGGAGCGGAGGGGGCAGGAAAAAAATGCATAAAACCAGTGAATAAGCAACAAGGGACAGAAATGTTCCTGTTATGTTAAAGGGGTCAAGGCTCAAAGGTGAAAAGAATTCATAGATTCGTTATGATTAAGGGTAGGTTTTTAAATGGTTTTGATAAAGGCTTGTAAAACAGCCAAGAGAGATCCTGCAATTTTAATGTTAAGTGGCTTCTGTATTGGAAAAATGCCCAAGGGCCATGTCTAGCACGGTCACTTACAAATGACTGATGGGAGATCAATACAGACAGAGTGGGAATGCAGCTTTGTCACTAGGATATGTAGTTAGTATGTGATTAGCTTTAAGTATCACTGACTTAGATGTAGATGGGCAGTAAAGTGCTTAGCAGCCAGTCAGCATGATGGCTGCACGTACACAGCAGTTAATGGAGCAAAAGCAGTGTATTATCATTAGGCATCCAGGAGGGCACACTGAACCCATTTTGGAGTTTTAAGAGCAGGTCAGCAGAGCTTGTGCCCTTAACTAAATACATCTGTTGAAGGCATTTGTTTAGCTTTTCTCTGTAGGAAGCCCACTTCTAGGATTTGGAAAGATCTAGCATCTCTTCAAATTGCACGTGAAACATTATCACAGAAGGAGCAAAACTGGACCATAGTGAAAAAGTAAAAAAACAAAGAAACCCACCTAAGCCTTATGACTGGAGAAGCATAAAAGAATATATCTTTTTGAGGTTTGAATGGGCAAAAGAATTAAGAAGAATGAAGTTTTTCACTTTTGGTAGCCATCTTCCTTAGCTGTTCCATTTTTCGTGAATGTTTCCAACTTTCATTAGATATTTATTTACCCTGGCATTTCTCAATTCTCAATGTGTGTGTTTTTAATTAGGAACGTTGAAGCATTAAAATTGTGAGTTAGATATTTAGTAAACTAAAAATACACTTGCTAGCTGCTAGAAGGCCAACTTATTTCCATCTTTTGTTTCTTTTGCAAACAAGTCCATGTGGAGGAGCAGAGTGGGCGTTCCAGGCTGAATTAAGTCTACCGAAGTGAGAGACAGGGATAAACTTATCAGTTCCTTTATAGTTGTTAAGCCATTGTCATCACCTGCTAATATTATTATTATTTTTTGGTAACTTCTGTTTCTTTCTGATAATTCAATATGAATTGTTATTAAAAATGCTAGGTAGTCAAATAAGCCATATAAATAGAAATGCTATGATATTTGATGCTATGGTGAAAGTGAAGGAAATACTTGTTATTAAAGAGTCTTGGCTCTTTTGTCTAAATCAATAAAGTTATCTTCACTACTGCCATTGACATGGCTTTGCTACTGCGATTGTAACACACTGTGGTGGTTTTTCTGGGGGTTATTCAGAGGATGCTGCCTTGAGATCCTTGGTTGGACATAATGGCCTTTAGATTCTTGTTGTCCTTGTCATTCCAAACATCTACAAAATTTCATCCATCCATGAGTTTTAGTTGGTTAAAATGGTGAGTTGTTGTTGTTGTTTTAAATATCTGTTGAATAAAGCTATCAAGTCTTCCATCCTTTTCACAATGACCTTCCACTTGTCTTTTCTCTCACTAGCAAAGAGTGTTCTCACATTTCAGTCTTGTGGCATACATACTGAAATTATTTTTCTGGTGTCCTAATCTTTCCAAGGCCATGAATATGCCAGTAATCTGCAGCCTAGGGCTATCGCTTGCCATCTTAATGGACCCTTAGAATACAGTTAATTACAGAGAGAAATTTGGGTATCCAACTGTCAAGGGAAGCTGATGCACTTACATGCCACAGCATTTGGAGTGCTCCTGCTGCAATGATCTCCATTTCAATGAACTTTAACATTCTTACACACTTTCCCACTTAAAATGGAGGTGACCCAGAAAAGCCCAAGGCTTAATGTAGACTATCATAAGCATAATATTTGAGGGGGACTTTCAGCAGTATCCATATAATCACCATTACCCTCCCCGCCATTAAACTACTATAATGCACATATCATCACCTAATTAAAACTGGACCAAAGCCACTAATGAAACTGTGATGTGGGTCACTGAATCTTAAAGCATTTGTACAAAAGTGGAGGGTGCTGCCTGGGAGGTGCAGTGCTGTCTCCCATGCACTCGGTTCAGCTATATATTTATTACCATGAGTAGCAGCACTCTCCTCCTGCTACTGTTCTTAAAAATGTTTATAGGCCACCTTCATGACTCACTCAAGGCGGCTTACACCAGAAAATATGAAAATATAGCTTCTAATAGAGACAAGGGGGGGGGAATGCTACTACTTCTTGTTAATAAACCAATAGTAATAAAACCTCATTCAACCAGAGACTAAAATACAATTTAACAGCTTCAGCAGCCTCAAAGAGCAGAATGATCTTTCTCAAGAGTAAGCTACCAAGGGAGGAAAAGGGTCTTCAGGGCCTTTCTAAAGATCTGCAATGTAATAATTTCATGGAGGTCTGCTGGAAATGAATTCCAGAGCCATGGGGCCACTGTGGAGGTCCACTCCCTTGTGCCTATAAACTTCACTAAACATGTATGTGATGAGGGTTCAGTGTTAGGCATCTGCTTAGCATTCTGCTTGTGTCTGCATGGTTCCTTGTGAATAATTCTCTCTCTTAAAAATACAGTGGTACGAACTTAATTCATTCCGGAGGTCCGTTCTTAACCTGAAATTGTTCTTAACCTGAGGTGAACATTCGGTAATGGGGCCTCCCGCTGCCGCTGTGCCGCCGCCTCGCGATTTCTGTTCTCATCCTGAGGTAAAGTTCTTAACCCAAGGTACTACTTCAGGTTAGTGGAGTCTGTAACCTGAAGTGTTTGTAACCCAAGGTGTTTGTAACCTGAGGTACCACTGTATTAATTTTCAATGCTGATGAAAACCTACAGCTTTTCTAAAGTTCAACATGGTATTCAACACGGTATTCAACATGGTATTCTCTCTCCTCCTTCCCAGTTGGGTATCTCCATTGCAAAAGTAACTAATAGATATGGGTGGTTGCTGTTGTTGTTTAAGATTAGCCCCACTGAGTGGATAAAGCCTATCAAATTTCAGATAAATAGGTTCAAGAGGTTTTGTGCCAGGCGTAAAGACTTGAAAAAAGCCTTGTTTTTAAAAGAAAAATTCATAGTAAAACTGAATGAATTTTTCAGGCATAGTAGCCTTTTCTGAGCTGATGGAGCCTGAACATTTCCAGAAGTATAGATGTAGAGCAGTTTGTGCAAGAATCATACCGTAGAGTTGGAAGAAACCATGAGGGTCATCTAGTTCAACCAGCTGCAATGCAGGAATCTTTTGCCCACCATAGGGCTCAAACCCACAACCCTGACATTCAGAGTTTACCAACTGAGCTTTCCCATCCTCCTGCCAGGTATTTTCTTACATTGCCTCAAGTTTTAAAAAGAGCCAAATATATATGAGGAAAAAAATAATTCAGTGATTCATCCCAGTCGCTGCAAGCAGAACTCTTCCATGGCTGCAAATAAACAGCTTCTTGTGATTGTTGATATAGAGATGATTGACTTTCCTTCCTAAAGCTCCCCAATGACCCTGTGGTTTCACCATTTTGGCAGTGCAAAGCAAAATAATTAATTTAGTCGAAATCCAAACATATTTATAACTTCATTATTGAACTTGTTTGTGGTGGGAGGTTTTTTGTTTTGTTTCGTTTTTGGTCTTGTCAATAGTTACTTTGCAAAAATACAGCTGGAGCGGTCAAGGAGATGATTCTTATGAAGAGAGAAGCTAAGCAAAGCTTATTATTGATCAGTAGACTCAGACATTAATGGAAATAGCTAAATTGGAAAAGATCCTTTTTACACACTATGGCAAATTGTATTTATTTGATCAGGTAGGGCAACCTTTTATTGAACGGTGTACAGCCTTTGCTGTTAAACAGGCTTACTTTCATTTTTGCACAGCTTCAAATAGTTCTGGAGATGGCAACATTTCCTTTTTTATTTTCTCTCCGTAGCTCTCTTTTCCTATCAAGGTTTGAACCAAATCTTGATTCTTTCTATATATTACATGAAATGTATTGCTGCAGCTTATCTAGGTGGGTTTTCTATACAGCCCTTTTGCCTTCACTGGACTTGGGATGTCGTTTATTCCTCCTAAAATTGGGAAATATTCCTCAGTTATTTTCCCAAGGGCACAGCCTAGAGTGTAGATCTGAAGCAGGGCTGGCTAACCCTTTTTGGTCCAAAGGGTGCATGCACATCACCAAAGCAAAAGTCTGCTGCACCACACCTTCTCTCTCTTACACGCAACACCTAGCACACACATAAATGTGAACCAGTATGGTGTACTAGTTGGAGCATTGGGCTAAGACCTGGAAAACTGGGTTCAAATTCCCATTCGGCCATGATGAAGCTCACTGGGTGATCTTTGCCTAGTTTCTCACTCAGAGTAACCTACCCCACAGACTTGTTGTGATGATAAAATGGGGAGAACTTTGTATGCCATCTTGAGTTCCTTGGAGAAAAAAGGTGAGAGATAATATGATGTGTTTTTAAACTGCCTGGATAGATAGTTCCATCTAGATCATGTGTAGCCAATGGTTTATTTACTGGAGAAGTTCTGAGCTGCTGATTACACTACATTTTTCGGTGTTTGGTTTTTAGAATGCTGCGATGGTTAATAAAGATTCTTGTTTGAATTTTTTGTATGTTTTTAAATCTCAAGTAAGTCACCAAGAGCCTGCTTCAATTTAGGCACTAACAGCAACATACATGTCCACAAACATACGTAAAGCTCACACTTTGAGCACACACATGCTCACTATACACACCCTCTCTACATAACAACACACACACACACACACACACACACAGAGAGAGAGAGAGAGAGAGAGAGAGAGATCACCTGGGCTCTGCTCCTTAAACCCCATCACTGCCTCCCCCAATTTTCCTCCTCATCACCCTATAGGTTCTTCTTATTTTCTTGTAGCAGGAGCACGGTGGTGGAATACGGCATTTCTGATGTTAGATATTTTTAAATAAATAAATACAAATCTGACGAGGGCCCAAAAACATGCCTTTATTTCCACCCTGCACTTCCTGAAAAGCTCTGCATGTTAAACTTTCTTCTTCCAAATGTCCAAAATAAGAACAAGTTTTGACAAGACAGAGTTTGATTGAAACAGCACGACACTGGCAAATTGCACACTCCACTGGAATTTGGACTTTGCCCATCTACAAGGTACTGATTATATTGTGCATGCCTTGGCCTGTGCTACATATGAGGAAAGATTCCTTTTTGGACTTTTGCACATAGAAAAGAGGGAGGATTTTAAACACTGGGGATGAATGTTAGAAAGAAAAGAATGGGCATTGCGGAAATCAATCTCTCCTTTATACACTTCCAAATTATTCTCCTAAAAGAGAGGCCTCCAGCCGCTCTGTCAGTCATGATAAAGCTATCACTCTGAGATATATTACAGGTTTTCTTTTCATGTTTTCAATGGAAAACATCCCACAGGTGTGTTTACATTACCGGAAAATATATGAAGATTAATTATATGTCTGAGGCCTGAAATTTATCAACATATATTTTTTGAAGATTTCAGCTGGCTTAAAATGAATGGCTTTTAAAACATGCTAGCTAGAAAGTTTTGAGGAAAATAAAGCACTTTCAGGAACACGCACACACAACACCCAGAAATAACCGATCTATTTTAATGAGTTTGTAGCAGAAGTCTATTCCTTCTACTGTTTGGATAAAACGTAGGTGAGGAACAACAGTGAAGAGCCAAATATTTTTTTAAAAAACAACAACAGTCAATTGTTCTCTGAAATAAGATAGGTCTGACCACCAGAAGCCCAGTAGCAAAACTTATTTAACAGCAGAATTCAGCCTTTCAGCAGCACTAACTAGATTATTGCTATTAAACTGTATCACCAAGTACAACCACTTTAGAAAGGATTGCCAGCAAGGCTGGAGCTGTGATTTATCATACCCAAATCTAGCTGGAGAGTGTATTCTCCAGCTCAACATCCCTGAGTCTAGGCCTTGAGATGTAGAAGAGGCTGGATTGTGGAGAGACTACTGTTATGTAGACAAGACAAAGATTGAAGAACTACTATCTGTATACCAATAAATTTCATATTGTCTGCCAGTTATAAGGGCTTCTACACTCATAGGCCCTTGTGCACCAAAAGGAAACTTTGATACCGAAATACAGACATCCCCAGGTATTGACATAAGCCAAGACTTGGCTTCAGACCCAGAGATGGGTGAATCTGTCAATCTCAGCTACTCTCAGCTACTCTCAGTTAGTCATTTTCCCAATCTTAGATTCAATTCTCTGCATTTCTACAGTGGTTTATGGTTTGTTTGTTTAAAAAATCCTCGTGAAAATTCACCATAATTTTATGTGAATTTTTCCCAATAGACACATTCTTCATGAAATTTTGACTAACCTGCCATTTGTTTGCCAGCGGTTTCCCCTAACATAATGCATTTTGTATGTTATTTTCATGAATGCATGTATTTTTATGCTCACCTTGCCCTAATATATTCATTTTATGCAAATTTTGTGGTTGGAGAACTGCGCTGCAAAGTGTTAAAGTGCACATTTCAAAGGATAATTGTGCTTTGATTCACATATTGGTTCCAAAAAAATGAAAACAATTTCTCCGCCATCCCTCCTCAGACCCCAAGACCCCATTGTTTAGGCCTCATAGCCCTTGATAAAGGTAGTGACACTCTCAACCTCTGCGAGTTGTACATGAAATCTGCTGAATAAATGGTGCGCCTAGAACTGAAGAAAATTGAACAGAGGCTCAAAAGTCTGTTGACTCATAAAACATACTTGGTCCACTGACTATTCAAGTATATGCAAAGCATTAACTTGTTAGACAAGTAACAAAGAAAGAACCCTCTTCTTCAGGCAGTCAGACTGAAGATGTGTTCAAATGTAGTCAACTAGTGAAATAACTATCCACATCAGAAAAATCTTCAAACCTAAACTGAATCGAAAGCTAGCCATTCTTACTCTTACTTAACCCAAAGTAATAAAGATGTGTATAGTTTAAGAGCAGAAGGGTGTTTTAATATTGATCTAGTGGTGCTGGCAGATTTCTCCTTCTTCTCAACCAAGGACTGCCTATTTTGAATGCATCCACTGAAGTCTTGAACTTGCAGTACTCGCTTCCCCACAACTGCTCATAACTGGTTTTAGAAATGTATAGCAGTAATTTAAACTGCAGGAGGCTGCTGCGTGGGTGGGGGTGGGGAGAAAGAACTGGTGCCTGATTTAAATAACCATCTTGACAAGCAACATCCAAATAATCTACAGTAGTTCAAATGTATTGGTCTCATTCTGGGAATTGAAGTTAGCCCAAGAAAGGTTTCTGATTTACTGCTGTTCAAGACCTAGACAAACAAATATATAACCATACATATTATTTATATACTTCCAATTGATGCTGGAGTAGCACTTAGGCAATGAAGTATGGGCTGCAATCTAAACAAGGAAAAGAAATCTCTATGCATTATACATATTCGTTAATATACAAAAACTGAACACCTAGTCAATAGCACTCAAAATGGCCTAGACTATTATCAGCAAAGTTCATACTTCAAACATTCTAGGTAACTGGTATGCTTACAACTCGAATTAAGAGGAGAAAAGACATTACTGTTTATTGCTTTGTTTGAAATAGTCATATCTTGTCTTCCTGCAGGAGGTATCCATTACTGAAGTGCAAAACATTCCAAATTCATAGAGGGGGAGAGGAAAGATTCTAAGTCATTGGCAACAAGCCAGATCTTTAAAAGCCATCAAATAGCCTTAATAGCCACAGGGCAACACTTGAACAAAGCCATATAGACTGTCTACTATGAATTTTTTCTACACATCTTACATTTGCCCTCTTATGTGTCAAGGTGTTAAGGTATGAATGGTGTTTGTCGCTCCTGGGGCAAGTAAAGAGTATTAACTGTAGCAAAGTTATTATGGAAGTGGTCAGTCTAAGTAGTGATTCTACAGTTTGGTATAGAATCATGAAACAGGCTGAGGAATTGAGAAACCAAGCAATGCCAAGAGCTCATACTCAAGGCCGTTTACATTCCCGCCGGAGTGGTACCTATTTGTCTACTTGCACTTTGACATGCTTTCGAACTGCTAGGTTGGCAGGAGCAGGGACCGAACAACGGGAGCTCACCCCGTCGCAGGGATTCGAACCACCGACCTTCTGATCAGCAAGCCCTAGGCTCTGTGGTTTAACCCACAGTGCCACCTGGGTCCCTACTCAAGGCTTACTAAGGATTTATTATGCTAGCAGCATGAGAAACTGCTTTCCCATGGATTACTATTGTGGTAACCATATGTACACTCGAACCATGTAGGTGGGGCGAAATATGTTTTTCATCCCTAGTAAGGTAAAGGTAAAGGACCCCTGGACAGTAAGTCCAGTCAAAGGCGACTATGGGGTGCAGTACTCATCTCGCTTTTCAGGCCAAGGGAGCCGGCGTTTGCCCACAGACAGCTTTCTGGGTCATGTGGCCAGCATGACTAAACCACTACTAGCTCATGGAGGACTGTGACAAATGCCAGAGTGCATGGAAATGCCATTTACCTTCTCGCTGCAGCGGTACCTATTTATCTACTTGCACTAGCGTGCTTTTGAGTTGCTAGGTTGGCAGAAGCTGGGACAGAGCAATGGGAGCTCACCCCATCACACGGATTTGAACTTCTGACCTTCCGATCCGCAAACCGAAGAGGCTCAGTGGTTTAGACCACAGCGCCACCTGCGTCCCACTCATCCCTAGTGGAAATGATTGCAATGACTGGGTAGGAAGGAACTGTTTGATTTGCCCCACCGCTAAGGATCAGGCACACACATGGCTATCCCAGCATCATGGGTAGAGGCTTCCATGCTAGTACAATATGGTGAGAAGTTGGTTCAAATGTCTAGCCCAAGTTGCAGGCTAGGAGATAGTGTAGGTTCTAATAGTATTGCTTCTTTTGAAATGGACAACATGTAAGCCTGTGGTTGAATAATTACTGAATAAAAATGAGGAAAAAAACAAAACAAGTCAGATATTGGAGGTGAGGAAATGAAGAGCCAGGCAGAAGGCAAGAGAATAAAGAGGCAATGAACATCTGCTTGTTGCAGGGCTTCATTCCTTGATTTGTGTCTGTGTTCAGAGTAAGTAAACTTTTCATTTCAAAACAAATTAAATACTGAAACTGCACACAATGCCCGCAGCATCCAACCCTTCTGATTCCAGAGACTGCCTCTAATAACATATATATCACAAAATGTTTAAAACAAACAAAAAATGTACATTCTAGGCATTGCTGGGGAAAGTTTTTCAAGGCCAACTGATACCTGTTCTTGGCCTAATTCTTAAAGGCAGCTATTCTGGATTAATTTTAAATTTCCTAATTACCTATGTAATCCTATTAAAGTCAACAAAGCTCCTCTAGCACAGGCAAGTTATGGATTGAAGCCTTAGTCACTTGCATCCCAGTCCTGACAAATACGTTTTGGTGATCTGAAAGGAAGACTTGCTGCGTCCATCATGGGCTGAGAGAGACCCAGCTGCTCAGCTCCACTTTCTCACCTCAAAACACCTCCTAGTGAGCAGAGGCTGCAGGGCAACATGAAGGAAGATCAAAGATGAGGGTGGGAAATGCCACCTGAATATTCACCTCACAAAGGAAACATTTCCATTCCTGATGCTAGACTTGAAAGCTGTTTTTATTGTGAGAACCGTTCATAAGCCGCTTTCAAAACCCTTTAGGACTATGAAGCAGGATATAAGTGTAATATAAACATACTACATTTCTGCTTCAAACCTTGGTTATTTTTTGATACCAACTGAAGACTCTCCTCCTCTGCCGGGCTTCGTGAATGGCCACTTACATCCCTGAAAGATAGATAGATATACTTTATTCGGCTATAAGCCCACAAGGTAAAACAAAGCAAAACAAAACAATAAGTAAACGACTATTTGTACATTTCGGAATGATATCTGAGTAATTCGTCATACATCCCTGAAAGTTATTTGTGCACTGAATGACATGGTTATTCTGACTGGTGTAATTGATGGATAGAAGATGGTTTTACTTTAAAGTGTATGTTATTTTGCTTTAATGTGTATTGTGCTTTAAGCGTCATGACCTACTCCCAAATTAAAAGGTGGGGTATAAATCAAACAGAGAAAGGATCTGCAACTAGTGAGAAGAGACACCAAAATCACTGGGTGTTCCCCACTTTGCTGGCGACATTGTCTCTACCTGGGCAGGTGATGGTGAAGACACTTTCCCCCATTATCCTCTTCTTTTTACATCTGGCAATCAGCAGGGTGCAAGGAGACAGTGAAAGTATTTTCCAGTGTGCTCTTCTTCTGTCATAGTTCTGGCAATGGGAAGAAAAAAAGTAGGAAAACAGGTCTCATGACAGAAAAAGAGGGAAACGTAAAGAGAATGCTTGACTGTTAGCTTGCAGGAGTGCACAGTCAGGCTATGGAGACAGGAATTCTCCTCCCTTCCTATCCTGCATAACCATGTGCTGTTTAAATGGAGCAAACCACATACACTGTGCATGCAGTCCTGGCCATTGCATGACCAGGTGTGACAGCCCCAGCCCCCCGAGATCATAAGAAAGGAACAAAGACTCTGACAACATTATGGAATTAAAAATTAGGCCACAACTTTATTAAACTTCCGAATGTAGGAAGACCTTGGCTTAGGCCTTAGGTGTGTATCCCTCCCAGCCCCCCAGCTGGGGGGAACTGGGGCTCATCAGGGTAAATGGGATATGGGGGTGCTCTGCGAGATGTAAGTGTAGCAGGCAGCCCCTGCCCATATCCCCACATGCAGGGTAGTTCACTGACAACCTTTCAGTGTATGGCCAGTGACACCCATTACATATAACCCCTTTAAGGGGGGACCCGGAAATGGCACCGCAGGGGGGTGAGTCACCACTTCACGCCCCACCTCCCACCCATTAAAGGGAAGAAAAGCATAAAAGATTCCACCAAGGCCATAACCGCCAAAGTTGTGACGAATTGCTACAGGGAAGACAAAACCTGCCAATGCAGGAAAATTTCTTCCCGGTCCTTCAACAGCAACCAGTCAAAGACCATAGCAGCGCCCGCTAAACAGGAAGAAAATGTTAACCTGCAAACAAGAAAACATTAAACAAAGGGAGGGTGGGGAGGGTGAATCTTCAGAGCCAACTGCCTGGCTATCGTCAGCTCCACCCCCTATTTATAAATGGGGCTGGTCCCGCCTCCCAGCAAGAAACTTGATTACTGAGGCTGGGTGTGAATCTCCAAATAATAACACTGAGAGGCAAGCCAACCCCCCTTCTATGAGTAAGTTCCCTGAGAACTGTAGCACCATGCACGATCCCGCAAAGAGCACCCACACTGTAAAGCATGAGTGCTCATTGCCAAGAGCTGTGTGTATGTACAGGGAGATTAGCACAGGTTGACAGACTTTGCAAGCCTGGACTGTAGAGACTGGAAGCACCGACCCCCAAATTAGAGTGGATATACTTCAGGATGGGTACCTTTATTCCCTGTGGTGGGAGGTGGATAATTCCCAACATGAGGCATCAAAGAGTGGGCGATTTAAGGGAGCCCTCAAGTTGCTTAGATTGTGGGAGTGAGTTTCAAAAAAACTCAAATGGAAACATTGTGGGATAATCAAGCGTCACAGGCTTAATTTCTCTTATTTTGTTTTTCCTTCCTACACTATAAAACGTAATGTGTCTGTATGCAGTTTATAAGGACCCATCAAGCTTTTTTTTTAAAGCCTTCTGTTTGAAGTTTGCCTACTGTTGCTGCAAATAGAAACTTAGCATATGGTATAGTTGTAATTTGTCAAAGGAAAAAAGAAATACCTTCCATTTATTTACCTTGTGCATATGAAATACCTTCTCTTTGCATTTTCAAGTTCCTTGCTGGGGTGTGTATAGATTGGGCTTTCAAAAGAAACTGTAGAATGAAAACCTATTAATAAAAAACCCAGAAAAGACAGCGGCAGGGGGACATCACCAGCCAATGGCATTCAGAGATGGACAAACTTCTCTCAGCTCCATTTGGAATTTCATTCGCAAATGCAGGTGTCCTTGAAGAATCGGGGTGGAGTGTGGTGAATTTTGCAAGTTCTAAATGGGTTCACATTTCTTGGTGCGTATATGCTTCTTTTACAGGCCACATGTGCTTTCACACGGTATCTCTTGGGAACGCCAGGCAAGAGTTTTATGGCAAGGATGTGCTTAGAAGATATCTTCTGAAAAGTTCCAGGTATTATAAGCAGGGGAAATTGAAGGAAAATTGATAGGAATATGAAGCCTGTCATTTCAATCAATCAATCAATTGGTTCAATCTCACCATTATTTATGAACTACAGCAGCATCACTAAAACACTAAAGTGTTTATACATGACTTCCCCTTTACAATCCCAATTCACTTCATTGGGGACAACGGAAGTTTGATTGCGGCATGGTGACAGCTCCAGGAGAAACGAGACCTTTACGAAAGCTTTAAAATGGTTAAGAAAATGTAGAAAATTTGCTAATAGGAGGGGAATAGTACTTCCAGATATGATTAAAAATAAATTAGATTAATCACGTATTTCAAAATGTATTGGCAACCTTTTATGCATATTAAATGTCAGAAGAGAGAAATTTGTTAGTAGCAGGATTCCTGAGTCAGCAACTCAAGCTGCTGATGCAGTCTCCCGGGGAGGCAGGTGTGGAATCATTTCTTTACATGACCTGATTATGAAGAGAGTAGAACTTCTGTTATATATATTTTTTGGGGGAGGGGTGTATACGTTGGTGGTAGGCACATGTTTTGCATGCCGGAGATCTATACTTCAATCCCTGCCAACTCTGGAAAATGGCAGCAGAGGATGCAAAAGACCTCTGCCAAGGAGTAGACAGTGCTACTCAAATACTGCCATTCAAATTAGACAAGGCTTGGCTCAATGGGCAGATCATCTGACCAGGTAGAAGGCAGGTTCATAACTTCCGATATCTTTTTTCCAAGGACTGGTGTTTAAAAACCTAAATTGCCTGTGAACCCTGAGCTGGACTCGGCATGAGATCTGGATGCCAAGGGGGCGGAGATGGGCTGCTTTTGCTTGCCAGTCTCTTTCTTTCCTGGCAAGAGATTGGCAAATGAAGCGGGCAGGACTGGGGTCAAATCCAGGATCTTTTCTTTTCCCTTCAAAGCAAGTAAATAATTCTGAAGCAAGATTTAGTAAACAAAGCCTAGCTTTGGGTTCTTGTAATAAAAAGAAACAAGGGCTGAAATTGCCTTAGGCCTTGAAACACAAGATATTTTCATTATCTTTCCTCACTGAGCTGTGTTTCCATTCATTGCACACCCTTAAAAAACACCAGTAGTTCCCTTGAGAGATGAGTGGCATCTTCTCCAAATCTTTCTTTCTTTCTTTCTGTCTCTCTCCTTTGGTTGCCAAATTGCCTATGCTATGTTATAATTTCCATAAATGAGCAAGCAGGAGGCTTCCTTCCTTCAAAAACACATCAGAGCCCCACAAGCGGCGCAATCAAACATTGAAATCCCTTGAAAGGGGTCAAACTGTTTGAATGAAGCACTCAAGGATGCCTAATCCCTCACCCCAACCAAAGGGCTCCCTGCCTCCTTTGCTTACGTTCTTTTTTTCAAGCTTAATGTGAGTCGACACTGTGATGCAGTGGTTAAAAAACCCCCATAATGCTATTCTAGGCTGCACCAACAGAAGTATAGTGTCCAGATCAAGGAAAGAAATATGACCACTCTATTCTGGTCAGGTGTGATCAGACCACACCTGGAATACTTTGTCCAGTTCTGGGTACCACAGTTTCAGAAGCTGGAACATGTGCAGAGGAGGGCGACCAAGATGATCAAGGCTCTGGAAACCAAACCTTATGAGGAACGGTTGAAGTTGTTGGGTATGTTTAGCATGGAAAAGAGAAGGCCGGAGGCCTGCAGCACTTCTGTTTGTTCTGTGATTTGGAACAAATGTCAGTCAGGTTTTCTGTGGGGATTCAGCAGCAAACAGCGAGTTTTCCCTGGGAAAGCAGGGAAGGCAATAGGACAAAAAAGAAACCTCTCGGACAAAATCACAGGGCAAACAGGAATGTGGATAAGCCCTGAGAAGTGAGATGAGAACCATCTTGAAATATCTGAATGGCTGTTATATGGAAGATGGAGCAAACTTGTTTTCTGCTGCTCCAGAGGGTAGGACCCAAACCAATGGATTCAAGTTACAAGAAAGGAGATTCCAACTAAACATTGGGAGGAATTTTCTGGCAGTAAGAGCTCTTGGATGGGGGAACAGACTGTCTAGGAAGATGGTGAACTCTTCTTCATTGGATGTTTTAAAACAAAGGTCGGATGGCCATCTGCCATGGATTCGTTAGTTGTGATTCCTGCGTTGCAACAGATTGGACTAGAAGTCCCTCAATTAGTTTTAACTCTGTACCTTTAATTTCTGGATATTGTGCATATTAATATATGTATTTAAATACTCTTTTTCCTGGGCAATTCATGGATTTGCATGCCTCAGATTTCAGTCAATGATATAAATTGACTGAAAATTGATAAATTGACTAGAACGTTCCAAAAGAAGCTTGGGGTCCCTTCCAACGCTTTAAAGAAATCCAGGCATTTGAAAAACCAAAAGTACTTGCTCTGATTTATTGAGAAATCATCCTGTACATCTAGTATCTGGTAAAACTGTGACTGTTCAGGAGTCACAATTTAGAGAGATCCGTTGCCCATAAAATTAAGTTTTAATTCCCAATGGAGCAGAAGCTGTTCAATTAAAGAAGTAGAGAGTTTAGTTTCTGTGATCTAGGGAACGAAGGGAATTAGAGCAAATGTGCTCATCAACCTGTTTGTCTCAGGTGGGCTTGGGTAGAGAGGGTCTAGGTAGAAGGAAGCAGAAACAGATAAAGCAGGAGACCTATTCTGACCTAACAAAAACATTTCCTTCCCATAATGAAATTTCTGCCTCTGATGTGCAACAGAGCTGGTAGTATAGTTTAATGGTTACTAGCCTTGATGGCTATGCTCTGCTTCCACAGTCGGGCTCTGTATGGTTCTGAATACCAGTTGCTGGAAGCCACAAGGAGTGGGGGGGGGGAGTACTCTTGTGCTTGGGCCTCGCTTATGGTTTTCCCACAGGCATCGGGTTGACCACTGAGAAAATAGGATTCTGGACTAGATGAGTCACTGGACTGATCCAGCAGGCTGTTCTTATGTTCTTATTCTGATTTGATGCAGACCAAGAAGGAAACCCATCATCACAGCCTGTTGCCCAGTCCATCTGCATTGTACACAGATGTACCAACTTCACTAGGGAAGATAATACATTGGTCACACATTTCAGCCAGAAGGCAGAAGAAGGGCATTTTAGGGAAGAGTGTCATAGCTCTAAAAAAATAATAGATGCTAGAATCCATGCCAAGAAGATGAAGAAAGGCAAGGAGACAATACTCCAAATAATGCAACCATAAGTGATTGATGGAAATTTGATACTGAAGTGGGATGGTGTGTGTGTGTGTGTGTGTGTGTGTGTGTGTGTGTGTGTGTGTGTGTGTGATGGTTTCATTGGTGTCAAGAGTTACCTTTGAAACATGTCATGATGCTGTTACAATGCGGAAAAATCATGTATATATGTTTTACATCTAATTAATATTACAACATGATTTTCATGGGTGCCGTGGTTGCCAAGCCACAGCTGGCGAGCCTGGCACACAGAACCACTAAAATATGGGCAATAATCATTCCTTCCTGAGAATCCCCGCTTTCACTTAAAAATTTTGTGGATCTCATGTTGTGAATATAAACTTGGAACAAGCTGAAACGGAAATGCAGGGGCATAAATGCTCAGAGTTTAAAAAAGTTAATATTTCATAGAATGACAATAAAGCATCACGGAAAAGATTCCCTCCAAATTTTGAGAGAGAAGCAGATGTTGATCTTAATCAATGGTTTGAACGCAGTAAATCAAAGAACAATGTGTGCAAGCTGGTTTGACATAAAGGGAGGAAATGGTTTGACCAGCTCAATGTCAAGCTGTTTTTGATGCCCTCCATCAGATGATTTCGGTACCTAAGCACTATAGCAGCATGAAGTTAATATGATCACCCAGGGGAGGTACAAGAAAGAGCCAACCCAGCATGCAACAGTGATGTAGTCATGCACTGCCACACCTGGTATTACCACTAAAGTGGGAAATAAACAAACGTATTTGTCCTGTTCAGAGGTTTTCTTTCTTTCTTTCTTTCTTTCTTTCTTTCTTTCTTTCTTTCTTTCTTTCTTTCTTTCTTTCTTTCTTTCTTTTTTAAGCCCTGTCAGTAGTAGTAATTACAAACCCACCTCCAGTAGAAATGTGGCCTCCATGAAACTGAAGATGTGTAATGCATGCCCTCTATCTGTTCAACCAGTGATCTCAATCCTGACCCAAAGTCACTAGCCTGTAATTAGCAAGCTTCTAATTGATTTTTAATTTAAAGCAATTACAAAAGGGGGCATTACCATGCATCATTTATACTTATGGTATTGCAAGGCAAGTACAATTAGGGCAAAAGGAGGTTGGGAGGTGTGGGTTGGTTTTTTGTTTTTGTTTTTGTTTTGTTTTTTGTTATATGTAGTTTTGTGATGCATAAAGGATGCTAGAAAATTCCTAAAAGTCAGAGGCAGAAAAAAGAGCTCTTGTGATGGGTCCCAGCATTAACTTAAAGCTACTCCTCAGTTCATTTCTAAAGGATATTATAGCACCATGAGTACCTTGCAATGATTCAGAAGAGTCAAGGGCCAAGCTTGAAGAAATATAGAATGGCTTTTAAAAAAATAAAATAAAAGAGGGAATTTAATTGTGGTGATACTGAAGGGGAACATATAATGAGGGTACAACAATCAGGAATGTGCTCACTAAAAAAAAAAATCATATTTTCAATTTGTCTTTGAGAGATGGCAAGCAATGATGAACATGAGAGTATCATAACAGTGGATTGTATCAGTACTTGTGGAATAATGGGCAAGATATCAAGGGTCTCAAACAAGGGTCTTTTGCAACAAGCCCAATTTATGTGGCAGCTTGCAAGCAGGGAGAATGCATGGCCTCCTCTCGGCTTCGCCACAGCACTATGACTGTAGATGGCATCTAAGCAACAGTCAGTGAGAGGGATGAAGCACTATGACAGTCATGGACATTGGAGTTGGATCCCACAAAGCTATTGTGCAAGCAGAATGACTTCTGCTCATGCAGCAGAACTTCCTCACCTGCTCACCTGCAGCTGCATCCCACCCCATATGGGTTGGAGGTGGGGGGACTTCGAGCAGATTTGGGGAGGTGCATGGGGCATGAGGGGAAGGAGATGTTCCACTGCATGAGTGGAAGTCAGTCCACTTTCACAAGGACTTCAGCAGATACAACCTCACTGATTCCAGAGATTAGAGGGTAGGATCTATGGATCCAGAAAATATAGGCAAGTAAATATCTGCTCCACGTGCTTACACAGAAACAAACACACCAATCTGGCATGTCTGCCTAGAAATACAAACCAGACAGCCAGAAACCTGGGAAGGTTAAACAAAGAGAAGTAGAAGAAAATAAAGGACTGGCAAAGGCCTAGAATGGTCCACAGTGTAATTTCAGAAATGAGCTTTTCATTCATGAGATTTGATGTATGGGATGGGGTTGTGTTAAGTATGTCAGAAGGGATCTCTAAAATGATGTCTAAGCCTTATGAGCACCTGTTTGTCTTTAGTCCGCCAGTGCTGTCATAATGGTGAAAACTAGCTGCTCACTAGCGATCCGTAGTCTAGTCCAGTTGTTTTTAATTTTCTGCTGAAGGCAATCTTTTTGATGTCAGAGTTGCCCAGTTTGGGAAGTAATATACAATCCAGTCATTCAGAGAACCACGGGAGCAGAGTATCAAGGGATTCATTGAGACAACACTATAAACAGGACCAATATACAGTGCAACCCTAAGTAGGTCTGCTAAGCGGTAGTTCAATGGGGCTTACTCCCAGGTAAGTGTGTAGAGGATTACAGCCACAGCAACATAATTGTAACTGTTCGACACAGTGTTGGAAATCAGGTTGTTCATGTAAATAACTTTATAAATCCTTATAAGCCTACAGATGAATTCCATTTTTAAAAAGTAGTTGCGACAAATAAAACAATGCAACATCTTACATTTCTACAAAGCATATAATTTGTTTTGGTATTTTTTCAAAGCTTATGCTCTTTGCTGCTTTCATTTTTCTGCTGCTTTCGATTTTTGTTTTCGTTAAACACCACACCAACGTTTAAAACGAAAACAAAAATCTGGAGGAATGATTGAAGCGTGTTCTGGTGCGCCATTCTGGCTCTGCACAAATATGGAGAAACTTTACCTGGAGATAAATGAGCAATTCATTAAAAATGTGAATGAGTGGCAAGACTACTTGCAGGAACATCACCAAGATTGTTTTAGAAGTCCCATATAACCCTTCACATCTAGGTAGAAATCTGTTCCTCCATCGGTGAGCGATGAATGTGATATCCCCATAGCTTTATCTGAACTGACATCTACACATTGCTACTTGAAGCCCACATGTTACATCAAGTGACAGCTCTATAGTGATTCCCAAAGCTCATGTTAATTTTAGAATGGTCTGGGGGAAAGGAACGTTGACAAAAGACACACCGCACTGAAGTTCTTCAAAGGAGCACACATCAAATTGGGAAGTCCTAAGTCCATGGTTCAGGAGCAAGAGAAGATGGGATTCATTTCAAACTCCAAAATGTTATTGTTTCTTGAAATACTCCATAGTTCTTTGTTTGCTTTGAATATAATTTTGTTTGAAAGGAATAAAGCAACTTCGCACATGTGTATATTTAAAACTAGATGCGCACAAAAGCTTTCCTGCTGTAAAAAAAAATAGGGTTCTCAAGTGAAAGGAATTGGCGCAACAAAATGAATGTGTCCTTGTTGGTATCCCATTGGTATGAAAGGGCCAGAAAAAGTTACAAGATCTTCCAACGTCTAGGAATCTCAAACACTTCGTGACATGCAAAATACTTGCGTTTGGTTCTCATTTATTTATTTGTTGCTTTATTTCATAATTGTTTTATCCCATCTTTAAGAAAGCTCGCAACAATCATCAAAATATAAAAGCAATAAGCTATGAGCACAATAAAACAGAAGTAAACATAACAAAAATGACAGCAGAGAACAGCAATAAAAGAAACAGATGGCTAAGCAATAGTAAATTGAAAAATAGAATTGTTTTTATCCATCGCCTAAAAGCTAGCAACAATTATAAGTGTATTCCACAGATAGGGAGCTACCACCATGAAGGTTGTAACCTGAACCTAATCTTAGAAGGAAGGAATACCAGAGACTCAACTACACTGTCAGTTATATTGTTTTAACTCTGTTGTTACACCAGATGGCGCTGAAGAGCACAAAATTTGTCTATGCGATTTTACATAGGTTTTTCTTTTCTTTTGTTATAACAATCTAATTTATGACTTATTTCCCCCTCTGTATAGATCCAGCCCTGAACACGGCATCTGGTTAAGATATTAGAGAATCTAGAAAACTGCCCTTCATATAGTCTAGCCCTAAGCTGCATAAAGTTTATAAATGAATAATAATAATAATAATTATTTATTATTTGTACCCCGCCCATCTGGCC
This sequence comes from Darevskia mixta, assembly GCA_034641385.1. NCBI lineage: Eukaryota > Metazoa > Chordata > Lepidosauria > Squamata > Lacertidae > Darevskia > Darevskia mixta. The sequence goes on from JAWWNH010000011.1 coordinate 16,311,125, forward strand.
GGGTCTCCCCAGCCACTCTGAAGAGAAGCATTCTATTGCTTGGCTAATATTTCATCACGATTCACACTAGTACTTTGCTAAACCTGTTCTCCAGGTTCTCAGTTTTTTTCTGCCTTGTTCTCAGGGTATTTTAAGATTTCTTTAGAATTTCTGTAGGTGTAGGCTGGAGTTTATATTCATTGTGAGGTGGCCATGAGTGCTTTGTGGGTGCTTTTTCTTTCTGCACAACATTTTTCCAGCAGCCTCCTTGGCTATCCATCCTTCTGGATCTGAAAACAACCTCTAAGGAGTTACCTCATAATATCTTCCCCACAGAATGAAGCATAAGAAGGAATGGAAGCTTGCTACGAAGCGCCTGAGATTTTGTAGTTAAGTCCTCCCTTTTATTGAGATTTTTTTTTAGAAGTACAAGGACTTTGTTTTCTTTTCTTTTCTTTAAAAAAGAATAGCTGTGAGACACTTAGTAGGCAGTATCTCTCCAGCTGAGGATGTTATGGATTTTCAGAAAGTGTGCCCTTCTGCAACAGCGACAGACCACCAAAAAGATTATTTGTACAGTGGTACCTCGGGTTACAGACGCTTCAGGTTACAGACTCCACTAACCCAGAAATAGTACTTTGGGTTAAGAATTTTGCTTCAGGATGAGAACAGAAATCGCACGGTGGCGGCGTGGCAGCAGCAGCGGGAGGCCCCATTAGCTAAAGTGGTACCTCAGGTTAAGAACAGTTTCAGGTTAAGAACGGACCTCCGGAACGAATTAAGTTCTTAACCTGAGGTACCACTGTACAATGAAAAAAAGGACACTTACAAACACTCCTTGGCCATCTTTAAAGTAAATTTAGCAGAAAACCATTGATTCTACCCATGAGAATTTCACTAATATTATCTGTCCCCTTTGATAATTTTTGAATGCAATTTCTTTTCTTATTAATTAATACAGAATGGTAATACACACACATACACAGGAGAAACATTCTGTACAGTGCAAATTGACATACCCATGTAATATACATCTTTTGGTATAAAATACCGGTAAATGGATTCTTCCCTTATACCTCAATGATGCTATTCAGTTAGACTTAAGTATTTATTTCTTCATATCTTGGAAATCATCCTCCCACTTTGAGGATATTAGCCTGGTTGTTTTAAGTGGCACCCCAGCCTTGCTTTTTTGTATTGGCCGTAATGGTAAAGAAAGGGTAAAGAAAGTAATCCGATGTGTCGAATTGAAGTTTCGGCACTCTTATCACCTGGTTCAAAATACAGTGGTACCTCTACTTATGAGCACCTCTGGTTATGTATCCTTCAGGATACGCATATGGCAAACCCAGAAGTATTTTTATGGGTTTCGCCACGCATGCATGTGCAGAAGTGCTCTACTGTGCCGCGTGCATGCGCAGAACAAGCAACTCCGGTCGCGAAAACCTCAGGATCCGACTGGAGCTCCAGAACGGATCCCGTCCGCAACTGGAGGTACCACTGTACAAAAGTGCCTCTCAGGCAGCAACGCAACCACTGACGTCAAATAAACAATGTTACCAGCTATGTTACTCTACTTCTGTTTTTAAAGGGCGTCCATTTCATATTTTATTCGCCTTGGGTTGTTTATTAATTTGCACTAATCAGTTCAGGCCATAGGACCAAGGTGATGATTTAGTGCTTGGACAATGTGACGTAACTGGAAGGTTCTACAAGGTTCTTTCACCCAATTTCTACCCTCCTAGGTAGTGACCAAAGGGGTGGAAGGTTGTTGGTTGCTGTGGCTCAAACAGCAGGTTCCCCCCCCTTCCCAAAAAAAGCTTGTTGTACTGGAAAGAAATCCCCCCCATGCATATATTTTTAAAAAGTCTGTCAGTGGCAAAGTGGTAGCTTTCAAATGAAGCCTGCACATTTAATCTGAAACCTCTTACAATAAGAGATCAAAACGGCAGGGCATATTGAGGCCTATATCACCTAGCAACTGTCTTTTGAATAATGAGGAAAGGCAAGGGTCGTGTACCCTGGTATTATAACACTTCTGACTGTTCTCTTTGGCTCTCTGCATAATGCTTACTTTATCAATGTACGTTTTATTTTTTAATTATATTTTTGTTACTAATGTTTTAATATTATGTTCTGCATTTACTGTTCCAAGATTAAATAATATTTGTTCCAATAATAAGAAAATCCATTAAGTTTTTTTCTTTTTAAAAAAGATTGGATGTATTAAGTATCAATATTCTGCATTTGTTCCTAAATGTGAACGTTACAAAATATTTCAGATTTCTCTCGCTCATGCCTCGAAAGTTAACAGTGTACACATTTCAATCAATTCCGGCTGAGCAAACCTTTGTGATCTGTTCCTTTACAGCTGGGTCACATCAATTCTTCATTACAGAAAATTCATATTCGGAAACAAGAAAGAGCATTCTGTCATGTTAAAAAACATACATGGTGCTAGAAGTTAGAGGCAGAGAATTTTGGTTGCAGTTAATACAAAATTAGTTAAAGCCGAGTGTGTTTTCTATATTACCCCAAGAAACCAAGAAAAAAGAACCTTGGGATTTAAGGACAAAATAAGCAGTAATTATTTCAATCTTCTTTTTAAAGCTAATACATCTGTATTAATGGCTTTATCTACCACATACCTAGCTCCTGGTAACTATCATCTCCAACAATTTACTAATAAATCTTATTTAGCTGTTGCAGTATCAAATATATTTGGGTTTCAATTGCAGATATCACATATGCATTTACAAATAAGCAAAAATGGGCCAGATTCCTGGTTTATCTTAGAATTTGCTATATTTTAACAAATGTAGTTAATGTCTGAAAATCTAAGCACTTAAAATGATTTAAAAATTCATTTAACCACAAAATATATATGCAACTCCTAATATCATAAATTACTAATTATGGGACTTTTCTGGAATCATGAAAATGCTGTATTTTAATCGTTTCAAAAATATATTGTTATATTTGCTTATGTAGTTGTTTCAATATTCTTGTGAGCCACATTTGATCTTGGACAAGTAGAGTAGAAATTCTTGCAATAAATTATAAACAGCCTGCCCATAACCTACTACAGCGCATTGTAGCCAGTGACACAGAAGCTGTCCACAGCTTTGCTATGAAAGTCATAATCAAATAAACCCAATTAGGCTGCAGTCCTATGGAGTGTTGTAGTCTGAGGTTCTCTGTTCTCAGCAGACTTGCATAGCGTTGGATGGTTACAGCAGTATCCAACTCACTTGTTCCATTGCACAATGATTTCTGCTTACACAATAAGTGTCCCTCTGCACCCCCTCTAAACCTGTTCTGGTTTCCCCTCCACAACTCTGCAGAGCAGATTTTGGAAGTGCATGGGGAGAGGGGTGGGGGGTGGGATTCAGTTCTGCAAGTGAAAATCCCTGTAAAGTGGTAGCTTGGTTTGCAACCATAATCCATTCCGGAGGTCCGGTTGTAAACCAAAACAGGTTGTAACCCAAGGCACGCTTTTGCCAATGGGGCCTCCCCTCCCAATTGGTTGTAATAATAAAAAAATGGGTTGTAATCCAAAAAAAAGGGACACACACTTCCGGGTTTGACGTGGTTGTAATCCAAAATGGTTGTAATCCAAAGCAGTTGCAAACCAAGGTACCACTGTACTGACAAATGACTTAGTTACATACCACCCTTAGTCTCTAATTATGCCAGATTCTTTTGGCCTTTATGGAGACTGAGTGATATTTAACTTGATATTTCAGAGGGTGTGTGAATGACATAGAAATTGAACCAATCGAAAGTCACACTACAGTACTGAGTAGGGGATAGTCCTTCTGTGGAAGGACTTTTATGAAAGACACATGGAAAACTACACACATCTCATCATTTCTAACCTCTGTAGGACACAGGATCATTTGGTACTCAAGTTTTAAGACATACAGGAGTCATCCATATTGTGAAAAAAAAATGAGCTTTTAAAAAACACCTACACAGGGCCAACCATTGTTTGGCAAATTTCATTCCAAATGACACATCCTGTTTTAGCTTTGTGCTCTTTTCCTTTTACTAAGCCACAACCAAAGACATCAAGCCAGAGCTAGACATAAACAATAATATAAGCCACTGTAATGTCTTCCCTCCCATAGATTTACAGGATTCAACTTCATTTTAATAGCTGGCCATGAGGAAATTACAATTGTTTCCATTCACACACATGACTGTAATGGGAAAAGCTTGACAAAGACTGTAGTTACAAGGGAACGTAACTTTTTCAGGAAAGGCACCAGTGCTTATTGAAATGGGTAATTATATCCAAAAGTTTGAAGGTTTCCAAAAAATTAACTGGACTAACAGAGAAGGAAAATCAAAAGTGAAGCTGGCTACATGGAAGAAACAGTAACAATTGTGGTGGAAAATAAAGGATTACATCATGTATTTCCATAGCAACCAAACTTGTAAAAATAACAATTATGTTAGCAGAAGTTCTTCAAAATAGCTTCCATGATAGTTGAAATACAATTCCAGTGAAAGTCAAAGACAGATAAATAGAAAGATTTGTTCCTTCTATGCGTTTTGATCCACTGTTTGTCTCTCCTCGTGATATTTCTCCACTATATTTTAAACTTCTTTGGAATAAAGGTACAACCTTTTGTCTCTCTTGACAGTATAAAAGGAATACTTAAACTTCTCTCCCCCCCCCCACTACTTTGAAATAGCACTGCCATTATTTCTTTTATTCAGGATAACATATGGACTGAGAACAGGGGAACTGAAAAGAATAAAAAACACAAAATATAGAACATCTTCATCGAGAAACCAACAACAGCAATTAAATCTTTCAGATGTGTTACAAGATCTTTCTACTTAGGCTGAATTTTGATGGCCAGGGTTAAGGTTTCATGGAATAGAGGTTTCAATGTGCATTCTTGTTTTGCCTAGTAGTTAAGTAGAGTTGTTTTGTTATTTTTAAATTACAACCTGCTTTGAGTTTTCAGAATAAGTAGGGCTAGAAATCCAAATAAAGTATTACTTAAAACAATCACAATTGGCTTCTGGTTGACCACTGTGAGCACTAGATGTGGACTAGATGGTCTTTTCAGTTTCCAGATGGTGCAACAACCTTCTGTGATAATTAAGCTCTGTGATAAATAAGCTCATACCAAGAACAAACTTAGTTGGTCTCTAAGGTGCTACTGGAAGGAAAAATTTTTTATTTTATTTTGTTGTGATAATTAGCTTTGACTTTGATTCCAATCATGATTAAGTTCTTAGATGCTGCTATAAGAAGAATTCAGGTCAAACTGTGCAAGCCTTGGTCACCCTGACAGACATTCTTTATCAGGAGAGGGACAGAAAGAGTGTGATCATGTGGGGTTGATCTCTCTACAGCTTTTGATGCCACCAATCATGATATCCTTCTGGAACACCTCTATGGGTGGGGAGTTGACAGCAAGCTATTGCAGTGGTTCTGCTCATACCTACAGGGCTGCCACCAGGCAGTGGGTTTGAGTAACGCCTTGGTTTGGGGGCTGTGGAGTGACACATAACAGGGCACTGTTATGTCCCCAATGCTGTGTACATCTATATATGAAACTGTTAGAAGTGGTGTTTAGGGGACTTGAATCAATAACTATTATTATTATTATTATTATTATTATTATTATTATTATTATTATTTATACCCCACCCATCTGGCTGAGTTTCCCCAGCCACTCTGGGCAGCTTCCAATCAAGTGTTAAAAACAATACAGCATTAAATATTAAAAAAACTTCCCTAAACAGGGCTGCCTTCAGATGTCTTTTAAAAATATGATAGCTGCTTATTTCCTTGGCCTCTGATGGGAACACGTTCCACAGGGCGGGCGCCACTACCGAGAAGGCCATCTGTCTGGTTCCCTGTAACCTCACTTCTCGCAATGAGGGAACCGGCAGAAGGCCCTTGGCGGTTGGATCAAGAAGCATCCTGTTGGTATGTTAGAATTCTGGATCAGGGAACTAAAAAGGAAGCCTGATATCTTTCAAAGTTCCAAAGCAGTAGAGAAGATGTAGCTATGGCTTCTGCCACCTCGTTCTTCTCCAGCCATTTCACCATATTTCCCCTTTGACCTGTTGCAGTAAATCTCCACCCCCATCGTTCAACCCGGACACTGAGGTCCAGCTCCGAGGGCCTTCTGGTGGTTCCCTCACTGCGAGAAGTGAGGTTGCAGGGAACCAAGCAGAGGGCCTTCTCGGTAGTGGCGCCTGCCCTGTGTAATGCCCTCCCACCAGATGTCAAAGAGAAAAACAAGGACCAGACTTTTAGAAGACATCTGAAGGCAGCCCTGTTTAAGGAAGTTTTTAATGACTGATGTTTTAATGTATTTTTAATCTTTTGTTTGGAAGCCGCCCAGAGTGGCTGGGGAAACTCAGCCAGATGGGCGGGGTATAAATAAAATAATAATAATAATAATAATAATAATAATAATAATAATAATTCCACACAGAGAGCAGACAGCAGGTAAGTACAGCTCAAGCCATGTTGCAGGAAGTGCTGCATCCTCTCCTGCTACCTCAGAGACACACACAATGGCAGCCCTCAGCCCAACCATTTCTAGCCTAGCTATTTATGAAGAAAAGTGCTTCACGGCAAGAGTAAGAAGTATTTAGAGAACACTTCTCTTCAGAGAACTTTCAAAATTAAATAGCATCAGCTTTGCTTTACAGTCACTTTTTAACCTCACCCTTTTCCCTCCCCCACTCCCCACCCCCAAGAAATGTGGAAAACATTAGCTAAAATTGTGTTGGTCTGTACAATTTTATTCACTTACAGACAGGTTTTATGATACATTTAGCCTTTTAAATGACACTAATAGTCTCGGGAGACACATGGGTTTTCCTCCAGCTCAACAATTAAGTCTATTTCAATGTTATTTGGGTAAGTTGAAACAATTCAGTTACTGTATGTCTGCTCAGTGGCATGTACTGTAAAACCAATAGAAAAGCACCTTGGAGTAACCTAAATAATAGCTTTTAAGCAAAATTTAGACATAAACCAGCTCTCTCCACCACCCTCATATTTTTACCTCTTATTTTTTCTGTGAGAAAAATAAATACTTTCAAATTTGGGTAGGTCAGAAGTCTGACTAGGTAATGAACACTATTAATCTCAATTGTGTTCTCTTCTCCCCCTTTTTCAAGCCACAGTTTTGAAATGTGTTTCTCACTAGAGTGTAGTAGCGAGGTTTATATAGTTATAAAGACAGAGAAGAATGTGTACTTGTGAATGACCCGAATGTCGGTATGTGTCTTCATGTAATATGCACATTGTATTAATCAATGTATCATGTGGTTTATTCCACCTATATGCTTCTAATTGACTGTTTATAGAACGGCATGCAGGTTTCAGATTGGACTTATTCCATATAATCATAATCAAGTTCTTACCTCACAATAAAAAAAGAGAAGTGAGAGGAAGCAATTAAGTGTGCTGCCGTTCTCAAATCTTAGCTCCACTCAAACTCCACAAGTGAATTATAAGTCAATACAGCCAGGAAGCTATAGCAGCTGGAAAACATCCATTGAAATGCCTGTGAGCTGGCAATGCAACTAGCATCTAGTGGATGCCAGAGCAACTGCTTGCACTGGTGTGCTTGCTTGTTAAGAAATGCAAAGGATGCTCAATGGAAAGCAGTAGAAGTCAGTGTCATGAAGGTAACCATTAGAATAAATGTTACCAAGAACTCTGGCCACAAGTTTTAACAAAAGAACAAGTTTACTCGTGAGTAAATTCAAATATCATATCAATCCTGTTAGGAATTACAGTCTTAAACGAAAATAATAGTTTCACAATGAAAAGTCTTTTGGAGAAACAAAATAAAATAAAAAAAATTCCTTCCAGTAGCACCTTAGAGACCAACTAAGTTTGTTCTTGGTATGAGCTTTCGTTGCGGCTCAATGTGGTGCCTTCCATAGTTCCAGTTAAAGGTAGATAGCCGTGTTGGTCTGTCATAGTCAAAACAAAATAAAATAAAAAAAATTCCTTCCAGTAGCACCTTAGAGACCAACTAAGTTTGTTCTTGGTATGAGCTTTCGTAAAAAAAAGCTCATACCAAGAACAAACTTAGTTGGTCTCTAAGGTGCTACTGGAAGGAATTTTTTTTATTTTATTTTGTTTTGACTATGACAGACCAACACGGCTATCTACCTTTAACAAGTCTTTTGGAGGTTGAAGCAAGGGCTTCTGAGATGTGAATCCGATGTGTGATGCGAACACTGGAAACCAGGACAGGGCCCTGTTTCGGAGCAGTTGCCTTCTTCGGCTCGTTTTTTTGAAAAGAATGTGAATAATATATAATTTCTGTTTCTTTTGAATCTTTGGTAGATGTAGCGTCTTAGATAAGTGGATCAATGTGTATCCAAGTTTTCCTGTGTTTTTCTATGCGTTGCAACAAGAATTCCAACTTTTTTATGAAGGTAACCATAGCTTTGAAGTTAAATGGTCCTTGGTTGTCATCACCATGCTTAAGGGCATATTATGACAGCCTCTGCTATACCTACTGGAAGAAGTTCTCAAGTTTTCAGAAGTTGGGACTGTTGCATTCCCACCCCCACCCTCCGGTCGACCCACGTCCAACTGCCCCCCCTCCAAAAACACCTGAGCATAATAAGAGCCCTGCTAGATCAGACCAAAGGTCCATCTAGTCTAGCACTGTATTTTTACTGAGATCACTGCCTATGGGAAGCCCACGAGTAGAACATCAGTGCAAAAGAAACCTTCACACTTCTACTCCTCAGCAATTCATATTCTAGAGGAATCCTGATTTCTGTTTCTGTAAACAAATCCAAGTTGCTTCATTTCCTAGTATCTTGACCCTCATATTAAGACTGAGCAGACTGTTGACATGACCTGTTTCCTTGGTTGTAAAATGGCCAAGTGGAAACAACGGTCGAGTTCTTTCACCTTCAGTAGTTGTGTAGAGGATGGAATTTCAGCAGGTGTTGCTGGACCTGCAGGTTATACCTCCTGAAATTTTCTTTTCTACACAACTGTTAAAGGCGCAGGAGACCTGTTCTCTTTTTCATCTGCTCCTACTTGACAGCCTATAAATTAGTGTTCATTGCTAGTGACCAAAATATACCACAGTTAACAGTAGTTTTAGACATCAGGCAGGCAGAACTGCATTGCCCACACCAGCCTTGTTTCCTAGGGGAAAAGAAGAAATTATGGGTTCAAGTGAAGTGAAGGGGGTTTAGATTCTATCAGGAAATGGGAAAAGCAGTGGGGCACTTTGTGTTTTAAAATTGTGAGATTTCTAAATTTCCTCTGTCAATTCCGCATCTGTTAGATCATTTAAATCCAGCATGCACAAATAATTCAGGCTGCAATCCAAATATGTTTTCCTAAGACTAAGTCCCATTGAATTTGATAGAGCTAACATCTGAGGAGATGTGCATAGGATTGCACTTCCGGATTACAATACAACAATAAAATAAAATTAAAAAATCACACCAACCACCCTAGTTATAGCTTGACCAATGTTGTCTGGCAAGTTAGTCACCTGGAAGAAATTATTTGTCCTGCTTGGGTAGGCAAGTGGTAGACAGCAAGGCTGAGTTAATTCTAGGGAATGTTGCTGTCAGAAATGGTTGGGTTGGATAGCTGTGATTTCCCTTCCCACATTTTGTGTCCCATGAATTACAAAACCCACGTTGAAACTCTATACCAGTGTTTTTTAGCTCGGTGGTACTCATACCGCCTGACACACTGTGAAGTACTGCAGGTTGAAAAGCACTACCCTAGACACAGATTTCAGTGAATATCACCTCAGGAAAATTACTGAAGGCCTGTTATTCGGTCTGAAATACACAGTCTACTGATCTGCAGGCTGCAAAGGTACATTTTAATTACCACTGTGAAAGTGGATGTAAAATCAATAACCTGTTTTATTTCTCTCATTGATATGTATAAATACATAATTTAAACCAAGGTTAAACTGAGTTTGCTATCATTAAGTAGCAGGATTAATTCAGGGCATTCTAACTGGGTTAAAGCATCAGGTTATGGTGTGACCCTCCAGAGTTAAAACTTGCCCCAAAGCTCCTGAAATGAACATTTGGCACCCTGAAATCAGAGCTTCCATTTTATTGTGCAATCTGTGTCAAGCCCCAGATACAGAGTCATGCTACAAGCAAATGAGAGATCCACTTTGGTGCGCGCGCGCACACACACACACACACACACACACATGCATAGGCACCTTTAATTCCCGCCCCCTACCCCGTTTAACAAGAGAGCAGACAGAATTCAAAGACCGCTTTATCCCTTACATACCCATTAGGTCACTGTGGTTTGCTGGAGAGCTTCTCCTGCAAGTTCCAAAGATATCAGTAGCCTCAGTCAGGGCTTTCAGTGTGGCTGCACTTGTTCTGGTGAATAGCAGCCCTATTGAGATGTAACAGATGCCCACTGTCTGCTCTTTCTGGAAGCAACTGAAGACATTTTTGTTCTGGTGGGTGCTTCACATCACACACACACACACACACACACACATTTCTCAACCTGGTGCCCTTCACATGTAATTGGACTACAACTCCCAACATCCCAGGCTCTGCGACCATCATGTGAGGCCCTTCTTCGTGTGCCTCCTCCACAAGAGGTTCGGAGGGTGATAATATGAGCAGTGGTGGACCTACATTTTGGGGCCTTGAAGCTTGAAATTTCATGGAGCCCGTTCAGAACAGCAATGAGGTGTGGGTCACCACTGTTATCTTCAATGGAGTTGTTCCAAGGCAGATCACCACACCTTTGCAGCATCTGTGCTACTGACTCTCAAACTAGACCCCAAAATTGTAAGCAATGTGAACTAAAGTTCCTCCAGGTTTAGGGGCCCTGAAGCTTAAGCTTCATTAGTTTCATAGTAGATCTGCCCCTTAACACAAGAACGGGCCTTTTTCGTAGTGGCTCCCCGTTTGTGGAATGCTCTCCCTGGGGAGGTTCGCCTGGCGCCTTCCTTATACACTTTTAGGTGCAAGACAAAAACGTTCCTCCAGGTCTTTGGCTGATGACAGTCTATGTCCTTTTAAAGGTGTTTGTGAGAGGGGGGCTATTGTTTTGTTTTGTTCTTGTTTTTATTATGTGCTTTGTGATTTTATTCTGTATTTTTATGCTGTGAACCACCCTGATACCTTTGGAGGAAGGGTGGTATACAAAATGAATAAATAAGTAAATGTCTGAAAAACATGTGAAGGGCAACATGCTGGGGGAAACAGAACTACAACTGAAACATTGTTAAAATAGGCCAAGAAGGAAAAGGCATAGCGTGACCAATAATTCTACCAGGTTGATCTGATACTTGAGATACACAGAATAGGTAGAATTGTGACTGTGACTGGGCTACTGAAATGAACTCAAATCGTTTTGCCCTGAATAAATGCTCAAAGCAAAAATTAAATGGAGTTTGCATGATGAATAAGAATATTTGTGTTGATTACTTGGTTTCATAAGCTGTGCAATTTTACCTATTTTGCGTTTTGAAAACAAGTCTAGTGAAAAAACAGGTGAAACTTTTGGAGTTTATCTTTTTGGATCCCCCTTTCACACACTAATTGGATCCAATTAGAGTATATATATTTTAATAGCAGTGTTACACTGTTACCCTTTGGCATATCCTTTTCCAAGCAAACAATAATGGTGTTATTGTCAGATTGCTCTTTTGACTGTGTGATTTCATTGTTCTTTATTGGAAGTTACTGAAAGTCATTTTCCTTACCAAGCTGTGCCTATACATTTGTTAAGTGAACACTATTTTAGACCTGATATGATTACTATTCTTCACATTTTCCGTTGCTGAATATTCATTTTTCAAAATGGCCCTGAATTATCTTTGAACCTTTTACGGTAAATGGTTGGCCACAGACCACTCTGGATCATGGCAGTATTCATAGGAATATCAGCTGCTAGACTGAAAAAAAGTACCAGTATCATGCGCATGCACACCCAGAAGAAATTTACCAATTGCATTTTCTCCAGTCATTCCAGTTTGGTGACAGCAGATATTGGGCTGTATCGAAGTTAGAGTAGACCCACTGAAATCAATGGATTGGACTAACTTAGGAGCAGTAATTTCAGTGGGGATGGTTACCCAACCCATTGTGTCTGTCCTACTTCTCCCTGCCATTAAAGAGCCAATATACTCCAAAATGATTTCAATAGCAGCAATGTTCAGAACTCATCATCTCTTTTACTACTTTTTGTGGATTTAAAGTTAAATAAACATTAACATCTGTAGAGAAAAATCCACACAATAGTTATTATTTATTTGCGAGTTCAGTCTGCTTAAATTTTACTTGAAACTGGTTTATTGCTTACATTTCACAATGATGGCTCTTTTAGCAATCCGTAGCCTGGTAATTTCTCTGTGGTGGTCTGTAGAGGGACACAAACAACAAAACATCTGGCAAGTCTCTTATAAACAGGGGAGATGAGCATAAGAAGAGTTTGGCAGTAGCAAAATGCCAGCAGTGGATAAATTAGATGGAAGAGACTCCTCTTCAGCATCGATTTTACAGATATAAACAAGTGACTGACATTTTGCATACAGAGGGGGCAAGAGTTACATAGGTCCATAGCATCAACTATCTGCAATCACACATTGATGCTTTTTTCTAGGCAATAGAATTAATTCCCTGAATTATTACATGCCAACAAGTTAATCAGGGGACATGGAGTGAAATAAATTCTTGGACCAACATGTGAAAATTTGGTGGGTTTACTGCTGGAAATCACTCCACTTGTTCCCTAGTTTTGCTCTAATTTAGAATAAATATGGGTTGAAAACTGGTAGTGTGAGGAAAATTCGACTTTGATGAAACTGAACAGGACTTTCAATCCAAGACCCAAAATGTAGAACTGCAGAGAATAAATACACTTTGGTGACAAAGCATACTTCAGAAAGCAAAACCTCCACTATTAAAACAAGTATTGGCAATACAGCACTTTTCGCACAAATTGCCCCACTAAATGCCATAGGGGCATCTTTTTCACTGTTTTTAAAAAATGAAAATAAAAAACTTCAAAATGGCTAATAGTGAATCAACCTTGTTTGTGTAATTATGAAATCATAGTAATGCATGGGACTGGTATATTTCCAGTCTGTGCTCATTTCATGTATTTATTCATCAGTCAGTTTCCTCCTGTTTCTTCATTAGATTTTTAAAACATGACAACTTTTATTTAAATACATATCTCTTTTTTCAGTTTTCATCTCTGTGCATGCTCTTCTAAAATGCACACCAACACACTTCGGTGTGTATTTTTCAGCTGAGGACTGTACTGGAAATTTTGGAGTATGTTATATTTGAAGTATGTTATATTAGTCCGGAAGGTGATGATCTGGTCAATTCACATCAGAATTCACAGAAGTCTAATTCCTCAAGCATCTCAATTTAATTGAGCTTCTCTCAGATTTTCCCCTTTGAATAGCCCACTTAAGATTCTTCCGACCTTGACCCTTACACTTCATCAGACTCCTGAAAATTCTGTGTTATAAACGTGGATTCAGTGAAGTTGCTTTAGAGGCTCCATAGAAGTTGGTTGGCAAATCAATCAATTCACCTTGCCAACAAGGAGAAAAAAATGCTTAGGTGGGAAAGACCCATAGAATCAGCTGTTTATTTTATTGAATTTATATCCTGCCCTTCCTTGCAAGGGAGTTCAGATACATTATCTACAGCTTGATAAGTTCTCAGAAGCACACCTTGAATTAATCTGAAAGTTACCTGTGACTTTTTCTGAAAATCAGAATGAACATATTCGGTAATTTTTCTGAGCCAACTTGAGGCAGCCCAAGAAAATTACTCAGATGCGAGTAATTGAGCTAAAGAGTGGAGGAAGCTTATATTAAAAGAGGATACCAGTTATGACCTAATTCATGGGTGGGTAATGGAGGTCTACCACCACTGGTTTTCAACTGGAGTTGTTCACATTGGGCTCCTGCAACCTCTCACATTTCCACTATATAACCTTTACATAGAGGAAAAGGAAGTTGCTGGAGAACCAGTGATATTTTTCTGCTGCTTCAAAGGATAGGACAAGAATGGATGCAATGGATCCAAATTCCATGAAAGGAGTTTCTGACTAAACATTAGGAAGAACATTCTGACTAAGAGCTGTTCAACAGTGAAGCAGACTACCTTGGAAGGTGATGGACTGTCCTTCATTGGAAGTTTTTCAACAGAGGTTGGATGGCTATCTGCCAGGGAATTTTTAGCTGTGATTCCTGGACTAGATGAACAACTCTCCAATTCTATTACTCCAGGACCATCAAACTATTCTCTAGATCCAGTTGCAATCAAGCTGGCTCCCCCCCCCCCGGGACTTGAAATAAGAAATGTTAACTTTTTTTTTGAGGTAGGCTTTAATGAATCCCCCCCCCCAAAAAAAACGTGTCCCCCGCCCTGAGTGTGGCTTGGGAGAACTAAATCTGCTTCTCTAACTAAAGTTCTCTGTTGGGTGAGAACTTTACCAGTGACTCTAACACATAGATTTTCATGATAGGAGACCATAACCCACCCAGCAGTAGATGTGGCTATGAAGGAAGCATTAACTCAGACTTCTCAAGCAGGGAATAGAAAATGAAGCTATTGCCTTCCCAGGAGCATTTGTCAATTTGCCTAAAATTCTTTTGACACACTCCCCAGTTTCTTTGAAGCAGAGAAGGCACAAGGAGTTGGATGTGGGGACTGGGGGTTATTATCTTTGCTGTTTGCTTTCTTGTTCAAATTTGTGGCGTGGCTTTTGAAAAAGAGGGTTCCCCAGTTCTGCAAACAAAGGGAAAGCTCTCATTTTGTTCAGCATTCATGTTCAGCCCCTCATTCAAAGCTCGGCCCCTTATTCTGTTTTAGTAAATTATCTGGGTAGCATGTCATCTGTGAAAGTTACAACTGCAGCTTGGAATCAAACCAGCAAGACACAATTTCCTCAGACGTGTCATGAGAGGCATTGCTGCATCCACAGAGATCTGCCAGGTCTCACAGTTTTCTGACATATGACACACAGTTTCAGCAGGGCCAGTCACACTGCAAAATGTTTCATTTTTACCCACGCCTCTATGGCTTCCTTTACCCTTTTGCCAGCTGCCAAGCTAGCCTGCATCTGACATCCAGCACAGACGAAGTGGGACAGGATTTCAGCTGTCAGCTCAGTGGTGCAAAAATGCCCAAGTGAAAGTGGAAGAACTTTTTGAAAAGGAAAGGAAAGTGAAGTTTAAACTCACTATCTTTCAGTGAAAAAAAAGCACCTCCCAGGTTTGTTAGGGTTTTTTTAAAAAAGATACTACCAACCAATAGGAATTTGCATCCCAGGCCTCAATTCTATGAACTCTTCCCTGGCATCAAGTCCCACTAAATGCAATAGGACTTGCTTCTTAGTAAACATGCATAGAGTATGCTGTTTAACACTAGAAAGCTCATACGTATGTCTATTAAACAGCATTTTAAGAAAATGTATAGTGTTACTCAGCATACTCCAGGTATGGGGAGTTGTTGGCCCTCCAGATGTTGCTGAACTATAACTCACATCATTCCTGGCCACTGACCATGCTTGCTGCGGGTGGTGGGATTTGTAGTTTGGCAACATCTGGATAGCCTTTTTTAATATATAAAATCATAAACAAAATACCGGTAGTCACTTTGCTTGCTTTCACCTCATGTTAACCAGGGAAATGTAACAGCTGCTTCTTGTTACTTTTTCTTACTTTTTAAAAATAAAAATAAAAAGATTGAGATAGGGAGTACTTGGGAATAGTGGCGCTTCAGACACATGTTCTGTGGGCTACTGCCAAACATATACTGCATTTTCTGTCTATAAGACACCCCCATGTATAAGACGCCCCCTATTTTGGGGGACTCAGATTTAAGAAAATTGCCTCGGCACTATCCATGTATAAGACACCCCCTAATTTTTGACATAATTTATTAGTAAAAAAAACCCTCGTCTTATACACGGAAAAATACGGTACTTTCAAGGTGTGTCAGGATATGTGTAGCACAATGGGAATGACTTTCTTTATACCAAAGTTGTTGTCACTCATCCTGATCTAATACTGGTAGCTTAGGCTACAATCTTACATATTTACCTGAGGAAAATGTCAAATTGAATTCAGTGGGGCTTTCTCCTGGGTAAACATGTATAGCCTTGCATAGCTGTGCCCTACGACAGAAGAACTTAAGTGAAACACACTTTGCTGTTGGGCAGGAGACTGGCGCCACTAAAACATATAAAGACCAATATGAGCCCATTGAAAGGCCAGAGAAGGACCAGCTATTTGCTTTCCTCTACCCTCCTCAATGCTTTTTCCTTTTACATCATGGTGGTTTTTTGTTTTATTTTTAAAAAATGCAAGCTGATGTGGAAATGTGGAGAGCTGAGCTTTGGATTAGAAAAAAATGAGAAACTGAGAAAACTCAAAAGTGACAGATTTGCCCTTCCTTCTCTGCCTACCCTACCTTAGCCCACTACCCTGTCTCCAAAAGTGGTCAACCAGTCAAGTCTACACCATGGCAAACAACTTGTGTGCAGCACAAACACAGTTAAATTACCCTTTTGACCAATATAAATAGGATCAGCCCCCGCCTCCCTAAACAGTAAAGAAAGAATACCCTGCCTCTTCCAATAAAGGTGGTTGGTAAATTAGAGAGGCAAGAAAATGCAATTTATTTCTACAGTATAGAAAAACAAAACAAAAAACTTTCAGGGGAGTCAAAAAGTAAAAGGAAAATGAAAGATAGACAATGAAAGAATGAAAGAAAAGAAAACTATTGAAACCTGTGCAGACAAGTATGAATCAATTATTCTAAGAGAGAGAGAGAGGGGGAGAGGTAAAAGGAAGCTTAAACATATAAGGCACTTCTACATTGTATTAAAATAATGCTGAAATTATAGAGCTGTCATTTGCAGACCTGTCGAGGGTGCCTTTCTTATCACATTGCGATTTAGCATTTCTCTTGGAAGGTTTAGCAATTTTGACATTCCAGTCATTTTGGACAGAAAAGCCATATTATTCACCTGGGGCATCACCTTTCTTTTCACATTTGTGGTCTTATAAAATTATTCAAGAGCCCTCAGGAAAGGGGGTGGTGGAGAACTAATCCAGTAGCAAGCAACAGATATGCCAAAAATGTGTGAACACTACTCCCAAGAGACAAAGTTAGATAACATATGCATCAGAGGCAGGAATGTAGCTATAAAGATTTCAGTAATTTGGCAACACTTGGCTTCAACTGACAAGACAGTAGGCTAATATACCCTAACTACAGATAGCGACATCTTTTCTGGAAGGGAACATTCAAGGTAGACTCGGATGTTGCATATAATCTCTTCTATTTATACCTTCTCCCCCATCACATACTGATGAACCCCAGAGCCTGATCCATCTGAACTGACCTCTACCCTGCTATCCTCAGGGCCAACCATCATCAAATGCCCTTTAGGAAGGAACAGGAAAACGACAAAGTTCTCAAGGAAGATCCGAGAGTCTTCTTCAGCCAGACTGCCAGATTAATCAATGCATTTAGTAACCATAAAATAAAAATGGGAGGTTAGAATCTCAGGGATAGAGGGATGAGTCTCAGAGAAGGGCATGCGACTTTTAATCTGAGAGTTGTGAGTTCGAGCCCCACATTGGGCATTGGGCAAAAGATTCCTGCATTCCAGAGGGTTGAACTAGATCAGGGGTGGCCAACTCTTAAGAGACTGTGATCTACTTGACTGGTGAGCCAGTGTGGTGTAGTGGTTAAGAGCGGTAGACTCGTAATCTGGTGAACCGGGTTCGCGTCTCCGCTCCTCCACATGCAGCTGCTGGGTGACCTTGGGCTAGTCACACTTCTTGAAGTCTCTCAGCCCCACTCACCTCACGGAGTGTTTGTTGTGGGGGGGGGGAAGGGAAAGGAGAATGTTGGCCGCTTTGAGACGCCTTCGGGTAGTGATAAAGCGGGATATCAAATCCAAACTCTTCTTCTTCTACTACTTACAGAGTTAAAAGCTGGCAGTGATCTACCCCCTTTTGGGGGGTTCAGGTCAAAGTAGTTGAGCTTTTTGAGGGAGGAGGAAAGCCCCTTTTTTGCCATTCAGTTGTTGTTGAGCTTTTTTTTTTAGGGAGAAGGAAAGCCCTGTTTTTGGGGGGGTGCAGCGCAAAAAAATTGAGCTTTTTTTAGGGGAGCTTTTTTTGTTGTTGAGCTTCTTTGGGGGAGCCAGTGATCTATCAGTGATCTACCACAGATATCCAGTGATCTACCAGTAGATCACGATCTACCTGTTGGACGTGCCTGAACTAGATGATCCCCATCCAACTCTATGATTCTATGTAACGTAACTGAAGAAGTTTATATATAGGAAAGAATACTGAGTGGCAGGCAACTAAGTCTTACTCAGAGTAGACCCACTGAAATGCATGAACATGACTAAGTAAATAATTTCAGTAGGTTTCCTCTGCGTAAAACTTTGTTGAATACACTTTGCATGCAGCTCTTTTGGTTCATTATTCTCCCTGCAACAGTTCCCAGTGCTGAAGAGACAAGTCTCTTTTCTCTTTAAAAAGGAGCATGTCTTTTCAGCAGTGGAAACTGCAGTCAGGGAAAACATCAGATGAAGCCCTGTCTGCTAGGACAGCTCTCCGTCATGCAGGCTGTTCACTTGTATGAATTTGAAGAATTATGCAAGATAAAATAAATCAAATCAAATCAAAAGAATGTTAATCACAATTAATTCTACCGAATTAATTCCACGTAATTCTACTGCACATGGGTTGTGAGTTTTAGCTGCCTCTCTCTATACTAGAAATCCTAAACTGTGAATCCTTTGTCTGTGATAGTCTGGCAAAACTGTGCATATTTCTAAAAAAAGTAGAAAGTGTATTCATGTTATTTATTCATGAAAAATACTTATGTACCGCAGTTTCATTTTAAGAAAAACCCCAAAGTGGATACACAAACACACACGCACAACGCTAAATCGCATAAAGCTTGCAGTCTGCCCGAATCTATGCATTCCTGGCAATTTCATACAGACTGGAGACTAAGGTTACTTCCACACTATACAGTTAAAGCACTCTTATACTACTTTAACTGTAGCCCCCCCATATATATATATATATATATATATATATATATATATATATATATATATATAGGGAATTGAAGTTTGTTAAGACTGTTGGGAACTGTAGTTCTGTGTTGGTTTTCCTAACAATCATCAGAATGCTTAGCAAACTAAGTTCCCAGGAGCCATGGCAGATAGAGCCACATTAGCACTGTCTGCTGAATGGCCAGAAGTCACAGCCAGGCCCAGTGGAGAGCGCAGAGTTTATCAGACCCCCATGGTTGAGTACAGAAGGCACAATTCTGCTCTTCATGTAATGAGTGAACACAGATACATAAAGGACTCGTGTGAAAAGGGAAAAGAATTCTGACAGTTAAGTTTCCTGTCCCATCTGTGCCTTGTCTTGCTCTGCGCCGAACTGCTGGATACTGATATGAGGCAGATTTCATTTCCTGGATTTTGAGGGAGTCGGGCGAAAAATGTAAACAGGATGTCTTGGACAAGGTACAAAACAAAATGCATGTGCTTAGAAAGTACCTTGAGAATTTTAATCCCCCTTGGCGGATCAGATGCAAAGGAGTAAAGGTTTCTTTTCCTTCCATGCTTGTGTGCAAGAGGGAATTTCAGGGTGCGTAGCTTTCATAAACTTGTAGAGCAAGTCACACCTTCCCAAATTCTACCTTTTGCGCAGCTATTACAGGCGCAAGGGTGCAAGTGCCTCTTGACATCCTACAAAAGGATAAAGGGCATTGAAATACACTGATACTGTTGAATAAAATCAAAAGGCAGCAGTGAGTGAAGAACCAATTAACTGCCCTCATATCAAAGTAAGATCGTTGTTGTTTTTTCTCTGCAATTGGTGTCTTGCAAATTGCAATGATGAGTAAGCCTTTGAAAAGAAAATCAACGATGCTACAGTTACAAGGTGAAGGAATTTGGGGAAATGTTTGGTAGTGGCGGCTTGTGTGAGTGTGAGTGTGCTTGCTCTATGCCATAAAGGTGACAATATCTTATTCAGCATACAGATTGATAGTGATCCAATTCCATGCATGGCAACCTTTCCCTGGGAAGCCTGACTCGCTTCTGCGTAGCGCTAGGTGAACTCTCATATTATCTAAGGCACCGTTGTATGAAGAAGTGGTGGTTTACAGATAAAGGTGGCACTGTCAAAAGTTCTGAATAGCTCAGAGCTAATTGCTGACCCTAACAGGCCCAATTAGCTGTTACAAGCACACTGCAAGGCAGCCCATGGGACCAATCCTTTCTTATACACACAGATTGGAAGTCTCATTGCACCGGTACCTTGGTTACAAGCTCTGTAGTTGCCTCTCAACAAATCAAAAGGGTTCATTAGGAAGAATGACTGCTGCACTCGCTCCAGACATGAACAGACATATACCCATACATGCTAATCACCAAAAAGAGCGAAAGGAGGTGATGGAAGATTTCATCTATAACATGCACCTTGATTCCCCACAATAGTAGAGTCTGAGGTAAAGTTTATGGCAAAGTCATTTCCTGAGCATTTTAATTTGATTCACTCATCCTAACCATTTAATGTCCTGGTGGCCACTCCTATTCTTGCTTGTGACAGGAGTGAATGCTGCACCTGGCTTTTGAAAATGGGAATAGAGGGTCTTGTGGCCTTTGTGGCTTGCTTGTTTTTGATTTGCTTAGTCTCTCATTCTACCTCAGCTGGCACGGAAATGCAGCAATCCTGACACCTGCACAAAGAATAAGACGCTGATAAGATGGAATGGACCAGAGTTTTGTCTGGAGAGTGGAAGGTTGTTTAAAAGCTTATAAACTATGGCTCATGTGAAATATGGATCCGGAAACTTTTCACTAAACTTGGGAAATCAGGTGGCTGCTTTATGAAGTGCATAATAAACATACAAGCAAACTTCCATGGCACCACAGGAAGAATGCCAACAAGTTTTCCCAACATATTTTTAATCATTGTTCCCCACACAACACCATATTCATATCTACTAAATATTAATTATTAAAAATTAATATTTAGCATTTTAAAATGCTTCCTAAACTATGAGGTTTTGTGATAATGAAAACCAGCTCACTAAGTGTCAGCAGGACACCCTGAGGATGGCTTGGTTGATAAACGCCTGACCCCTTATTCTTGTATCATCAGCAATGGACATTAGATAGAAGGAAGTGCTCTTCTATTCCAAGGAGGCAAAAGTAGTAATGTAGACATGAAGGTCTTGGTTATCTCTCTTCTTGGGTGTTTTTAAACAGTCTGGCACTCGACAGCAACTCCTGGTGTGGTGTCATTCCTTGCTAGTCTAGATGGGCCTGAACAAATAAGATAGACAGCTTTGTATCTAGCCAGAGAAGGAGAAAAAGACCTGGCAAAAAGGAGGCTTTTGTTGGATTGATGCCGCTCCAGCCTTAGGACTTGAACACCCTATTTGTATCTCCTCACAATATGTGACACTGAGACGGTGTTATAATCAGAGCCAAAATGTGACAACAGCTGGATTTCATATTTTGGCATTATCTGGACTGGAAAGAGCTACCGATGTAATATAAATCACCAAGACATTAGGACAGCATTACATACCAGCAAAACAGAAGTTGTAACTGCAGTGTGTCTGGAAACAATGGTGCTGCAAAAACAATGCCCTTGATATGTAAGTGAAATATTGGAATGAGGCTAGTAGATAGCTTTGTGCCTCCGCATCATCTCATTTTCCTAACACAGAATTCAGGTGGAACTATGTCAGCTCCAGTGGTCTTGTGTGTTATTGCAGCTATATTTATTGTGGAGACTGGGATGTAAAGGAGTACACACAGAATGCCTTCGATATTTAACTACATTAAAATAATGAAATTATAGAAAAATGTGCAATGCAATAAAACTGAAAATCAGAGAAGGCAATGTTATTATTTTTAATAGGGCTTTAACAAATAATTACATGGTTTTGTTTTAAACCATCACTATTCCTCAAGACGTCTTACACCTGTCATAATGCACGCTCAGACAGTGGCCAAATGCTAAAAGATGCTTTTAAGGAAAATACTGCACTATATATAAAATGCACGGACAAGCAGAATAGGTTTACACTGTGTTAGTATAGATAAATGACATGTACAACATATCTAGCAGCCATTTAATTAGATTAATTAGATCAATATAATTAGCAGTGCTATATTATGCTATCTAGACTTAGCCCTGCAAAGCACATTGCTTAAAATGGTTTACAGCCCTAAAATACCATAACTGTGCATGCCGTATCAATGCTATCACGCATCAATATAACCACTAACACACCATTAATAATGGAAGTTTATAGGACACTCAAGGGATGCATAAAACACTATCCTTGCAAGAGAAAATTTTGATAACATAGCCTGCAAAATCATTTCACCTGTCAAAAAGAGCTTACTTGTAATTTATACCAAACTGAAGGCTGGTTATGATTATATAGCAAATTAATTTAACAAACAGTTGAAGCAACAGACATAATGAGCAAAACAGAGTAAGTTAGCATGGCTTGTCAATGAATGAGTCTTCCGTTAAAGTTCTGCACATGCCTCATTCCCAGAGTAAATCACAGTGGGGTCCTTTGCATGCTTCTTGCGCCTGAACATAGATTAGATCCACGATCCATGCATAAATTCCAGGTTTAGAAACCTGCATGCTCATTTGTTGAAAACAGAAGTTGGAGGCTGCAGCTGGAACAGAAGTAAAACAAATAATAAAAACAAAAACACACCAAAGTCATTTACTACCAGCCAGAAGGTTATATCAAATAACGCATCACCCTCACACCTGGAGCCTGGGATGCTCCTAAGGCACACTTATATTGTGGCCCATGAGATGCTCAATGTTCCCACCATTTTTGCAGTTTCAGACAAGGAGTAGGGTGGGGAATTGAGCCTCTGTTGGGAACCAAATACAGATGGTCACACAAGCTGTATGCCAGGGGTGGGAGACCTTTTTGCCTCCGCGGACCAGATCCTTATCAGATCCTAGCCTTCAAGGCCAAATTTAACACTTGGGTGGGGTTGTCCACCTGTCAATCACCTGACATCACAATGACATTAGGCAATTGGGCACTTTGAAACCCCAAGTAAGGACTTCATACAGAGCTTGCAGACAGCCTTGCATGTTGTTGTTGTTTAAACACAAGCTAATGCTTTGGCTTTACCACCCAACTTTTTATTTGCATTTTTAAAAGTATAATATGCATAAAAGGGACAGGCCCCATGATGTCCAATATTTCTGTGGCATAATTTTGTAAGTATATTAAGACTTATATATTTTTATACAGTGATGTGCATTGTTGTATGTGTCTGTTTATGCACTGGTTACTTTAGGAAATCTGGAGCGTATATATGCATAATAATGCATATAATGTGTCATAATTGTTCAAACTGTTAGCAGAATCTGGGGTGGGGGGACCTTGCTTCTTGTCAAGATTAAGGAGTGAGGCAGAAATTAGAGAAAATCCATTCAGAGACACTTGGCATTAAGACTTTTGAAAAATCCCCTTAGCTCCAAGGGAAGTAGAACCACAGGAAAGGCTTGATGAATGAGGCATGGGATGGTTCCCTCTTTGCTGCAGGACCTTTGCATTTGTTTCCCTCCTAAATAGACTTCCTTTAGTAGTATCTTCCTTTAACTACAAAGAGCACCAGGAACTCATCCCTTTGGTCTGTCACTGGAGTATTCATTTCCCACCGCACAAGAGTTCAGTAACAATTTCCCAAACGTTGTGCGAGATTGGCCTTGCCTCCCCCAGAAGCAGTTTTTTCTCTTTTTGTTAGCATGACCTTCCATGAGAACATCATTCAAGTGGAAAACTTAAACTATTAACCATTACTTAAGGTTTGTGACTCAGTGAGACAGAACTTCAGCACAGTATACTGAATATGGAATTCAGCCGCATAGAAAACATAGTGACCACATTGCCAGAGCCACCTGCCCTCACCATTTCTGGTGTGGGATTTGGTCATTCCTCGAAGAAATCTGAAACTCTGCTTGTACAAAATAAATCTTAAAATTATATCTGTGAAAATAATATTTTAAATGATAAAGGCACAGTCCAGTGAATAGTTCTTCAGGGTCCTCATTTCAATGGGATCTCCAGTTCACTCATATGAAATGCTGCACTGATTCACTATGCAGATTGATACAAGCAAGTCCTCTTCAGGCATTATGAAGACGCCAGCGTCAACACACAAGAAGGCAGCAGGCGCGACTGCACTAGCTCCACCGCCTCCATCACCATTTCCACCACCTTCCACTTAATGAATAACCAAATTTCTGAAATATGCAGGGAGTTTCCACAAATACAAAAAGCTCCCTGCTTCAGAAAGACATCTTCCATGTGGCAGAAATGAAGAAGGCTAGAGCTCCCCCACCTACACACATACTATATCCAAATTAACTTCTGCATTCAGTCACCAATCAGTTTTGATAAATAGAAGGGTGAATTTTGTGTTGTTTACCTATTAACTGACAAAATTCCTGGAGATTCCTTGATAGTGGGGAAATTCCTGTCAGAAGTAGAAATGACCAAGAAACAGATGCTGAAATGCTCAGTTTCTTCCATCCTGAAAACTGCCCTTGTGGGGGTTTCTATGGGTTGCTTTGGTAATTTTGATTTGCCGTGTTTCCATACTCTGTTCTTTTGTAACTGAATTTCTACTGTTTCAATTTTTGTCCATTGGCCACAATACCAAACAAGCTGGCTGACTGATTACTTGAAGGAGACAGGTCTTTATTTCTCTCTCACACATATACCCACCGTGTGTGTTTGTGTGTGTGTGTTTGGTGGTCACTAGTCCAAAAGCGTGTTCAAATTATAATTCATATCTGGATTTTGACCCTTATTAACTTGAGCATGATTTACCACAGTTCTCGCAGCCAATTTGGTATGTACTGTATATAGAAATCAGTCTCATCCCCAGGGCTATGTGTATTTTTGACTTAGCTCATAGATAGTCCCTATGTATTATCTTTGTTTCAACAAAGCAATCATTTGTAAATTAACAGCAAGGAAATCTGGATATCAGTTTGAAATCGAAGGCTTTTGGCTTTGTGTCATGTACTGACTACAAATAAGTCCTTGAAGTCTTCACATACCATATAATAAAATTGGCCTAGTTTTCTTATATATATTATAGTATCAGAAACTACGTGAATGTTTTGTCTAAAAACATATAATTGAAATGAAGGGAGTTTGCTCATATATCAATACGGAAAAATGCATTGCACTACAACATTAAACCATGACGAAACAGCTGAATGTATTTTTATTAGAAAAGTAGAAAGTCATATTATATATCAAGTCACACGATTATTCACCTTGCCCTCTGCTGACTGACTTACAGTGACTCTCCAGAGGTTCATACAGGATTTGATCCCTGTACTACCTGGAGATGTGGGGACCCAACCTGAAACATTTTGTACAAAATGTGTCTTCTCCCACTGACCTACAGCTCTTGCCCAAAATTTTGAGGGCAATTGAACCAAGCAGGTGTCTCCTTCCCACCCACCCACCCCATTCCCCCCCCATTGCATTTGTGTTCATGAGGAAGAGGGCTGCTTGTATAACCTGTGGTGTATTCACATCCTTCTTGAGAGGTTGCCTACACTGAAAAGGGCCTGTAGCAAGGGCATGTTTTAAACTATTTCACTCAGTTCTTGCATCCAACCTTATGCTCCACAACAACTCCTCTGTGGAGGAAAGCACTGGACTATTCATCTAACTTTTATCAGTGTTTATATTGCTGGGAAAATATTTGCTATTTCACTGGGCAGAATATTAATGGAACAGAAAACAAATAAACTAGAGGTTTAAGGTTGGGATTTGATCAAAGTGTTGAACTAAAGAAAAACCTCATTGGTAGGCAGTTGAGGACAAAGGGGAATGTTTTGCCATGGCGTGAAAAAAAGTATATTATTTCTTTATTTAGACAAGGCTGAAGTCTCAGAATTTTAGTGCCCTCATCTGGTTACAGCTAAAGAAGAATGTTGACTTCTCCTAAATGGTTCCCGTTTTAATAAAGAAATCTACATTTTTAAAAATAAAACCTTGGGCTAGATCCAGACAATGCATGGCAAACCCCACTTACTTGGAAATAAGCCCCATTGCATTCAATAGAATTTACTTCTTATAAGCCATTGTTAGACTTGCACTGTTAGCTGTATTTAGTTCCCACTGAAATCAGTAGAACTTTTCTAACTGATTTCATTGGGACCCAAGTGCAACAAATTCAGCTCCATTTTGCTTCATTCGTTGCATTGCTGTACACATTCACAGTCTCTGCAACTTTGTAGCATTCACATGCAATAGGATCTCTCCTTGGTTCTCATCCATTAATTGCGCTAGGTGTGGGATCATACTGAACTTCATTTAATATGCTTTGTGAAGTAGGAGACATGAATGCCAGTATGATTTAGAACACAAAAATAAATGTAAGTTTAGCACTCTGTCATTTTGTAAGTTAGACTTGAGCCTTTTCTGAAGGCGCCACTCATGATTTGATCAGAGTTGTGATTACAGTAGGAGAAGTCTCATAGCATTGGACAGAAGTTCAGCAGCGAGAAGAGCAGCTTATGAGAATATCAATGTGTTCCTGTCTGATTGAAAGTGTTAAAATCTATCATCACGTTAACAAATTAAGGTAAGAGTATGCTATAATAATGCAGTGTGATTATATCATGAGGAAAGTATTCAGGAAATGTTTGAGCCACCACTTTAATTCTTGAAATTCTGTGGAATTGGATTTACTAAATATGAGGACCAGGGTGGACTGCTGAACCAGGGATGGGGAAGTTGCGACTCTTTATATGTTGTTGGATTCCCATCAGCCCCAGTCAGCATGGCCAGTGACCAGGAGCGATGAGTCTTCTTGTCCAACAATCTCTGAAGGCACCCTGGTTCCCCATCCCTTGGTTAGAATATTGGCGTTGGGCTGACAAGACACAAATGCATCCTGAGACATGGCGCTCCCTGGGTGAACTTGAGCATTTCCTTCCTACCCTACCCTACAGATTGTTGTGAGAATAAAAGAAGAGGGTAGAGGGAGGTGATGCTTGAGATTTAGGACTACAGCAGAATAAAGATCTAAGGTACATTTTTAAAAAGGCTTTTTGTATACCTAGAATGCTAAGCTATAGAACAAGCAAGGTGAGGGGGTGTTTGAAAGTCAACACTCGCTGCTCATCTGAGGTTGTGAGTAACTGGATATAAATAAAGACTGTGTAGAAAGTGAAGATTAGAACAAACAAATTGGCCATCCTACTGCTACAGATGCCAGAATTCTGTTTAAATGACTTTCAAATATAACTTTTCCAACTTCTGAAGGTACTTTTTCCCTTTGAAAAAATCAATGCAGATATTTTGACCAAGGTAGAATTTATCTGAAGTCAAATGGGTGAAGCTTTCCTGATGACAGCGATAACAGAACATGCAGCAGAACTGTAACATTTCAGTTCAGCTATATTTGTTGTCTTCTCAAATTATCACATAGAAGACTATGTGCTATATGCTATGGCTGTGAATGGACAGGCTTTTAGGTGACCTAGTATATGTACCGGTATCGACCTGCAAATCCATTACCTATCAATATTTTCCCTTTTCTTTCAATTGGCAGATTTTTGAACAGCTGCACTGGAGTATGGAAGGAGTTGGTTTTTACTTCATTGTTTGTCTAATCTAGAAAAGATTCACTTAAAAGCATACTGCAATTTTAAGAAATGATGATATAATCCAAGTGTTCATCAGTGGCTGGGACACTGAGTCAGATGCTACAATGTCACCAGACAAGGAGCCACAGCAAGTTCCTGGCTTGGAGCTGAGGTAAGTGAGCAGGGGACTGGAAGCAGGAAGCCACTGAACCAGAGCCTCCAGATCCAATACCCCCACAGGCATTTTCCATGAGCCCAGGAACCAAGTGCCTCCAATATGACCTCACCAGTCCAATGTTGTAGGAAGCATGCCATGCAGAAGGCCTTAGAAGTCCCCATCTTCCAGCCAGAGCAGCGTTGGCTACCAGAGAGACACTAGTTCTCCAAAATAGGTGGAGTGGAAGCAGATGCTCACAAGGCCTCAGTTCACTTTCAGCCTACATTGTAGCATGTTGCTCAACAGGATCTCTTTTATGGTGTTGCACTGCAACACAACTTGCCTGGCTGACTTCTTCTGTGGGCTCCTCCTCAGGAGGAGGAGATGACAATACAATATTTTATATTGGAAGTAAACACATATTTCTGTGTTAATATTTTTTTAACCTGTAGCAATTTAGCTAAAGCAATGGCTTGACCTATACCAGGGGTAGGCAACCTTCGGCTCCCAGATGTTTTGGGACTACAACTCCCATCATCCCTGACCACTGGTCCTGTTAGCTAGGGATCATGGGAGTTGTAGTCCCAAAACATCTGGGAGCCGAAGGTTGCCTACCCCTGACCTATACCATAAGCTACGCTTACTACTTTATGTATCACATCATGTTTGGTGGTATCATCAGTCACTGCGGAAGAATATATACCCACACAACTTTTCTAAGTGAAGGAGAATGCTGTCAAACACTGGAAGATTAGGAATCTGAATTGACCAAAGCTGAGTTGTCTCGAGTCCACATGGAGTTAATGTCTCAGCATTAAGGTAAAAAGGATAAAGGTAAAGGATGGTTAAGTCCAGTCAAAAGTGACTATGGGGTGCGGCACTCAACTCGTTTTTCAGGCCGAGGGAGCCGGCGTTTGTCCACAGACAGCTTTCCAGGTCATGTGGTCAGCATGACAAAACCGCTACTGGTGCAACGGAACACCGTGATGGAAAGCAGAGTGCATGGAAATGCCGTTTACCTTCCCGTCACAGCAGTACCTATTTATCTACTTGCACTGGTGTGCTTTTGAACTGCTAGGCTGGCAGAAACTGGGACAGAGCAACGGGAGCTCACCCCATCATGCGGATTCAAATCGCCAACCTTCTGATTGGCAAGCCCAAGTGGTTTAGACCACAGCGCCACCCACTCCCTATCTCAGCAATAACACATCAGTTGCCTCTCATTGTTATGATGCTACATTGACACAGTAGTTGTTATGCCTGATCCTTCATTCCTATTTGCCCTTTTAGGAGCTCACCAGTCTGTAACATATTTCAGATTTGCAGCTCTTTAAAGTGGCAAAAGCAACAGTCTTCTTTCAAGTTATGTGATATTCAAATTCTGCACTATAGATTATTTTGATTTAGTTTTCATGGATAGTGCATTAAATCACTCTAATCAGCCATTTCTATTCTTACATCAATATGAGGTCATTAGGTGTAAGACTACATCTTTCTTTGCTTGCGCTATTATTTCACATTGCAGGTGTCAGAAGTGACTTTGATGGCTTTTCATTGTCAAAAATGTGAAACAGTAGCAACAAAGGAATAAATATGGACTCAGCTGAGAAATCTAAGAGTGATCATCCTGGTTGTGACACAGATATCCTATATGCCCAGAGGAAAAATCCATATAATCTGATAGAAATGTTGACTGCATTGATTTCAAGGAAACTTAATTTTTATGCGACATCTGAATGCCCCATCTGCTAAAAGACTAAAAGAAACCCACACAGTTAAGAGAGATATAAACACTGGCCAAAACTCCAAGCTCTCTAGACATTTAATAGACCAGTGATTTTATTATTCATGGTGGCTATATGGAACCCCACTTTCAGAGGCAATATGCTGCTGAATACTAGTCCTCAGAAAGAAACATCAGGGGAAAGCTGATGCCTCCACACACTCCTTCCAGGAGGCAACTGATTGGCCACCCTAGGAAGCAGGTGCTGGACTTTGTGGTGGGGGGAAGGGCAGGGTAGAATTTTAATTAATAAATAATAGATGGACCTTTGGTAGGGTGACCACTACCGTAATATATTATCAAAAGAAGCAATAGCAAATGTTATCAAGAACAGAAGGGAAAGGGCATATATCTGCACATCATTTGCATGTGCTGATTTATGTGCATAGATGCAAAAACCGAAATGCATCTCTTCCTGAAATAATTGGGAAGAGTATGGTAAAGTGACCTGTGAACCTGCTTAGTCTGCTGTCCATGGTCCAGTTCTTAAAATGTGCCCTAGTTAGCCTACCTTAGTCAAGGAGAAATCCCCCTAAGGTTAACTGAACACAACATAGATAGTATCCCTTAGGTGTTGGAAGGTCAAAGTCAATGCTGAATGTCTAAATCATTGGCAGATTAATATATCTGTGGTCCATGCTTGCCCAGTTGCAAGATGTTAACCCCTATTGTGCTTCAATAGGTGATTCAGATCTCTTCTCAATTCGTCTATTATTGCACATTTGATTGTCAGCCATGCAGAGACAACTCTGAAATCCTGTTTGACTCCGAAGCCCATGAGTACCAAATGTGCGAAGGAGCCAGTGGGAAGTTGCAGGGAGTGTCCACTTCTTAATGGTGGTCACACACTGTTTGGCCAAGGTTCTCATCCCCATCTTGTTAACCCAATGTATGCGGGAGTGGCCGCTTCAAACTGATGCTTATCACATGTCAACTGGGGATGTGACAAGCCCGTGTGGTGGCACTGGGGTCAGTGACAAGCCCCGTATGCTGAATAGGACTTAAATGATGACCAGTTTGTGTGGAGCACCTCCCCATGGAGTTCCAGCATGCATGTTTTTCTTTTCAGCAGTAACAATTTATGGATCCGTGTGAAGAGTCTCATATAAAGAGTCTGTCACATGGAGTGACGTCTTCCCAATGGTTTAGTTTTCATGTCGCTACTGCCATGCATTTATAGAGGTGCATATGTCATGTGTGAGTGGTCCTATGAAGAGTGTAGAATTGGTACTTCTATAAATATGTTTTAAACAATTATATTTCCTGGGAATTCCACCATTCAGGGATAAGTTCGAGAATAGGCCTGCCCTAAGGTAAAGATAAAGGTACCCCTGACCGTTAGGTCCAGTTGCGGACGACTCTGGGGTTGCGACGCTCATCTCGCTCTATAGGCCAAGGGAGCCGGTGTTTGTCCACAGACAGCTTCCGGGTCATGTGGCCAGCATGACTAAGCCACTTCTGGCGAACCGGAGCAACGCATGGAAACGCCATTTACTTTCCCTATTTATCTACTTGCACTTTGACGTGCTTTCAAACTGCTAGGTAGGCAGGAGCTGGGACCTAACAACGGGAGCTCACCCCATTGTGGGGATTCAAACCGCCGACCTTCTGATCAGCAAGCCCTAGGCTCTGTGGTTTAGACCTGCCCTACTTGGCCCCAAAATGTCATTAATAGCATATGTGTGTGATTGGGAACAACAAAAAATCATTCTCAAGTACAATTTATTTACGCATGTATCTATATACCTGTGTAGGCAATTGCTATTGTTTCTAGTAAACAATTATAAATGATTTTACAGAGGAAATGGGTGTTTTTTATGTAACAATGATGGACTATTCTGTGTTGTCTATTTATATAAATTAGGTTAGTGTTCATTTTTGCTTGGGAGTTGTTTAGTGTTTGGGGGTGACTTTTGTGCCATTTCCAAGAAGGGGGTGTGAAATGTGAGTGAGATTTTCAAAGCAGCAATTTCTTTCTTGCACCCTCAAAAAAAGGGGGGGAGAGAAAAGAAAGCTTAATTATCTATATTCAAATAGCAAGGAACAAAGTATAACGTTAGGAGTGACTTTTGTACAGATTTTTGGCTACATCAGGGAACTGTTTTCTAATCTATTGTCTCTCTATTGTGGGTGCTTTATAACACTTGACACCTTTTCAGTTCTTTAAAAGCACCTGTAAATGTTTAGTGAATTGCTTCATTTTGTTAGGAAATTGCAGTAGATCATCCTGACTTTTAAAGTGTTTTTTTTCCCTTGCATGCCTTGTGTGTCCTTATGACTGGATTCATGCAGCTAAGGGTTTCCGTGGGTTAATAAACAGCCTAACTGCTGTGCATTCTTAAGCATCCATATGAATTTGCCTCTTTTGGGTTGCTGTTTAAGGATCTTGGTGGTGATATAGTTGCTCCAGTGAGCTTCCTTGGGCTCAGGTGCTCTGGGGATGTGCACGTGGTGCTTTATTTATACTTATATTCCGCACCTCCTACTTTCAGCCCCAGGAATGGCTGCATATCCACCAGTATTTCCTCACACAAAATGTGAGCTCCTGTTTGTCTATCAGAGCTCTTCCCTGGGGGTTAACTGACCAGTCCGTCATCCAGTGTAGAGTAACACACAGGCCATTGAAGTTCTCCCATCACTGGCTATGGAAAAAGAAAGATCCGGGTGTACTTTGAGGGCTTTGTCATACCACAGCCCACAAAGGGAGCCTCCACGGGGTCTCCTGGATTGTGATCATGAGGCTCAATATTACTTCACTCATGTTGTGTGAGCAAGTCCTCTTGGACAAACAAACACATGGCTAAAATTAGAAATTCCAACGCATTGGAAAAGATATCTTAAGATTGAACCACCTTGTCTGAACAACATGGAACTGCCTTCTAACCAAATCTGTGGGCTGCTCCTTGGAATATATACTGAAAATAAGAAACATCCATGCCTTTTGTGACATGACAAAGATTCCTAGCCTCAGTTATCTATAATGTGGAAAGCAGTTCAGTGATTAATCAAGGAAGACAACCGAAATGACCATTATTACCCCTATGTGGCAACTTCTTAAACAGGCCTTTGCAAGGCTGCAGCTCTTCTCATCTATATGTATCCCATAGACGTAACCTGGAGTACTGCAGTGAATTTACAATATGAGCTCTTATCTGAATATTTTATCCTGGAAATCATTGTTTTTCGGTTCATTCAAACACTTGTAATAGCTTCCATTTTAAGGATACTTATTCATATACCTTTCAGTGCTTGCCAACATAAGAATCTAATGGGCATGCATTGCAGCTGGGCAATCATTCGATTGCTTCAGCACTTGCACAAATCTCCATTCAATGCATTAATGAAATGAGTGGAAAAAAATGTACTCATTCACCACATGCTGAATGGCCAACTCGGCAAACAGCAAAGCAATCAAGAACAGCATTGTCACATGACCAGCTGCACTGTGTGTCCATTGGGTCCTCTCATGTTGGCTGAATTTACCTTTATGAGAATTCCTTAGCTTTGTTTTTGTGGGGAAATAGCAATGCAGAATTCTAATGACAGCTGTTGTGTGTGGCAAAACAGGCTTGCCAAGGCAGCTGTTACATGAGCGCTTTCCTAAAAAAAAATCACAATATCACATAGAGTAAGCAACAATCATTCATGAAATAATGTAAGAAATGCTTTAAAGCTGGGATGGCAATGAGGGAAGAGTGAGATACAGATATATTTGGAGTAGTCAAGTTGTTGTAAAAAAATTTTTTAAAAAAATTGGTGACCACCCAGGATTTTAAAAAATCCAAAATTTAAAGCAGCTCAGAAAACAAATCCCCCTGGCCGGGATAATCAGCTAGAACATTGTTGGCCATATTTTTTCTAGAGAAGTGATACTGAAAATAAAAGAGTGTACCATAAATAAGGGATAATGTTCAGGTGGAAGTCTTGGTTCCTGGTTTATTCCCTATAGGGCAATATTCTGGATATTATACTGAGATGTTTCAGCACATGTTTCCATCACTCAGGATTGCTACCCTTTAAACCACAACATGTAAATGAAATATTTTTACATGGCAAAACTTTCAGGAGGGTGTAATGTAACTCTCTGATTGACTGCACTCTCTAGTACTATTGAAGGTGATAGTCTTTTAACTTAATGAAAAATATCAACCCTGGCTTTACTAAAGGTACCTAGTATAATAATCAGCACGAAGATGATGATGAAGGAGGAGGAGGATTAACCAACCACCAGACCCAAAGCAGCAGAAAAAGAAAGAATGTACCAAACATCTGTTTATGAATAGCTCTGGGTTGGTTTTTTTTTGCTCTGATTGCATGTTTGAAGTCCACTTTCCATAAATTATCTAATAATTGCATGTATAATATTTGTTTTGCATGCTAAGAGGGGAAAATAAAAGTAAACAAGCTATTTTGTCTAGAGCTAAAGCTAGTAGTCATGGTAATGCAGAAAGCATTCAAGTGGCTTTAAATAACAGAGACGATACCAAAGGGCATTCTTCCTTTAAGCAGTACAAATGGACCCAATTCGCCTACACAGACATATAGTTGTCAAGAAGTTACCCTGGGAAATCTTGGAGATGCTCTCAGGATCTCTCCGTCATTTTGAAGAGAGTCCTGCTTGACACTCTCTCCCTGTAATTATCAAAGATGAGAGTTTTTCAGAGAATGAAAAACTACTCTGTGTCTAACATGGAGGAGCATCTTTTACATGCAAGAGACAGTTAGTATATGCTGTCATGAGACGTGGTGAGTTTATAGCAAAATCTAATTGTTTAATTAGCATGAATAATGTGGAAATGTGATGTTTTCTCTAAGTGCATCGGTGTTTTTATGATTATTTTTTTTAAAAAAGTTTTGTATTTGCTACTTATTTTCTCACCAATACCCAAAGAGGGGGAAAAATCAATCCAATTCATATTGCATCTGAAATCATAAAGCAACTATAGGTCAATTGGATAGTCTGATTCTTGTCTGACCTTCCATGAATACTTGCATATGGCCAAAATAATCTGACAGATGATTCAGCAAATAGCTCTTCCCACTTTTGTTGTTTGGTGAACCAATGAAATGCAGTGCTGGTTAGTGAGATTCTAGAAGCCATTTGGTTGAGAATGGATAACTCCTACACCTTTGAGAAAGTCCAGCCCAAATCTTGGGTAAATACCGGTAGGTGTCCATTAAATGAGTGATTGGTGCTTTTGCCTCACTGAAACATGTCATTGAACTGTGATAACGTCTCTTGTTTTTCTGGATGGGCAATAGATGGAGTTGTGTGCATACATGTGTGTTTGCATGTGTAGAAACCTGTGACTCTTGTGTGACTAGAATATTTTGTGATTAGAATATAGCCTCCAGCACAAAGGTAAATCATATCCATCACTCTGCCCACTTGCAGCTAAGTCACACAAGACACACACTCCTAACATTATTATTGCCGGACTGAAACAGGACCTAACTATAAAATGTAAAGCACAAAGGGACAATTAAAATGAATACATAATATACAGCACATGGAAACAAAATTATAGAGCCAAAAGTGCTTATATACGAGAGTTGATCTGAGGAAGCAAATCAGTGAAGTTCACTTTAGTTGACAAGCCTTGATTAACCATCCATATTAATCCATGTCAAAACTAAATCCTGCAATTTCAGATTACTTATTACTACCTGTGGAGAGCACAAACTATTATAAGTATGCTCTTCAAATGAACAATGTGAATCAGGATCGCTATTCCTTTGAGCAGAGCTCCTGGAAGAGTTCAGTGATTCAGAAGTAAGCTCCACAGAGTCAGACATTAGCTAGCCCTGGAATGTGAAGCACAGTCCTTGCGAACAGATGGCTTAGTATATATGACAATAAATCTCCTATCAGAGCTGCAACGTTGTACTTCAGATAAACATATTTAAAGTTACAAGCTGGGAACAACATTGTGTCCTCTACTGCATACAAGCAAAGAACTTCCAATTTCTGAGAAATCTTTGTCAGTGGCACCCACATATATCACTCTCTTTTATTTTATTTTTCTAAAATGGATTAAGCGCAGAATATTATTCTCAAAAAAGAGAGCTTGAAATCATAATTCAAGAAACATAATATATACCTTAACTCACTAACAATAAAATGTTCCACTTTACCAACAATAAAGACTAGCAATCTCTCCTGACAATTTGGGCAGAATATGTATTTATGGGCTAAAAAAGGGCTGAGGAACCTCTGGCCCTCCAAATGTTGCTGAATAAAGTACCCATCACCCCCAGCCAGCCTGGGCAACGGTCAGGAATGATGGGACCTGCAGTCCAGCAACATCTAGAAGGCCACAGGTTAGCCAGCCTTGCACTAAAATAACAGGTAAGAATGAGGAAAGATGGAATGATAATCTGGGCTACCAAGATCTCAACAGAGCTATCTACCCAAAATATTAAAGCATGAATAGAATATGACCACCAATGAGAAATGTGATGACTAATGTAATTAATTATGAAAGTATCCTTTTCAGAAACATTTTAGATGTATTAAAATGCATTATTTTTCATCACATAAGCTGAATATGATTCCCACAATGACCGTACCAGCTGAGAAATTTGTTTTATATCCAATGTTAGCAAATTCAACTACAGTTTTTTCAATGCATTCCCAAACATATTTCATTCAGGAACAATAGGGTGCTTCTCCCCGGAAGCAACATTAGCTATGGTTGTTTATGGAACACCTACCAAGGCAAACCATTTTCTGCAAAACAATTAGACATGGGAGCTGATAGATCAAGGATCGTTTTGGGCATGCGCCTTGTGAGGAGCTGCTGGGTTTTGGATGCATTCAGCATAAGCCAACTCCTGTTTTTCTTCCTTGCTCAATGTTCAATATCTGAGTGTTAACCTTGTAACTGGTAGATAACATAACAAGCTATAAAAAAGAATGAAAAGATAAGGCTAATTTAGCACCACACTGTCTATCCTGCATCAATCTCTTGCTTTCAAGACTTGGCTACTCATTTTCCCATGCAATGGGGCCAATGGGCCTCAGTTTGCATCATAGTACTATCATATGGAATGGGACACGGGTGGCGCTGTGGGTTAAACCACAGAGCCTAGGGCTTGCTGATCAGAAGGCCGGCGGTTCAAATCCCTGCAATGGGGTGAGCTCGGCCAGTAAAGCAAGATGAGTGCCGCAACCCCAGAGTCATCTGCGACTGGACCTATTGGTCTGGGGTCCCTTTACCTTTACCTTACTATCATATGGAAAGAGATCACTTGACACTTCTCCTTCTTGTGGTTGTTCCTCCAACTCCTTTATCTGTTTCTTTTCCTCCACTCAAGGTTTCATACTCCATTTCGAAATAGAAACACGGGTCTGGAACCCAAGCAGAGAGGAAATGTCTGTGAAGAGCTTTGTGAGAGGAAACTGACAAGCGGGGAGGGGTTAAGCACTCTCGCCCACCCACCACTTTCCTGGTGCAAATTGTACCCTGGCAGATCTAATATTCACAGAAGCAATGCTCAAGACACAAAACACCATGATGGTGAAATGAAAGGTGTTTTCCCTTCTTTGATTAAAAAAGACCCTGGGGAGGGGGGGGGAAACCTGCACTCTATAATGAAGACCAAAAACCAATAAGAATATTCTGAGGAATACTACTTACTACACATATATAAAGTAATAGTCAGAATCCTATATTAAAGTAAAACCAATGTCTTCTTTGTAATTTTCTATTCTATTCTATTCTATTCTATTCTATTCTATTCTATTCTATTCTATAGCACAAGGTTGAGCAAAGCAAATCGCCAACTCAGTATGAACATCCAGTTCTGTAATGTTTTGCAACAGAATGGGAAAATATTTAAAAATGCATATGCCTTTGACATTCAAACAGTAGCGGAATAAACGTGATCCAAACCTGAATTCTATTTATTTGTTTATTTACTTTCATACAACGTGAGTCGATGAAGGCTGAATGATAAGCAAGCAGACCTAAAGAAACCATTTTTATGCTGCTTCTCTGGCTATCGTGCTGCGTGCTGTTGTGGCGCGAAGGAAGCCACCTGGCTCACCGAACATACTCCAGTCCAGAAGGAATAAATCTCGATAAATAATAAGTAGATGTCTCAGGGAGGCTTGTTATGTAAACTGTGGATTTAGAGTGGGATTCAAAATTGCTTTCCCATGACTTGGTAAATCATTATGAGTGGGAAACGGCTATGAGAAAATAAACTCTGAATTCTCAAACATGTTACCTAAATACAGTAGAAATTCATATTATCGGCTTCCGTCAGCTAAGGGCATAAGTAGGCTCACAATCTTATGTAGCCACCCAGAGTGGCTGGGGAAGCCCAGCCAGATAGGCGGGGTATAAATAATAAATTGTTATTATTGTTATAGCCTAGTTGTGGCTTCAGCATCTAAAATGCATACCTGCCTCACCTGCATTGTAACACACATCTACTCTGCATTGTCTTCACTGACAAGATACTCAGGTCCACATAGGTGTGGTTTATTATGCCTGGAAAGAGAGAGAGAGAGAGAGAGAGAGAGAGAGAGAGAGAGAGAGAGAGCGAGCGCTGGAGAGTGAGACTCTTAATCTCAGGTACCACACTTTAGGCAAAGGATTCCTGTATTGCAGGAGGTTGGACTAGATGATCCTTGTGGTCCCTTCCAGCTCTATGATTCTATGAAAGAGATGTGAATGGAAATCCTACCAACTTGACAACAGCACTATCTTCTGCTTCCACTGCTAGATTTCCCCACTTGCTAAGATTGATCTTTTCTGCAGAAACAACCTGTAAAGCAGGGGTAGGCAACCTAAGGCCTGGGGGCTGGATGCGGCCCAATCACCTTCTAAATCTGGCCCGCAGACGGTCCGGGAATCAGCGTGTTTTTACATGAGTAGAATGTATGCTTTTATTTAAAATGCATCTC
Source organism: Darevskia mixta (assembly GCA_034641385.1). Classification (NCBI taxonomy): domain Eukaryota; kingdom Metazoa; phylum Chordata; class Lepidosauria; order Squamata; family Lacertidae; genus Darevskia; species Darevskia mixta. The sequence goes on from JAWWNH010000011.1 coordinate 16,349,677, forward strand.
TGGGTTATTTGTGGGGCATAGGAATTCCTTCATTATTATTTTTCAAAATATAGTCCGGCCCACAACATGGTCTGAGGGACGGTGGACCATGGCTGAAAAAAGTTGCTGACTCCTGCTGTAAAGGAAGTTTGATTATGCGAATGGATCTTGGTTTGTGTTTGTCTTTAGTTTATATAAGTACCACAAATATTTAACTATGTAGGTTAGAAATTGTACAATTTTTGTGTTTTAATTTATTTATATCAAGGCTGTGGCTGTATGATATAATTTTCTTTGCATGTCGAGGTCCCCAAGCCACCCCCCTAAATAACTCACACTACACACCGTAATTTAAGTTTAAGGTTTTTAGCATGATTTTGGCCACAACTTTTATTAAAATACAACATGTGAGTGGTCGCTTAGGCATTGGTTCCAACTAGCTGCCCCCTCCTGGGGGCAGACTGACATCCGCCCGGTTAGCGGAAGTCAGTAAAGGGAAAACACTTTGGGGAGAGAATGGGGGTCAGGGTCCCAGGCCCTCGCCTCTCCCTAAATGTTCCCAGAGGCTCTTGCATGGCCCTGGCCCCCTACCGGGGGATACGGACAAAAGCATGATGAGCCCCTGGATTCCTTTAACGAAATTCCCCGCGCAGCAGCATTGGAGGGGCAGGCACAGCCAACCACATCCCCTCCACCAACCAAATTCATAACCAATGCCTAACCGCAACCTTACAAGTTGTGACTAATTGCCACGCAGTAGGCGAAAAACAAATGGCAACAGCCAATCAGCCAGATGGAAAAATTCCTACCAGGCCCCTGCCCCAAAGGCAGACAACCCCATGACAGGCATAGCAAGGTCAACGCACAAGCCTAAATAAAGGGAGGGAGGGCGGGTGATCCGATGCACACAGCAAAGAGGGCCGTGTGCTGCCTGCACTGGGAAGATATAACCTCTGACCTCTCCATCAAAAATTGCTACATAACATTCTCCCCAGCAACCCGCAGGGCCCAATCATCTGCCATGGTCATCTATCCTAACCCGCCCAGCAACAGTGGGGTGACCTGTTAGCCCCCAACGCAACACGTGCTCTCCATGAAGGAGAACCCGCTTTGTCTTCTGTCTGTCAGATTAAAGGCACAAGAACAGAGCCAATATAAAAAAATAAGGGGATAACTCAGGAGAAATTCTAGGATTTGAGTTCTCCTGTCTGGACAGGAGCATCCTCAATGGTATAAAATATCTCAATTTTCACCTAGCAAATCTTCAGTGGTTGATTGTATTCATATCTTATCACATGTATTACTCACCTAAATAGAGTGTTTTACACATGATAGAAATTGGGCATTTCACCCATCAGATAAAACAACTTCTATAAGCAAACATTTGCATCCTTATCTTTCAGTTTTACTTTTGAGCACACATGAATAGTATTGCATTATTGCCAAAACCTTATCTGACAAGATCCCTAAATGCTATTTTGAATAAAAATGTCTTGCTATCATTTCTCAATAGTATGGGGTTGGGTTTTTTAATTGTGTAATAGAAGTTTATTAAAAAAGAAGCTATTTCAGTTGGATGGCTAGTGGAAAACACAACGACGTTTCAGAGTGTCCATCATTTGAAAGTTCTCATTGAAGATTATATAACAAGGAGTAAAAGAAGGAGGGTGTCAGAAGGGAGAAGCTACAACTAGGCATCTGCAGAGGAGGCACAGGATGGATAGGATACCAACATGAGAATAAACTGAAAGGGGCAGATGGTAGGTAGGTAATGTTTATTACGGCCATTGGCCCATAGATATACATTGTATTACATCCAGAGAAACGAGACAAAGCAAATGCAGATAAAAATTCAAAATAAAACAAACAACAAGAAAAAATTATACAATAGAAATAAAATTTAAATATTTAAATAAAAACTATGTAAAACTATGTACATGGTAAAAACAGTAGAATCCATTCGTATAAAACCAAAATCAAAATCTGAATTTAGATCCAGCGGAAACAGATTGAGAAAGGGGCAGATGTAAACACAGAGCCATGTAAATGAGAGCCAGTATGGTGCAGTGGTTAGAATGTCAGACTAGGACCTGGGAGACCCGGGTCAGTCAGTTAAAGTGTGGTGCTGATAATGCCAAGTTTGCAGGTTCGATCCCCATATGGGACAGCTGCATATTCCTGCATTGCAAGGGGTTGGACGACCCTCAGGGTCACTTCTAACTCTTCAATTCTATGATTCTATGGTTTGCATCCCCACTTGGCCATGAAGCTCATGGGGTGACCTTGGCCAGTCACTGCCTCTCAGCCTAACCTACCTAACAGGGTTGTTGTGAAGATTACGGTAAATGAGGAGGGGGTGGGCCTTGTATGTCACCTTGAGCTCCTTGGACAAAGGTGGGATACAAATGCAATAAATAAATAAACATGTGGTAGAAATGTCCATTCCATAGATAAAGAACAAAAATGTGTGAGCTAGCGTGCAGAAAAGCCACAGTTTGGCATGCAATTTGAACCATATTCAACCTTCTAGCAGTGCCTCAAGGCCAGCGACTGCCAATTCCATATGTGTCTTCCACCTCTGTTCTGCAGTGCTTGCTAAGCTGTGTAGGGAATTTGTGTTCAGAACTTCTCTCAAGCTACTTTGGGTGATACTTTGTATCCCACCTCACCTTAAATCTTCTGTCTGCTGTACTTCTCAATTAGTTTTGCTTGCCGTTGGAGAGTCTCCTCCAATGTTCTCCACAAGATTAACAGCCATAGAGATGCGTGTGAACAATAAAATCCTTGTCTATTATTGCATTATAACATACTGCCGTCTTGCCAGCATCCCTCTCAAAATCAATCGCTACCCACTATGGAATGCGTGCTCTCCTGAAAAAAAGAAAAAAGGGGGGGGGAGCAATTATTTGGCCTCTGTTGACAGCCCTTGGGCTTTAAGCATTCTCATGGAGGAGAGTTGCACCAGTTAACAAAAAAAAAGTGTGTGGAAGGCCAGAAAACATCCCAGGCATTCCAAGGGCATAGATGAAATGAGCATATGAGAATTAAGCTGGATTTTGCCACTTTTGACCCATGCAAGTTTGCTAGACTGTGTGTACAGTCCCTGAGCACACACAAACACCAACATCAGTAAAGTCTTCAAGGAAATGAAATGAAATGCTAGTATTTTCAACCAACAACAAACAAATCAATTAACATTAAACCTGCTGCCAAAAAGACATCAGAGTCAGCACCACCACCAGGTAGGACTTGCAGGAGAGAGCATTCTGCAGCCAGGGCACCACAATAGGAAAAGGACCTTTGTTGCATTGCCACCAAACTCACTTCAGAAGAATGAGAGTAAGTCAGAAAAGGAAAGGAAGCCTGAATGACCTGTGCTGCTCCCTGTTCCTGACACCTATTGACTTTCTCTGAAGAAATAAGAAAATTGATATCTCTCATGGGTAGGAGCGCTTTTTTCATACTATGAGATAGAAAATAATGTATCAAATAACTTTCACCAGGAACAACATTAGAGTCCTAATTTAACAGAGCTTTGCAAAGATTTACATTTCTTGGCTTTCTATCATATTGGCCAGTTCCGTTTATTACACACACACACACACACACACACACACACACACACACACACACACACACAGAGAGAGAGAGAGAGAGAGAGAGAGAGAGAGAGCAATTAACAAAAAAGAGAAGGTCCTAAACACATTATTTCAATCAGTTACCCTACATCAAATTGTCAATGTCCATAAGTGATAATTCCACAGAACTAAATCTATTCCAAAATTGAACAATGGAAACCAGTTTGTCTGAAAAATCTCCACAGAATTGTTTCTTACTTCTGAAATATACCTATAGGCAATATGCTTAATCATAAACATCCTACATCTTCCTTCTCCATTGATCAATAGGGGCTTAAAGATCCATTTTCCATGCTCAAGCCAATAACATGCATGTTGAGGTCAACATTTTACCAATGCATCAGAAAAAACACCGCTGCTCTCCATAGGAATTATATGCTTCTTCCATTTTGGACAAGGCCTCCTTTGAAAAATACAACACTTCTCAGATTTCAAATAAACCTGTTGTTCCCTGTTCTCACCCCTAGAAGGAAATAAACTGTTTCCATTACATATAGAGTCTATTTCTGGTAGGACTTCAACATTCCAGAGAACATATAGCAATTGAATATTATCATGTAAGCTGACAGCTTCGTGCTGGGTTTCAGTTTGGTGTAGCCCAATAAAGTTGATTCCATGCCATCTAGTTCTACGTCCACTTTCCTTTAAACACCCATATGCTTGTACACATGCGTGCACATACATAGTAGCAAACCCCAATGAAATATGTAAAACCCAGATACCTTTTGGCTGTTTATCGAACAGTTGTAAATCTCTGTCCTGGCAGCACTCAGAAAGCATTGTCCAAGCTACTGTGCATATGCCAAATTTGCAGGTCCTTGCGGCATTACTAAGTGTTGCACATGTTCATAATACAAAAGCAGAGTCGATCGGTCATGAAGCATGAAACAGGAAACAGATCGATCACCTTCACAATTTTGCCTACCTTCTTCTTCTTCTTGGAACTCAGGCCACCATTTGGAAAGGCAGTGAATGGTGGTGAAAATATACAGGCAGGTGCTGCTATTTACCAAGCATCAGGCTACACCTATTGCTTGAATAAATCTGAACGGCATCTTAAAGCAAAGGAGACACTGCTGCAGTAACATTGACAGAAGACCTAGCTATTAAGCTGTCTACAGAGTCTAGTATCAGTGAAATGTTTGACAGCCGCAGGGACAAATATGTATTAGCAACATTGCTTAATCCATGTTTCAAGGGCAGAATTGAAACCAGGCTTTCACCCTATGCAAGCACCGATTGCTGGAAGGATACTGTCATAAATAATAGTGCTGGAGGCCATACCATTATGCACTTCCTTTTCTCCCTCATCCTTCCACTTTGGTCCCCTAGGCCAAGTATATCTCATAAAGCAGGAGATGCACAAGTTTCTGAAACACCACAGTGTGCAAAAGTAGTAATCACAGCAATGCCCATAGTTCTGGAGTCTTATGTTATCAGCTCAGAGTGGGGTAGTACCATCTAGGAAAACTCATTTTGTCTGTATCATTGAAAGAATCTATCCATTATGAAAGGTCTATAGGTGTCATGGGAGATCCTTTCATATAGTAGGAATGGAAAAGTTGACTTCTGAAGGCCAGCAATGGCAAAAGGGGGTGGGAGAGAAAGAAAGGAAAGAATAAATACTGTTCTGAAAAAGTCACCATCCATTATGGGACTCAGATTTCATTTGCAGCTCTCCTGGAGGCAATTTGTCTAACTAGAAAAGTGGGCTTTAAAAAAATAAAATAAAGGTGGCCTTACTTTGTTAAAAAGAGCGATCAGGAAAGTTCTGTAAGTTACAAATGCGGGAGGCTCTTGAACCGAGAGTGAGACTAAAAGCTGCTTCTCACAAGAAATCTGATGTGCCTCTTGAAAGTAGCCAAGCCATGCTGTCAGCCACTGGTGTGTGCTGGCTCATCACACGCATCCCAGAAACATCCCTGTGCAAGCTATAGCCAAAACTGTTTGCTGACTACATGGAGACAAACCAAATGGTGGAAGGACAACCCACACAAAATGGTGGCAGGACCCAAAACAGGAAACACATTTCCACCAGAAGCATTCAGATCAGTCACATTTCTAAGGCTTGCCAGCTGAATTTAGAAAAAAGCTGGTTTGGGCATTATGTGCCATGTTAAGAAAATTCACTGTTTGTTTTTAAAATGTGTTGTGAGAGAAAACAGCACAAGTAGCATAGGAATCTTATGTCCCAGCCTCTCATTCTCTCTCAGTAACTGTGGTGCTCCCCTCTCCTTGCCCTGTGCTAATCTATGCTGTAGATAATGTATACAGTCGTATCTTGGTTATTGAATGCCTTGATACTCACACGTTTTGGCTTCCGAACGCCGCAAACCTGGAAGTGAGTGTTCCGGTTTGCGAACGTTTTTCGGAAGCCAAACATCCGACGTGGCTTCTGATTTAGTGCAGGAAGCTCCTGCAGCCAATCAGAAGCCACGCCTTGGTTTTCAAACCGTTTCAGGAGTCGAACGGACTCCCGGGACGGATTAAGTTCAACAACCAAGGTACGACTGTACTCAGGCCACTATACATGCTGAAGTTTCATTATGACTCAATAGGACTTACTTCTGAGTAGACGTTCATAGGAATGCGCTGTCAGTAGCAGAAATGGTCATCTCAAGTGTAAGAATGGGAAACAGCACAGACTCCCTGTGTTTTGTCTTCCTCTTTCTTTGTAACATAAAGTGAGGGGAGGAGACAGAGACAGAATATGGCACCATATTTCTCCCTTTATAAGGATGCCTTTATTTCATATTCAGACACTGGGCAAGGTGGTTACACTCGTCTTTCTAGAGTTCATTCATTGTTCCTCTAAGGTTATCCCATGAGCAAATGAACGCCCATCCAATTTCATAAGGGACATCCGTCTTTGGGAGGCTCTTCTATTGTGCTGCAGTCTCTGGGGAGGGATAAGCTGGCAAACTCTTTCAGAGCTTCACCAACTGGCACTGGCTACTGGGCCTGGCACAATTCTGGCAAAACCCCTCCAATCCAAGGGCCCAGAGCATCATAGGAAGTCTTTGCCCAGCAGTGGGCTGGAAGAGGCTGATAATGAATGACTGATGATGATTGTATGAAAGTTCTCAAAACATTCATGCAAAGGGATGAATAGGAGCTAAGTCAGCCCCACATAGGGAGAGCTTTGGACGGCCATGTGGAAGGCAGATCTGACAGCAGACCTACAGTTGTTCGTTCCCCATCTCTAGGCAAGCAGAGAGATGTAGCACCTGGAAATGCGAGCTCCCAGCTAACAATGGCACTTTGTAGTAAACAATTTGTGGTGCCAGTTAAGTCGCTAGTGGCATATGCCTCCATGATAACAGTAACAATATTACATAGCAAATTATATACAGGGGGGAAGTATGGTAAAAAGATAGTTTGATCATTAGTTCTTCATCCGTTAGAAGGTAGTGGGTGGCGTAACAGGTGAAACGAGAGTGTGGAGCTTTATACGTAGATGGTTCCTATAAAACTTGTACCATGGAAAGCACAGGGTAGTTTAGATTGAAGAAACCAGTGGCATTTAATATTTATATAACACTTATCTAATTGCTCAGAGCAGTTCACACCTGCTATCATAGTAACTAGGCTAGAGTGGCTGGGGAAACCCAGCCAGATGGGCGGGGTATAAATAATAAATTATTATTATTATTATAACAATGAAGCATGTCTGAGGAGGCACAGATTTGACAAGCCACCCATATAATTCCTAACAAATACCATATAAGTAACTGTGTGCCCATTGTTCCTCCAGTGCAGCTAAAAAGACAAGTTCAGAAGCCTCTGTTTTTGACCAACCGCAACTCACTGACATTCAAATCTAGATACACTATGATTAGACTTAACTATTACTAGTGAGGAAAAGCCTATTTGAATCCACAGTTTATGAGACTGATTTGTTCTCACTAACCATAGTGAATACTAGCCACAGTTTATGGTTGAAATATAATGCTAAAGTAAATACTAAATGCTAATCTAAAATGGATGTCGATGCTTCCAGTCTCCTCTCTGTGGTTGTGCTGGGGGAGGGAGGAGGAGGAGGGAGACCATGGGCGCAAGACTGACTACAACTCATCCATGTAATGCTAAACTATGGTTTGGTGTTGAATGTGTATCGATCCCAGGTTTCGTGTCTGAGATAAAGAAGTGTTTTTTTTTCCCCAGTTGCAAATTTCTCTTCACATCAAGCCCTCTCTCTTGTGGCCTGCCTTTTGTTTATAATTAACTCATCCCTCTTAGACTTCCAGTCAATTCCAGTCTCACCCTTAAGGACAAGAGATGTTTCCAAGCACACTATATGAATAAAATCCTTCATCCACCCATTTCAGCTGCTACTACTGCTAGTCAGGCTGCACCATCAAGGATTAGCAGCCTGCCAGTCAAACAAATGCCACCCTCTTAAGTTCCCCAAAGAGCCATATAATCCTTTCCTAACTGTTGTTTAGGGCTGTCCTATTAATGGCTCCAGGCTCCATGCAGGTAGTTGGAATATACATTTCCTACATTTCCCCCCCTTCATATTTTTATTGGTGATGTTTTATTAGTCGCATTGCTTCTCAGGTTCTCGGCAGCATTGGCAGGAAGCGATACCATTAGCTTTAGATGAAGGTGTGCATCCTCTCCCTTCATAGCTGAGGCAAAGTACCACAATAAAAGCAATATCGATAAACAGTGCAGTGGAGGAACAAATTAATAAGCAGTTTCATGGTGAATTACTGACCACCAGTGGTGGCTGCTGAATAGGGAAGCTTGAGGAAGCCATTTCTTGTTCTCTGTGCTAAGTAGAGGCATGGTAGCCATGGAAGCAGTGAACAGGACGGGACTAAAGGGTTTTGGGATGGTGAGATGTTGTGCCTTGAAAGGGGATTCGGCCATTCATCAGCTTCATGAAGCAAATGCAACACAACCCACAGCAGCTAAAGAAGCAGGCAGGAAGTACACAGCAGTGTTTTTTGGCGACTGGGCTAGAGGGCATCAAGCAATATCACACATAAAAAGCAAGTAAATGCTGGACATATTTAAATGGTAAATGAGAATGCATATAGCATCACAGGTTCAATCCCCCTTCAGGTCTGAAGCCAGGAGATTTGCTGCCAGAGTAGTCAGTATGGAGCTAGATGGACAAATGGTCTAATAAGGCAGCTTCCTATGTTTCTAAGTAGCTGATGATTTTCTATTAACAGCGCATTGTCCAAAATACCTTGTAGTACTATTATGCCATGTTTCATCTAGGGATGGGGGTAAGAGTCCAGTGAGTTTTGATTCTGAAGCAGACACACATGGTCTGATCTGCCTGTACCAAAGTGGGGAGTCTGGCAGGGTAGAATCACAGAACTGTAGAATTGGAAGGGACAACAAGGAGCATCTAGTCCAAGTCCCTGCAATGCAGGAATATTTTGCCCAGTGTGGGCTCAAACCCACGACTCTGAGAATACGAATCTCATGCTCTACCGACTGAGCTATCCCAGTATGGTTAACTACCATGATGCTCCAGAACCTGTACATTCATGTGAGAGAACAGGAATCAGCAACGTACAGGTTCTGTGGGCTGCCTATTTTTTTTATAATGGTATTTCAGCGGCTTAAGAGCAGCTAGCTGGTGTGCAGGGCTCCTGTCCCTGAGTGTACAGAAGTCAAGGAAGCAAGCGCCACTGGGAGCAATGGACTTTGATGATACGCCATCACTCTCAGGGGGCAATTTCATGTACATGTCATGTACAAGTACACTTTAAGGGCAAAGTCGTATGGAAAGTACATCAAATATAAAAATACATTAAATTTCCCCTGAAATTTAACTTCAACATGCAGGGTGGCAACAGCTTTTAGGCAGCAGAAATTAATTTTTCCAAACAACAAAAGGAGACGGTCAGGTAGCCCTCAGACTACCTCATAAGCACTTACAACTAATTGCTTACAACTAAGAGCTTCATGAGCCCCCCCCCCATGCAGATTTTTAAGGATACAGAAAGATTTTCTCTTAAAAGCCCACATGGATTTTATCCTTGAGCCCCTGCCCAGTTCTATCCCAGATACTCACATATCTTCAGAATATCCGACAATGTTATAAAACAGAAAGCTACTATTTTGCAACATTTGCCGGTTAGGTCATTTTAAATAAATATATTGGGTACACAATGAAGTTTCTAATTATTTTATTACAGTATCCATGTATTTGGAGGAGGTAGTAATGGTGGGAATCATATTTCTGTCTAGTCATAAAGAAAGCACTTGATTCCCACCAGAACTTTACCAAAGGAAATATTAGAGACAAAACATCTCCTTTGAAACATCCCAACCAGATGGCAGTTCCAATGTTTTATGGCCAGTCTGTTTATTAATGAACATCTGTTTTTGCTACAGAACACAGAGTGGACATTTTATCAAAAGGCTTCCTTTCCAGTTTTCAGACAAAAAAAAACACCACCCTAGGCAATTTATTATTATTCAGAAATCTACTAAATTTGTGCTTGATTTCAGCAAATGCACATCAATTGTCTTCTCTACCCTGTTGCTTGTTTACTCAGAAGTTCTTCTTTGTTCAAAGTGTGCAAGCCTTGCTAATATAGGAAGTGTGTAGCAGGAGTTTGAGATCCACTTTTTAATCCAGTGCATAAAAAATGGTGAAGGTTTCTGCACACTGAACAACTCATAGGTTACAGTGCTCAAATCGTGCACTCTCAAAACCTTCCACAGCAAATCAACATAAATGTGTTGAAGTAAATAATTTAAAATTTCTTATCATATGTTTACTCATTAAACAGTCTAAAAATTTACATGACAACAATGCATTTTCATTGCTGAGATTTTTCATTGCTGAGAGTAATACATTTAAAAGGCACCTTGCAAACATTTTTGTTTCCAGGATGAGGAAAAAAGGGTGAGGGAAGATAGATGTTCCATTGTACAAGGATATTATTATTATTATTATTATTATTATTATTATTATTATTATTATTATTTTGATGGAACCTTGATGGATACATTGAATACAGCCCTATATAAATACATATTGATAATAATGATATTAGTAAAATTTGTGTACTTTTAGTTTCCTATGGAAAAACAATAAATTACATGAATAGGAAGTTTGAAGAGATGTCTTCATTATACAATGCTTTTTTAAAATAATATCTTACCTATCAATAAAGTCTGAGTGCTAATACCCCTTTTATTCACCCCAAATTCTGTCAGTGGAATATCATTCAAATCCTAGACCACTAACAATCCTTTTTTTCAAACAATATCTGTGGCTGCTATAGCTGGGCAAGCTGTGAGTTTCAGGCTTCTTCTGCAGCATCTAATAGCCTCCAGGATTAGAACATCATATAAATAATACATTTAATTGCCCTGGAAAGGCAAGAGCCCCCCCCCCTCCCCCCCCAAATGTAAGCCAGGTGGAATAACTTTAATATCCATGGCTCCATTCTTGGGAGCGTATATTTTCTGCACAGAAAATGAAGCAAGGCCAAGTAGTTTAGAGCTCAAATGTAAGCGAGCGGCCTTCATCAAGTTGCCTTGGCTCAGTTTCATCAACATGATTACTTGCTTAGTCCTGCTCATTTTCCTACAAACATTAGCAGGTTTGCAGTTTTAAAATTGGACTAAGCTGTTTGCCAGCTGACCAATTTGGAAAATGCTCTACATGTTCAGTAACGCTTGTTTGTTAAACATAACTTTACTGGCACCTGCGGAATTGCTCCTAAAATGATTTGCAGCCGGTTTACACCAGGTCAGTGGCTGCAGCCTAACAGGTAGATGTGAAAAGCTGAGGAATGATTACTAAACTTACTGAATCAAGTCATGGCCTTAGTCACTGATAAATCTCTGGACCCGTTTAGGAGTTTTAAGAAATCACAAACCCTAGCAATCCGTTTCCAGAGGGTAGGCTGCCTAGTCATGTTGTCTTTGGCACCTTAAAGGTGGGTTTTTTTTAAAAAGTATTTAAGTACATCAACATAAAAACAGTCACTGTGATGTTCACCATATTTGTGGTAAATTTATGAGTGCTGTGCCAAGAATTTCTCCCATTTTCCCCCAACCCTTTCCCCATTAATAAATGGGAAAAGAAACTGTATTTAGATTTATTTTATGGAGATTTTTCTCTCTCCCCAGGAAAATCTCATGGCTGAGGTGCAGGCTTTGGTTGCATTTTTGGGGTGTCCGAGAGGTGTTTGTGAACGTCCTTGTTTTCGTTCCACAGATCATCTCTCCAGAGTTCTGTACTCTGCAGCCTTCTGAAAAATCCTGTGACATACTTGGCTGGGCTTCCCTCTAAGCACAGGAAGGTGGGCAGGGAGCCTGGTGTGTGCCTGACAGCTGTTCCTTGTCATTTTTTTTTTAAAGTGAAGTCTTTTTAGTTTTAAAGAAATCAGTGGGGAAAGGAGGTTTTTGTTTTGTTGTTTTAAGGTCAAAGAACATGCCATTAAAAACAAAAGTGAATGCACCCATTTCAGGAACATTTTGCAGTCTCTCCAAGTGTTCCTATTTTCCGGGGACAGCCCCAAATTTTAGAGAAGTTGTCCCGGTTTCTGATCTGATCCTGGAATTTCCCACTTCTCCTAAGGACGTCTCTATTTTCATCAGATAAATCTTAGAGGGTATGGAGTTATGTGACCCCCCAAGACAAAGAAATAAGTAACTATACAACCTTTTGAGGACACCTGTATAGGGCAGTTTTTAAATGTTTAATGTTTTATTATGTTTATATGTATGTTGGAAGCCGCCCAAAGTGGGTGCAACAACCCAGTCAGATGGGTATGGTTATAAATATAAAATTACTGCTGTTGTTGTTGTTAAATAAGATGTCCCTTTTTTCATCAGACCAATATTGGAGGGTATGTTGTAGCTAGCTCCCTATCAGATATACTCAAGTATGTATGTACAGTCGTACCTTGGTTCTCGAATGGAATCCATTCCGGAAGTCCGTTCGACTTCTGAAAATGTTCGAAAACCAAGGCACAGCTTCCAATTGGCTGCAGGAACTTCCGGCACTCCATCGGAAGCCGCGGAAGCTGCACTGGACGTTCCAAAGAACGTTTGCAAACCGGAACACTCACTTCCGGGTTTGCGGCATCTGGGAGCCAAAATGTTTGAGTCTCAAGGCGTTCCATAACCAAGGTATGACCGTACTGAAATTCTAAAATATCCTGAGAATGTGGCAGAAGCATGGAGGTCTCTTTCACTGGGGAATGAAACTATGGAGAAATAGAAGGACCAGTTGTTTCATTTCCCACATACCCTATGGTTATACCCTACCCCAAAAAAGTGAGTGGGGACCAAGGATGGTGAAATCACAGGGTGAAATGCACCTTTACATAAAGAAGAGAGAGAGAGAGAGAGAGAGAGAGAGAGAGAGAGAGAGAGAGAGAGAGAATACCTTCTTTTTCTGTGTATTAGACAATATATTTCCCTTAGAAATAATAGGCAAAAAATGTGGGTTGTCTTATACACGGATAGCAGAGGGGAGACGGGTGATTGGTGGCAGCAGCCAGCAGGAGATTGGCAGCGGCAATTGGGCGTGTGATTGGTTGCTGCGGCAAGGCATGCGTGCAATCGGCTGTGGTTGTGCCGAGTGTGCAGGTGGGCTTTTAGTGGCAAGTCTGCAGACAACTCTGGGCAATCTCCCCCCCCCACACACACACACACAAAAAGCTGAACAACCCCCCAAAATTATGTTGCTGTCCAAAAAAATAGGGGTCGTCTTATACATGGGGGCGTGTTATACATGGAAAAATATGATATATAAAACACAAAAGGGGAGGCCTGGAAGAAACAAAGAGAAGTGTATTTTACAGTAGGAAAATGAATTGTTACTAATTTTTATAAAGCACCTAATGCTGTGAGAGGCACTGAAATAAAGATTAAGGCTGTACACACCATACAATTAAAGCACATGGCATACCTGCAATAAACTTGGGAACTGTAGCCTACCAGAAATACAATTCTCAGCGCCTTGACAAATTACAGTTCCCAAGATTCTTTTGGGCAGTCTTGAGCTTTAAATACATGGTACATACACAGCCGAAGAAAACAACATAGTCCCAGGTTCCTGGCATAATAGACAGAACACAAGAAAAGAAAAAGGGATGAGCTGGAAACAGGAACATATTTTCCAAGCTCTGGAACTAATCAATTAAAATTAATAAAGTACTACTACCACAAGTGAGCCTTCTGAGATCAGCTGTGGTTTTCAGTGTATGCCTTCTTTACAGTAAACATCAGCTCCTATTTTTGAATTTTCTGTTCAGTTTTTATTATTTCAATTTTTTTTTGTCTTCTTGTACTTCACTGTGCTTGTGTATTGCTTTTTAAAATACAATTCTAAATTGCATTTACATGTTGTGAGAAATGAATTAAAATCACACTTTTATACACTACCCTGAAATATTTGATGAAGAGCAGTTTAGAAACATTTTAAATAAGAAACATGGAAATGAGTTTTACTCCTTTTCTCTCTTTTGGAGGGAGGGCATTAATTTTAAAGGTTAATTTTAAAGGTTACATATATTCAATATATAGTAAGAAAAAAGTTTGGAAAGAAAGCTGCATATTTATTAAGTAGTTAAGAAAGGATGCACATTTTAGATTCTTGTGTGCGCAAAGTTAGTTCTTGGCAGATGATTTGTAAGCACTTCTTTTTTTGTTTCATAATTATAAGTGGAATGTTCTTTAATGTGCAATAATAAGGTTCAAGCTGTGCTATTTTGCAGCTAATAATTATACACAACAGCATGAGGCATGATAGCTAACAGAAAGTTTTCCAGCTTAATAGATTACTCCTATCTACCTGTTTGATTTGCTACGCCTTTGCTTTCTAATCCATCCTTTATTGTGTTAATACAAGACTGAGCAAAGCCTGAGTTACTTAACTTTCTAAGAAAAAAGTGGAAGGCAAAATTGCTGACTCGCCCAGATCATTCCTATAAAGAGAAGCTTCTAAAAGATTTGTTTTTATTTTTGCATATATGGTCAAACTTCTTGCTTCTTTAGAAGTTCATTCTCAGGTGGATTCTTCTTCAAACCAGACTGAAAGCTGTTATCAAACAGCAGAGGTCAGCAAGTACTAGTTTTGTGTACCAATCTGGTTCACAAATGAATTCATCATTTCGCAGCTGGCCAGGTTGCTGTAGACATGCACCATTTCCAAGATTTCTCATGGGGCAAGAATGCTGTGCATCTGAGCCAGCTTATCCATTATGCATTCAGCCACAACATTCCCTGGTTTTACCAATGAGGAGTTTCATCTCAGATTGGGGTGGGCAGTGTGTAGGGGTGTTTGTGAATGGGTGAAGCAGTACTGTCATGAATGCAACTTGGGGTTGGGGATAGGGTGGAGAGACCAAGGCAGTGCTACCAGTTTTCAAAAACTGATTCATTCCACTTCCTCAAAAGGTGTAGTGTGGTGTAGCGGTTAAGAGCGGTAGACTCGTAATCTGGGGAACCGGGTTCGCGTCTCCGCTCCTCCACATGCAGCTGCTTGGTGACCTTGGGCTAGTCACACTTCTTTGAAGTCTCTCAGCCCCACTCACCTCACAGAGTGTTTGCTGTGGGGGTGGAAGGCAAAGGAGAATGTTAGCCGCTTTGAGACTCCTTCAGGTAGTGATAAAATGGGATATCAAATCCATATCCAAACACATGCACACCTGTCCTGCAGGAATAGTTACCCAAGATTGTTGATCTGTTTAAGTGGCCCCCTTAGTAACACAATATGGTGAAGCAAGACAATGATGAAGCTTCACTCTGTTCCTTGGGCTGCAGAGGTTTCTCCCAAAGATGGCTGGTCTCTACAGTTCTTAAACTTTCAACTCAGTCTTTTGATTATATGTATACCTGAAGGAGCGTCTCCACCCCCACCGTTCAGCCCGGACACTGAGATCTAGCGCCGAGGGCCTTCTGGTGGTTCCCTTACTGCGAGAAGCAAAGCTACAGGGAACCAGGCAGAGGGCCTTCTCGGTAGTGGCGCCCGCCCTGTGGAACACCCTCCCATCCCATGTCAAAGAGATAAATAACTACCTGACATTTAGAAAACACCTGAAGGCAGCCCTATTTAGGGAAGTTTTTAATGTGTGATATTTTAATGTATTTAAATGTTTGTTGGAAGCCGCCCAGAGTGGCTGGGGGGACCCGGCCAGATGGGCGGGGTACAAATAATAAATTATTATTATTATTATTATTATTATTATTATTATTACTGATTGTAAATAGTCTCTGGACTGCAATACCTATTTGGAAAGTTTTCAAGATTGCAGGATCCTTGCATCATTTTGGACACCCATCTGAATGCCCACCAACACCTTTCTGGCTATGTGAAATGTCATAATCTCTGTCCTTATCACAGTTCTTTTAGGATCTAGGCAAATGGGCACAGCTGTCCTGGAACATGCAGTTTCATCTCCCAAGGAATGTTGCTTTCCTTTAATCTGATATTTTGCTACCACCAGCAGCCACTGTAACTTGCTTTTCCTGACTCTGGCAAGCTTGCAGAGCCACCTTTCCGAACATAAGGAGAGCCTACTGGATCAGACCAGTGGTCCATCTTAGTGCAACATCCTGTTCTCACACTTGCTAGCCAGACGTCTATGGGATCCCACAAACAGGAAATGAGCACAAGTGAAGGTGGGCCTGAGGGAACCTTGGTTTTTGAAAAGTGAATATTCAGAAAGAAACCAAAGTGGGGGGCAGAGGTTAAAAAAAACAAAAACAAAACAGCAGAATGAGCTTTTGAGTACTGACTGTTGGGAGGAGAAAACAGGAGGGAGAGGGAATAAGATGGAATATCTTAGAGTAAGAGAGGACTGGCTGGCTGAGACACTGAACAGGACATTCAGCAATATCCACATTTTGTTGCAGATCCCACTTGCTAAACTGAAACCTGTGAAAAGTGACAATGCGAAAAAGCTGCTACCTAAATTGCACATCTAAAAATGGTAGACATTAATTATGTGATTCACAGCTAAAGAGTGAGTAATAACTGGAATTAAATTCTGATACATCTATTGGCTCAGCAAAAACAAGCATTTTTAAACTCTCTGAAGAAATAATGCCGGCTTAGACTGTTGTCTGACCCTTTCAAGCTAACTTCTGCAGCTGACACACATATGCCACACAGATGAGTCAAGGGAACCAGCTCAATAATCCCTTTCTTTCTTTTGGTAGTCTTGTTCAGAAGGAGTGAGAAGCAGGACCAGGCTGTCCTTCTTCCATATTCTCAGTTGCTCCTTCCCTGATGCTCCTTCCCACACATACAGCACAAATGTCTGTAGGAAGGGAGCTTTTGTGCATGCAAAGGATTCCATGTGATCTGGAACCCTGATCTAAATCACTGATCTAAAAAGAAGCAGACTCAATGACACTGGGAAGATTTCAATGCAAAGTTCCTGGTTCCTCTCTTCCGCTTCTTCCTTTTGATTCCCTGAGATGCAGAATATCAGTGCTGGCACCAACCAGACGGTTGAGGTAAATTGGGGCATTAAGTGGTTTGTGCAGCACAGTTCTTTTTTAGCATGCTGACCTAGCAAAATATCTGTATTAATCATCACTGTAATACAGTACAAACCCATTTATCCAATTGGCCTGGAGGGCATCCAAAACATTCGGATAATCAGATGTTCCAATAAATGGAAGCACACAGGGGTTGCATGTACATGGGATTACCCAAACGACATATGGTGAATTTGATTCTGCGGTATTGCCGTGTTCCTTTCTCTAAGGCAAAATAAATCAGTAAAAATGTCCTGTGAACAAAAATCGTACTCCATCAGATTAGCAGAGGATAAAAAATAAATAATTTTCTTCTTCGGTGTATATTAAGGGGGGGACGTCACATGTACAAAAATGCATTTTTGTTTTATACTTCTTTCGGATCCATATGTGTTACGGTGTTATAATTACACTCTCAGACATATATTGATTAAACTGTTCTAGCCTATGTTCCTATGCACATGCATATTGCCAAGGAGAGAGCCTCATTGCACTCAGTAACACTTTAGTTAAACATGCTTCGAATTGTTCTCTTTTGGCTGAATCAAAAGCCTTCCTTCCTTCCTATCTCACTATCTCAAGGTCCTTCTCTTGAGTCAATATTTTCTTTCCTAAGACAGTATTTCAGCATGTCCCAAATAATAGTTTAGGTTCATTCATTATGGAAGCAGGCAAGCTAAAATGGTATGAACATCCCCTTTTATCCTTTTGCATCTCTTTCAGAATTGGCTGCTTATGAAACCTTAATCAAAAACTATGGGTTAGTTAGGTAGCTGCTAGAATTCCCCCTTCTGCATAACTGTTAAAACATATTTACTCCTTGTTCTTCTTTGGCTCTAGGCACTCTGACCTAATCTTAACAGTAAAGTGAGTTTAAACAATCAGTGTATGTTGCTGCCTTGCCTCGGTTCAACACCCAGGTTAGGGTGCAGAACTAGCGGAGCAAACAAGTGGAGACACTGCCACATCTGCAGCCTGGCCACTTGTGGCAGCAGCAGTGGAAAGTGGCAGTGGGGAGACAGGCAGATTGGGCTGATTACTGCATGAGCTCCTGGCTAGCACAGTGATTGGTCCTGATGCCAGTCCGCCCTGGTTGTGAGGGCCACTGAGGATACAGCAGATCGCAGACTTACTCTTCACAGTGACGTGCCCCGCCCTTCTTTGGAATGCCTTATTTTGGTTCTTGGCTGGCAGGGATTGTGTGTGTGTGTGTGTGTGTGTGTGTGTGTGTGTGTGTGTGTATTGCAGCCTCAATGTTGCATCTGCTGATATTGGTGCTCTCTCCATGGGTCTTTTATTGTTACAGTGGTACCTTGGTTCTCGAACGTCACCGTTGATGAACATTTCGGTTTACGAAGGCCGTAAACCCGGAAGTAAATGCTTCGGTTTTCGAACACGCCTCAGAAGTCGAATGTGCCACGCGGCTTCCACTGAGTGCAAGATCCTGAGGCCTGGCTGTCAGCTGTTGAATTTTCGGTTTTCGAATGTTTCAGACCTTGAACGGTCTTCCGGAACGGATTACGTACGAAAACCAAGGTACTACTGTATTTGAAATATGCAATAAAAGCTAAGAACACCAGAAGCTGGGAATTAGTTAGAGAGCCCTAGAAGGAATCTGAAGAGAAGCTAAACCAATTGTTTCCATCAGGATAGAAGATGTCAGATATACCTGTACCACAGGCTGCAATATAATGTCCCGTTACCTGATTCTGATGGTGCTTATGTCTGAGTGGACAGGTATAGCAATAATTGTTTTCACATAGCAAAACTGAATAACTATGTCAGCTACGACATACGATAAAGGCTTATATCTCCAATGCAGTGCTAAGGAACTGCCCTGTCAGTGCAAGGATTTCTGCAATGGGAATTTTCTCCCTCTTCCCCTCACACGGCCCTCTCCAAATCTGCTCCGGAGGGTTGCACGGGATACACAGGGTAGAAGAAGAGAAAGTCCTAGGGCCAAATAAAATCCTTGCCCTGGTGGTTATGTGGCATTGTGTTGGATACAAGCCATGGTCAGTCATGCTCCATTCTTCTCTCATTCTTTGTCAAGTAGTAGCTTTGCCTCCATTGTGATTTCTGTGGCTGCAGCAGGGGCTTCAGCAGCAGCAGCAGCAGACATTGGTCCAGGGTTTTGCACTGGAGTCTCTTCCATCCCTTCCTGACCATGCCAGGAATTGAGCTTGGAACTTTCTTCATGCAAAGCAGGTGCTCTACCACTGAGCCATAACCTTGAGGCAGAGGGCTGGAATCAAATAGCACATGGGAGCAAAGGAGCTCATGGAAGGTGTAGTTACCAACTGGCTTAGAGAGTTGATGCCACTTCTGTACCACAGTTGATATGCCACCTCTGCCAGTTCTGCTAATCCACTGGCACTGGCAGGGATTAGGGTGAGGGAAGATCGGCACAGCCCTCCTGTATGGATTGCAAGTGTGAGGCAAGCAAGTTCCATGCTACTGATACATACAAACACACCCACCCCCTCGTCTCCATCTGGCAGCTCCGAGTTTAGAACCAAGTGAGAGACTGCTAATATTTAAGGTTTCTCATTGCATGCTGCCTTTCAGTTTTGAATGTCAATTCAATTCTTTAAAAACGGTTTGAGGTGGAAATCATGTGCATCCTGGAGAAATACTGGCTAAACATGAATTGTTTGAAATATGGGGTATTAAGAATTAAATGTATGTCTCAGGGACATATACAGTGTATTTAAACTTCTTAACCCTCAAATGTCCACGGCCCCTCTTGCATTACCTGGTTCTTAGCTCCTGCTTCAAACACTTGTGATCCACCTGCATGTGCACAAACATACACACCATTGCTGATTTTCCAAGGGATGTGGATAGACGAGTAACAGAAAGGATAACAAGAATTGTTTAAAAACACTGCACTTTAATTATTGACAAAATCAGAAGGTACTTAGAGAGCCTTGTTGTCACAGATCACAGGTTTCCCTTGTTGCGATGAACACGCAGGACTACAGGACTGAGAGGAAAATGGCAGTACTGTCTTCCTAGACTCCAGCATGACTTCAGCCCCAGTTGAGACTTTTGTTCTTATTAATTTGGTCTGGCTGTAAATGTTCCAAGCTGGACCAGGTCTCTGCTTGGGTGACAGACAGATTATGGTCTCGACTATGTGGCCTCTCAGGCTTGTGTTCCTGTGGTCTGGTCTCTCCACCTGCCCATTTCTCTCTCCCTCTTATACCTTCCTTGACCACCTGCCTGCTTCTCTGCTTCTTGTTTTCTTGCATACCTTTTCCAGGCTCCCTGAGGTAAGACTGAATTTTGACCCACTCTGCAACCCCAACCATGTTTACTTGAAATCCTGCTGAATTCAATGGGGCTTTCTCCTCACAGCAACCATGTGAGGCAAGATAGGCTAAGAGAAACAGAACAAATGATCCCAAATCAGCCAATGAGCTTCATGGCTAGGTGGGGACTGGAACCTGGTTCTCTCCACTCCTAGACCAACACTCTAACCACTACACAGATTCCCAGGAGGTTCTCAGTAGGCCTCCTTCTGTTCACTCTGCTCCACTACACATACCATTTATGAGTGTTCCCACTCCACTCTCAGTGTGCTGTTTTCTACTTGCACTGAACTTTTCAATGGAGGTGGCATTTAAGAAAAAACTCCCCTCACAGTCACATCTAGAACTTTGCTTTCTGCCACCAGGTAATTCTACCACCTCACTTGCCTGCATTGTTAGATTTCAGCTCCAAACCTGCTGAGACACATTCTCAACTGCCTGTGGCCCAACACTGTCAATTACGGAAAGGAAGCTCTGCCAAAATGCTTCAGCAGTTGGGATTTATCCTGCATGTGCCTAAATAAAATCCAGAGGAAGCGAGAAAAAAGTGAGAAATCACCCCTGACAACGCATTTTACCTGGCAGTCCAACACTGTTTATCAGCATAATAAAAAGTGCCAATACTTACCACCTGTCTAAAATATGCAGTAATAATAAACACTGTTAGAGGGCATATTATGGTCAGCGTTGAGATATTAATTTATAACTCTGGGAAGAAGTGAAAGAAGAGAAGAACTACAATACCTCACACAGGGCAAAGCTTGCGGAAGATGAGGCCAAGGCCTTTTTGTCTTTGATGAGCATCATTGGAAAATTGCATTGATTTTTTTTTTTAGTAATAAAATAATATTCCCTGTTTTATATGATCAGGTTACTGAAACAAATGGCCATGATATTACCTTTCAGCTCTGGTGCTGACAGCATATTTGGTGTGCCTCACACTTGCTTGGAAATTGAACACTGTGGAAAGTTCTCCATAAAGGAATGATACCAGTTACTTCAAGAGCATTTCATAGAATCATAGAATCATAGAGTTGGAAGAGACCACAAGGGCCATCCAGTCCAACCCCCTGCCAAGCAGGAAACACCATCAAAGCATTCCTGACAGGTGGCTGTCAAGCCTCTGCTTAAAGACCTCCAAAGAACTTACTCAAGCCTTTTCAGCAATGGAGAACTTACTCAATATTTTTTGTCCAAAACAACAATTTGGACAGAATAGACACTGGCCAGAAAGAGTATGGGGCTGGGGTTGGGGGCAAGGTTTCAATCCTCACTTAACCATGAAGCTCAGTGAGTGACCTTTGGCCCATCACTATCTCTCAGCCTAATCTACCTCAAGGGTATTGTGAGGGTGAAACAGGGGCATTCCAACCCCTCTCAAGACATGAGGGCATCCCACAAGCACCCCCTCTAGTGACGGTGGCCAGCTACAAATTGCTTAAAGAAAGATGTGCATCAACAATAACAAGGATAAAAGAGGATCCTATTTTGCCTAAAATTTGTATATGGTACTTTGTATGCAGAGAGCGCATAATACGTCTCACCATAGTTTAAGTAAGATTTTGGTAGGCAGTTACAAGGCTCCTGCTCCCCGTTCATATGGTTCCTTATCTGTCAAGGTTCAAGGAATCCTATCCCTCCCCCAGTGGCAGCCAAAAAAAGCAGGTAAACAAGAGTCCTTATCACATAATTTATTCAGTATTCACAGAGAGAGACAAAGGAATGTACCTGTAAAAAAGTAAAGGGACCCCTGACCATTAGGTCCAGTCATGGACGACTCTGGGGTTGCACGCTCATCTCGCTCTATAGGCCAAGGGAGCCGGCGTACAGCTTTCGGGTCATGTGGCCAGCATGACTAAGCTGCTTCTGGCGAACCAGAGCAGCGCACGGAAATGCCGTTTACCTTCCCGCCGGAGTGGTACCTATTTATCTACTTGCACTTTGACTTGCTTTCAAACTGCTAGGTTGGCAGGAGCAGCGACTGAGCAACAGGAGCTCACCCTGTCGCGGGGATTTGAACTGCCGACCTTCTGATCGGCAAGCCCTATGCTCTGTGGTTTAACCCACAGCGCCACCCGCGTCCCTAATGTACCTGTAGTCCCTATTAAATAACGGCGTTGCTCCGAGTAAAACCCAATCCCCTCCTTCTCTCTTATCCTACGTCATCCCTGCATCAGCTGAACTGGGCTTTCTGTTTTACTACTCTCAATGCACGCCTAGTCCTGGGAGAGGAGGACTCAGGAATGCTCTCCAAAGACACGGAGTCTGTCAGTTGTCTCTCCCCTGGTGTTTCTTCTTCCTGCTCTTCCTCTTCCGATATTTTCCAGCTTTCCCCCTCTGCAGTCTCTGAACTATGTCCTTCTGCAAACCACTGTCCTAAATCTATACTGTCCTCCTGTTTTCGGGAAGGTTCAGGAGAAGGGGGGCAGGCCCCACCATTCCTCCTCAGTACAGCCCCTGACATCATCTTTAAACCAGACTTAGACTGGGCAGCCCTCAAACAGAGGATGCCATCGAATGGAAGACTGTCCTCTGTCAGTCCTTCAAAACAGAGGAGACCTAATTCTGACTAGCGCTGGTTCAGTCAGTTTCAACCTGTTTGCCCTCATCCATCTGAGCACTTCCTCAGAGGTATCAGGTCCCAGATGACTGGTGACACAAAACCAAGGAACTGGTTGCCATCAGCATATTGATAACAACTCTAGACACATCTGGATGTCACTCAGAGGACTGCAGACCCCATCTTCCAGAGTGAATCTAAATGTACACAAATCAGCATCCACTGTCCACTGCTTATGCTATTATATCAGTTTAAAGAATATAGAGAGGGAGGGAGAGCAAGGTAATCCCTAGGGCTAGCAAAAGAGGGTTTTAAAAAAAAAGATTAGGAAATAATAACTAAAGCTGCTTGCTTTATTACTTCAGGTAAAATATCTTATGAATAATATAATCATTGTGTGTGGTTATTGGGTGTAAAAAAAGATGTGTAATCAGTGTACTGTGATACAGGAACATTAACACTTTCACACTGACTAGATACAGACTTGAAAATGAGTTTTAAAATCCCTGGGTCACCTAAGCAGGCAGAATATTCTACACAGAGACCCTTAGGCCAATATGCGGTATTTAATTTATCTCAGGCACTGAAGGGGTTTATGCATCCCATTGCCTGCTCTTTTTTTAAAAAAAAATCTTACCTTCCTGTTAGCCTAAGTTGAATGCTTGGGGATCAGGAGTGACAGACTGAGGCAGGGAAGGGCACAGAAATCCTTGACCTATTGCAGATATTGCAGGTTTAAGAGGGAATAGCTGAGGGAAATTACTTAAATTATAGCAAGGACATGTTTATGGCAGCACAGCATTCATAAATCTTGCGTGTGTGTGTCCCCCCTCTGCCCCAAGAGTATACAAAAAACTCCTTAGTGCTCATTCGTTATACGAATTAAAAGAAAAGAGGGTGTGTAGCAATTAATATATTATCATAGCCTGTGTGTGTATGCTTAGCAGGCCCCATTCAGCCCCCTTATACTCTTTTCCCACACCCTTGTCGGTTTTCAACAGCCCCTATGTCCAGAGGGACAAACCCATATTGGGCCAGGATTGTGGTTCATGTCTCTATTATTTCATTTAATTGGTACATTTATTATATCCCACATTTCTAACAAGTACAAGGGCTTCAGAGTGCCTCCCATTCAGGCCCTGAACTGTTCAGCTTCATCAAGATGTGCCTTATGTGCCCTCAGACTTTGGTGGAATCTACACACATATTTTTTTTAAAAAAACACTGTGAAAATGCTTTAAAAAATGTTTTGAAAAATACATTGAATTTGGTATAGCTCACTCTCGCCATCTAGTGTCACATTTGTATACTGCACCTTACAGCACATTTAAGAACATTTTATTTGCAGCTGTGTAGCCGGGTCCTTTGCCTTAGGACCATGTTTAAAGCTACCATTCAGTATGCTTGTTAAGATGCTTATTAAGTAATACTATTTTGTTCTGCAGTGGTGCAGCTATTGCTGTTTTAATAACTAAGTGGTAACCCTGTGAAAAAAAGGAACCCAGGTGGCACTGTGGGTTAAACCACAGAGCCTAGGGCTTGCTGATCAGAAGGTTGGTGGTTCAAATCCCTGCGACGGGGTGAGCTCCCGTTGCTCGGTCCCAGCTCCTGCCCACCTAGCAGTTTGAAAGCACGTCAAAGTGCAAGTAGATAAATAGGTACCGCTCTGGCGGGAAGGTAAACGGCGTTTCCGTGCGCTGCTCTGGTTCGCCAGAAGCGGCTTTGTCATGCTGGCCACATGACCTGGAAGCTGTACGCCGGCTCTCGGCCAATAAAGCGAGATGAGCACCACAACCCCAGAGTCGGACACGACTAGGCCTAATGGTCAGGGGTCCCTTTACCTTTTTAACCCTGTGAAAAGAGTGGATAATTGGACCAACTGACAGCCATATCTTCCAGTCAGTTACATAGACTAGTGCACTTCAGATGGAAGGCAACATATGAGATGAGATGAGATGAGATGAGATGAGTGCTGCTCTTAACAGAGGGTGTGGGGAATTCTTCCACATAAAATAAAATGAATCAAGATAGAAAAGTTCTGCCACATCCCTGAAGTGCTGCTTTTCTATGTGCAGGGACTACTTTTGTTTGGAGAGACATTCAGTCATGCTCGCCCTGCTGTGAAGCCAAGAACATAGACACAGGTTAACGATGGCAGTGAGAACTAGACCACAGAAACATCTATTATGTGTGTTATTTTCACTATGTGTTCCACCCCCCTCCACTTTGTATTTTGAATAAACGGAGAGCTGCCGTATTTTCTTTCCCAAAAAATATCTCCCGATACCCACCTTCCCAGAAAGGCTTTGGAGTTTCTCCTCTTTGGCTCCTAAATAAATGTAGGGAACTGAAGTTTATAAACACACTGGAGCCTGTAACATTAGAAACACTCGGTGTGTTTGCAGGTCCCCAAACGCACAGCCTCATTTGCTGCCCAATCAAACTCAGTAGTTGTAATAGTTACCTTGGCAGGTCTTGCTCTGGAGTTTAAAATTCCCAACCTACAATATATATAGTTAGTCTTAATAAATAAATGACTTGGACCATGCATTATATATATCACTCAAATCCACGAGGACACAAATTATGTATAATACATCGGCTGTGTAATTTATTTATTAAGCAAAATGTGAATTTTCCATGCTTGTGTTTTGAGGCACAGTTTGTCACACACAGCTAAATGATGTATTCTTATTAGTCCCACTCAATTACCAAGTCATCCCTCTGTGCACTGCGTATTGGTTAATGATAGTGCCACAACGCTTGCGTCTACAATACCTGTGATTTTAGTGATTCATAACCACTCACTAAAACTGTGAAAATGATAAATTGACTGCTGTTGATTAAATGCCGCCAACAGTATGTTTCGTATGTGTTTGTGGTTGGTGGGAAGTTAAAGAAATAGCATTGCTCCAATCATTTAAATATCTAATTAAGCGGAGCTCTTGCTAGATATGGGGGGGGGGGGAGGACGACATTCAGTGGAAGAAAAGAGCATCAAATACAATGTGGGAGGAGGAGGAGGGGGGGAGGAGGGGGGAGGGAGACTTTTGTGTGTGTGGACATCTGCTCCGGTGTAACATTGCAGGCCGTACACAAACAACGGGGAGGGGGAGAGGAGAAAACATAAAAAATGAAAGTGGGGGAAGCGAAAAAAGTACAACATCTTTCTACGCTCACTGCACAGCTGCACATGGTTAATTTGATGGCTTCAGCTGACTGCCAAGATTAGCATAGCTAGGACAACTGTGTCTATGCCACTAAAAGTCCAAGTGACAGCTCATGGAATTGGGGCAAGTAGAGAAATGGGTTGCCTACCTTCCTAGGCAAAGCGAGCCAGCTAGCCTCTCTGAGAGCTCTGCGGCAGGGGCCTAAGACAGGGCAGAGAGACGGAAACATCAACTTTGAACAAAGATTAATTATCTCTGTTGCTTTGGTTAATGTCTTTTCTCCCCCTTTTGCTAATTCTGCTCCAAAAACCTTGCAATTAATAGAAAGCAGAACAGCACAAGGACAAGTGGAGTAAACATCCCCTTCTCCGAAATATGGCTTGCAATGTTGGAAGAGTCCAGCCTCGCTGTCTTATATGGTCACCTTAATAAAGAATTTGACTTAACCCCCGTTCCAAATTGAACCAGTTTGATCTTTTAAGTGTAAAACAGGGTGGACTCAGATATTGCTTAATACGGGTTGAAAGAAAGTGGACTGTCATTTGCGATACGTATGGCAATGACCAATATTGCTGCTCATCTTGGCTACAATATGTAATTATGTCAGTGGGTTCATGGCAACCTATATACTACAAAGAAACATATTGTGTGCAGTTCATATTTACACAGAGTGATTGAAAGCTAAATTTAAGAGCAGCTTTCATTCATTTATGGAGTTTTTTAATATGTTGTGGTTAATGGAATTTGAACACTAATGTAAGTTGGATGGGCATAACCACTGGCAAAACTACACATTTTCCTGATGACACAGAAAATGTGCAAAATGGCAAAGATCATAAGCAGGAAATGCTATCCATTGTCTGTTTTCTGTTTTACTTTTAAAACTTTTATTAGTTTTAAAACATACAGGGGGGAAAGAGGAAGGGGAAAGAATTTCCACCTCACAAGAAAAAACACTTATCACATACAATATTTCACCTACAATCTGAATTACAACAAATACTTAAAAAGAATCCATGTACAAAGATAATAGAAAATGGTGCGTTAAAATTATATACATAAACTAACTACTACTACTACTACTACTAAGTAAAAATAAGACTATGTTTTCAAAATAATACCTTGGAAGATATCAGACCAAGCAGGTGCATATTGACCAGGCAATATTCAAAATACCTCAGATAAATTGACATTCTCCAACATTATCTGGACACTATACCTATTGTATGGGCAACACTTCTGTCTGTGTGAGAATGCGCAAGATAACCGATGTGCATCCACATCTTTCATTCAACTCAATTAATCCTAACATAACCATAGTTGGCAATATCTGAATTCTTGACATGCCGCAGACCAGTCAAACCAACAGTTGGGTTGAGTGTCATTTGCTACACTTGCTGCATATTTCCATAATACACACAGTCACTTCCAATCATAAGTGTGTATGTGCAGTGGAACGGGCGGGGAGTGACCTGGAGTGGAGCCAACTCTTCTGGCTCACTCTGGCAATGACAGGAGCTGGGCTACCGGCTTTTACTCCCAACCACCCAGTGACTCTCTTTCTCTTTCAGTTTCCCCTCCCATTGACACTGATGGGATGGGAAACACCTGACACAGAATGTGGGAACATCACCAGTGGTAGATATATGTCTGTAGGCCTTTCCATGGAAGTACCCTAGACCTCTGGTTCTTTTCCACAAGGCATGGGGCACCAGTGGCGGTTGGTGCCCAGTGGGACCGGAGGGGTGGAAGGCAGGGAGACCAGCAATAGGTGGTTCCAGAGCAAATGACAGATGGAGTCACCTGTTAACAGGTTATAAGTAAGAAGGCCGGGAAGTAGGGGCAGGCTGAGGGTAGAGTGAGGTTGGTTGTGTTGTGCCTCATTCACTCCAATAGACGAGATTTCCACTGGGGCACTTCTCTCCCATCCTAACCCTTGCCCCCCGCAGCCTTTGATGGGGGTTAGAATTTCCCTGTAACACAACTCTCTTTGCTTCAATGAATGGAGAAATAGAGCCAACCTTTCCGAGATTTGACTAAGGGTCTCTAAGGAGAGTAGATGTTTCATTTATGACATTCAGCCCACCAAGCTGGCTTCACCCAGAGGCTGAATGCTATTCTTCTTCATAACTCTCTCGTTCTTCAGACAGTCATTGTAAAAAGGAAACAAACTCCTTCTGCACAAAGTTATTATATAGAAAATAAAGCTAGCTATGGGAAGCTCTTTTAAAAGGTAATTATGACCAGCTACAGCTACAGACTTTTTTTCAACCTGGTGAACCTGGTTGATCACACAGGTAATATTTTCTGCCATGTATGCAGTATGGGTCCAATACGATTGCACAAAAGAAAATAGGTGTAGAACTGGAAAAATCCTAGACAAAACAGCTTGAAAAAAATTCAGTCTTTATGAATTAATAAGAATTATAACTCATAATTTAAAGAAATTGAAGCGACTATGGGAATTACATGGAAGAGAAGATGCATTTATTGTTGCTGCCTACCAGTCACAGTAGGAAAGATGGGCGGGGAGGGCTTGGAATGAACTAATTCAAATTAACTAATTCACCGATATATTTTTTTAAAATCTGCATCACACCCAAAAGTAATTCCCTAAATTTCTGAGTGAACTGAATGTTAATTAAGTTCCTTTTGCAGTAGCTTTTGGGGGGTCTCGGTATAATTAGGAGAGACATATTTTTTGCAATATATCCATGTGAAAATGTGCTGTTTAGAAAATATGCCCAGCCTCCTGCCATTTTTGTGCTAAAGCATTTCTCCAATTATTTTTAATTATGCTTTTATATATATATGTTAGCAATTGAGCTAAAATATAATTATGCAATTATTGGGATGGGGGACTTAATTCACATTTTTGTTACGCATTTACAAAAATAAGACATGATTGCGCATATGTCTTGCTTCAGAATATTCCATCAGATACCAAAAGGATGTTATACCTTTATGAATGATTTGTTTTAGGAAGCAATCCTAAACTGGGATGAGATTAGGATCCAGCAGATTTCCGGGTGCTGGGAGGTTCCTGGTGCGGCTGGGCTACACTGCATTAACTCCCTCATCCTTGGCTCAGCCAGAGATACAACCTAATGTGTCAATTTATTCATGTATATGAATTAACCAACTACTTATTCTAGACAGGCTGCATGGGGTATTGCTGTACCAGTCGCAAACCAGGTGATCTTTAGCTTTTCTAGAACAAGGTAACACAAAGCAAACCATTCTAACTTATTGGCATGTGAGAAATGAGCCTGCTTCCACATTTTGGTGTTTTCCTTGAGGAAACAGCTGTGATTGACAAGTACTACAGATAAATACAAGAGTCACACACATCGGGGAACAAGAAGAAGAGTCTTGAAAATGAACCAGACAATTAAGAAGGGTCTTTCTCGTTAATTTTGAAGCTGTTATATGCACTTTCCTAGTGTGTAAGTGCATGTGATTTCATTTTGTCCTCGATATTCAGCCATTGGAAATGGGTCATCACTTGTCTCACTTTGAAGGGATTTCCTGATTCACTTTGAAGTATTCATTCTCACCGTGTTAAAAAATTCGTTGTCGCCCAAACCAAAGTTAGCATCAAAGAGAGGGCTTCATGTTCTTCCAAAGTTAGGTTTAATTCTTCCCCCACTGGGGAAATATGTGTGCTCTGTGATACTGCTGAATGCCCACTTCACATCTTGAGGGTCAAATAGCAGCATCATTTGTTTATTTCCACACTTCCAGCTTGTGCTGTGTATTGCAACTTTAAAGATTTTGTTTTTATATTCTTTCCTTTCATGGTTTTTCAAAGTGGGATACTACAACCATTCATGGCCTTTGCCAAAAGTTCCTTTTGAACGTAATAGATATTGCAAACTTTCAAGTACGAACGAGTAGGATAAAACAACATTTGTCAAAATAAAGACCCAAAGTATAAGGTGTCATAAAAATGCACCTGTCATTTTCCATAAATAAAGTTAAGCAGATTTAGTGTGAAACAATTTACACAGAAGTATGTAAAATGGGGGAAATTCATAAAAGATTATCTAGTTGTAAAATGCAAATCTGTGAAAAAAAATATCCATTTATATCATCAGCCACATTTTAACAGATGTCTATTTTAATGGCAAATATATAAATAAATAATGCCAAGTGCACATAATACATTGCCTTTCATGATTTTTAAAAATAAAATACACACAAACACCAGTTACTTTTAATATGCCTATTGCTATCTCCATAGTTTTGAAAGAAAATTGGCCTTAAATCATATACACGTTCAGAATGAAATATGGATTTTAAAAGAAAGTTATGGCTAATACTTTAGGTGTTTGCATTACTGTCAGCAACAGGATAAGCCATCAACAGCTAGTTTCAGAGAGAGAGAAAATGGACTCAAGTATATAACATAACCTGAGAGAAAGAAGGTAAAAGGAAAACAGAATATGGAAGCTTGGAACAAAATAGATGTTTTATTCTTACAAACTAATCAGTAAAAAAATATTAGCCATGATATAGGTCCATACATACAGACTGTGATTTTCTAGATAGCATCTTTTTCAGCTGTACTCTACACTGCCAAAATCTTAAACTTTCTTTAGGCTGCAATCCTATTCATCAAAGTAAGTCCCACTGAGCTCAAAAGGGGTGACTTTTAAATAGACAGTAACAGGGAGTTAAAAGTAAGATTCAGGAATGGGGGGGGGCTCTTTCTGATCTGCATCATTTTTACATTTGCTCAGCCATGTCTATTCTGTCCTGCCTATGCAATAACTTGCAATTCTATTTCATTTTATATCTAGGCGAAAATTCACACCAAACCACCTGAAATTTCCTGTTCAGTGTGATTTTTAAAGAAACTGGAGGTCTATCCATCTTTGCATCTTGTCATCCTATAGTGCATTTTACTTCAAAAGATTACACTGCTATTGTATGCAAGCTTTTGAACTACACATCCTCATTCGAGCACAAAAATTCAAAGCAAAGGTAAAACAACATTAGACATCATTGTATGTCCTGACTGGTGATCATCATCGAAGTGAACTGAAATGTCTCTTTACCTTTTTAAACATCGAATTTTACCTAGAAACTGAAAACCAAATGACATGCATGCTGTACATAAAAGTTATAGCAGGAATGAAAACACATCTGTTGTGATCAACACAACCATGTAAAAAGAATGGATCAAACAAAACAAAGAAAAAGAGTGAAGTTAAATAACAAAGTTTGTTAGGTTGTCATAGCAGCAGCTTAAACCTCCTAAACTTGAGTCTCATCAATCAAACAAGAAAGGAAGAGATTAGAACACTGGAGAAAGAAAATCTAAATTAATACAAAGAAATATACTTATTGTTCACAGGAGGCACTTGCTTTCTGTATCTTCAAACCAAGGAACAAAAAAAACAAATAGCATGAAAGGAATGAGAGGTACCCAAGCCTCCGTCTGTACAAAGTTGATGGGTTAATTTCTGCATAAGTGCATCCCACAATTTCTTCACCCTTTGTTACAGTAATGGGAGAGGAGATGGCATCTACTTACTAGCCAAGGCCATGCTATCTGCTGATAGGAATCTGAAAAAAAGTTCTTTACGCAAATACAAAGGAGAATCAAGGAGCAGAGTGTTTAATAGCAATACTCTTGAATTATTTTGTTTTGTCCAACTGAAACAAAAAATAGAATTGCAGCGGTGGGAGAGACCTTGGAAGTCATCTAGTCTAACTCCCTGGATCTGAAAAATGGGGTGCAGCATTTTAATACTGCAGATATTAATACTGTGCAGCATCAAGCAATCGGATGCATAGCTCTTCACCCCTGTTGGATAGATAGCTCTCCAACCTCTGCTTAAATCCCAAGTCTTGCTTCTAGTGTAGTGTTGGTCCCATCAAGGCAAGGATGTCCACTTGCTCAATGGAACTTTCCCCCCTCCTGGTTGCCCCCCAAATCTATTCTGAGAGTTCCCCAACCCTCCAGAGCAGACCTGGGGAGGGTGTGCAGTGTGTTCAGGGGAAGGAGAACTGGGGAAATCTTCTTGTAGCAATGGAAATCCCTGGCAAGATGGTTTACTTTGGATATGAGGCTACACTGACATAAATTTCCGCTCACCCCCTCCAAGAGGTGGGCGGGGTTTGCGACACCATGCAGGCTTACCTGGCTAGGTGACACCCACCTTGCTACAGGGTGGCCGTCGCCCCGCCCCCATCTCAGCAGGCCAAAAGACTGCCAGCTGGGGGTGGGGTGAGGGTCAGAAAAGGGCCGGTGCTCTTTGGCCCAGGGTCACTTGGTTTTCTTTCCAGGTTCACCCACCCAACCCTCCCTAATATATAACATGGTCTTCTTTTGCAGGTTAACCTCTTGCTTCCTAGGTCAGCGGGCGCTGCTATGGTCATAATATGGTTGCTGTATTCAGAACCGGGAAGGAATTTCCCTGCATTGGCAGGTTTCGCCTTCCCCGTAGCAATTCATCACAACTTTGGCAGTTTTAGGCCTTAGTCGGTATTCTATAGTCTATCTGAGAGTTGGGGCAGCATATTGATGCACCCCCATATGGCGGCGTTTGCAGGGCCCGTTAAAGGGTTGATTGCGGGAGTCACTGTCCCTAGAGCAGCGACATATAGGCTTTGGTGAAGTGGGAGGGCACGCTGTGTAAGTTCACGCTTTACAGTCCCCTCCCACAACACCTGCACATCCTCAGCCCCTGCTGCGTATAACAGGGATACCTTCCAAGGCCTAAGCCAAGGTTCCTACACCTGAATTCAATAAAGTTGTGGCCTAATTTTAAACCCATACGTTGTTGTCATGTCTCATTTCTGGGTGGTGGGCACCGGGGTCAGGGTTTAGTGCATGGGCTCACAAACCAATGTACGTTTCCGAGCACAATTCATAGTGTTGGTGCTGACCTTTAAAGCTCTAAATGGCCTCGGTCCAGTATATCTGAAGGAGCGTCTCCACCCCCATCGATCTACCCGGAAACTAAGGTCCAGCGCCGAGGGCCTTCTGGCGGTTCCCTCGCTGCGAGAAGCCAAGTTACAGGGAACCAGGCAGAGGGCCTTCTCGGTAGTGGCACCCGCCCTGTGGAATGCCCTCCCACCAGATGTCAAAGAGAACAACAACTACCAGACTTTTAGAAGACATCTGAAGGCAGCCCTGTTTAGGGAAGCTTTTAATGTTTGATGGATTATTGTATTTTAGTGTTTTGTTGGAAGCCGCCCAGAGTGGCTGGGGAAACCCAGCCAGATGGGCGGGGTATAAATAATAAATTATTATTATTGTTGTTGTTGTTGTTGTTGTTGTTGTTATTAACCTGGCTCTCAAAAGCTTGCACTGCGGCAGGCATGGGGAAGCCTTTTCAGC
This sequence comes from Darevskia mixta, assembly GCA_034641385.1. Classification (NCBI taxonomy): domain Eukaryota; kingdom Metazoa; phylum Chordata; class Lepidosauria; order Squamata; family Lacertidae; genus Darevskia; species Darevskia mixta. Next base: position 16,383,168 of record JAWWNH010000011.1, read on the forward strand.
CACATTTCCCCATGGACCACCTTCCAGGGCTGTACGCCAGTGGCAGGCAGGGCCAGGGCTAAAAGTGGGCAGGGCAACAGTGGCAACTCATACCTTTGTATAGTAGGCTACATTCCAGTCAGATGCATGTAGGAAAGCAACATTGCTGCCAGGCAAGGTCACATTGGAGCCACACAAAGCACCTGAGAAGGGCACAGAACAAGGCTGGTGAGAGAGGTGGGTGGAATGCAGACATTCCCATGCATCAGACAAAGAGACCTGGATGACCACATTTACTTCCAGTTTCCCCAGTCCTGCGCTACAGAATAATCCTGTCATAAGGGATGCAAGTATCTTGTTTTCTTCCTGGGCCGAATAAAGCTATTCAGCACAGAGTTTTGTTTGCATTCCCCTTTTAATTTTTCTGATTTCCCATTTATCTCTAGTTTTGCTGAAGATATGCAGTCATATCACAGATATTTTGTCACACGCACGCACCCCACTTGGTTCATTGGGTCTAAACTTATAGGCCAGTTCCCCCCCCCCCAGATGTAAATCAAAATTTAAAGTCTGTAAACCAAAATTTACAGACTTTAAGAATCTTGCAGTATTCTGTGGAGCACTAAACTTCAAAATAGAAAATTAATGTTTAAACTGTAAGGCAGTAGTAAGCAATGCCTTAGAAGGGAATGAGATATAGAAGTTAAAGTTTAGTAAATAATTTGAAATCCCATAGGTATAAGAAATATTTCTTATGTTCCCTCTGCTGGTGGGGAGCTTGTTTTGGCTTTTTAAAAAACCAATTAGGCTGTAGTTTGAGGAAATGTCCTTTTAATTATAATTACCATATGTTGGACTTGTAAGCACATTGGCTATAGATTATTTTTTACAGTTTATTTGGAGTTTATTGAATATATCCTTTGCATCCCAAAGTCTTCATGTAATCTGTAAAAAAAAATCATTTATTCATTCTACCCTCAAACCCCAGGAAAAACTCTAGAGAGAAATATATATATTTCAACTGACACATTTAAGCCTGGACACTATAAATACCTCATAAAAAGGAAGAACTCTCGGATTTTAACTTTTTAAAAAATTAAAAGAAAGTGCATGGGCCTCAAGAGAAGGGAAAATTCCACCACAGATTGGAGCAAACTCATAAGGCAACAAAAACAATGAAGTAATGAAAAGATTACAATTCTAAAACTGGCATTCTGCATGAGCAAGAACACTAAATAACGAGAGAGCTACTAATAAAATGGGAATTTATAGAATAAGGGTTACTTCCTGCCAGAATTGGAAAACAGGCACCTGGAGGATATTTTTCCCTAAGCATTAAGTCAAACTAGGTTTAGTCATTCTCTCCATTTGGTCACACATTTTGACATGAAATGTATTCTTAAAGCCCTGGTTGGAAATACAATGGAAAAATAATCTTGCATTTGAAAAGAAAGGGTGAAATCCTGCTTTCTGCATACAGAGGCCAGGTGTTATGGTAGCGTAAGCCACTCCTGCCCACTCCTTGGCCTTGCTTGCTGCTCCATAACAATAGCTCATTTGTGGAGGGAGACCTCGGAGTCAGGCTGCAGTTTCTGAGTAGCAAGCAGAGATAGGGGAAGGGAAGAATCGACTGAACTGCCCTTCTCCCTCTTTGCTTCATGGCTTCTGCTACCCCCCAAAAGGAAGTGAAAAGACCACACAAATACCTTACTCTTATCCATGGGCAGGCAACCTAAGGCCCTTGGGCTGGATGTGGCCCAATCGCCTTCTCAATATGGTCCATGGACGGTCTGGGAATCAGCGTGTTTTTACATAAGTAGAATGTGTGCTTTTATTTAAAATGCACCTCTGGGTTATTTGTGGGGCCTGCCTGGTGTTTTTACATGAGTAGAATGTGCCCTTTTACTTAAAAGCCATCTCTGGGTTATTTGTGGGGCATAGGAATTAGTTCATTTTCTCTCTCCAAAATATAGTCTGGCCCCCCACAAGATATGAGGGACAGTGGACCGGCCCCTGCGTTATCTATGGCATAAGACTGAGCATTTTGTATATGCTGGGCTCAGGATGCCGGATGACGCAAACAAATGGAGGATTAGAAAAGCCTGAATTGTCATGTCCTGGCCTGTTGCACTGCTATAGGTCCAGCACAGCAGGAGGATACATATCTCCTTCTGCGTTTGGTGAGCAGGATTCAGTCCACAAAGCTTCCAACACTGCTGACCGTAAGCAAGGGCGAATTACTGCTGACTGCTGTAATTATTCTAAACTCGAGGATTCAAGATTTTGTTGAAACCTGGTTGTTATAAGTCACTTAGGAAGTGGGCATCTCACTTGTGTTTCTGTGTATGGTGGGGAGATTTCTGCCTCAGTGGCACTAAGAGAGAGGCTAAAGGACCGGGATGTTAAACTGCTGTGAATGGAGTTTCACTCCTCAAAGGAGCAGATGCGTAGCTTGCAGGTAGCAGTGGAGGAGAAATTTGATTTTGTTTTCATTTTAATGAGAAACGAACCCGTGCTTCTTGAACCACCAGGCAAACCAAAACACAGCTGTCCTTTGAAATTTGTACTTAACTGAATTTAGCGATGTGGTTCTCCAACCAAACAGTATGTAGCAAGTGCATATACTAGGGGGAAATGTACATTAAAAGTGTTTATATTTATGAAAGCAAAGTAAGAAACTCCATTAAATTAGGGGAAAGTGCTTGCAGATATTTGTTAAAACTGGATAAAAAAAACTTGTTTATTGGAACAAGCTTGGATTAAAATGCTCACAAATTTTCATGACTTTTTTTTTAAAATGTGAATTGCCACAGACATGTGGAGAACCGAATTTAGGATTGGGAAAATGACAAACCTAGATAACCAGAATGGACAGATTTGCCTACCCCTACTTGGGGGACAGGGACGCAGGTGCGCTGTGGTCTAAACCACAGAGCCTAGGGCTTGTTGATCGGAAGTTCGAATCCCTGTGACGGGGTGAGCTCCCATTGCTCAGTCCCAGCTCCTGCCCACCTAGCAGTTCAAAAGCATGCAGTGCAAGTAGATAAATAGGTACCGCTCCGTCAGGAAGGTAAACGGCGTTTCCGTGTGCTGCTCTGGTTCGCCAGAAGCGGCTTAGTCATGCTGGCCACATAACCTGGAAGCTGTCTGCGGACAAACGCCGGCTCCCTCGGCCTATAATAATAATAATAATAATAATAATAATAATAATAATAATAATAATAATAATATTTTTTGTACCCCATCCATCTGGCTGGGTCTCCCCAGCCACTCTGGGCGGCCTCCAACAGACATTAAAATACATCAAAATATCACAGGTTAAAAACTTCCCTAAACAGGGCTGCCTTCAGGTATTTTCTGAATGTAGGATAGTTGTTTATCACTTTAACCTCTGCTGGGAGGGCGTTCCACAGGGCGGGCACCACTACCGAGAAAGCCCTCTGCCTGGTTCCCTGTAGCTTTGCTTCTCGCAGTGAGGGAACCGCCAGAAGGCCCTTGGCGCTGTATCTCAGTGTCTGGGCTAAACGGTGGGGGTGGAGACGCTCCTTCAGGTATACAGGACCGAGGCCGTTTAGGGCTTTAAAGGTCAGCACCAACACTTTGAATTGTGCTCGGAAACGTACTGGGAGCCAATGTAGTTCTCTCAGGACCCATGTTATGTGGTCCCGGCGGCCACTCCCAGTCACCAGTCTAGCTGCCGCATTCTGGATTAATTGTAGTTTCCGGGTCAACTTCAAAGGTAGCCCCACGTAGAGCGCATTGCAGTAGTCCAAGCGGGAGATAACTAGAGCATGCACCACTCTGGCGAGACAGTCTGCGGGCAGGTAGGGTCTTAGCCTGCGTACCAGATGGAGCTGGTAGACAGCCGCCCTGGACACAGAATTAACCTGCACCTCCATGGACAGCTGTGAGTCCAAAATGACTCCCAGGCTGTGCACCTGGTCCTTCAGGGGCACAGTTACCCCATTCAGGACCAGGGAGTCCCCCACACCCGCTCGCACCCTGTCCCCCAAAAACAGTACTTCTGTCTTGTCGGGATTCAACCTCAATTTGTTAGCCGCCATCCATCCTCCAACCGCCTCCAGGCACTCACACAGGACCTTCACCGCCTTCACTGGTTCTGATTTGAAAGAGAGGCAGAGCTGGGTATCATCCGCATACTGATGAACACCCAGCCCAAACCCCCTGGTGATCTCTCCCAGCGGCTTCATATAGATATTAAAAAGCATGGGGGAGAGGACGGAACCTTGAGGCACCCCACAAGTGAGAGCCCAGGGGTCTGAACACTCATTCCCCACCACCACTTTCTGAACACGACCCAGGAGGAAGGAGCGGAACCACTGTATAACAGTGCCCCCAGCTCCCAACTATTCTAGACGGTCCAGAAGGATGTTATGGTCGATGGTGTCAAAGGCCACTGAGAGATCCAGCAGACCTAGGAAACAGCTCTCACCTTTGTCCCTAGCCCGCCGGAGATCATCAACCAGTGCGACCAAGGCAGTTTCAGTCCCATGATGAGGCCTGAATCCCGATTAGAAGGGATCCAAATAGTCCGCATCCTCCAGGCGTGCCTGGAGTTGTTCAGCAACCACCCGCTCAATCACCTTGCCCAAGAATGGTAGATTTGAGACTGGGCGATAGTTGGCCATATTGGCCGGGTCTAAAGATGTTTTTTTAAGAAGCGGTTTAATGACCGCCTCTTTCAGCGGGTCTGGGAAGACTCCCTCGCAGAGGGAAGCATTCACCACACCACGGAGCCCTTCGCCCAGCCCTCCCCGGCTAGCTTTTATTAGCCAGGATCGGCAAGGATCAAGAAGACAGGTGGTCAGTTTCACTCGTCCAAGCAGCCTGTCCACATCCTCGGAAGTAACAGATTGGAATTGATCCCATGAAACATGACTAGACAGGGCTCTAGCACTCTCCCGCCCCGGCCCTGCTCCCACGGTGGAGTCTACCTCCTTCCGAATCTGAGCGACTTTATCTGCAAAAAAACTTTGCAAAAGCATTGCAGGAGATCTTGGGGTCCCTACCAGACACCCATGACGAAGGTGGTTCTGCTAGATTGCGAACCACCTGGAAGAGTCTCCTGCTGCTGTTTTCTGCAGATGCAATAGAAACGGTGAAGAAGGTCCTCTTCGCCGTCGCCAATGCCATGAGCGCGCAACCCCAGAGTCGTCCACAACTGGACCTAACGGTCAGGGGTACCTTTACCTTTACTTGGGCAACACTCATTAATCTTATACTGTAACTGGAGACCCAACTAGCTTAATGGCAAAGGATGCCTATTTCCAGCTTCAGCTGGTTCATCAGCTGTGGCCTTTCTTGGGCCAAGATAGAGAGGGACAATACTTAACTGTCTAGTATCCTCTTATTTAGATTACTGCACTATGTAGAGCTTCCTTCTCAAGATGACCCAGAAGCTTGTGTGAAATGTGGCCAGGAGTGGGGAGCGGGACAGTCAAACGGGATTCACATTACACCAGCCCTAAAAGTGGCTGCTTATTTGCTACCAGTCTTCCTGTGGCCGGTGTAGCACCATGGTTGCCCGAGTCTGATGCTCTGTTTGAATATTGCATGAACATTTAATCAGAGGATCATAGCGCATGTAGAACAGATGTTTTGCATTAAGAAATCTCTTGGTTCAATCCCTGGCTGGAAAAGGCTCCTCTCCAAAACCTTTCAGAGCCACTGCCAATCAGAGTAGATGCTGAGCTAGATTGGCCAATGGCCTGACATGCTGAAAAGCAGCCTCATATCCCCCAGATTGTTCATGTCAATGGCACAACATTTTATCAGTTGTAGCATCGTGCCGTGACAATATCTTGCAGCTGAAGATTCGCCACATGCTCCTCAGCCCAGCAACTCATGAGGTCAGGCTGTACGGTAGTTAAAATTCAGAATCTGGTTCCAGAGCTTGATGGGTTTTTGCCATGGCTGCCCTTTGTGTTTGCACCACCCTGACTGTAAGAAAGTTGGGTGTGTATAAGACACCGTGAAAGCAGACTCGGTTTTATTCAGCACTCTGGATTTAATTGCATCTGTTGTTTTGCATTCGTTTCAGTAAATAACCTTAGCATCTTCCATTTCCCTCTCCCAGACATTTTCTTTGCCTCTTAGAGAAAGCTTTTTTTAAAAAAAAATAAAAAAGTGAGGAAGCGAGCTTTCTTCATGAGTCTCCGGCCTTACGTAGTGGCCTGTCCTCCCGGTGTCCTTCCCCAGGCCCCGAGTCATGCATCACTCATCTTGTCACATTGAACTCCAGATGCTCCTACCCTAGAGAATGCTTTGACTCTGGCAATTTTTCTTCATTCTCACTAACAATTTGGTAATGAAATATTGATTTTTAGTTAGATTCATATTGATGCTATTAGGTTTGCATTGATAAATCATGCTGGCCTCCTGTCTGAGAGGCTAGAAAGTGCTACACTGAACCCTGGAGATTACAATCAACTCATTGATGTGTTAATTTGATGGATTTTTTTTTTGTTCTCTTAGAAGGAGTGGGAGGGGTAGAGGAAGATTTTTCAGTGTGACCCGTTGTAAAGTTTTCACAGTGAAATCAGGGACAGTAATTGCAGGTCTTTGCATGTAAGCCTGCTTGTCTTTCTGCTTATGCACCAATAAGGTTTTTTTTGTGTGGGGTGGGGTTGGTTTTTTAAACAATCCTAAATAAATAACAGGGAAGAAAGGGTGCCTATGTAGGCAATGGTGAGGGGATAGAGATGATATGGTGTGCATCCAGATTTTCACAATGGCATGAGGTGGGTGGGGGAGGGAAGAATCCACAAGGTATTTAAATCCTAATTAAACTGGTTAGGGGCTGCAGTCCACAAGCATATTCTTTTTTTAAAAGTACAGTGGTACCTCGGGTTAAGTACGCTTCAGGTTAAGAACTCCGCTAAGAACAGAAATCGTGCTCTGGCGGCGCAGCGGCAGCAGGAGGTTCCATTAGCTAAAGTGGTGCTTCAGGTTAAGTACGCTTCAGGTTAAGAACGAACCTCCGGAACGAATTAAGTACTTAACCCGAGGTACCACTGTATTCATATAAATATCCTTCAGTGAAGCTCAGTGAGTACTGAATGGGACATTCTCTGCTAGGTCTAGTCTATTTGGAGACTATGGGCCAGGACATTTACTGTCTCTCTCCCACCGCCCTCTTTCTTTCTTTCTTTCTTTCTTTCTTTCTTTCTTTCTTTCTTTCTTTCTTTCTCTGACTTTCTCTCTCTCTCTCTCTCTCTCTCTCTCTCACTTAAGAAAGCTGTGCTGCCTGCATGTATCTATGTCCTATTTAAAACCAGCCTTTAGTTGTGATTTATGGCATTGTGCAAACGTAATGCCTGCCATTAAGGGACAATACGTGCTGAACTCACGGATTGTGCTGAGGTGCCTTTCAAAGTGTTGAGGGGAAGAAGGGCTTTTAAGAGGATGCTTAAGTTAGGGTTTGGTGTTTTGCTTTGCTTTAAACTGAGGCCGTTTTAACATCCAAGTTTTGCCTTGTTATTTACCACGCTAAATCCTCATTTGCTTTGGCAGAGGAATGTTCATGCCAGTGTGATACCAAAGAGATCAGAAACCACCACTATGGTATTTCTACTTGGCTGTTCTTGCAAGAGACATTGCCACCTCTGCTCAAGGTTGGCTTCAGAAATCCTCTTGAACCCTTGAACCTTCCAGCTATTTAATAGGCTCCAAAACTGTTTGTACTAGTTAGTGGTGCAAACTAATTTGTATCTAATCGTGGAATTCCTTCTAAACTGGCCTATTTTAAATACCAGCTTTTTTGCTTTGCTTTTAGAATTTAACAACTTTGTGACTTACACAGTCATTTTTGAATTCCTAAAATGAAATGTCGGAAACTAGATTTCTACAACAGTGTTACCTAGTGGTTAGAGTGCTACACCGATCCTGGCTCAACTGCACTGGCTGTCAAGTAGTTTCTGGGCCCAATTGAAAGTGCTGCTTTTGATCTATATGAAGCCTTAAAGAGCTCAGGACCACAATAGCTGAAGGACTGCCTCTCCCATATTAACTGTCCCAGACACTGCGTACATCATCTGAGGCCCTTCTTTGTGTGCCTCCTCCACATGAGGTCCAGAGGGTTGTAACACGAGAATGAGGCTTCTCTGTTGTGGCTCCCCATTTGTGTAATGCTCTCCCCAGGGATGCTCGCCTGGTGCCTTCATTATATATTTTTAGGCTCCAGGCAAAAAATGTTCCTCTTCAACCAGGCATTTGGCTGATTAATATTCTACAGCCTTTCAAATGTGTCTGTGGGAAGGGGGGTATTGTTTTGCTGTTTTGTTTTACTTATTCACTTGTTTTTATCCTTTATTTTATTCTGTGAACTGCCCTGAGAATGTACGATGAAGGGCTGTATATAAATATAATAAAAACAAACAAACTGCAGCCAAGAAGAGCCAGGTTCTACTCTCCACATAGTCATTAAGTGCCCTGGATGGGTCACTATCTTTTAGCCTACAACATTGTTGCGATAAAATCGGGGGGGGGTGAAGGGAGAAGAGAACAATGTATGACTCTTTGAGTTCCTAGACTGAGAAGGGAGATATAAATCTAATAAATAATTGCCATGTCATAAAAATATTGATTTATGGCCTGCAGATAATACACACTTTCAGGTAGTAATGTTATATAATTAGCTATATGTATAAAGTTTCCCTTCTTGCAAGGGTGGTGAGTCTGTGACACTTCCTGTGTTGTTGGACTGCCGTTCCCACCATCCCCGGCCATGGGATATGCTAGCTGGTGCTGATGGGAGTTGGGGTACAACAACTTCTAGAGGTCACAGACTCCCCAGTGCTTGGTCTAAACATATAGGCAAGCAGCTCTCTAGTATTTCAGAGAGGGAGCTGTCCCTGCCCCATCAAAAGATGTCAGGGATTGAACAGCAACTTTCGCAGTGTCCATCATGTGTTCTGCCACCCAATTACAGCCCTTCCAAAGGAATTTGGCATTTGGTGGTGGTGGAGAAATTCAGTCCCGTAATACTGCCTGTCTGCCCTGTCTCAGGTGGCACAGAGCAGAACCCCTGGGAGTGAACGGGGGCAGTCCCAGAATCATAGTCTTCCAGAAACCCAAATACAGGGAAAGAACCAGAAGCAGTGGCAGAACAAGAAGTTGGGTCCAGGGACTAGCTAGTTAACAAGGAACACAGGCCACAGAGCTCCTGTAAAGGCATTGTTCTAGTACTCTGTACCGGGAACCAAAGAGTTTTAAGCCTGAGTTGTCAGTGCTCTGCCTTGAGAACAGCTGCAGACCATCTGAGATGCCTTTGTCGACTTGCTCATGAATATCCCTTTACCCCTGAGGAGTCCTTGTTCCTCAAGTGGGCACTCTGGTGTCTGGCAGGCTCTGGTGTCTGGTGGCCTCTCAACTTCACCTGATTCTGTGGAGCTATTTGTGCCCTGAGAAGAAGAGGAGGAGGAGGAGGAGGAGGAGTTTGGACTTTATATCCCGCCTTTCACTCCCCTTAAGGAGTCTCAAAGCGGCTAACAATCGCCTTTCCCTTCCTCCCCCACAACAAATACTCTGTGAGGTGAGTTGAGTCTGAGAGACTTCAGAGAAGTGTGACTAGCCCAAGGTCACCTAGCAGCTGCATGTGGAGGAACGGGGAAGCGAACCCGGTTCACCAGATTACAAGTCCACCGTTCTTAACCACTACACCACGCTGGAGGAGGAGCAGGTTGGATAGCCATGACCCCTGAAGACCCCAGGTCCCCTTGCTCTGCCTCACAGTCCCTTGAAGTGGGCTGCACCTCTTCAACCTTTAGCTTTGGGGAGCTCCAGATCCTCCTTGGAAGAGAATTCCTCCAGTGTGGGCATGACACTGTCACTGCAAAAATCACGTCTGGAAACTCTAAAATGAAAATTCAGAGCTGGATTTCTACAGCAGTGATATATAGTGGTTAGTGTGTCACACAATAGTAAATGAAAATTGGGTTCAAATCTCCAGTCAACCTCTATCTCCCAATGACAAAAATCACACAAGGATCTAAGCATTTGTTTTCTGCCATTTGGTGTAGTGTCTGGATTGAATGTTTGGATGCAGACCTGTTCTGGTGAATTGGTTTTGCAACCCTTCCTGACACCCACAAGACCCCAAGGAAAATATTGGCATGAGTTACTTGTTCACTGAATAAAATTTATCTATTTTAATTTGACAATTATTGCCATTATGATGTCATGCAGAAAGTGTTCTGGTGGAACCTTAAACGCTAATGACAGGTGGATAATTTTTTGTTCCCCTTTCCTATACATCTCCTTTCAGGCACACATTCGATGAATGCAGTGTCTGTTAAATAAAATAAAAAATTCCTTCCAGTAGCACCTTAGAGACCAACTAAGTTTGTTCTTGGTATGAGCTTTCGTGTGCATGCACACTTCTTCAGATACACTGAAACAGAAGTCACCAGACCCTTATATATAGTGGGAGGGTGGGGAGGGGTATTACTCAGAGGGGTGGAGGAAATGGGTGAAAGGTTGATAGCTGTGGTAAACCTGTTGACGACTGTTAACGGCTGCAATGACAGACCAACATGGCTATCTACTACTATCAACTACTATGACAGACCAACACGGGTATCTACCTTTAACTGCAGTGTCTGTTGTTATTTATAAAATATTATTAAGCCTTCCACAGAAAGTAGATAAATATACATAAACTAGGGGCCTGAATATTCATGTTATAGATTGAATTAAGATATGTTTTGTGGACAATGAAAGAGAATTTAGCAATCACTTCGAGAAATTTCAGAGGAAGCAATTCATAACTGGAATTAAATAAATGAGTAAATTATCTAGTTTGCTGGTTTTCAGACCGATGGATACCTGCCTCGTGCCCTGAAGAGAATACTTATGCTCTTGTTGAATGGTGCAAATTTTAGATAATAGTTAGATAATAAATAATAGTTAGATAATAATGTATGGGAAGGCGGATGGGACGGGACTCAGAACTGAAATTAAAACCCAAAGTAGAAATATATCTATAGAACCATAATTTTTAAACACACGCACGCTATCTGATTCATTTTAAGTTCAAACCACTCTTTCTACATCCTATGACCATTTGCAATAAAGAAATACATCTTGATGTGTCAAGAGAAGCAATTGCCCATACCTTCAAAGGATGATGTCAATGGTGAAACTGTTAGATAAATTCTGTTGTGCTATTGACATCTTAATGTCACACATTCAGCTGGTATGAGATCAGTAAGGCAAACAGCTGAGTTCAGGTTAATCTCTTTGAACCTCATGGCTCAGCCAAGCCCCTCAGCCTGACATTGTAAACTGCCAGATTAACCCACCCCACCCCCCGCCTTTCTAGTTTTACAGTAAGCAAACCACCAAGAACAAAAATAAGGTAATGTAGAAATAGAAATAAAAACAACCATCATAATGACAAGTCGAGCACAGCTTGTACAATCCTACCTGCTCTGCACATATAAGTTATGGCAACCATAAATGTGCCTAAATAAATTCTACTTTATTTAGATGTTTACGGCTGCTCACTTCACACATTATTATTCTCTTAGGAACATAGGAAGCTGCTGAGTCAGACCAGTGGTCCAGCTAGCTCCATATTACCTACGTTGCCTGGCAACAACTCTTCAGGGTTTCAGATTGGCTGGACCATCTTGGAGACGCCAGGGGTTGAACCTGAGGCCTTCTGCATGCAATTCAGTGTGCTTTGCCCCTCAGTTCTGGCCCCTCCCCAAGCTCACTTATTGCAGTTATTCTGTGAACTGCCCTGAAGCCTCCGGGTAAAGAGCGATATATAAATTCAATAAGTAAACAATAAATAAAATATTGGTATTTATTGAGGTTGTTAGTGGCTTGTTAAAACGAAAAGGTCTTCAAGCAGCTTACAGCATATTTAAAAGCATAAGTAAAAATACATTGGGTATTATTCAACACAGCAGTAAGGAAAATGTTCTGTCGGTGCGGCGATTTCTTTCAGAGCAAAAGAACATTCTTCCCCTCTTCCCTCCTGCGAACTCTCTCCTCTCAATCTGTTCCCTCCAGATCAGATTTAGGGGTGGTGTTGGATGCTAGTCTGCAGCGGGAAAGTGATAGGCAAGAAGAATCACCTTCCACCATCATCTCTGATTCTTCTTTGATGGAAAATTTCCCTTCCTAATGCTGTTTTTTGGAAAGAAACAGGCACTGGGATTTTCTTGCACACCATAGTGCATAAAATGCACATTTGTTCTCAGTACCGACTGTGGTACTCCAGATATTGTTAGACTACAACTCCCATCATCTCCTATCACTGGGACATGCTGTCCCTGGCTGATGGGACTTAGAGTCCAACAATATCTGACAATATTCCGGTAAAATATCCAATCATAAGAATTGAGTTTGACATTCTCCATGGTCACAAAAGGAACATGTACCCCAGGACTTCAGAGGTGTCTTGTCACATGGTGTCTTGTCACATGGTAGAGTGGGGTGGGGGGTACGATCTCCCTAACATTCTCAGGTTTGAATATACATTTCAACATCACCCATTCAGTACATCAATTCTACCAATATGAAAGGCTTAATGCAAAGGTTTATGACCTATAAGTTCTTTGGGCAAGCAAGTATATAGATAGAGAAAACAATATTATCTAAATGTCAAACCACTCTAAAATACTTTAAAATCTAATAAATCATTTTCTTATTAGTTTGAGCTGAAAATATAAAATTACTTTCATCTTTATTTCAGTGTTATAAAAAAAGCCAGGATGACTCAAATTATGTGGCATAAGTTATTTTCACCACTGGTTTTTTTTTAAAATTTCATTTCAAATGAGATGCTTCAAATCAAATATAATTCTAATATAGCCACAACTACATTCTCACGACTTGATCCAAGATATAACCTGTGGCAGCAAACAACAATATTATTATTTATTTTAGTAACAATGTTTTCTAGGAGAATATTATTATTCACTGTGCTCTGGGTTTTTATATATAGCAGAGATCATGTCAGATCATTACCTATATTGGTGGGAGACGCAATACATTTTGGAAAGGATTGGTCTGGCTTAGAAGGAAAAGATCATATAAGAACAACTCAGCCACCAAATACTCCAGAACTCTTTTAGTGTCACTGTTCCTCAAGAGCTCTGAAAACATGTGACAACTTCTGATATGTCATTTCAATATCCCTCCCAAAAGGACTGTGGTTGAAGAAACCTTGTAAAGCCAGGTTGGAAGGTAGAGCTGTCAGTCACAAAACTGTAACACCATCCTCTCCTTCCCTTTTCCCCAGAGGGCTGGGGTTTTTCCTTCTTCTTCTTCTTCTTCTTCTTCTTCTTCTTCTTCTTCTTCTTCTTCTTCTTCTCCTTCTTCTTCTTCAAATGAAGAGCTTGAGAGGATATGTATCACTGTGGCCATCACCCTGCAAACCTATCCAGATCAATCTGGATTCAAGTTTCCGGTGCACTCATTCCACATCCTATTACATTGCTTTGTATCTGCATTGACCCAGAATACCTTTGTGTATAGGAATAACCACATGCTAGAGTCATAAAGAGCTGATTTTCACTAATTGGCCCTGATCCATTGGCTTATAGAGTAGGGATTTTGGAAATTTACATGTCAAGCATTTTATTTTATCAGTACTCAAGGGCTTTTCTTTAAAAGTGACATTTTAAAAAAGATATATTACTTTGGTAAATGAGCAAGTGCATAAGATACAAACAGAGGAAATATTTGTCTTCCTGTTTAGTGTACCATTACATGTTGTTGTTTTTTTTTAATCTAGCCACCTGCAAAAGATTATCAGAAAACTCCACGGATTCATCGGAATGCATGTAGTTTGTGGTCCAAATGAAAGAAAGCTTTCCCTTGACATTGAAATTCAGTTTCTGCAAGCTACTGAGGAAATGTCTACATGAAAATTTCTCCAGCACTCCCCTTTAGTACTTTAGCACCAAGAATGCTCCAAAAAGTAAGATATAATGTGGCAAAAAACACACACACCCCAAACCCCATACCATAGCTGTCAACCCTCCTTTTTTTTGCGGGAAACTCCCTTATTCCAATGCCGTTTCCCGCTGCTATCCCGGATTGTTGATATCCCTTAAATTTCCCGGATTTCAAAGGAAGCAGCTCCTCTCCCTCCCTGCTGGCCAGGGAGGCTCCTCAGCTGTGTTGCTCGGCTGCCAATAAGGAGTCTGAGACCGACTGGGGGCGGAGCTTGCATGCCTTGTGCATCCAGACCCTCACGCCCAACCAGACAGACAGCCTGCCTGCCGTCTACGCGCTCGCTCTTTTGCTCACCCATTCGCGCACAGCCTCTGGAGCGCAGGGTGGCAAGGCTACTTGGTGCCATTGCACCGCCCTCGCGGCATCTCTTATTTTCAAATCTGAAAGTTTGAAAAAATCCCTTATTTTCAAATCTGAAAGTTGACAGCTATGCCCCATACTCTCCTCTTACCATATATCCTGAACCACAGGGTACCTGGCAGTAAGTCCCGCTGGAGTGCACAATCCCATAGCAGATGCTAGTGCGCAGTCTAGCACATCACCAGGTCCAAAGTCCAGTCAGGCCAGCTTCCCACCTTTACAGCTGATCCAGGGGCCAGAGCACCTGGGGGTCAGTCCTGCACAAGCATAGTCCCAAACAGCTCCCTGGAACATCCAAGCCAGAGTCCAACCAACATTCCCATGTTTGTTGATTAGACACTCTGAATGATGGGCAAAGAGACTGTGTCTGCCATGACATCCGAAACATGCCAGACATTTGTGGGTTGTGGAATTTGTTGATGTGAAGTCACAAACTGGAAATGCCACAACTACCCTCAAATGTTCAGAGAAAACAGGAGAACCAAGCTCAGTTTCTCCCATTCTCAAGCACAAGCTCTTAGCAAGTTATCAAAAATCTGTTATCAATACAGCATATTATCAATACAGTGGTACCTTGGTTTGCATATGTCTTGGTTTGCATACATTTTGGATTACAAACCCATCAAACCCGGAAGTGTGTGTCCTGGTTTGCAACCTTTTTTTGGATTACAACCCATATTTTATTTTATTTTATTTTATTTTATTTTATTTGGATTACAAACAATTTTTGGGGGGAGGCCCCATTGGCGAAAGTGCGCCTTGGGTTACAACCTGTTTTGTTTTACAAACGGACCTCCAGAACTGATTATGGTTGTAAACCAAGGTACCACTGTACAGAATGCAGTATTCTTTGCAAATTTCACTAACAGAAATTGCTCTTTGTCAGGAACTCCAACCTTCTACACTTATTTGCGGCTCTAGTCCACGTGCCACAAAATGTGATACCATTTTTTTACATAGCTCTTTGTTCTAGTATTGACTCATTATCCATTTTCTCATTCTACAATTCAATGCTAGCAAAAAGGCTACCTTTGCTTCTTTACTTCAGGGTTTCCCATAGGCATCTGGTTGGCACTGTAAAAATACAATGCTGGAGTGATGGGTTATTGGCTAGATCCAGCATGCTCTTCTTATGCCACTCCTAGAACAAATATCTGTCTACTTCTCTGATGCAGTGGTATGTGGACCTAAAACGCGATTGCCAGATTTGTCAAAAATATGACCACTAATGATATTCAGTGATACAAATCATCCTGAATTCAACAGTTCAAATCCCAGTTTCAAACAGTTCAGCCCTAATCACAGAAAAATAGTAGGTGAGCTAGTATTTTATAGATCTCATCTGCTGCCATTTTCATGATCTCCAGAGTCTGAGGCTCGGAGATGATGAATGTTACTGCCCCTGGGATTTTTGAAACTCATGTGGAGTGTAGCTCATAAAATGGATGCTTCTTATGATTACTTAAAACAGACAAAGAGTCAGTTATCTGGTGTAGAGGGGTAGAAGAAGGACTATGTGGTAGCACCTCAGAACACATGGGAGAAATTACTTATTATAAAATTTATTATATTTCATTGATATAATAAAATGATTGCTTTCTAAAGACATCTGAAGGCAGCCCCATTCAGGAAAGTTTTTAATGGTTGGTGTTTTAAAAAAATATTTTGAGGGGGAGCCACCCATAGTGGCTGGGGCAACTCAGTCTGACAGGCAGCACACAGTGCTATTTATCTAGAACTCAACATGAACGCCTCCTTTGTTGTCTTAGAATGGAATTGGTGCCCACCTGAGAGGTGCCAGAACTGAGTTCCTGTGAGTCCTCTCTGAAAAAAGCCTCTTCTTCTTATTCACCTTCTCCTTCTCCTCCTTCTTCTTTTTCTATATACAATTAAATTTATATGCAATTTCTTATTGGAAAAGGCACAAATGCCAAGGCCTGCCAGCATGTCGAAGGCAAATGCTTCCTCCCCTTTTCTAATGTGTGAATCAACTATTAAGTTATCAAGCAAATCATTTTAAAATTTATTTGTAATTGTCATTGAACAATTGTGCATATCCTTAAGGGGGGGGGGACAAATAAAAGAACACTCATCTATAATTTTGGTTGGAGAATATTTTTGTATAAAGTATTAAAAAAAATTTTCCGGGTCATGTTAATCTAACTTGTCAAGCCTAGAAACTTATGCCGTATCAAGTATATCCATAATGGAATTGCAGAGTTTCAAATGTATATATATGTGTGGTTGTTTGCTATGGAGATAGTTTATTCCCCATAAAATAAAGAAACAATATTAAGCGTGCTAAATCAATGTTCCTATTAAGCTAGCAACAAATAACAGTGTGGTTAGCTGTAAAAGAACCCAACTTTCCCTCTAAAACTTGTTGCTTGGATCTATAACTCCTCATTGCATCATTTCAAGCTAGAACCCGTTGTCTCTTTATGAATGCCATAGCACTTTGTTAAATAAAATTACTTGCGCACCATGAATGTCTACATCTGGAGAAGCTTTTATTTTCCCATCACAAAGCAAGCCATTTTAATGAGCCACATCTTAACAAACTGAACTAAAACACAGCAGGACCTGACACTCAGAAAAAAAGGATGCAGAGGTTTTCATTTGTATGCCACAACCCTCCAGCCTGCAAAATATCATCAAACACCAAACAGTAATACTGCATGAATTAAGGCATCTGTATCGAAAGCTGTCCATTAAACAGTACAGAATGCAGGCACGCTAATAATAAGCCCATCAATCATGCATATATCATCAAGTGCAAACTGGTTTTGTCAATATAGTAATTCAGCAGTGGATTGGATTGAAGTCCTGAGTGAACCACTCCAAAACTTATACCCCTTTTTATTACATTTCTTTAGTTCAGTGATTCCTTTTTTAACATGACTTTTGGGAGGTTTAGCCCGCTTGCTTGTTGCAGAACCCCTTTTTAATTCTTCTAACACAGGCATGGGGAGTCTGTGGCCCTCCAGTTATTGCAGGACAACCACTCCCATCAGCCCCAGCCAGCACAGCCAATGTTCAAGGATGCTGGGACTTATTGTCCCATGGTGACTGCAGGGTCACAAACTCCTCATCTCTCTTCTACTGACACCCCACTGGGCAGCCTCAAACTCCCAGGACAGTCACAAGTCTTTGGCCTCTTTGGCCTAGTTGGCTGGCAGGCCGTTGAAGTATAAATGCCCCCTTGGTTAGCCTGCAACACCTGGAGAAGCTAGCAGCTGCTGGAATCCAGATAAGGAGACAACCGCCTCTTCAGACCTGGGCGAGATCATGCTTTGTAAACCTATAAATGCTTTCTTTCTGGAGTGCCTTTTGGCTCCGCCTTTTTGGAAGGATCCAACTGAGCCACTATTGCTATAGCAATAAAGACCTCCTGGACCTTTCCACGCATCATGTATCCTTCTTGGCTTTGGGAAATGGTGAAAATGGACATTGTCTGGTAACACTATCACCTTCATCTCCTTTTATGGTCACATAGGTTCCTTGTTTTGGAAGAACAGTTACATCACGCAAAAGTACATTTGACAACAGCATCGCTGTCCCACACCTCTCTGATGATTTCACAGTTCTCCCTTGCCTTTTCTGTTCAGGAATGGGGTGTGCTGCTGATGGACATGAAGATTTAGGTTGTACCAACCAAAGCCGTATTTAATTTTTATGGGAAAGGAGCAGGCCAGTACACTACGGCCTGCATGACTGAAGGAAAATCAGTACATGTTCTTTTGAGTTAAAACAGGCTGTTACTGCTTTTGATAAATGCAATGTTCTCTTAAGGCATAGCCCTTTAGAGAGTCAAATTGGGCAAGAAAGAACACCGTAAGGGTTGGCCTATATATTAGAGCTGTGCAAGGCTTCAGATGAGGCATGGTTCTGAAGTGAATGTCCCTCCTTTGAAGATATTCAGACCACCAGGGAATCTGAGGCAACTCAGTCCAAAGCAGACCAGGCAAAACAAGCTTAAGAACCTCAGGGTGGTGTCTTTTAACTTTTTCTGGCCAATTTGATACACTTTGGAACCTCTAGTAAGAGAAGAGAGCTGAGAGGATGTGTTTCTGTAGCTGACAGCATTAGCTTTTAATTCTGGGTTAGCAGAGTTTGTAACCTGAAGCGTATGTAACCCGAGGTACCACTGTACCAGGAATCTGCTTTATTTTTATTTTGCTTCCAATCACAATGCTTTTGAAAGGGATGTGGGAGGGAAAATATCAGATAGAGCCTGACTTGCAGTGGCGGCAACAACAGGCCCCTGTGGCTCCAGAACCATGCCTGTCCACATACTCACATGGGTTGGTGGGGAAGACAGGTGTTTCCAGGAAACCTTGGCCAGGTCCTGCCGCACCTAGCTGCAAACTGCCCAGTATACCAGTGGGTTTCCCACCTCCACCTGCTCTTACCAGGTAGTATGCCACTGAGTTGCCTGTGGTATCACGATGGCCAGGTTGGATGCCCCAAGACCCATCAGGCAGGTAGGAGCAGGAACTGAGGTAACAGGGGAAGGGCACACACATTCATAGGTGGCAGACTGTTGCTGTTCCTGCTCTTGCCATCGTACCAGGAAGGAAAGAATATATTATAGATCAAAGGCGGCTACATCCACAGTTAAGAAGAGTTGGGCTTCTTGGCTTTGAAATGAAGAGCAAAGGAATCAGACTGCCTCTCAGGGCCATAGCTCTGAGGGCTTTAAAAACTGTTGTTGCTTTTTTTAATGATAGTGCTTGGTGCACGTTATAACACTAAGTTTACATTTTGGTTGAAGCCTTTCTGAGGTTTTTTTTTGTGTGTGTGTGTGTTGTTCATATTATCTAGCACCTCTGAGAAGCATTTTTCATCGAAGGAGTTTTTCTTTGTGGAGCACACAGGCCAAGTGTCCCCCCAAGTGGCGCTGTTGTTTGCCTGTCAGCAGAAGTATCTCTGGAGCCCGGTTCTTCACAGTATTATACAATTAGTCTACAAGATGGATCATACTGCCATATTGCTGCAACCTGGGATCGTGCTTGCTCAAGCGCTGTACACCGAGTTTATAATTCAGTTTGAATCTTTGCTTTCCTCTAATATCTACATAAGAATAATTCCAGACTATTAGAACAACTCTTCCAAATTTCATGTACCACTCCCATTCAACCAAGAGGTAACTTTCTTATTGACTAAGCCTTCTTGGGGCATAGTTCCTTTCTCTGCACCAACACTGCAAAGCAGAGAGTCTCTAAATACTCTTCAGAAATACCTGAGAATTTGACTGAAGTTCATGTTTCCAGGTGAAGCTAAACTTCTACATGGTGCACCTTATACTGTACCACTTGAACCCCAGAGCGCATCATTTTCATAAAACTATTGCTGCAAAAAAAGCACCTAATAAAATATACTGTTGGCAAAGCAAAAGTGGTACAGAGGGCATGATGAGCACATGGAGAAGCTTTAACTATCGGTGCCATATTTTGAGGTCCATGATAGGGATGGATAAAACTATTGGTTTCTCATTTTCCCACTATTAAATTTAGTTTTCCCCATTTCCACATAAGTTTGTAATTTCAGTGCGATTTTCTCCTAGTAAACACATTTTTGTATGCCATTTTGCTTAATACACACACACACACACACACACACACACACACACTATACCCTGATATATGCATTTTTGTACACATTACTTGGCCAGGGTGCTTCACTGCACATTTTGAACAATGGCTCTGTTTTTGTTCACACATTGTTTCAGAAAGTACGAGTTAGGTAGGTTGGCCTTTAAATGCAAAATGAATCAAATTCCTCTGCAACCCCTAGTTCATGCTATAGGAAAAAATTAATGGTTTACATCATTTCAGAAATATCTTAAGAAAAAGTGCTATTAATCTGGATATACTTGATTATGATTACGCATACCATGCAGCATTTCTCATTTTACAATCACTCAATGTATGTGTCATATATGTAGTGTCATTTTATATATATCCATTTCAATCTCATTTTTATAGTGGAAGAACAACATCCATCTTGAATTCAGATCCCCAAAGTTACAAAAGCAGCCTTCATTCCACTAAGGTATAAGTTAGAAAAAAGCATCTAGATTTTGAGAGTTGTCAAAGATAAATTTGCACTCACTGGCTTGAGTTTTCCACTATAAAACAAGTGCTATTACTATGTTGCTTTTATTTCTTTGTGTTTTCCAAAGCAGATGTATGCATTCACAGTCTGCCACACCTTGCAGATGGTCAGGCAAATCTCCTGCTACCCATTTAAAGAAAAATTTAAATTTAGAAAGGTGAGAATATTCACAAATCATAAAAGAAAAAAACATGTTGGGGGAAAAGTTCTCCCCCCACCCAATAGTTTTCTATAAAATATAATAACATAGTCTTCCTATATTTTACCTGTCAAAGTCAAAACAGGCTGTTTATAATCATCTATTGTAAAAGCAAATCTAGTGAACATTTGCTGTCCTGAGAACAGTGTTGCCAAACTTTTATCACCAAGCCTTCCTTCAGAGCACAAAGGAAGAACCTGTCAGCCTACAAGTAGTGTTGGTCCCTTCCTTACTATTTCCTTCCACCAGTCTCTGGCTACAAAAAGTCACCACTATGTTTGTGCTCTGTCTACCTGGAAATGAACTAATCAAGTCTTCCATCTTACTGGTTCATCTAGGTGGAAATGCAATTCTAAAAGTTTATTCTGGAGGCTATATTTCCCTTCTGTAGTCATCACTTCATGTACATTTTCTTACTTTTTCCTCACAAATAGTAGCCTTCTTCAGGGTTCATGAGACAGGAAGAATGGGGGGACACAGTGGTACTTCCCTCGAGGTCATGAGCATCACTGTAGCAGCCTGTCGACATTCACACATTCAGCATGATGCCTGCGAAAGGACATCTCCATGTGTTCAGCTGAACATCTTATAACACCCCCCATATATCATCAGGACCCCTGATTGCACAAGGAAACATATCATATATTCAACATAGCATCTCCCTCAGGGTTGGCCTACCCATAAGGCAGGCTGAGGCAACAGCCTCCGGAAGAAGAACCCCAAGCGAGGCACTCCTGTGAATGCTCTGTCTGCCCCGTTGCTGCTGGAGAAGCGGCAGTGGTAGCTTCTGGCAAGATTTTGCAAAATCCCAGCAAAATCTCAAGATCTCATTTACTCGATGAGATCTACTGCCACTGCTTTGTAGGTGTTGCCACATAATCCAGGTTAGGGGGGCTTAGGCGGGGCAGCCGCAGAAGCGGCGGGAGGCAGCAGAGGGCCCACGGGTACCCACAGCTCGGCGGCCACGGCTGCTGCAGGTGGCGCACAGAGGAGGCAGCCACTGCAGGCAGAGCGTGGAGGTGGCTGTGGATGGGGGTGGGGGCAGGGGCCGGGCACCCATGGGCACACACAGCAATTATTTTGGGGTGCCTGGGCCCCTGAGCCCCCTGGAGATGGTGTGCCTGATTGCAGTGATGTGGGCTAGAAACAAAGCAGCAAAGAGAGAGAGAGAGGGAGAGGGAGAGGGAGGGAGGGAGGGAGGGAGGGAGGGAGAGCTGTGCCAGACCTTTCCTACAATTCAAGGCTGCAGCTTTGGGAGAAACAAGACCCTTTTGGGGTATTAATGCTGTGAACCCCTCCATCGTATACTCAGGCTGTATATATGTGTAAATAAGTCATATACCATAAAGATACCACAGTCTCCGCTGTGCATCATTCCAAGAGGAAACAGAAACCCTGGGTAAGTGCCTTGAACCCCTGGAATCTCGCACCACTCAGAGATTGGGGTGGCGTACAAAAATAGGTTTAGCGTAATGTGCATTGGTTGTCACCAATAACATCAGACTGACTGGATGATAATATGTTTAGGGGAGGGGATTGTGCTAGCAACTGGTGCTTTTCTATGCTTCAAAATGGCCACCAGGAGTTTGGGTGTATTGATGTTCCAGATAATGCCTGGCTGCATATCTATAGCTACAGCTATATCCTGCCAATGGTCAGAGTTCATGGGGGCTTCTGTGGGTGAGGTATCTTCTTGATTGCTCTTTTCCTTAAGCAACCAAGGGTGGAAACTGATGTGTCTCTCAGTATTTAGCCCAAAATCATGCCACTAGTAATCTGTCAGAAGTATTCACATGAAGGAAAATATTAAGAGGGTTCTGCTAGATTACCTTCAGGAACATTTGAACTGTATAGCACACAACCCTTTATGTAAACTAAGGAATTCGAGTCTGTTTTTCTCATATCAGACATCATTGCCAGTCCTTACAAAACAAAAAACCACACACACAAACACAGAGTGAATTTCAAGGCTGGGATTCTGATTATGATGATGATTTAATAAACCAATTATTTTGCTTTGAATCATCTCCGTTGTTCTAGGCTGGACATGAAACATTAGGTTGAGCTCCACCTCCTCTAGGTCATCTCCAGGTCAACAGATTAGAGAAGTCAGTAGAAGAATGAAGACAGTATACTCCAACTGCAGGGCAATATGACCCAGTTATTAATCTGTCTGATGGCAGCATTTGAACAATGACAGTCATCTGTCAGAAAGCAGAAGGGGGCGCCTCATTAACACGCCACTCACCTGCCCTAAGGTACAACTCTCTTATAATAATATCTATCATTCACCTCCAAGGTGTTGCTTCTTTTTTTCTCGCTACATGAAATAACAGACACTCCATTTCCTGTCTCCCACTCCCTTATGTTGCGGCTCACTCAACCTACATTGCCTACCCGAGACATTTTTATTTTTTTTTTCAGAATGGGAAGAAGGAAAACAATACAAAGGAAGCAACCTTTTTTTTAAAAAAAACATAGCACAGAAACTTTGATGTGGACAGTGGGCTGGACAAAGGGATCTGTTGGTCACCACATCCAGCCCTCGCCACTAAGAGTTCAGCCAGGCAGTGTCAACCAAATTACGGTGCACCCAAAACATAGAAAATATAAGTCAATAAAGGTGTTCACCAGACTTCCCCAATCTGGGGTGCTCAAGACGTTTTGAACTACAATTCCCATCTGCCCCAGTCAGCAACATCTGGAAGCCACCAAGTTGGCTCTCCCCCTGGCATAATCAAGGCTAAATGATGGGGATCAGTGGTCCATTTTGGTATACAGCAACTTTCTATGTGCATTAATTGATGGGTCCCTGATCCCACAGTTCAGGAAGATTGATGTTGCTGCTTTTACTCTTGAGGCAAGAACATGTTACTTCCGAGCACTGAGTCCTCTTTCTTTCAACATGTAGCTTTTCAGTGGGAAGGGTTCACAGGGTTATGGGCAAAACAGAGCACTGTAAAAGGCCCTAATTTTTTTTAAATTTGGTTGAAGAAATGTAATCAGAGTCACACAGACACACAAAGTAAAGGCACGATTGACAGAAGGAATCCATGTCAGGGCAAAGATTGACGTGAGTCAGATTGGTGGTTTATACTTGTGTTCAGTCAGTGCTTTATCCTAAACACTGCTCTTCTCTGCACATGTAACCTATTTAAGATCCATGTGTATTTTAAAAGCATCCCTGCCAATTCCACATTGTAATTAACTGGCTATTGTTCCTGTGTCACAATGACTCTACTATTTGAAATTTTCTTTGGGGGGGGAAACAACAAGTCAATTATGATTCATGGGTCTGATGCCACCAGCCAAGAAGTAAAATCTTCTTTAGCTAGAACAGGAAGGGGAGGCTATGCTCTTAGTTTTGAAGGCTGTTTGCTCTCCATCCATCGTCTGTATGAAATTTAGATAGACCTGGTTGTCAAAGCACAGCAGCGACATTTTATTATCATTACCATTTAGTAGATAAAGAGAGCTGTCTTAAACTGAGTCAGAGCATTGCTACATTTAGCTTTGCACTACATTCATTTGTTGGCATAACTTCCTTTGGATTTGTTTTCCATGTTGAAAAATGGTTATTAATAATATCCCCACCCATTAAAAATATTATTGCTTCCCCATATTTCAAAGAAAAAAGAATGGGGTTCACCATCCTCCCCCAAAGCAGCACACTACAGATAGTTTGGGCTACAGCAAAGGTCTCAATTGCAGCCTTGTGTGTCCAGAGTTGATGGGGACAAAGGTTGCATGTGTGGCCCTAATGCTGTCGCCATTTGAGGATATTGCACCTAAACTAAAAAGAGATAATATTTTTCAGTCTCAAATGCCCATAGTACAATAAAGCTAAGTGGTTTTTGGCCTCTGTCTAGCACCCCCAGCTTTGAAGATCCAGGTGATGCATAAGGATTAAGACCCTGAACCTAGATATCAAAGGATGCCCAATCAAAGTTTCCCCTCCCAATTCTGTCTGTGTTACAAAGACAGGATTCTTTGATGTACTGTCCTTAATTAAGCAAAGGCCATCTTATAACTTGCTCCTTTCATTTTCTTCAAAATAACTTTCATTCTTTTGTTCTCTATTAACTCACCTCCCGCACATAATAGACCAATTTTGCCCTTTCCCCTTAACTTTCAATATACTGCTTAAACATTGTCCTCTCTGGAGTCCCGACCCATCCCATTGTCCAACTTGAAAGAAGCATATTGTGAAAAGATGCTTTCGGTCTTTTCCTGCTACCACTTCACCTTTACAAGGTGGGCATGGAATCCTAAAATGGTGGCAATGTGGCATTAACTATCTTTTTTCTTAAATAACTTGTTTGACAAGATATTGGAGGAAACGTGGTCTTTATTCCACAAACAAGGATTTTGAAAGACCCAGCAGAAGATCTGAAATGATTTCCCTTAAGCAAGGGTGAGGAACCATCTAATGAATGTTGGGAGATTCAGGACAGACAAAAGGAAGAACCTCTCAGTGCACAGGTAAACTATGGCCTTCATGCAACAAGATGTTGTGACAGTCACCAACTCACGTGGCTCTAAAAAGGGATTAGACAAATTCATTGAGAAGAAAGCCATCAGTACCTATTAGCAGAGATGGAGGACAAATTCAATTCAGCAAGTAAAATCTAGCAAACGCACACTTTCAGAAACAATATGCAAACTGAAACACACCTATCATTTGAAATTTGCACATCTGAAGTCTGCGATATGTACAATGTTTATAAAAAAAGAGTGTGCATAAAACTAAAGAAAGTCATGAAAATAAGATTAAAATGCATAGTATTTGGGGAAATTGCTTGCAAAAATGTGCACGTTAGTCAAAACCACATATAAACATGTGTTTATTTGGATAAATTCATACTAAAATGCCTGTGAAGTTTTATGAGGATTTTTTTTTTAAATCATCAATTGCTGTACAATGTGGAGAACTGAATTTAAGACTGAGAAACTGAAAGAACTGAGATTGACATCCTTCCCTCCCTCCCTACTAGTCAACATAGTTGTATAACATCTCCAGGATCAGATGCAGCATGCCTCTGGATACCACTTGCAATAAAGGGCTATTGCCCTCATGTTGTGCTTTCAAGATCCCCATAGACACCTGACTGGTCACTTTGGAAAGCAGGCTGGTTGAGAAAATCTAGCCAAGAGTTTGAGCCAGCATGGCTCTTCTTCTGATCTTTTGTTCTTATTCTCTCCTTTCCCAAAAAAAGATTGTTCTTTATAAAGTGTAAAATGGATGGGAACATATACTTTCAAACAAGTTATCAGGCAGTTTTGTCTTTAAAATGATCTTGTGCAGTACCAATAACTGTGAACCACCCTGGTATCTGAAGAAGTGTGCATGCACACGAAAGCTCATACCAAGAACAAACTTAGTTGGTCTCTAAGGTGCTACTGGAAGGAATTTTTTTATTTTATTTTGTTTTGTGAACCACCCTGTGATCATCAGATGAAGGGCTGTGTGTGTGTATGCATGTGTGTGTGTGTGTGTGTGTGTGTAATAAATAAATAGTAGAACCAACTTTCCAGTTTTATGCCCAGTTTAGGTTTTGGGTTGGTTTTAAATGTCCTAGGAACATAATACGGACTTTTCAAATATCCACTGTAAGATGTACTATTCACATGATGAATGATGATCAAACTACTTTATTTAGAACAAACCACAATATGCTTTCAGCACGAGAAGAAACCTGCTCTTCCACTGTCTCAGGTCCTACTTCTTGGGCAACTGGCTTTACCACTTGCCTTTAAAGGAGGCCACTGTTACAATTGCTCGCAATTGTTCACATTTAAAGGTGAGCATTCCCATTACATATCCTCCAAAGCATTACATGAGCTGAAACAGAGCCATCCTTTCATATTTATACTTCTCTGAATTTTGCAATGCAGTAATGCATACAAAAATGCACATACTAAGGCAGAACGTGCATGTAATGTTTAGATTTGTGAGGATGACACACAAAAGCACATTATAATAGGGAAAATTGCTTTGTAGAAATGTGTACATTAGGGGGAAAATGCATCCACGTGTATGTAGAATAAATCTGCATGAAATTCAGATGATTTTTCATGAGGACTTTTTTTTTAATGCAAACTGATGTGGAAATGTAGAGAACCAAATGTGGAGACTTGAAAAATTAGAAACTGAGGGAAACCAAAATTGCCTGATTCTCCCATTTCCTAATACCACACCATGGCATTAGAAAACAATAGGTCATTGTTCCCTTACCACTTCCACTACCACAGTTGCAGAAAATTCTACCCATGAATACAATGTTAATGATGCAACACTCATTAACTCTTTCATTTGGAGAGCAAATCAGATATTTATTTAAACTGAGATTGCCCCAATCCCCATTTTATTTGCTTGGTATTTTATTTATTATCCTGTCTTATAAATTTTCTTTGATTATTTGTAGCTTGTGTCTTTTGTGAACAGATGCTCTCTCTCTCTCTCTCTCTCTCTCTCTCTCTCTCTCTCTCTCACACACACACACACACACGGCATGTGCAAATGCACACATACCCAGTCTATATAATTGCTGAGGCTTTCCAAATGGATGCAGGCAAGTGAATACCCGCCTATTGCTCTGTCAAATGTGACTTGGTAGGAAAGCTATTGGGTTTATAGAAGAGACAAACATTTCAGGCACGCCATTCTGGGGTAATGAAGCATGGCAACAAAATATACCTGTGCAACATTTGATAAAGATGAGCTGACATGCCAGTCCAAATAGGTTCTTTTGTGTGTCTGCACGTGTCTACCATCATTGCTTTCATCTTAAAACAGGAAGGGAGCAATAGAAGCAGCAGCTGGCAGGAACCACCAGAGAAAAAGAGCAGCTCAGTCACACAATTAAATGATTTTTACCTCTGGCCTTTATTTCAATCCCTCCCTCCCTCCCTGCATCTTGTTTTTAATTGTTATGTGTTTCTTCCTCTCCAATGCAAAGAAACCTGCGACTTCCATTTTTCTTTCTTCTTGTGTTCTAATTCTGTCTGGAAAGCTACAGAATGAGACAATAGAGAAAATCCCGGGGGGGGGGGTTGGTGATGGGGAGGAGAGAGGTTAAGCTTTGGATCTTTAACTTAAAATGCCTCTGGGCAGGGCCAAGGTAGGGAAGAGGACTAAATAGCAGGGGAAGGTAATAGTCCTTGCTGCTGCATGTTAGGCACAATTCAAACAACAACAACAACTACAGATACTACACCAGGCAGTAAGAAGGCAAAAAATTCCCTGCATGCTTTTATTTGCAGAGGTGTAAGTCCTTGCTTTCTATCCTTCAGGAGAATGGTAGTATATAATCAGGACTCTAAGTGACTACTGGGGGGTGCAGGATATGACCCCCTTTGTGCTGATTCCTGAGAAAGCAAAGTTGAACATTCAGAACAACAGTATGTTTGGTGTGTATGTATAACACAGGTAATGTTTTCACCCCTCAAACCAAAAAAAGGAGTGATTTCTTAGCCTGAGGAATCTAATATTTTATGTATAGGTAATAGTAAATCTCTAGCTAGCAAAAAATAAAGGTAAAAATACAATAAGCTCAAGACAATTTACATGAATATTGTACACTGAATATTTGGTGCATTGAACCAAAGCAAGTGGAACTGCTACTCTAAGGTTGAACTACTGGGGTGGCTCAGGACTTTATGGCTGCCATGATGACCATGGTGCTGTCCCAACATGTCATCGGCCCAACAGATGTGGCAGGTCACACTGTGGACCTTGTTTTCTTGGCCCGGCAGGCAGAAAGTGATCTGAAAGTGGGAGGTCTTGACATCATTCCCTTGTCATGGTCAGATCACTCCTGCTTGGCTCCCTGGTATACTCCAGGGCTTAAGGCAGGCATAGGCAAACTCAGCCCGCCAGATGTTTTGGGACTACAACTCCCATCATCCCTAGCTAACAGGATCAGTGGTCAGGGATGGCGGGAATTGTAGTCTAAAAACATCTGGAGGACCGAGTTTGCCTATGCCTGGCTTAAGGCAAGGAAACAAGCTAGGAGATGGCTTGAATGTGAGTGGAGGAAAACTCCTGCCAGATGCAATTGAACACAGGTGAGGGCTCATCATTGATCCTCATTCTGCCATCCGGCAGAGCTTCTCTGGGTAGTGTGTGGCCTCTTACACTTGCTCTGGACCTCGGAAGACTAAGCCAGCTGCTTTTTTGCTTGTGTTTATAACTTCATTCTAACAAGATTCCCAGTACCTCAACCTTACAGTTGTAAGTTTCAAACCAAAGTGGATTGCATAGATTTTAGATTAGACAAAGTCCAGTTAACCCAAACTGATGCACAGAGACTGTGTGAAAACAAACAGCAGGGTCTACTCATGTCTTGCAAAGCTTTTATTGCCTCATCTGACAAATGCTGCACTTCGGATATTAATCGTTTTATGCGTCTGAGGAATTGCATTATTAGTTTTTGATAAATCATGCATAAGATAACCTTAAGTATTGGAGTTTTAAATGTTAAAATGAAGATTTAGAATAGGAAAAAGACATAGCAGGGAGGTTACTGTCAAGAATACTCCTTAAACATCTTTTTAATGCCCCTAATAGCAGCAAGATTTGAGGAGGGTGGATCTGTGTCTTTTATTTTTAGTTTGAATCTTTAAATTACCGGTAGCTCTAAAGAATCATTTCAAATGTGCTGAAACAACATGGCATTTCAACAAACTGCTAGTAATGGAAAATAACTACAATGGGACCTCAACTTACGAGCGATTCGACTTACGTGTTTTTCGACTTGCGAATGACTTCCGGGAGAAACAAAATGGCCACCGCAACCGAATTTTTCGACTTACGAATGGAAGTCGCGGCCGCTTTAATAGGATTTTTTCGACTTACGAATTTTCGACTTACGAATTTTTGACTTACGAATTTTTTCACTCAATGCATTCCTATGGGGATTCGACTTACGAATGTTTTTGACTTACGAAAATTGCGTCGGAACGCATTATCGTTGTAAGTCGAGGTCCCATTGTAGATAGGTAAGAGTTTAGCTAGTTGTGATGCAAAATTTAAAGTTTGTCCAAGTAGCATTAGGATATAGACCTGTTTTGCTCATGATTTGGTTGCATGAAAGAAACCATGAGCCCGGGTTCTGACCAAATGCTAAGCAAAACCATGGCTTAGATTCCAACCACATGGCAGGAGCAGGATAAGAGCAAAGCAACTGTGATTTTTGCCCTATGCGCCAGCATGCTGCAGATTTGCCTTTAAACCACAGCTTAAGCATTTCATAGTCATCTTTAAACGTAGCTTAACTATGGTTTGAAGTGATGTGTGGATACTGCTGCTGTGAAGACAATACTTATCAAGATGGACTAATGGCCTGACTCAGTAAAAGGCAGCTTCCTATGTTCCCAGCATAGCTGACCACAAAGTGAAGCAGTCGGCTGATTGCTGCATGTCATGGCCAGATCAATTTCCAGCATGTGATGAGGATCATAAATCTCACAGAGATCAATGGAATTTAATTCTAAGCAAATGTAGAAAGGATTTCCAGCGGTGGCTACAATTTAACAAATTGATGTATGGGCATGCACCAGACTTTTTCTGACAACTTTTTAGTCAGCAGCTCCCTCTCTAAACAATGCTGTTTTAACACTGGAACCATTTTAGAGGCGAACTTTGAGAGGGGCTATTTTGGTGCGAGGAAGAAGGCTGAACAGGAGCTGCATTTAAAAGTTGAGTGCATGACCAAATTCAGCATGTGTGTGCCTTAGATTGCAAGTAGGACTGGAGGTGGGGATTGATTCAGTTCACAAGTAAAGGAGAACTGACTTAATTCACACTTTCTGAAACAATAGCAGAACTGAAACACAACAATCCTTTGAAAATTGCAATGCTCTAAATGTACTGCAGTTCTCCAGCTGACTAATGTGTACTAAAATGCATATACTGGGCAAGCGTGTGCACAAAAATGCATACATTAGTTTAAAATACCTATTAAAATGCATTATATTAGGGGAAATCACTTTGCAAAAATGTGTATATTAGGGAAAACTGCATAAGAACTTGTGTGTACTGGCAGAAACTCCCATAAAAAATGCTGGTGAATTTTCATGAGGCCTTTAAAAACACAAAAACAAATCACAAACTGTATGAAGAACTGAAGCCTGGAAAACAGAAACTGCCAGAACCTGAAATGGACAAATTTGCCCATCCCTAATTGCAGCGAATATGACAATGCATTTTAAAGTGCAGAAGGAGATTCCAAGCCTTCTCTGGTATAAAATTAAATGCTTTTTTCCAAAATGGAGTCATTTTTAGCCTTCGTATATGTTTGGAGAGGGAAAAGCAAGCTGTACGTGTGTTATACTTTTCCACCACTTTCTTTAGGTTTTCACCTGGGGGGGGGGGGAGTGATGAAGCTTCAGCTGCTCTGTTTCCAGCATCCCTGAATTTCCACAACTAGTTAGCTAAAGATTTCTAAAAGTCTGCTTGTGGTGGTTCAATCTTTGCAGACCAGAAACAGGGTTAAGATGATCAAGGTATGCCATCACTTGAAGGCACTTAGGTGTACCTTTTGTGCAATAATTCAGAGGTAAGTACTGTATTTCCCTGACTCCTGATACTGTTAGCCCCATACATAATGGGTTGCAACACACTGCTGCTTGAGCAGCAGAATGTCCCACTCCTTTCCTCCCCCTTGACACACACACCATCAAAATCTGCTCCAAAGGGTTGGGGGCATTCTGGAGCAGACTACGGTGCAGAAAGAAGGAGGAAGGGCATGATAAATAGGTTATTTGACCCAGTGGAGGATTTTATCAGCAAAACAGGGTTGAAGGCAATTTTCACAAATTCCCCATCACCATGAAGCCCCCATTCTGCTCCCATGGTGTTCCAAGGAGTCCTCCAACCAGGCAGGGGCGGCAAGATTGTAGCCACTCCTTCCCTACCTGCAGTGAACCAAAAGAATGCAGTGAATGCAGAATGCAGAGTCCAAATACCATATGGTATTTCCATATAACAGAGATTATTGAGTTTGTACGATGTTGCTTTGAAAGCGGCTTGTATGGGAGGGGGAAAAATTTAAGAGAGATTATTCCTATTTTTGTTAGTCTTCTTTTTTAGATTTCTGTTGTCATGACATTCTTTATGGACATGTTGCTTCAGACCACAGAGAACCAAATAAAAAGCACCGTGCACTTCTTATCCAAACTTTATAGAAATCATTTCCCCCCCTTTGGTATACGTGTGTGTGCTTTTCTGTTTGTGTGTTAATCATCAGATGTATAGCCTATCAATAGAAGGACAAACAGGGACAAGGTCAGAGGAAAATATTCTTTAGAATAGCTTCTAAGCAGGCAGTGGAATTAGGACTGATTTATGAATGTATTTTCACAATTTACTTGGAAATTTGTAATGTCTCTGCAGCTTGGCAAGAAAAAAAGAGGTGAGGGTAATGTGAAGGAATGCTTCTATTCCACTTTATTGTAAAATTATCCCATGTTACCTGCTCTAATCCCCTGAAAACAAATTAAATCCTCACTAAGCTGACTTTAAATCAATAGTTTCATTTAAGAATAGTGTGACTTAATAAAAATAAAAAACTAACTGGTCCAGCCAATTTAAGAGGGAAATAAATCATTGCCCACGGAAAGAAACAGATTTGACTTGTATATGGGCCATAGTTTTGTTGAGGGGGATGAGCCGGCTGTCGGAATTTGCTAAGCGTATATTACAAATCTCCACAGCCGTATTCCAAAAATTTGTTCGTTTGTATATGCAGGGTGGTGGTGAGGGACAAAAGGAAGAATGCTATGAACTGGGAAGTGTAATGAACGTTGAAACAATTATTTGATAATGCATGATATCCGATAGAAGGATGGATGGGTGGATACACAGATGCACACGGGCACCTGGGACTCAATGAAATAGTTCTCTAGCTCACACATGCCCAGTATATAGTGCAAAATAGGGCATGCCCTACATGTGGTTTGCCTTGGACACTTCCTTCTCTAGGGCTTCCCTTGAACTTTGGAAATTAGGGGCCATGTTCCCTTAAAGGTAGGACCTCAGTCATCTTGGGGCACTTTGTCAGCTTCCACTGAGGTCCAGGAGGCCATTCTCATCACTCGCTTGGGGTGGATGGATTGGAACAAACTGATCATAGGCCCCGACAGCCACAAATCAGTCAAGCAGTATGCAGAAGACATCTGCAGAGCAACCAGAAAGACAGCCCAACCCTCTGCTGCAGCTGGGAGCAACAAGCAAAGTGTGTGTGTGCATGACTGCTCCCAAGCCAGGAGACATTAATAGTTAGGAAAGGAAGGAGGGAGGGAGAAGTAGGGATAGGTGTGGGGGACAGCATCGTGGAAATAGAAAGGAAACACTAGAGGGAGGAAGTCAGGAAACCACGGGAGAAGCAGACAGGATAGAAAGCAGAATGGGAGACATGTGGAAGGAAGCGACAGGAAACTGAAAGAGAAGCCAAGAATAGAGATACCTGGGAAACTGGACCTCGCTAGACAAAGCCAGAGAATACCAGAGGACTCTGAGAAAGACCAGTCATTCCAGGAGGAAGACAGAGCCAGCTGCAATGATCCTGCCCTAAGCCCTTCAGAGTACTTTCCAGTGTCTCAGCCATCAGACTTCACTGCAACCACCACCTGCCAGGCCCCACCTGCAAGTATCCTTGCTGCCAGGGGTACTTTGGTCAAGCCTTTGTTGCACGTCAGACAGCATTATTTGAGATCCAGTAGCCAGGCCAGGTTGATATAGGCTCTTTTCCTTTAACCAGTGATTGCATATACTGACCTTGACATCTTCTGCTGGGGGAAAAAGCATTGGATCTACCTTGGACAGCCTTCTTCCTCCAGCAGGAAGTAGAAATGCCTGACTGGTGTTACTGCAGTGAAAGCATCGTCTGCTTTCTGACTATGTTTTGTTTGTCTACAAATCTCCACACCTGGCCAATCAGAAGAAAGTTGTTATTGTACGAGGAGGCTGAAATAAATAGGCAAGATGCAAGGAGCACTTTATTATTTACAATTTAGGAACTTATGATCTGCAGACGCAATATTCCAAAACAGCTGTCAGGCTCCTGAATCCGTTGTAACTGGTTGAAGAAAGAGTGGTTTTACTCAACTCAACTCAACACCTTTATTGGCATATAGAGTGGTTTTAATTCCACCTCTCCCCTTCAGGAGAGGAGGTAGGCCTTCCTGACTCACACCCAGTCAGTGACCCACAACTCCGAGTGAGTGACACAGGTTATCCTCAAGAGTGAGCCATACCTTGCCCCACGGGTCCCCCAGTCCTGTGTGCAGCTCTCCAAAATCACTATTCACCTGGAAAGTACCTCAGGATATTCACCATTTGTGACAACCTGTTCCCTTCTTCCACATACATACCTGCCAAGTGACCAATCCAAGCAACCTATTTAACTAGGCTCCCACCTCTAACTGCTGCCATCCTGATTTACATCATAGAGTAGACAAAAAAGAAAATCCCCTCTACCAGAGGTGTCTTCCTTCCCTTCTTCTGGTCCCACCACAAACTTGCTTCTGTCTGGACCTCTTCTGAAGCAGACACTTGAGCAATATTATTGTGCCTGCTCCTCAGCCTGTGGATCAGGTGTGCTGAGGATGTTATCTAGACTCCAGATCTTGGCTTGCTATCATGGGATCCATTTTAATGAGCTCTCCCAAGTTGCTCCAGCTCAGATTACAGCATGGACACAAGCCATCTGACACCTTGCCTACTGGAAGTTTGCCCAGTCAACCTCTGTGGCTGCTCCTCCCTTAATAATGGCTCATCCCATCATAGAAAATCAGTGTACGTGTGGCGAGAAAAATTGCTTTACGAGGGCATGGGAATCTAAATAGCACTGAACCTTCATGACAGCATTATTCTAGATGGTGCTGAGTACATGGCCTGAAAAGCATGTCCTCTCATTTGTATTCCCCCCTAAACACTTCCAGACTGTCAGATCCACTCTGATGTTAAGATACAAAATCTTTAGGGAACTGCATCAAGCAGGGTCTCAGAAGATCATCAACAACAGTTTTTGTTCTTTTCGATGTTTGCTTATCATTTTTCTTATCCTTTCTTGATTCTGCGCCTGCCTATTTGTTTTATGGATAACCATCTAGGTTAGAGTTGGGATGAAGGAATGTCGTGCATTTTACATTCGTATTTGATGGAGCCTCTGCAACTAGACAAATGGTGAGTGGACCGAGCATCCTTTATGCAGCTGGTACACCCCCATGCTGTAGATCCATGCAGCTGAGAACAGGCCTGTGCAGTGCAGGCAGAGAGAGCCCTGGGCTTGCCCTGGGCTTCAGGTGGCCAAGCCTCCTGTGGGCCTCCACCACAGACTGGCTGCTTTTTTGTTTGACTTTTTTCTAACAAGACTGCCGCCCTGGACCTCAGACAAGCTCTGCACAGGCCTGACTGGGATGGCGCAAACCATGTTTTTCAAGGATGTGGCTAAAGCAATATCCTGTGCTCTGAAAATGGGAAAGGAACAGGTGCATCTAGAGTCCATCAACATTCAAAGATTGAAGTAGTGAGCAACAAAGCACTGCTAAATGAGATCACCCACAAGACTATGACCATGCTTTGACTTCTTTTTTAGGGAGAAACAGTTGGCCAAAGCAGTCAAGGCCAGTTCCTACATTATGTTTGGATATGCTTTGATGACACAGGAGTCAGCAACATCACACAGTGTTGTTAGGAAGCAATTCCTCAGGCTTACTCGTTGACAGACCCACACTACCCTGTAGTTCTATTCAGGTGTTTGGTACCTATTGGTACTGAATGTGTTAAGCAACTCTCTCTTGAATGCATGGACATTATATACGGTATGTGCATACATAGGACTCCTTAGACAAGGGTGGGAGCCCTGAGGCTTATGTGCAGTTAGGCCCAGTTCGGACTGATACAGGCAGTCCCCCGTTTACGCGCATTCAATATGTGCGCAACCGTTTATATGCGCATCACACCAAACCAGGAAGTGACCCTGAAATGTCATAAAGATGTCACTGAAACATCACTAAAAGGGCAAAATGGGGGCAGAGCAGGGGTGGAGTGGAGCGGGGTGTCTGTGGGCTTTTTCGATGCGTTTCAATAATACATTATTTCACCAATGAGTGCGCAGCCTCAGAATGCAACCCCCGCATATCAAGCGCTGCCTGTACCTGCCATGGGCCAACGCATTGAAACGCATCGACTAGGGGTTGTTTTCTAGCGAGTACCTTGATGCAGTTGGTATTCATAAGGACCAAACACCTGAATAGGGCTAATGTTAATTCCATTTCTGGATGTGATTCATGTACTTACAAAAACAAATGAAAACACGTGAATAGGGCTAAAGGATTGTGGTAAAAGGAAGTAGCTTTTTTCATCTTTAGTATTCCATGGTCACTTCCATGGACTGCAGTGTGAAAATCCCCTTAAAAGTTGCAGCCGTACTCATGCAGATGGTTAAATGATCCGCAATAGTTTTTGCAAAGGACAGATTTCTTTCTCTAGCTCAAGCCAACTGAGACAATTTTAGATTTTTACCCACAATTCCTTATATTACAGTATTGCTCTTTATAGTTTAACAAGTTTCCACTCTGTTGTGACACATGACAGGCAGCGCCTGTGTTGGTGGCTGAACCAAGAGATGAACAATGCAATTGTTGACTGTAACGAATACCTGTCAATTTCAAAGTGACAATTTCTACTTATGTTAAACTTACAAAAGAAAAGGTAAAACACTCTTTCCCAGGGTATTTTGAAAAGAAACGAGGAAACATTTGATATGTGTTTTTACAGCTCAAACAAAACGTAAAGCTCTAACTTATCATGATAAAAGGAAATAATAGAATTTCGGGTGGGTGGGGTGGAATTAACATATGACCTGATTGACAGTTACTATATGAAAAGCTATACACGTGTATATGCAACTTCATAGTAAAGTCAGCTCACATTCTGAATGTTCATGACTGTCACTAGAAACCCACCCTTTCCTATTTCAAATGAATGAAGGGGTACTCTCACATTCTGCTCCATGCATATTTTTGCTTCCTCGTTGCTGCAGTGTTGTCCTGTATTATAAGATAACCATGTCCCAAGGTTTAACCGTTAGCTATTAAAATACCCCAACTACCTACCTGAGATGTGTAGTTGAAAGAAGCCCCCCAGGACAACAGCATACAATCCCCCAGAATGATCAGGTAGGATAAATGGAAAACAACAATAAGCAATCCAGAAAATAGCCTTGCAGTTTCCCAAGCCAGGAAATACCAGCAACCTTCAAAATTAAGCCAATTCACAAAGGTACTGTTAGCCTTTGACCTGTGATTGCTATTAGATTCACAGAACTCCTGGTTCAAATGCAACATATAGGTCAATAACATTGGGGACAGAATCTGACCTTGATCCATCACAGATCTCCACTTGTATGGAAGGGGCTAATGGCAATACAAACAATCAATCGGGATACAATACAAACAATCAATACATACAAACATACAAATCAATGCAAACAATCAATACATACAAACAATCGGGAATGTTTGTATGAAGTAATTTATTTATTTTTATTTATTTATTCGATTTATATACCACCCTCCACCAAGGCGGTTCACAAGATAAAAACACAAGATCAAAGCACAAATAAATAGTTGAAACACAAGCAACAAAATGAAAACCTACTCCCACAAACTCATTTAAAAGGCTGTAGAATGTTAATCTGCCAAAGGCCTGGTTGAAGAGGAGCCTGGCACCTAAAGATATATAAGGAAGGTGCCAGAAGAATCTCCCTGGGGAGAACATTCCACAAAGAGGAAGCCACTGCAGAAAAGGCCCATTCTCATGTTGCCATCCTCTGGATCTCTTGTGGAGGCGGCACACAAAGAAGGCCCTAAGTTGGACTCAGAGTCCAGGTCGGAGAGGTGGTCCTGAAGGTACAGTCTTTCCCCCTTTTTAAGACACCGTCTTATAATTTTTTTTCCTCAAAAAAACACAGGGTGGCTTATTTTCGGGGGGATGTCTTATTTTTATTACGTCAGTATGGTACGGTACAGCCTCCCCCTGCGCGCTGAGCAGGCGGGGCAGAACTCCGCAAGAGGCGCGTTTCCCCCCGTGCCTCTCACTGGTTCGCTGGCTCCCTGCGCACGCAGGAGGGGCTGATGAGGCGACGGGAACAATGGCAGCACCACGGCTTACTTTTGGGGTACGTCTTACTTCTCACAAAGGTAAAAAAAACCCTGCCATGGCTTACTTTATGACTACGTATTAAAAAAGGGGAAACAGGGTATTTGTTGTCTTTAGCCGGAATCCCACAATCAGAACAGCATGCATCAGAGGAGAAGGAATCAGTGGCTAAATTGTTCCCTAAGCCTTCCAAAATGCACTTGTGAAGTTTCAGTCTAGCTAAAATTTTATATTCAAGTATTTCCATTTGTATTGTAGATATTAAGCCATCAATATACAATTTTACATTTTTACCACTTTAAACTTTCAGGGTAGTATTAACTATTGGGCCAAACATTGGTCACTCTTTCATATTTCTGAAGATTAACGGGTGAACAGATGAAGCAGGTTGTAATCATACCTCAGTGATGCGTTTTCTTAAAAGACATCACTTTTCCATTTAATACCCTCTACAACTGAGAAAACGGACATCATTAACGGCGCCGTAGAAAAATCGAGGCAGAAAAATTGTATCTTCCCTTTAAAAGCCTATGTCTTTAAACTGAAAGAGATCAATTACAAAAGCTATAAACATTTAAATCATTTTTTTCTGAACATATATACTATGAATCTTATCAATAGGATATTCTCCAATAATAGCACATTTCCTTAACAGCTTTACAGCTCCACTTATTTCAAAGGATTGCTTTCTTATATTACTCTAAATGGGTTGTGCGTGTGTGTTTTACTGTGTCTTAAAATATTTAAATGTTTGAAAGACTTACCTAGGAAACTCATTCAGGAGTAAGTCCCATCAAATTTAATGGGGCTAGCTTCTACCGGTAAGTAGACATGCATGTTACTTTTGTGCTTTCTTTGGATCCCCGGGAGATGCACACTGAAAATGTGACAAAAGATTCTTTTAAAAGAACTGAAAAGTAGCAGCTGATGAGGCAAAGCTGCAAAGTAACACTGGTGGGCAGTGTTACTTACCCAGCTTCTCAAAGTGGAGATCACTGCCAGTAAACTATAGGGAGGGATGGGATAGCTTTAAAACAACAACAATTAAAGGTAAAGGTAAAGGGACCCCTGACCGTTAGGTCCAGTCGCGGACGACTCTGGGGTTGCGGCGCTCATCTCGCTTTACTGGCCGAGGGAGCCGGCATACAACTTCCGGGTCATGTGGCCAGTATGACTAAGCTACTTCTGGCGAACCAGAGCAGCACACAGAAATGCTGTTTACCTTCCCGCCGGAGTGGTACCTATTTATCTACTTGCACTTTCACGTGCTTTCGAACTGCTAGGTTGGTAGGAGCAGGGACCAAGCAACGGGAGCTCACCCCGTCGCGGGGATTTGAACTGCCAACCTTCTGATCGGCAAGCCCTAGGCTCTGTGGTTTAGACCACAATTATTAGCTGCTAGGACCTGATAATTAAGTACACAGCTGGGGATGCCATGATGTTTTCAGGAAGCATGGGGACCCAGGAAGCCTGCAAAGCACAGATAACTGGAGACATGATTTATAGAATGGAAAATAGAACATACCACAAGCACATCGTGGCTGCCTCAAAAGTAAGGTAAGGACAAACAAACAAACAAAACCCTTGCATCCCACCCATGAGAATTTCACCACATATTTTTCTCATCATTCATAACTTTCAGATTCAGTTTCCTGTTCAGGGTTCCAACCAACCAGTCTTGCCCTCTCCCGGGTTACTCCATTTGAGCAAGCCCCCCCCCCATGCAGATTTTTAGTTGTCTGAAGCTATACATAAAGTAGGGGTGGGCAGTGCTATTTTCCTCGGGGAAAAGGTGTCAGGACTCGCCATGAAAGCCTCCCTCTTCCTTTTAGAATGGCAATGGCACCCACCTGAGAGGTGCCGGAACTGAGTTCCAGAGAGTTCCCCAAAAAAAGTCCTGGGGATGGGAAGCCTGTGTGCTTGAAGATGTTGTTGCAGTCCAACCCATCAGCCCCAACCAGCATGGCCGAGGATTGGGGTGGTGAAAATTGTAGTCCAGCAAACATCTGGGTTGAAAGCAGCTCCCCTATCTTAGAAAGAAAGAAAGAAAGAAAGAAAGAAAGAAAGAGAGGGATAGCAACAGCTGGCGGGAAATGGGTCTAATTGCTCTTTCTGGTGCAGAATTGAGGTCACGCCCAGTCTCCTGGATAAAAGGGAGACAATTACATCACCTCCATGACAAAGAGCTCAGCTGTGGAAGAAAGTTTTTATCCCATGCCTACAGGTAAAGGAGCAAATGCCAGTGAAAGAGAGTTAAGAGATATTTTATTTATTCACTCAACTTTCATGTTTCCAGCTTGGTAAGGATGAAGATGGCCCAGCCCCTGAACACTTGTCTGATTTGAAAAAGGTCTGTCAATTGACAAGCTCTTTCTTTCCGGCCTGCCTCATGGAGTGATGATTTTCACACATTCCTTTCACACACCAGCGCTCGCCATTACAGTGCCAGCATGACAAACATTGCCTAAAGGTTTAGAACAGTTTATGTAATTATGTGATTCATGCATACCCAGAAATATTTGGGATTGCCTTGCTGATTGGAGAGAAGCTGATGAATTCACCAAGTCGGCCCCAAAGGAGTTCATGCAAGTAATGATGTTGTTCTCTATGTGTGGGGGGAAGAGCAATCATGGCAGTCAAATGCATATATCACGCGTACCAAATAAAGTGAGTTTTGAAATGGATACGTGATGGATATTTTCATGATGAGGCTTGGAGCTGATTTCTCCCCCACTTTTTTGACATTGTGAGCATGTTTAAGAACCCCCACATTCTTGTTGTTGTTAATAATATCATCATCAACAACAAAAACACAGCAATAGAATCCTAGAATCATCAAACTGCAGAGTTGGAAGGGACCATGAAGACCATCTAGTCCAACCCCTTGCAATGCAAGAAGCTTTTGCCCAATGTGGGGCTTGAACCCACAACTCTGCGATTGAGAGTCTCATGCTCTGCCGACATAAAACAGTAATCCAGCAGCTAGAAACCAAGGATTGTATCCAGTGCTAGTCCTTCTAAGAGCAGACCTACTGAAACTAATGGACATGACACACTTAAGACAATTAATTTCAATAGGTCCACTCTACAGCTGAATTCAGACAGCACTTTATTCCACTTTCCTGACGTTTTCCTACCTGATAATTTGTGTGTTTTATGTGATCTTTCGGACGATGGAAAAGCCACTTCTGGAAATCCACCAGAAGTCCAATATCATGGCTTATAATTTATGCAACTAAGTTATACTCTGAGTAGTCCCATTACGTGTAGTCTTCTGCTTGTTCCATCTGTGAAAGCATTTCATCTTACCAGATGGAATGATTGGCCATCTCCTCTCCCTGGAGAGGTTCTCCTGACATCTCTCTAGCCAGTTTTGGGGGTGCAGTAGGAGGAGAGAGGGAAAGCCCTGTTGCACAAGTGAAATCTTCAGGGAGGCAAAACCATCCATTGAAATCAATGGACCTAGGTTAGTGATGCCCATTATCTTCAGTGGGTCTACTCTGAGTAGGACTAATATTGGCTACAACCCCACATGAGAAAATTTCATAAGGAAATGCAAGGACTACAACTCTTAACTCCACAGACATTGGCAGTCAAATTAACTGATTCCTGAGATCGTTCCTATATCTCTTACGGCTTTCCTCCTATCCATATCCTCCAACATTTCTCCAATGAATATAGGGACGTCCTATTCCAGTAATGGCTAACCTTGACACTCCAGATGTTTTGGGACTACAACTCCCATCATCCCTGACCACTGATCCTGTTAGCTAGGGATGATGGGAGTTGTAGTTCCAAAACATCTGGGGTGTCAAGGTTAGCCTTCACTGTCCTATTCCATAATAATAATTTTACTGTTTATACCCTGCCCATCTGACTGGATTGCCTCAGCCACTCTGGGTGGCTTCCAACATATATAAAAACATAATAAAACATTAAACAAACCCACCACATTCCCTATAAAGGGCTGTCTTCAAATGGCTCAGAGGTTGGATAACTCCATACTCTCCAACATTTAACCGATTAAAATAAGGGAAAACAGGACATTCTGGAATCAAATCAGAAACTGGGACAGCTTCTGTAAATCTGGGACTGTCCCTGGAAAATAGGGACACTTGGAGGGTCTGCCTATCCATATTCCACATAAATTTACTAGAAACCCAAACTGAATTGACAGCATTGCTCAGCTTGAGCTCAGATGTCCCATCTAATGACTAAAGCCCAGGAACTTCATGAAACCTCGCAAAGTTTTATAGTCAAAGAAGTAAGTGGACATTTTGCAAATGAAGCATGCAGTGTAAACAGTGGTCTACCCACAGAACTCAAGTTACAGATTGCCATGGAGTTTACTCAGATTCCAGCATCCTTCTGTGCTGAATACAACTACAGCACAAGAATATCCAGGCCTGAAACGCCAAAGAAATTACTTTCCCTCTCCAAATGTTTTGCTTAAGATTTGTAATGTGAAAGTGGCCCAGATTGCAGAGCCAGTGCCAATTCTCAGGGTAGCTGAGGTGAGGGGTTGTGTTTCAGTTTGGCTCCACACCACCATTTCCATAGACCAATTAAGCGTTGTTGCATGGCATTCTGACACCATAATGCCTTTTCCATAAAGTTGCATGGGCATTGCTGTCAAATCACCGAGGCCTAATGAGTGGATAACTAACAGCGTATCAGTCCTTCCCCCCTTAAATCGCTCTAAAATCTATGTGAGTTTTCAAAGTTTCATTGTTTGACCGTCATTTATATCTGATCATGTTGCTTTAAAAAAAAAACCAAAAAACTTTTCAATAAGGTTTACTCATGAGTAGACATCCATAGGATTACCCCACCAGTCTTTTGATTTCTTAGCTACTCTGGGAACCCGTCAGTATTGAAGACACTGATTAGTCATAGAAAACTTTGAAATCCACTTACTTTCTCCAGAAAAGAAAAACAACACATTTTTTTCCTCCCCAGATCCACCACCTTAATATTAAAATGATGCCCCCTCCTTTCCTGATGAATTTCTTTCAAACATGGAAGTGTTTACTTTTCAGTACACTTAATACACTACAACTTCCTAAAGAATCCATTGCAACTTCAAAAATGTGTGCACACAGCTGACATCCCTATAGTCAGGCTGATTCATGAGCCGAATCACAGCTGTGATAACTGCGTTCAAAAGATTATTAATGAGGAAGGTGTTTAGAACAATGCTGTCTATAGGTGCACAGTGTTTTCGTTTTCAAAATGAACAACATAAGGTTGCTGTACTGGGATAAGTCTCCTGAAAACTGACACATGTTTGATAGTCAGGTCTTTGTTGCAGTTATTCCCCCCCACTCCTCTAAATCTTTATTTGGCTGGGAGCCTGGCTATGGAGAGGCAAGGCAACTGAAAGGAGGCCGGGTGGGAAGGCCTTGGAAATCATTCCAAGGCCTAAATGTAGCAGGTAGCGATATCTTGGAACCGTACAAGGTAAATATGGCCTAAATCACCTGCTTT
This sequence comes from Darevskia mixta, assembly GCA_034641385.1. Classification (NCBI taxonomy): domain Eukaryota; kingdom Metazoa; phylum Chordata; class Lepidosauria; order Squamata; family Lacertidae; genus Darevskia; species Darevskia mixta. The sequence goes on from JAWWNH010000011.1 coordinate 16,426,469, forward strand.
AGCAAGATAAGTCCTCAGAGTTCTCTAAGCTAAATGTACACCGCTGAAATTTGATTGAAAACTTTGCGATGTGAAGACTGAAAATCACAAGGAGGAGGCAGACGTGTTTAATCTTCAGTTGGATAACAATTCAAGATAGACTGATAGAGATACCTGCTGCCTGATAAACCAGTCAATACTGTAGATGGAAGATACTCACTAAAAACAGACACCGCAAAGGCAGGTGATTTGGCAGCCGGAGGGGGGGGGATAGTGGGTGATCCTGGTGTTTCTTTCTTGTCATCTGTTCTCTGCTCTCTGTTGAGCAAGTCAAGGTCTGTATTTTACTAGGTTACTATCCTTGAAGGATGCAATCCAGCAAGCTCCATTACCCACACGCAACAGATTGATGTATGTGCAAGTGGGATTTGAGTTTTCTTTTCCTGAACGTAACCCCTGCACCGCCAAAATGCAAAGCGCTGCTTAAACTTGCTGAAAAAAGCAGGTTGCAACGTGCACGCTGTTTGAAAACAACTCTGTGATAACTGCAAAAGCACCATGGAGGCTGAAAGGTAGCAAGTATCAAAAATATGCAGAAGATCCGGGGCTTTTTTTTCAGCTGGAACTCAGTTCCAACACCTCTTAGGGAGGCATTCATGGTGAGTTCCGGTACCTATTTCCATCCCTGAAAAATAGCACTAAGAAGATCAGATCCTTTAGCAGCTTGCAGGAATAAAGCCCTTCACACACAAAAATTGAAATAGCCAAGGCTAAGTGGGCAACCATCTCCCCTGCCCCACCCCCTGCTCAAATTGCCACTGGGAATGACACCAAACTATGCTGCAGCTTATATACTTTTAAAGTGTTGGAGGAGGGACTCTGGCCACCTTGCAGAAGTATTTGTCTGTCTGTCTATCTACACACACACACACACCTTTCCATATTCCAGGTAAGGGTTTTTGCATCCCTTGCTTATGCTTTAAAAAAAATTAACAGAATTTCAATAGAATGCAAACTTTAACCTTGATGAACCTAATAAGTGAAATTCCAGTTTGGTGGGCCAATGTCACATTGAAAGTGGGCATTATGAACTTACCTGTGTACTTGTTTACCATGGTTTCAGTCATACTTAGGCATGAGTGACCTTATCTGGTTTCACCAATAACATGGAAAAACATTTCAGCGAACTCAGTTGGAATTGCTTTCAGATCATCCATTTACAATCAAAGTGCTAATTATGAAGACTGATCTACCTCCAGCTACTTGCACTGTGTTAGTGTCATGGTTAATAATACTAGGATTGAGGGACAAATTTTCATAAAGAATTATTTTGTTTGCAAGTCTTTGAAAATACAATGTGGCCATGATCCAGCAAAAGTTGAGTACAGAGGTCTGTACCGGTTCACTGGGTGCCGATGAGTTGCCGACCCGATTTAAAGTGCTGGTGATAATCTTTAGAACTGTAAACAGCTTGGAACCAGGTTGTCTGAAGAACTGATTCCACTTCTGTGAGGTTGCCTGGGCTCATGTGCCTGCTGGGAAGATCTATCAGACTGGTGAACATGAGACAGACTCTTTTCTGTGTTGGCCCTGGCACGGGAGATTAGCCTATTTCCTTGACTCTTGACTATTTTAAACAGACCTTAAACACCTGAACGTTCCAATCTGCTTTTAGTTAATGCTGGTTTTATAGTCTACAGTTTTAACTGTTCCTGATACCTTTCTTTTTATTTGGTGTATTATTTTAATGCTGTTGTTGTAGTGAATTATATTTTTTACATATTCTATTGTTCCTGCTTTTGTTTTGTAAACCGGCTTGAGAAAGTTTTGAACCTTTTAAAGAAAGTATGAGTATACTTTAAAGAAACAAATATAGATCTCAATGGGTGGGAGAAGAGAGAAGTACATGCTTAACTATGAAATTAATGTGACTTTAAAAACAGTCACTGCATCATGCCAGGTGTTATTTTGTAACGTGCATCATTTTCGGCGGTGCACCTATGCTCAAATCACTAGGTGTGCACAGCAGTGTGGGCACTAATGTTGATAATTCATTTCATTTATCCGCAAGATCAGAAGACAGTGTGGCCTGCTGCGTAAATTCATATTTTGGCACTCTTTAAAAAGTGGATTATTATTGACCCAATAGACCGTAACAGCTCCAAAGAAGCCATTACTGTCTATTGTGTAAATCCTTCATGGCACATGTTTTATTGACCCTTTGGAGCCATCATGGTCTGTCTTGTCAATCCAGCTGCCATACATGCGTAAAAGACCTGTGCGCCTAGGATCCTTACGAAACTGTAATTGTATGATTAATGCATGTTCCAAGCACCTATCCGCATTCCTAAGCAACGTTAAAGAGCTACTTCTAACTCGTTTCTTTTCCTATTTTGAAAATACCCCCATTACCCACTGCAGGGAGCTGAAAATAATAACAACAGAAAATTGACGAAAATACCACATTCCAGGGAATAAACAGATGGAACGGCACATATGAGGCAGTAAACTATTTTTATTTATTTTTAATTTTTAATGGTCAAGGTATTTTATTTACTTAGCACAACATATTTACCCACTTTGGCATGCTCTAGGTGACCAACAACAAATTAATGGGGTTTTTTTAAGCAGGAACACAGCAGCAAATCAGAAAGGTGAAAAGAAACTGCTAATCCAAAAGAAGCAAAAAACAAACTGCATTAAGCCCTTTTCAGACATTCTACAAGCTAGTGCAGACTTCATCCCTGACCTACATGCATCCATTGTAATGTCTGTGGAGAGCCCTCTGGGTGTGCAATATGGGGGCGCTTTGCAGATGTTATAATGGATGTGCATAGGCCTGGGCCCAGCCTGCTCATGCAGCCCTGCAGATCAGTGTTCTTCAAATCTTGGCCCCCAGATCTTGGAATACAACTACCATCATTAAATCATTTTTTTAATTTTTTATTTGGAAACAATATAAATATTATCTTTGAGGTTGACCCAAGCTACCATGAATTCGACCTTCCATATACCCATTCACAGAGCACTTGCGTCCCTCTTGTAAGTATAGACATGGTCTCCCCTGTAGCAGCTGAAGGATAGTAATCCTTGCAAATATTCTTAATTGTATAGGAAAATTCCTGACGTCCTGGTTTTCGGGTGTAAAAATGGCATCGGGGGGGGGGGGGGATTTTGCCGAATCAGCGAAATGTCAGGGAAAACCCAGATGTATGGCAACGTGATGGAAGAAGCAGCGGAAACAGCGCCAAAAGCTTTTTTTTTAAAAAAAAGCACAACAATTTGGAGTTGTTCCAAAGAAAATCTCAACAATTTCGGTGGGTTTCTAAATCTCAACAACTTTGCGGGTGTCAAGAATTTTACTTTTTGAAATATGGCAACCCGAAATCTTATAACATGAACTCTTTGTGTGATCTAGTTATGATCCTTGCCAAGTTCTGGTATCTCCTTTCCACAATTTTTGACATTATCAGACATTTAAACATCTGTTATTTCAGTACCTAACTTTCCAACTGGTGTTAAACCTTACTTTTTGCGCATTACTAAAACAAAAAACAAACACACACACACCCTTACATTTCTGGCTCTCTGACTTTTCCTTCTCTTTGGTAGATGTACTATAGATGCAATAGTGCATTCATCTTGAATAGACCCCGCCCACCTGCTGAGAGTAATTGTCAGGAAGAGAATAGCGGAATCGAAAAGCTTTTGTGAAAGGGAATATAGACAACATAGGATTCTGAATCTGAAGCCCAGCATATATTTCTCTCTCCCCCCCCCTTCCTCTTTGTTGGGTCTTGCAGCTGTTTCCCATCACAACTGTGAGAGACACAGCAAAATTGAGTGTATCTGTATCACACTTAGTTTCGTAGGCGGCTAATAACTTACTTGCCAGCTATGCCTGATTTAATCAGGACAGACCTGATTTATGGTTGTTTGTCCCAAAGTCCGATTCCTTCAGCCTGCATCACCAACCAGGGATGTATATATCCATATTCTCTCCATCAGGGCTACAGTTTCCCCTTGGTAGACCAGTTGAAGAAGGAGGGCTGGCTGAAGGAGGATGCCCAGGAATGCTCAACAATGGTTGAACAACTGTTTTGGTTTTCCCATTGCCCACGACCTGTTTGCCAGTCGCAGTCTATAAATCCTTCCACTTTCTTTGTAATGTTATGTCCCAGTGCTTGAAGCTACAGAGATTGTGTTTAACCACTGCAGTGGCTTGGATGTAATGTTACTATGGCTTGGCCAGGTACTTCAGTACATATTCGCTTTGCAGTGGGGTGGGGAATCTGTCATTTTTGGTTTATCCTGGTTTGTTTTTACAACCTTAAATTCAGTGCTCCACATTTCTACCTCAATTTGCCTGTTTACTTATATATTTAAAAAGTTATTCTGAAAATTCATAAGCGTTTTAGCACGAATTTCTTGTAAGATGCACATGTTTGTGTACAACTTTTGCAAGGCAATTCTCTAAAACAATGGGATTTTCTGTGTTGTTTTCACTAATGTGAACATTTGTAAGGACACTTCGCCGCAGCATATTAATTTTTCTGCACAATATTTGGCCTAGAGGAAAAGCATTGCAAATGTCAGAGAAGTGTGAACTTTGAAGGATGACTGTTTTAGTTCTCATATTGTTTGGGGCAAATTAGGTAGATTCGCCTTTAAATGCAAACCAAATTGGATTCCTCCCCAACGTTCTGCTATATAGATGGATGACAAGAGGTTGGCACTATCAGGCAGCTGCTGATAGCCTGTGCCAGGAGGAGGGCTCACCAGCGGCTCCACAACCAACTCCTGATGTGCCTATACCCATCCAGGACACTTACACATAAGTTTTTTTTCATCTCGCAAATTATTTTAGGGAGGGCATTCCAGTGGGTGGATGCTATCACTGAGAAGACACGCCCCTATGACACCACTAAGTGACAATCCACTGGCTGTAGAACAGTCAACAGGGTCCCTCAGGAAGATCTGCTTCATCTGTACTATGGCGGGTGGTCTGTTGGACGACAACTGGTCTATAACTGTCTGCGTGAGCTGGAGTCCAACAGCATCTGGAGCGCCACAAGTTCTGCAGCCCTGAAGTAGAGAGGACCTAACAAGCCGTTTTGTGCCCACTTAGCAGTGAGAGAAGTCAGCAGTTGTACAATTACACTGTTATCTCAGTTGTCCCAAATTGTCCATCCTTATAACGCAGAAACACTCAGCATGGATGAAGTCAAAAGGTGTTTTTTAACTGCGCACTATCTCAGATGTGTAAGCCTTGAGCTTCTTGCCACAAAGGTTTCCATCAATGGTGCCAAATTATGTGTGGGTAGGTTTTTTGTTTTTGTTTTGCAAAGTGATCTACTGCTACTGCTCATTGGGGAATAAACTGAGATGATCCAGCTCATTTATTTTTCTCAAGGCTGCAAACTGGTTGGGAAAAGTCCTCATAGTGAGAAGCCAGTTCATGCTTTGCTCGTTCAGCAGTTATGTTCTTTGGCACTGGGGAGGGGAAATATTCTTACGGAACTTAGCAAAAAGTCTGTCATTAGATCAGACACCCCAATGAAGAAGTATATTAGTTATGCTTGTAAGCAAAGTTGGGTTGTGGAAAAGGGGAAACTGGATAAAAATAAACCTCCTAAAAGAGGGGTTTCTTTTATTTTAAAAATGTAGTACAGTATATTTCTTTCCCTAGATATGCATTGGTGGAATAGGCCAGGATATTACTGCAAAATTTCAAAAAAGAAAGAAAAGAAAACAAGGTTATGATACTATATGCTATGCATAATCTAAAGTGTTAAGCATACTGTGATTATTTAAATATACTTAACAACTATCTCAAAACTTTTGAAGTTGTTAATATTTTGGAGGAAAGTATTTGCAAATCAGCATTTGCATTTATTTGTGTTCAGATTTTTGCTAAGACAACAGTTGGTATAAAACCTGCACATTGGCGTCCAATCATATTTGACAGGCTGTGCCATACTCTACAATAGCTGTCAATGAAAATAGGTATATATGTTTTATTGCAAGAGAGGGGCAGTATTTCATCATGCAGATTACTGAGCGCAAATGTTTTAGCTGCTTAGACAGGGTCCGGTTTCTAGCACTCCTTATTAAACCATTAAGGAATGGGAATTGTGATATATTTTAGCTGTGTGTGGTGTTTTGATTTGTTAGCCACCTTGAGTTTCTTGTGAAATTTAAGTGGCATTTAAGTTTTTACATAAATCAATGTATTGAATCAAGTCCTGCATTTGATAACACAAATAACTCTGAACGTTCTAAAGTGCTAAGTATTATTAGTTGCAATATATATATATATTACATAAATAGTGCTAAATGGCATAATATACACGGGACTTGGAAGAACTCCATTTATATCCAGCCTGTACCAACAAATGTATGCTATAGCATAGGGGTGGGGAACATGTGGGCTTCCATAATAATAATAATAATAATTTATTATTTATACCCCGCCCATCTGGCCGAGTTTCCTCAGCCACTCTGGGCGGCTTCCAATCAAATATTAAAACGATACAGCATTAAATATTAAAAACTTCCCTAAACAGGGCTGCCTTCAGATGTCTTTTAAAAATAGGATAGCTGCTTATTTCTTTGACATCTGCTGGAAGGGCGTTCCACAGGGCAGGCGCCACTACCGAGAAGGCCCTCTGTCTGGTTCCCTGTAACCTCGCTTCTCGCAATGAGGGAATCGCCAGAAGGCCCTCGGCGCTGGATCTCAGTGTCCGGGCTGAACGATGGGGGTGGAGACGCTCCTTCAGGTATACAGGACCGAGGCCATTTAGGGCTTTAAAGGTCAGTACCAACACTTTGAATTGTGCTCGGAAACGTACTGGGAGCCAATGTAGATCTCTCAGGACCGGTGTTATGTTGTCCCAGCGGCCACTCCCAGTCACCAGTCTAGCTGCCGCATTCTGGATTAATTGCAGCTTCCGGGTCACCTTCAAAGGTAGCCCCACGTAGAGCGCATTGCAGTAGTCCAAGCGGGAGATAACCAGAGCATGCACCACTCTGGCGAGACAGTCCGCGGGCAGGTAGGGTCTCAGCCTGCGTACCAGATGGAGCTGGTAGACAGCCACCCTGGACACAGAATTAACCTGTGCCTCCATGGACAGCTGTGAGTCCAAAATGACTCCCAGGCTGCGTACCTGGTCCTTCAGGGGCACCGTTACCCCATTCAGGACCAGGGAGTCCCCCACACCTGCCCGCCCCCTGTCCCCCAAGAACAGTACTTCTGTCTTGTCAGGATTCAACCTCAATCTGTTAGCTGCCATCCATCCTCCAACGGCCTCCAGACACTCACACAGGACCTTCACCGCCTTCACTGGTTCTGATTTGAAAGAGAGGTAGAGCTGGGTATCATCCGCATAAGTTCTTGGACTACAATTCCCAACATCCCTGAGCATCGGCCATGCTGGCTGGGGATGATGGGAGATGCAGTTCATCAACATCTGGAGGACTGTCACATCTCTCTTGACTCTATTGATTCCCCAGCTCTCTCTAACATGAAAATTATGTGGTGAACAATGACAGAACTGGAGTCAGAACAGGGCCAGGGAATATCACTGTGATGGGATGAGGTGGGGAACCGCTTGCTTGGTGAAATGCCCAGGTTTATAGAAGTACGATAACTCTTTAAAAAAACAAAACAAAAACACCCATAATGGACCAAAATTCAGTGCAATGAGTACTGAGTGTACATTGTACCCATGGAGTGTTGAGGGAAGGTCAAAAGGGGAAGGTTTAATGAATTGAGGTATCATGGAGTAAGGTCTGTCTGTCTGGGAGAAGCACTCGTATTAGGAGATGAAGAAACACTGCAAAATTTTGTTGCAGGTCCCCTGTGTACATTCATATACCAGTGATTAATGTCCACTCTGAAAACCTACATTTGGTTGCTTCTAAAGAATGGATTCTGTTGTTTAAAGGAAGAACCTAAGAAAGTCCATCTGCATCAAGTTTTTTATTAGTACACAACATTGCTAGTTCAGACTCTCCTTTTCCAAGGGACAAGACAGCCCTTTCCCTTCAAAGGCCTTTTTTTATAAAAAAAAAAAAAAAGGAGAGAGATCAAAGTTTGAAACAATGTTCCTGAAACACAAGTCGTGCTTGGCATTATTTCATATGCCCTTCATTTTTTATTTGACTGTTTATACAAAAGACAGGCCTGAGTTCATTTATATCAGTAGAGCCCAACCATGATATTCACTGAGCAGTTAACTCACATACAAAGCAAGAAAGAAAAAGGAAAAAAGTGACAGTCTATCTATCTCACTTGGCATGTTTATATGTTCTTTTTAACCAAAAAAAGGGGGGAGGGGGAAAGGAAGAGGGGGGAAAAACTGTTTACAAAGTGGAGTGTCAGTAACATTGTGTAAAGGAATACTTATCTGAAAAACTTTGATCTTTTCCTGAAGCACCATTACTCTGAGCCTGAAAGGCTAATGGCTCTTTGGGTGGGAGAGAGAAAAAGTTTACTCTCCCCCCCCCCCCGGTTTCTTCCTCCCAACTGGAGACAAAGAAAGTTTATTGTGCTATCTAGTGGACACATTTAGAAAACCCGACTCCTCAGAAATAAACTCTGGCAGGCTAATCCCCTATCCCAGAGGTTGCTACGTATATGGGAATGAAATAACAAACGGACCAGGCCTAGCCTAATGGGATGCAAGTTGGAATGTTGTGCCTGGAGGACAGGCCTGCTATCTCACTCACTTAAGTAATGGACAGACTAATGCAGCTGAGAGCGAAACCAGACACACTTGCCTGTCCGTAGAATCCAAAGTTATTCATTTGCTTATATTCCCTGTATCACTTTTTCTCTCTCTTCTTTTTTTTCTTTTTCTTTTTTGCATTTCAGTTACACTTGATTCAAATTAGTTGTCCCATAGGCTTTACTTTATGACTACATGCATACTAAGTGATTTGCATGTGGATAGCTCAGTTGGTTAGAGCGTGGTGCTGATAACACCAAGGTGGCAGGTTTGATCCCTGTATGGGGCAGTTTCATATTGCAGGGGGTTGGACTAAGATGATCCTCAGAGTCCCTTCCAACTCTATGAGTCTAGGATTTCTAAGTTTGGACCAGTGCCGGATTTATGTATAAGCTAAACAACCTATAGCTTACCCCCAAAATATACTTCTTCTTAATTGTATTTCACTATTAATATACTTCTTCTTAATTGTATTTCAGTTCAACAATTACTTTGATAAAATACATACAGTGGTACCTCAGGTTACATACGCTTCAGGTTAAGAACTCTGCTAACCCAGAAATAATGCTTCAGGTTAAGAACTTTGCTTCAGGATAAGAACAGAAATTGTGCTCTGGCGGTGCAGCGGCAGTTGGAGGCCCCATTAGCTAAAGTGGTACCTCAGGTTAAGAACAGTTTCAGGTTAAGAACGGACCTCCAGAACGAATTAAGTACGTAACCAAAGGTATCACTGTATTTTGTTATATGCAAATGGCTATAGATACCTATCAGGTCCATAAATTACTATATAGCATATATTCAACACAAAAAACAGCGACAATCTGTTGTTGACAAAGGACAGCTGGACATATAAAGGGTCCCATTACCTTCAGTAGCTTAGGGCCTCATCAAACCTAAATCCGGCCCTGGTCTGGACTTAAAGCAGTCTGGAATGAAGACATTAAAGGACACAAGCCACCCCAATTAAACACTGTTAAGGTCCCAGGTTCAAGGTTCTTGTACAAAGCCCTGAATAATCGCAGCCTAGGATACCTTAAGGACCACCTTACATTGTTCCCACCAAGTCATTCACTAAGATAATCAGGGCCAGCACTACTAGTGGTTTCATAGAAGGCCAGAGACACAACTCATGTCAAGGAGGAGTCATGCCTTCAGTGTTGTGGACCCAACTCTATGGAACCCCCTCCCACAAGAAGTTGAGCAGGAGCTGTCCCTTTTCAATTTTAGGCACCTGGTCAAAACTGGTTTATTTCAGGAGGGCTTTTCACCCTGAATGCTTCTCAGATGTTTTACTTTTTAGAGATTTTAATTTCAATGTTAAAATTTGGAAGTTCCAATTATCTTTTAAAATATTGTATATTGCATGTTTTCTTGCTGTAAACCTCTTAGAGACCTACATGGTGAAAAACAGGATATTATTTTTTAAAAATAACTACATTTAAAGCACAGGTTTCCCCAACAAATCTTGGGAGCCGTAGCTTATACCACACGGTGCTACTATTCCCAAAAGCCTTAGCAAACTACAATTCACTGGGTTCTTTTGGGGGTGATGCCAAGCACTTTAAAAATGCATTAAATGTGCTTTCAGGGTATGGTGTGGCTATGAGCTAAGTCTCATTGATTTCAGAGGGAAAGTTAAGCGCAGAAAGTGTTGCCTTTCTCCTGTTGAAATAAATTACCAACCTTTGAAGTGTTTTCCTTTGGCTGAAACATATTTACTGGTTTTTCTTTTTTTCTGATGAAATTACTAAAGTTCTGTAGTCCGGGATCTGAATTATTAGAACTGAGGCAGAAAATCCAAAAGTGAATGGCTATACCTTGGTGCCATAAGTCGGTGCATTCTAATGACAGCCATCTGTTTTGATCATATTTCTATTTTTGTCTTAGCAGTTAAGAAAGAGTTTCTTAAGAAGAAGATATACCTTGAAATATAATCAGAAATCAAAAGGGAAAATAATAATGTATGGACTTTATCTACAAAACTTATGTCACAGCTAATTCACATGATCCAAAACCAGCCTTCAGCAAGTGTGAGATTCAAAGTGTATTGGTCAAGTAGTCTTTTAAACCAAATTGCTGTCCAGCATATGATGAGTGAAAACAAATTCTTTGCCTCATCATGTACTGAACAGCAATTTGGAGGGTGTGCTGAATTACTCATATGATTGCTTCAGTGTCCGGCCAGCTGTTACATGTATTGGATCTGCCACATGCTGTGGGCCAATTGTAAGTTGGCCCTCACTGGAAGCCCATTCATTACCGGTTTTACTGCCATCCCTTCAACAGTGCGCCATTGTTTCCTCTTACACTGCGGGGCTTGGCATGCTATTGTCTCACATCTGTCCTAAGAGGATGTAATCTTGGAAGGAAGCTTCAGTGTGTGGGAGCCTGCAAATGCCAGAATTGCAAACAACCACACGGGGTGCAATCCACCCAGCTCAGAACTTTCTCAAACTGCACCGAGCTGAATGGAGGAACTGTGGTCATCAAGTTACTTGGTGTGCTGCTTTCGCAACTGCCAGTTCTGCTGCGTGTAAAAGGAAGATGGGCAGAGGCAAAGGAAAAACATACCGTAGTATGTGGGAACATAGGAAGTCACCTTATACTGAATTAGACTACAGTATTGGTCCATCTAAGGGACCCAGGTGGCGCTGTGGGTTAAGCCACAGAGTCTAGCACCTGCTGATCAGAAGGTCGGCAGTTCGAATCCCTGCGACGGGGTGAGCTCCCGTTGCTCGGTCCCAGCTCCTGCCCACCTAGCAGTTCGAAAGCACGTCAAAGTGCAAGTAGATAAATAGGTACCACTCTGGCGGGAAGGTAAACGACATTTCCGTGCGCTGCTCTGGTTCGCCAGAAGCGGCTTTGTCATGCTGGCCACATGACCTGGAAGCTGTACGCCAGCTCTCGGACAATAAAGCGAGATGAGAGCCGCAACCCCAGAGTCGGACACGACTGGACCTAATGGTCAGGGGTCCCTTTACCCTTTTTATTGGTCCATCTAGGTCAGTATTGTCTACAGGGATTGGTAGTGGCTCCCTAGGGTTTCAGAATGGATTCTCTCCCATTCCAACTAGATATGCTGGGAATTGGACCTGGCATCTTCTGAATGCAAAGAAGAAGCTGTACCCCTAAACTACATCACTTCCACAGCCCTGACACATGATCATAGAATCATAGAATTGTAGAATTGTAGAGTTGGGAGGCACCCTGAGGGTCATCTAGTCCAAGCCCCTGCAATACAGGAATCTCAGCTAAAACATTCATGACAGATGGCCATCCAACCTCTGCTTAAAAACCTCCAAGGAAGGAGAGTCTTCCACCTCCCAAGGGAGACCAACTGATAAAGATTCCTGAAGCATGCTTACGAATTTCAGCAAATGCAGTGCTGGAAATTTCCATCATCAGAAATGTTGTAGGAGCAAGAGTTAGCTTTATTTGTTTATATGATGATGGCAACTATGTATTTAGCACACTCAATCTGCATGGCATTTTATTGGGTTGCAGACAAATAACAAGTCAAATCTCTGACCTCAGGAACTTTCAATCAATAATTCTTGAACGAACACGCTCGACATAGTACTTGGCATCTGCAGCAGAGCTCATGTGTACAAACTCACAGGGACTGGCTGGATGATGAGGAGAGGTGGAAGGTGCCAGCTAGGGAATCCCAAGGGGAGATCCAGTGGAGGGATGCTCAGATGCTCAGAGGGATTGGTGGTGGGACACTGAGGAGAGGTCAGAGGGGGCTTGGGAAGAGATACTGGAAACTGATGGGACAACAGGGTTTAGTGAGCAGGAGGAACCGGTGGCAGGGAGCAGTTCAGACTCTGAGGCTGAAGCAGAGGAGGGCGGGTCAAGAGACTGAGGAAGCATCCCACGACTCCATCTCCAGCTGTGACAAGCTCCCTGGTCTCCAAAAACACACAGGATAATGAGGAGGGCAGAACAGAGACCAGAGGTGGTCAGACACAGTTTGAGACTGCTTGTGAAACATCTGGGATAGGAGGAGCCTTAGGAGGGGTGGAGGGCAGGGACCTTCAGTCCTGGCAACTACTCTATAGGGGCAAGACCTGTGGGGAAGTGTTGCTGAGCTGTGTGCCATTTCCTTGAGTAAAGAGTTAACTTCACTGACAACTGACTCTGTCTCCTTGCTCTGACCTGCATTGACTCTAGCCTTGGCACATAGGCACTACCATTTCTGCAAAGACAGATGGGGAGGAAGCAGGGAGGAAGCAAGCCAGAAATATATGGAAGTGAAAACTCATATTCAACCACTCCCAGAAGCTTGGCATGTCATTAAAATATGTGCAATGTAGGTGCCATGTGCACAGGAATAAGTTTCTGAAAGCAAGAGCTGTTCAACAGTGGAATGGTCTCCCTTGGGAGGTGGTTGACTCTCCTTGCTTGGCGTTTTTTAAGCAGAGGTTGGGTAGCCATCTGCCATGCATGATCTAGCTGAGATTCCTGCATTGCAGAGGGTTGGACTAGATCACCCTTGGGATCTCTGCTAACGCTACAGTTCCATTATTCTCCACTGTTAGAGGCAAGATACCTCTGAATTGCAGTTGCTGGGAAACAGAAGTGGGGAGGGCGCTGTTGCATACATTTTCCACTTGCAGAATTCCTGTAGGAACATTGGACTAGAGGGGACTTTCATCTGATCCAGCAGGACTTTTCTTATGTTCAGAGCTCGGGAGCCACTACTGAGAAGATTCTTCTACATATCACCAACCCTCAAACCTCCCCAGCTGACCATAGTTTCCAGATGGGTTTTATGGGAAGAGTCAATCTTTCAGGTATGTGAGACTCAACTCACTTAGGGCTATTACTCACTTAGGAGTAATTGAAGGCAAGACCTGGAATTGGCCCCAAGGTGTGACTAGGCAGCACCCTCCGAAGAGCTGTGACATGAGCCCTCCCAGTCACACCTATAAGCACACTGGCAGCCACATTCTGCACTCGTTGCAGCTTCCAAACTACCTTCAAGGGAAGCTTGTTTTTGTGTGTTCGCAATACATTGCCTTGAATCTGGTATAAAAACGTTACAAATAAAGCAAGAGGGAAACAGGGACACTCTCCTCAAAGAAGCCTGCACTGAGTGAGAAATGTGGGAAAGGCATGCACAGGGTGAGGAAAACAAATGCACAGAGTTGTATTTTGGAATTACAAAAGAATGTCCGCTACACATGTGTGTCTAATCTTGTGCTCATTTAAAAAGAAGAATCAAAACCGGACCCTTTGAATGCTGAAGAACTTTTGTGGATTTTCGGAAGGCTCAAAAGAATGTTCAGATTTTTTCTTTATGCCCACAGTCCCATTTCCAAGTGGGAGGATGAACCTCATATTGAGGAGGACCAGGACAGGGTAGCAGACTGTAGAGGTGAAGCTGAGAGAGCCTCTCCTACCTCTTTCAATTATTTGTAAAGTGGAGATGCTGCCAGCTTATTGACACTGTTAATGTCATTGTCCACTGGGAAACATGGTCCCCGGTGAGGGGTTGGAGAGAGATGCTGACAGCGTTTCTACGCTAACAGCGTCTTCACAAAATAAGAGAATGAGGGATCCCTCTACCATCTGCTACTCTGTCCTAGCCCTCCGGGTGAGATCTTTGCTCCTGGGAGAATGGAGCAGCAGCTCGTGAAGGGTGTGCATACACATAGAGTCAAGGGAGACATGTGTCTCTCTGGCCCCCTTCCCAGACTGAGCAGAACATCTATAAATATCCGCTGTGCATAATGTCTGCATAGGTATTTCTTAGGAGGCAGGCTGATGTATGGAAGGTGGGGCTGGCAGGACACATAATGTCAGGCACAGGGCCAGCAGATGCGATCCTACTCTGCACTGGAGTAATGCAGCAAAGGCAATGACATATCTGAAAGGAAGGATGGAGGAAGGTTTGATCTAGCTATGTATCCATATTGTGGGGAGGGGAGATAAATCTAGGAGTTCAAGTCAGCACCTCGAACAATTAAGAAAGGCAGGATGAGGATGATTTTAAGAATGGATGGATGGCACCATTCTCAGCATCTAGGATAAAATGGTATTCTTTGCAGCTTATGCATGTAGTGGAGAGTTTAATAGTGATATGTAATACTAACTCATAGGGTTCAGCAGGGGTCAGGAAATTTTTTCAGCAGTGGGCCAGTCCACTGTTCCTCAGACCTTGTGGGGGGCTGGACTATAAGCCATTCCCCCCCCCACTGACTCTCCCCTCCCTTCTCCACAGCACCAGACGAGCCCCGGTGGCTGCTTACTTCTGTCTTGCGAGCGGCAGGGGCGCGGGACAATGAGTGGCACACGAAAGGGCTCTGGAGAGGGGCGGCTTAAAATGGTGGCTGCTTGAGCGCTGCTGCTGCTGCTGCTGCTGGCACCAACAAAGCCCAGCCCCCTTTCTCCTCTAGGCAGGGCAGGAAGAAGCCAGGAGGAGGGAGGGAGGTTGCACTGCTGCAGCCATGTGAGGGAGAAGGAGGGAGAGGGAAACAACGCACGTGCTGGCGATCCACGCAGCGATTCCCGGACCATCTGCAGGCCGGATCCAGAAGGCAATTGGGAGTCATCCAGCCCGCAGGCCTTAGTTTGCTGACCCATGGTTCAAAGCTATGCACACTTACAGGAGGTCAGTCTCATTAAAATCAGTAGGATAGGCTTCCTTCTGATCATACTGACAAGCATAGGGTTATGTCGTATATAATATCTGCTGGAATCTGGGGTGGGGTGGGGTGCGGGTGGGCAATGCACACTGACCTCTTTGCAATTGCAAGCTAATACCTAAACCTAATAAACTGCATTTAAAACCATGAAAAGAGGTGCAGAGCTGTGACATCAATGCCCTTTCTCCTTCTAATCTTTGGCACATCGGCACAGACAGCGGCTAAGTTTGCATGTCTCTTCCTCACTCCCGTTCCAACCTTAAAACTCAAGGAACATTTAAAAACACTTGGGGAAACTTCTTTCGAAAGAACAAACAGAGAGAGAGGGAGAGAGATTAATTTTTCCACGGCAGCAACACTATTAATAAAAAAGAAAAGCTGCAATGCCATCTACAAAACAGAGGGAAGTGGGGGGGGGGGGGGAGAGAGAATGAGAAGCACCCAGCTAATAATATGAGCTGCGACATGTTGTCAATACAAATTCAGCACCCAAGCAGTACTACTGACATCTTGTGGTAGAAGAGAGTGACAGCTCCTCTTTACACCTTCTCCATGAGAACACAAGCTGTCCATAAACATCAAGCCATGTCATTACTCATACATCAGCAAAGAGACATCTGGGATTTTGATAACTGCTGCCAGAATGTACTAATGCAGACTGCTGTAACTTCTCTTCCTCTCTCTCTCCCCCCCCCACCCCACTGTTCTTGGCTGTGACACACAATCATTCAGCGCCAGCTTTCCCTTTCCTTCCAAAAACCTCTTGAACTGGAAACTGCCCCCCCCCACAACAACAATCGCCACCACCACCAATGAATCACAGTTGTTGCTTGTTACATTGACAAGATAAGACTGTTCCTAGGCACAGTTTTTAATCCGGCAATTATCTTTTTCCTCTCAGGTAAACACGTAAGAAGTTCTAAGGGCTAGGGGTGTGCTCATCTTTTCCTCATGACTGTCAGTTGCTTAGTTTAGAGCAACCCCACTGGCTTTAGCTAGGCTACTCCATAATACACAGATGGAGTGACTGTGTTCAAATATAATACAAAACATGGTTTGGCATTATGTGGAAATGCCTGAATGAGCCAAAGGGTGCAACTTGCAGGCTTCTCTTTCTCCCTTTCTCCTCCCACTTAGACTTTACTACAAGAGTTTAGTTTACTTTTAAGGAGTCTCTGCTTTGCCTTACAGTCAAGCCAGGGACCCTGGTTTAAAGCAAACTCGAGTCAGTTTCATAATAAGCCAAATTCAATCCATGGGATAGGGAGCTTACTTATTAAGCTACTATCCAACATTTGCACTGAGTTTTCCGGGAAAGGGGAAATTATTTCTGGATTAGGAGGGCTTAGTATGAACCAGGACAATCACTTTGGTGTGATTTAGATTAAAGGGGCTGAAAAAGAAAACCATTTTGTCTTATTCTTTAGTTTATTCTTGGAAAGACATTTTATTTGGTCAAATTAGACAATTATGTAATTAGTGGATATGACCTGGTGAATCAGCACTGACTTAATATTATTTATTTATTATTATTTATTAAATTTGTTAATCTCTTTATCTTGCCTAGGGCAACCCAAGGTGACTTATAAACAGACAATAAACCCCGCATAGATACATTAAAACCAAGAGGAAAGAGAAATACATGAATAACATCTCACCCACTTCTAAAAGACCACAGATAGTAAAATAAAATAATAAAATAAAATAATAAAATAAAATAAAATAAAATAAAATAAAATAAAATAATAATTTATTTATACCCTGCCCATCTGGCTGGGCTTCCCCAGCCACTCTGGGTGGCTTCCAACAAAATATTAAAATACAATAATCAATTAAATACAATAATACAATTAAAGATCAAATGTTAGAGAGGAAAGTTTTTGCCTGGCGCCTAAAGATATGTTGTGAAGGCACCAGGCGAGTCTCCCTGTGGAGAGCATTCCACAAATGGGGAGATACTGCAGAAAAGACCCATTCTCGTGTTGCCACTCTCTGGACTTCTCATGAAGGAGTACACAAGGAAGGACTTAAGGTGATGATTGCAGGGTCTGGCTCAGTTCATATGGAGAGGAGCAGTCCTTGAGGTATTGAGATCCTGAGCCATTTTCCAAAGCAACACTTTGGATTGGGCCCAAATACTAATTGGCAACCAATGCAGTTGGGCCAGATTTGGTGTTTTATGCTCAAACCATCTTGTTCCGGTGAGCAGCCTAGCCTCTGAATTTTGCACCACCTTAAGTTTCCAAAACCATTTTCAGAGGCAGCTGCACATATAACCCTTTGCAATTATCTAACATAGAAATTCCCAGAGCTTCGATGATGGAAGTTAGGCTATCCCTGTCCAGTGAGGTGTGCAGCTGGGTCACCAGCCGAAACTGATGGAAGGCATTCCATTCCACTGAGGCCACCTGAGCCTCAAGCGACAGCAATGGATCTAGAAGTTACCCCAAGATGCGTACCCACCCCTTCAAAGGGAGTGTAACCCCATCAAGAGCAGGCAACCTCCTAGCCATCTGGTCTAGGGAACCACCCACTAACAGTGCCTCAGTCTTATCTGGATTGAGCTTCAGTTGATTGGTTCCAATCCAGTCCATTTCCAAGGTAAGACACTGGTCCAGCACTTCCACTGCCACATTTGCCAATATAAAGGAGAAGTAGAGATGTGTGTCATCAGCCATAGCTGTCAACTTTAGGATTTGAAAATAAGGGATTTTTTCAAACTTTCGGATTTGAAAATAAGGGATGCCGCGAGGGCGGTGCAATGGCACCAAGTAGCCTCACCATCCTGTGCTCCAGAGGCTGCACGCGAACGGGTGAGCGAAAGAGTGAGCACATAGACGGCAGGCAGGCTGGCTGGCTGGTTGGGCGTGAGGGTCTGGCTGCACAAGGCATGCAAGCTCCGCCCCCAGTTGGTCTCAGACTCCTTATTGGCAGCCGAGCAACGCAGCTGAGGAGCCTCCCTGGCCGGCAGGGAGGGAGAGGAGCTGCTTCCTTTGAAATCTGGGAAATTTAAGGGATACCGGTATCAACAATCTGGAATAGCAGCGGGAAACGGCATTGGAATAAGGGAGTTTCCCGCAAAAAAAGGGAGGGTTGACAGCTATGGTCATCAGCATATTACTGACAACATACTCCAAAACTCCAGATGGCCCTAGTCAGCAGTAAGAGCTAATTTAGTAGTTAGGAGTAGTGAGGTTCGTAAGTTTTGGAACAAAGGGGGTGGGGTGGCTTGAAAATGACACCACCGTCCAGAAATTTAATTTATCAGCCTAGACAGCTAACTAATGATGCTTTACTTTTCTCTCTGTCCTCTACCACTTCCATTTCCTAAATCTTCCATTTTCTTTCTACCCTTACATTGTCCAAACACCAGTTGTTTCTATTTGAGCATTCTGCATCCCGGCTTCCACTTGCAGCCTTGCCAATTCTTTAGAGCCTACCCCACGCCGTATGCATAAAACTCTGAACCCTCCATCTATTGCTATGATAGAAACAGTTTAAACTATCCGTTCAGGCAATGTGGCTTTGAGTAGCCCATGTATTAGCTTGTAACTGCTCTGGAGAGAGTTCCACACCTACAGGAGTTTCCAATTATTAATGCCAATAACACTCTTGCTTACTTGGGATAATTAGCAAGAACCAATATATGTCGTGATAAATGCAGATAAAATATTGAGTTACACAAAATGGGGGACAGTGATAAAATGACTTTGTGTCTTGAATCGTAAGGGCGCAGAACCAGCGAAATGGTTAGTTGTTACAAGTTAATACACACAGGCATCCCAAACTAGCATTGCCTGGAATAACAGCTTAAACTATTTCTATGCTAGCAGTAGGAATACCGAGTGTTCTGAAAACTGCTTCTGCGAATACATGGGTAACCCATGTGTTTGCATGAATGTGTAAATAAGAAGACAGAAAACAGCACTTTCAATGTGGAATGAAAGCCTGCCAGCCGAGCCGGCTCTGGTACTAAGCAGACTGAGGCGGCTGCCTCAGGCAACAGAAGCCCCTAAGGCGGCAGTCCTGCAAGTGCCTCGCCAGCAGCAGGGCAGAATCAGTGCCAGTATGGGTGGTATCTTTTCCAGCTGTTTTGACGATCATTTATTTGTTATTTATTTAAGGCATTTCTATATCGCTTAATGGGACAGGTGGCGCTGTGGGTTAAACCACAGATCCTAGGGCTTGCTGATCAGAAGGTCAGCGGTTCGAATCCTGTGATGGGGTGAGCTCCCGTTGCTCGGTCCCTGCTCCTGCCCACCTAGCAGTTCGAAAGCACGTCAAAGTGCAAGTAGATAAATAGGAACCACTCTGGTGGGAAGGTAAACGGCGTTTCCGTGCGCTGCTCTGGTTCGCCAGAAGCGGCTTTGTCATGCTGGCCACATGACCCGGAAGCTGTACGCCAGCTCCCAAGGCCAGTAAAGCGAGATGAGCGCCGCAACCCCAGAGTCGGACACGACTGGACCTAATGGTCAGGGGTCCCTTTACCTTTTATACCGCTTAATCATTAGCATTAATATGTGTCATAAGGAAATAGCTGCCTAGTTATTGTCCTGTCAGGCTTCTGTCCTTGACAAAACAAGCAGTCAGCCAGCATGTGTGAACCGGCCCTCAATGACTTATTGATCAATGGTTCCTGAACAAGGAAAATGCATGACATCTGAACTCACTCTTGCCACCGGACAGGAAGAAGCACTTTCTCCCATTGCTCTGGCTGCTCCCAAGTTTGTGCTATCCAAGCCCTGACAGATCCTTATTCATTGTTCATTGTAGGCTGCTGCCTACAATTTATCAACTGATGAGAATATTATTATTATTATTATTATTATTATTATTATTATTATTATTATTATATCCCTCCTTTCTCCCACGTTGGGATTCAAGGAAGCTCGACACACAATCTGTGGAGATAAAAAAAACATTTTCTGAACAGGCCAGAAAAAGTGTTCATTAGAAAAACAAATGCTGCTTTCAAAAAGTATGGCTTTTATGTGTGAGCTTCCTTTTTTCTTTACAAAAAAAAACCTGCAAAAACCTCCAGTTCTTGTAAACTTCTGCTGCCGAAATACAGTTGGAAAAAGGGGGTTGGGGGGCGGGGAGGAAGCTCTGTTCTGACTTGAAACTCTACTGTACACCATACTCCATTTCTCCTCTGTTTAGGTGTAAATAATACTTGATGTGCAAGAAGCTCTCCCTTTCATATTCATTACTGTCATAGATTTGAAAAGAAAAAAGCAGAGGTCATTTATTAGAGGCTGATTTTCATGCAAAACACCCTGTGGTTGCTGTCACTCAGAGCTACTTAGTCTACGCCCTCAGCCATCTATTAGCAGGGCTTCAGGTCATAACCTTTTGTGGCATTTGGAATTCTAGAACCTCTGATTAGTGCAATATTTACATATCCTTCAGGAAAAAAATGTAGCTCTATAGAAATGCACGAAGTCTTGTAAATTTGTTTGGCCTTTTGTCTGGAATACATATGGACTCTGAATTCAAAGTAGGGTGCATTAAACTATATTTGTTCATAGTGTTAGAGCTGCTCTGTTAATGTGGCACCAGTTAACCCGTTGGAGACAGGCTGCCCTTTCAAAATGGACTCCTAATGGAGTCGAAATAGCAGTGGCCAACACAATTAGCAGGCAGCGGCTTACATGGCTCTAACTGGAGTGCAGTTATCCCTCCAACATGTCTCTCCCCCCCCCCACCCAGCAAAGAAATATTCACATCTGTACCAAGCTTGATTTAAAGGCCCCAGCAGGGAATCCACAGGGCGAAAATTTACTGGAAGTTGTTGGAACATCACTGAATTATTGTACCAGCAACACTAGGAAGAGATCAGGAATCATGCATTATCTTCTCCTATAACATGGAAGAAGGAATCATTTGCATTGCTGAATCAATACCGTATATATATATATATATATATATATATATATATATATATATACAGAAATTAAGCCAATTAATACCCTCTCACACTTCCAGCAGGGACAACTACCGGTACATTGACTCTCAATGGAACTGACTGGTTGGTATAACTCAGTTAGAAAGGGTAGGGTGAGGTGGTGATATTTTCTACACTGTTTGTATATTTCCCCTGAATTTCAATCCGAATGTGATCTATCTCCAGAAAAGCAAAATCATCCTTGAAAAATGTCTGATATACCCAAAAAAAGAGTCCAAATAAATGGGATTGAAAAAGCATCTATCTATTTCTTTCTGTCTTTCTTTCTTAAAAACAACAACAACAACCTTTATTCAATGAACTTTTAGAAGCGGTCACTTTAAGGTTGAAGAACGGTGACAAAAAGTTTTTGGGATGTTTTAGCTCAGTGATTCCCATCTGCTCGCCAAAAGACACCATCAATCCACTATGATTCTGCTGTGCTGTGGGATGAGGTTACTGAGACTGAAGGAAAGAATACTAGGGGCGGAGAGACAGACCTGGCCAGGAAGCAGTCAATAGAGGGATGGATGGGGTGGGATCAACTGCCTGCCTGACTACCTTCAAATCTGGTTCAGCCCAGACCCTCAGCAGCAAGGCTCTCTCTCCACCCTGCCTAACAGAAAAACCTCATCACCCGGCCCCCATTCCCACAGCTGGGAAGCTGTGCCTCCAAACCCATCCTTACCAGCCAGCCGAATTTGGGTTCAGTTTCCCCAGTAGGGCTTGAGCACCAGGCCCCTCCCAGATCAGGCACCTCAGAACCCTCTGTATATGCTCAGGAGCACAACTTGTGCATGCTTGCTCTTGCCTGCTCCCATCAGCCCCAGAAAACATGGTGAATGGTCAGGGATAATGGGAGTTGTAGTCCAAAAGATATGGAAGACATGAAGCTGGGAAAGGCTGGCCTAGTGGCAGGCAGGCAGCCTAACCCACCCTTCTATATAGACACTCGATTCTCTGGGTTTATCACTGAAGAGGCTGGGAGGGGGTGTTTTATGTGAGATCTGATCAGCTGTTGGGCTAGTTTTTTGGAGGATGTTTTTAATTTTAATTTTACCTTCCTTGGGGTGTTACTTCTCCCAGGTAGGATTGTTGTGTTAGATATTCAGCGTGGCTAATGGCTAATTGATTTTTTTAAAAAAATATTTTGTCACAACTAGGAGAAATGGAGATTGCTTTCCCCCTCTTCATCAGGAAAAGTGAGTGGGAAGTTACCCCTTTGCCTTAACTATTCTTTCCAACACCAGACGTGGCAATGTGGTTTGCCTTTGGACTGTTCTGTTTTGCTTAAATAAATCAGGGAGGTCTTCTGAGAAGCTTCTCCAAGTGGGAGAGACGGTGGCTCAGTGGCCTCTAAAAGTCTCCACGTTCAGTATCCTGTGGGAGGTCAGAAGGTCACCCACTTTCCTGCTGCCGCCATCATTCTCCCCCCGTGAACGCAGCACATCTGTTGCTCCTTTTTACCGCTAATAGTGCTAAAGACACGACAATCAATTCTGCGAGCCTGTATTTTGATTTATACGTGCAGTTGTAATTTGTAGGTACCTAACTAAATGGAAGATTTTAAACTAAATGACTAAAATATTATAGTCCCACTTTCAAACTGCTAATGTAATTGATAAAAAAACAAGAAGAAGGAGGAAAGCCATAGCTCTATTGCATTTTTATTACTAATGATGTTCCCTGGAACTGACACAGCCAAGACATTCCATGAGAGACGTAATGCTTCCATTTTTATTCATTTGTCTGATTCTCAGCACTTCAGGAAAGGGTGCATTGTGTTTCTGCCTGCAATAATAAATCCGATACCATCATTCCTGAAGTTTATAGCTCTCTTCTTTTTAAATACAGGGAAGCCTATGCCGCAGCAGCTTCTGTGCCTACAGATGGAAAATTATACCATGGCTACATTTAACTGACATTTAGTTTTGTTAAAGAGGGGAGGCAGGCGGACTAAAAATAATTCCATCCTTCAGCAGGAGCTTCCATCATTTGCATTACTTAAAACAGCATTTTCCAGCGGGGATCCTAATGCAGGTAGCTGGGCAAGAAGACCATTGCTAAAACGGAACGGAAATAGGACCCAGACCCTATTTTGGAATTAATCTGCCGTTGTTTTGGTATATTCATGTACTGGTGCCATTTGGGGGAAAGGCCTCTTTTGAACCTCTCAATAAAAATAGCCAGGTTGTTTGGGAGGGGACATGACCAGGCACAGCAGCAGAATGAGGATGTGGGAAGGGAAAATGCAGCAGTAGTGAAAAGTGAAGTCTGGAAGTTAAAAGAGGGTAGAGGAGGTTGGGTGGAGCGGAAGTGGTCCAGGCAAGGCATGTCACATGAACCAAACTGGGCATGCAAGCATGTAGAAAGGTAGTCCAACAGAACCTTGATTGTTGCTGAAGAGACCAGTTGCCCAGAATTCAGACCAAACTCAGGCTCTGATGTTTGAGGGCAAAACAGCACTGGTTCCCTAGGTCACCAGAGAGGCTGCAGAGGTTAGAAATGGGCAGAGCCGAAAGACTTGTTTTGTCAGGAGTAGGAATTCGATTCAGTTAGCGTTTAAAGGTTGTTTTATCGAATGTGCACCTTTTGAAACAATCCACAAACCGAAACCCAGACATTGTTCAAAACTGGTGCTTCTCTTATTTTTGCCCTACAGTTCTCCCGCCAAGTAACGTGTACGAAAATGCTAGGGTGAAGCATGCATATAAATGTATACACAAGTGAAAATAACAAATGAAAAGCTTGGCTTTGCAAAAATGTGAATATTCGGGGGGGAATGCATACAAAAATGTGTATTGGGGGGATTGCAGTACAATGCAAAGGAGTTTCATGAGGACTTAAAAAATAAATAAATCACAAACTGATGTGGAAATATTAGGAACCAAATTTAGCATTGGGAAAAATGGGGAACCCGAAACTGACATATTCACCCGTTCCCTAGTCAAGAGTACCTTCATTCAGTCTCAGTGGTGTCCAAGAGACATGGAAAACCGGCACTGTGTACTTGCAGCTCCATCTTCTGGCCAGCTGCCTCTGTGACAGACAGAATAAGAAGCTACTCTCTGGTTGCTACAATAGTGTATAAATATCTGGCTCCAAAGTTTCCATGTAATAATAAAAAAAGAAATACTGTTTCAAAAACACAAATTATCTGAAAATTAAAAGTCTCTTACACAGAGATGTTCTGTTCCCCCCCTCTCTCACACACACACACAAACACACACAGAGAGGGGGGGATTATCCTCAAATAAAAAACTCTGGCCAGCCCTCCCTGAAAACCTTCCTGCTTATCAAAAGAGATGTGAAATTTCATCTTTAAATTATGGTTCAGCCTCCTGCATTTGTACACATGAATCACAAGGCCAAAGAAGGAGAGTGGTGTCGATTTTCTCTTTCCTCGTTCCATACATGGCCATGCAAACATTTTCACAATGCTATTTATATTATGTATTTATATTATTTATGCTTTACTCTTGATGAATTGATCTGCAGAGTTCTTGAGACTGCTGAGGGCATGCACACCTGGCTCATCCTTAGACAGTACACAGGTGTCAGATCTGACTCTGATGCAGCTGAAGGTGAAGGCAATCTGCATACATCAAAGATTCCTAGTTGCAGGTAACAGTGAGCAAGCTGACCTGGAAGCTTTTATAGCTGTCAGATAGTGTCACCTGACTCACTCTGGCTTCCCTGGCTGGTATGATTGCTCTCTCTGCATTCAGCTCCTTTAGTTAAAGGTATATGGTAATATGGCACTGGGCTGAAATATCTCCCTTCCATTTTGTGGCTCCATTCTCATGCTGCCAAACTGGGACAACCATTCTGGTGGATTTTGGAGATATGTGTGAAAGTTTTTTTGTGAAAGGAAAAGGTTTTTTTTCCAGATGCAAATAAGCAAGAATGTTGTTGGAGGAAGCTGCCAAAGACTGGTTTTCCCTACAGCACCCTTTGAATCCATGAATTTGAATCAATGTTTTTAAAGGGCCACATACTATCCACACTAATGCTTGGCTGAACTTTCAAAGCCTTTAAACTTTGGCCTGAATTGAAGGGCTTCGGGGTGAAAGACGGACGAAACCACGATTTTTCTTTCACATTTTGGAGGGAAATGTGATTTTTATGGAGCCAAATTTACCAAAGCTCCTTCACAACTTTGGTTGGCTGATGGTCACCATTGTCTTTCCCCAATACCCCATTCTGTAAACCTAAGCCCTGACAGCACGGTATATGTGACCATGGTGCTTCATACTATGCTGGACTCCTGGTCAATACACAAGGACCAGAGTGGACTGTAAAGTGTGCATTGCTGTCTTCTATTGTGAGTGTGGCCCTGTTCCAGAATAACAACATGCATAGTGTTTTTTCAGACATTCAAGGTGCTTCACATGCCCTAGCTAGTCCTAATCCTAAGAACAGCCCTGTAAGATGCAACAGACGCAACCCTGGAAATATAGGGTTGAGGGTCAGAGAGATAATACATTAAACCTCCTGGAGAAGTGATGCAGAACCTGTGGCCCTACAGATGTTACTGGACTCCAGTTTTTTGCACACCCAAACCACAGCCCCAAAGCTGGAGGAAACCTTGTAAGATGCAGGAGTTTCAAGTCCAGAACTCCAGAGTGATCAGTTCTACTGAACATAGGTATAGGTTTACAGCAAAGCAGCCTGTCATTTCCCCTTGTCTTCTCTTCCAGAGACACAGGATGGACACTGCAGCAAGCAGGTACTGCAGCAAGGAGATGGCTTGTCCACACCCAAGCAAAGATCCAAGCATTCTTTATACAACAAGGCAAACTATGTCAGCCAGTTTTGGGTACTGGCCAGGGGTGCAGGTGGCCAGTACCCAAAACATTACAGATTGCTTATCTTCTGGGCTCTGAGCCCAACATCCCCGTTCCCACAGATAAGGGTGCCATCAAAGCAAGCCAATTAGTGTATCAAAGCAGGCGCATATAAACATATATGAGCTCATAGCCATAACAACTACCAATTAATTGTAGGGTTATCTTGAATGCCAAGATGGTGGAAGCACAACACATACCGGTAGTTCCCATCAGCTTGAGCCAGCTGGGCCAAGGAGGGTGGGAGTTGTAGTTCCCCATCCCCAACTGAGGTAATTCATGGTAAGATAAAAAATGGGGGACTTCCTGATTCATAGTTCAGTTTCATAGCCAGCTGTGCTACAAGCAACTATCACCAAAATGTGTCTGAATATGGGGGGGGGGGAGGAAATAACTTCCACTTTTGCAATTGCTCTTTGGAAGAAAGGGTGTGTGGGGCAGAAAATTCCTGATTGTGGGGATGAAATGGCGGGTAAAGGCATGTTGAAGAATAGCTGGCCCACAGTGGGTGAATGTCTTTTCTATTTTATTGTGGGGGGGGGAGGTACCATGGCAGCACCCTTGATTGCTACAAAGCCATTTCCCCCTCTATCACATTAGTTGAAAAGCTCCGTGATTTGGTGTGGAAAGAGGAGAGAAGAAACAGATGTTTTAAAAGCTGCAAGTCAAACTGTTTGGAAGGTGTTTGACATATGGGAGGAGGCAACACTTTTATGGATGGAGTGAAGTAGTTATTTATTCCTTGCACCAACAGAAGTTTGGAGTGATTTCTCTCCCTCCCCCCTATCCTTCTTTGCTGTGCCTAATAGACAGCCCCTGTTTTGGTACTGACAGCCAAACTAAGTTGATACGTACCATTTCCCTTTGCCCCCATTTATGCTGGAAGCTGTGTGTGTGTGTGTGTGTGTGTGTGTGTGTGTGTGTGTGTGTATCTGCAGCCCTAGCTTTCAAATGAAAGTTTGCCTAGTTGAGTGTTCCATATGGGTTTGATAAAAGTAGCAGGGCATAATTTAAAAAAACAAAACAGAAGAGATGGGGAGGGAGGTTTTAATGATAATTGGTGTTGTAGAGGACATAGTAAGCCACGCCTAGCTTAATGTTTGAGAGGCATATTAACAGTCAGGGAAACCATTTTTTCTTTCATTGAACAAGTATTCCAGATCTGCCTGGGAACAATCCACTAGCAAGTTCTCTTGAGGAAAAGTCAATTGAAATGAATTGGAGTTATACTCTTATGCAGCTCTTTCTCAATGTAACAGAGTCTAAGGTGCAGAACTTCCTAAATGGATTGTGTCCTCACTCAAGTTTTAAAATAACCTGCCTAGCTGTTAATGAACTTCGATATTTTTCCTTTTTGCTGAACTACTCTCTTGAGTGAGCCCCCTCTATTTTTCTTATAAAAACTGCTAATAACAAAACTACAACACACAAGGCTAAAATGAGCCAGGCAATTCTGCAGCCATCCACTATTTCTTTTGGCTAAGCACTCTGAATGAAATCCCAGATATGCAACTGAATATTTGATATCAAGACATTTACTTCAGGTTATAAAATAGCGCATGTCAGAGGCTGGGCCCCAAATTGTATTTAAAAAACAGTCTGTTTACTGAATGCCCCCAGAAGACAGACATGTGCAAAATGGATTTTTAAATTTTTTTTAATGTGTTCCCCACATTACAATGTACACGTTATTGCAAAGTATTAACTGATGTAGTAAACGTAGATCCCTTAACACTTTTTAAAGAGCCTGTGCCACTAGTTGCTAAGCAGGAGAGTTTTAGCTGCAACTGCAGCAAATAACTGTAGAACTTATTAAGACATCAGTTTGAATAAATGTGCACCTTTTCATTTCTCCTCTGCATATCTCAAAATGAAAAATGCAGAACTCTTGATTCAGTTAAAAAGGAACCACATTGCCAGCTTTCTGGGGCAGCATGTAGGGAAGGTAGCGGCAGATCTCTCTTGCAGACACAAACACACACATGCACAGACCACATATATTATTATTCCCCAGGAGAATATGTATTTTTGGACAACACACTGATTCTACTCTCCAAGCAATTATTATTATTATAAACAATTAAATGATACAATACACTAGGTAGACATAGCCAAGACACAAACCCCTCCTCTAAGGAAGGAGAGGAGAGCAAAGTGAGTGACTGCTTTGTGTTGACAGCACAAGTCTATTTAAGGGATGGGAGACCTTAACCAGCCAGAGGGCCACATTCCCTTGAGGATGAAATCTCCTGGGGGGCTGCATGCCATGGGCAGGGGAAAAAGTGTACAGAGAAATTAATAAAATTTAGCTTCGTATTAGGCTAGTTTCTATACATACTCATATCCTTTTCTAGCTTCCATTCATGCAAGCAACAGTCAGAGTTAAAGACCCATTGAAACTAGGCAAAAGCACTCCAAAAATATATAAAGCCAGGCTTAACATGCAGGGGGAGTCCCTAACTCACCTTGCGTTTGAGAGTCATCAGCTACTAGGCCTGGGTGATGTACCAATACATCACCCAGGACCAGTTTGAGGGCTAGAGTGTGATGGCGCCTTCACCCGATGGTATATTGTGGGTGAAACTGCCACCGCTCTGGAGTCCCCACACGGCCAGCACCCAGCACCCAGAGGAACGGGCTGCATTACCAGGCACCAGGGTGAAACAACCGCCGCTCCTGCCAAAGGAGCTGAGGTGGTTCACCCCGGCACCTTGCGGGTGCACCTTGTTCCTCCCTCCACTTTTCAAAATTGCAATGTACCACTATATCACGCTGTTTGGCTGGTGATACATCACAATGTTTAAAAGCTGACATTGCCCAGCCCTATTGGCTACCCTCACCTGGTTGAGCTGGCTAGTTGAAGTCATTCCTGGGGTGTTACCACTGTCACATGCTGGAAGCTTCCAGGAGCCACAGTTGAGAGCTAAGTGCAGGACGGAGACCAAAGGTGGACAGACTACCCCAAAAGGAGCATGATGTGTCCCCTACCAGAAGTATTATCCCTCCCCCTAATGCCCCATATACCCCTAGCTCTAGTGGCTATCAGATATAACAATGTGCTCTTAAAAGAGTGGCTGGGGAAACCCAGCCAGATGGACGGGGTATAAATAATAAATTATTATTATTATATAAGATACTGTATAGCTTTTTTTGCCCTTTTATTTTGAACATATTCAAGACCAGGCCTTTAAACCTTCAATGTCCCTCTCACCTGAAGTATGCCCTTCCATGGGTTGGCCATGTGTCACCTCAGAAATTCACCTTTTTACCAAGCGTTTATGCCGGTGACACAAATTTTGTTCTGCATTTCACAATGATGTCCCTCTGTATCATTAAAAACAGACTCTCTTTTCCAGCAAGCTCAGAGACAGGGGACAACATGCACCCAGAAGTGCTTGCACCCAGACACTGCTCATAATAGACTGTGAGTTTAAAAATGCAACAAACATTCCCATGAAAGCATGAAGCAGCACATCACCCTGACAAGAATGGGGCTGCCCGAACACATGCTGAATACACACACACACATCACACAGAGAAACATTAGGTAGAATGCAGATACGCCTCTTCTCAAATATTCCAGGTTCTTTTTTAAAGCCAGCTGGCCTGACCATTGAGCAGAATATGGCAGACTTCCTCAGGCAATAGATTTTAGAGTCCTGTGAAAGGGATGCAAATTGTCACATGGTGTCCATGTCACGTATTGTCAGTGTGGGACATCATTTATATATATATATATATATATATATATATATATATATATATATATATATATATATATATATATATTATACCCCACCCCAAAATACATTCATTCTCTCCCTCTCTCCCTCTTACTCTCTCTCTCTCTCTCTCTCTCTCTCTCTCTCTTTTAACAGGATAGAGCAAGTGAAAAATAGACATCAAGCTTTGCATAGTTCCTTTGTTCAGGAGAGTTACATCACCGCTGTCTTAACCATCTAAAATCATTATGGTCTTGTGGCTGGCATATAAGGACAGAAGAAGCTCACAAAGTATATGCTCTCTATATAATAAGTGATGGGATCTACTCTATCTGCCTATGTTGAACTTCTTTTTTTAAATGGAAGGGAAATAATGAGACACATTCATAGCATTTGAGTCCACGTTCTGTTTCTTCGCCATGCAAGCTCTCAAAGAAATGCAAAGCACCAGTTCAAAGGCATCTTTCCGAATGCAACTGCAAATTCACGACATACTGACACATTCAAGACTGGATACCTCTATTGGCAAGGCGGGGGGGGGGCGAGTGCGGCTGGGGAAAATAAAGAGAGAGAAAAATCACAGAACAAAATATAGCACACAATAATCTAGTACTTCAATGTGAGGTTTACTTCATTCATTTTGCTCACTGGTGGTCCCAGAGTGTAATGCGTACCGTAAATCTACTCAGTTTCTTCTGAGCAGCTCAAACATTACTCAGTGTAAATGATGCAGAGACTCAATGCAGCTGAATGTATAAATTGGATTGAAAAGTTTGACACACTGAATTAGATGGTGCTATATAATGCATCGCTAGGCAATTGATATGTACATTATGTGCAAGGATAGAGCCTGGTTAACTGAATTGTAGCCTTTTCTTTTACATTATTAAGGAGCATCACCTTCAGCTCCCTGTCAGCTGTTCCCCCCCAGGATGCAGGTGAACATGCTTAGGTACATTTCTGCACCAAACAACAAAGTGTATGTGTGATCAAGTCCAGTAGTATACTGTGGGTGACTGGTTCCCAGGTCCTAGAATTGGTGGAGGTGGGTCCTGTCTGTTCCAAATGGGGCTGCACTCCCTCTGAAGGACTAGGTACATAGTTTAGAAGGACTCTTCTTTGCCCATGAAGGACCACATAGCCACAACAGCAAAAAATGCCCATCAACAGCTTTAGCTGGTGCACCAACAGTATCTTTTCCTGGACCAGGATAGCTTGGCCACTGTGACTCATTCATGTTTAAACTATTGTAATGTGCTCTGGACCATGGCACCCGGTGGACCAACTTCCCTTTCATTTTCCAGTAAGGGCATTCAGATAGAAACCAGTTAGTCTTACCATGGTCTGATGTTTATCGGCTTGTCGTGATGCAGAGGTGTTCCTCCCTTCTCTGCCACTTAATCAGGTTACCTGCAGTTTCCATTCCATCTTATTGTTATAAGAATTTTAACTTTAAGAACAGGTCCCTGAGTTTGCTTCCCCCCCCTTTTTCCCCATGATTGTTTTTTAAATTGATCGGAAAGATGCTCTGGGAGAGCCCTTTAGATGGAAGAGTTGTCCATTCATTTAAATACTCTTAAAATAAATACATATCATAACAAAAAAAGGCTTCAGATCACTTCGTTGTCAAGTGTCTTTTGAGTTAGAAGTGCAAGCAGACCAAAGAGAGCAGACAAGTCCTTCAAAAATACATTTAAAATTGCCATTTTTCAGTGATTCAAATTATTTTAAGCCTTTCAGTGATGATCTGCAGTCATTTTAATATATATATATATATATATATATATATATATATATATATATATGCTCTGTTATTACTAGCATGCCTCTTCTGATCCAAAGCTGATTGTAGTTCTGGGTCTTAAATCTTTGTACTCTGCAACGTTATTAAATATTAGACTGTAGTGTAATTTGTTTTCTAACTGCATTGCTTAGAACTTTGCTGCCACTCACCACTAGGAGTCTTTTAGCACAAAACTGGGAGCTTTAATCATAATTTGCTCGACGAAAAATGCAAAATTAAAGAGAGAGAGGGAAGAAAGTTGACTGTTACCAGAGTGCGTGATTGATAAGGTTGTGTAATTTGGGGGCATTTAATATTATAAACTGAATGCTTCGCTACTCCAGCCTAATAGTGACATATTTAACATTTTAAGCCTGCATATAATAATTTTATGGGACAAAATGGATATTATTATTAGATTATACTGTGGCACTTTGTCAAATCCTTGTATATGAACATAGCACACAGAGGGAGAAAAACTACAGCCAAATAATTGCAAGAAGCTGATTTCTTTTGAGAGCAGCAATTAAGTCCACCCCTTATATCTTGCTAGGTCATTGAATCATCCCATAGGCTTCAGGTTAATAGCTATTATAAAGTAAGGTATCTGTTGCAATACTGAAAAGTCCACTGACTGAAAGAAAGGGAAATACCGTGGCAAAATTTCAAGAAGACATATGTGAGCTTCACCTGGAAATGAGTCAGCCCCACCTAGTATGGAAAGATGACTGCAGCCCTGAATTAGAGGGAAGCATCTACCATAATGTTACAGCAGTTCCATACTTGGGGCGGCCCATCCCATGTTGCGACCTGAGGCAATACAGAAAGGTGCCAATCCTCCCCGCTTGCCACCTATGTCGAAGCCTCACTTACCAGGTTTGTGTGGCTGCAGTTTCCAGGTTCTGAAGAGATTTTGTGAGAGCCCGGCAAGGTCATGTGGACGCTCCAGAGGTCTTGCACAAGCCCGGTAAGCAAGGTGATCTGACTTGCTTACCAGGGTCTTGGGAAGCTCACATGATCTTGCAGCCCTCTTAGGAGATCTCACCAGAACCCAGAAGGTGCCAGCCACTTCTCCTCAGCCACAGAAGAACCCCTTGAATTCCACCACCTGAGGCAGCTGCCTCAGTCTCCCTCATGGGCAGGCCGGCCCTGACCATACGAATACTGTTGCCCCACATCCGTCACTGTCTCTCCCTGCTAAACAGGCAGGGATCCCTCTCTCTCCGCCTCTTATCCCAAAATGGGCACTAGTTGTTGTGACCCAACAAAGCACTTCACCGGCTGCTGCTGTACTATGGGCGTTCAACATCCAATAACGCCATAGAACAGGCTTCCTCAACCTCGGCCCTCCAGATGTTTTGAGACTACCATTCCCATCATCCATGACCACTGGTCCTGCTAGCTAGGGATCATGGGAGTTGTAGGCCAAAAACATCTGGAGGGCCAAGGTTGAGGAAGCCTGCCATAGAATGTTCTAGAATCGAGAACGCTGCCCCAGTGCCATCCTCCCCACACCAGCTCTGCTGCCCTATGGTGCAAGGATGAGGAGAGGTTGGGGCTGCACAGGGTCGCAAGTGGAACCAATCCTGCAACCCCACATGCACCCATGCAGCTCTGATGTTTCTGCTGCCCTGCTCCATCCAGGTAAATGGCATACAGGTGTCAGGTGGGCTCTGTGGCACTGCCCCATCACTGCTCAAATTGGAATGGCAGAGAGCATTTGGTGGAGCAGAGAGGAGAGGATCCCTTATATAGATAGGAAACAGCAAGAATCCACCTTACCAATTTAGGGTGCTTAGACTTCAGACCTTCACATCCTGGTCAGTCAGGTCCTATTTTTCTGTGTGTAAAGTTGGCAAGTGAGTGTGTACCTGTTCCAATTTTTTTCAGTCATGATAAATATTGCTATGCTGCTATCTGCCCCCAACAGCAGGTGGAGCTTGACCAAATGTATTGGGGCTGTATTACAGTATTCTGTATTTCCACTGCCCTCCACCAACTTTTCTCATTCTGGGCATGCAGACATGTATTTCTGCACCTTTGTGTGGGAACCTTCAGCAAGAGAGTCCCAGAAAGTGCACAAGAGCAAAAATTAGCAGCCTTACTGAGCCATGTTTCACAATGAGCAAAATTGACAGTTGTGCTATTTGTGGTCAGGGAAATGTCCATTTCCAATGTGTATGTGTGTTTTGTTGTTTTTTAAAAAATCATACTGAGGTCTTGTGAATGATAAAGAGGTCTTGTCCATGTCTTCCTTGTATTACTTAAAAAAAAAAAAGTCCCAATAGCTCAATATTATTAAAAGCCTGTTATCTGTACCACAGGTGCAGTCTCCCGGGTAATCTCCCATATTTACCATGTGGAGACCTTGAGGTGATTTCTCCTCCAAAATGGCATGTAGCTTTTCCTTCCTTCGGGATTGGGGACTGCCAGAAATGAAATAGCAAGGTTGTGCTCAGATGAACAGTATTCTGGCATAGGCAATGCTTTTTTCTGAGGGTACTCAAGGCTATGCAGTACCGACACCTCTTCTTTTATTTGTTAAAAGTGTGACACTTGCTGTAACAACTTCAGGGCGAGTGCCAGCACCTTTTTGTTGTTGTTGGAAAAAAGCACTGGGCGTAGGGATGTATTGACAGAGATCATCCACCAAAATTTCACCACATATGATGAACCACCCACAAAAAATAAAATGAATAAATAATAGCACAAAAAATGCATCAGTAATTACTACAGATGTACGACGTGTATGTGTGTGTGTGTGTTTAACTTATCAAATTTCCAAGGCTAAGGAGGAATCTGGATTAAATGTAAAAAGAAATAAAAGTATGGGCAGGCATTTTGAGGATGACGACATCATGCAGATGCTGCAATAAAAGCTGTGGACATGAGCTGCACCGATTCCACACTAAACTTCAATCCGAAGGCATCCTTCCTTACCTGCGTATATCATGGTGCAAGGCAGCTCTAAATCCAAGTTACAGCTTAATTACAAGCGAATGCAAGCCTCAACTTTGAAAGATTGGAAGGCTTTTAGAGACAGATAGGGAAAAGAGAGTATTCATAAGGCTAATAAATACTTTTCCACTTCTCAGAATAACTCTCCTCCCCTGAGGACTTTTTATGGCGCTGCACTCCAGATGATGGAGATAACAGATGACATGGCATGAGTTTATCTTACAGGAACAAACCAGGGAAATATGATCTATTTTCTTTATAACTTTACCAACTTCTTGTAGAGAAATACCTCTTTTAAGCTAGGTCTGATGACCTGCTCGTTGGAACGTGTGTGTCTTCTCTCTCTCTCTCTCTCTCTCTCTCTCTCTCTCTCTCTCTCTCAAGAACAAATATCATGCTAGTCTTTATTTTATCAACTGTGATATACGTGTGGGTTTTTTTGGTAGAAAAATATTCAAACTGGTAATCAGAAATTCATGAGGCTATTTAAATATTAAATGTGCTTTCACAGAGGCTTGGGGCATTACCCCCACTTCACTGTCATCCAGCGTGCAACGACAAAGTGTACAAACCACATCCTGGAGAGTGCTAGATGTGCCAGCCCTCCAGCAACCTCAAAGGCCTGCTGCAGCAAAGCATCTGCTTAGGAAATAATAAAAAGGAAGGTCCTCTGAAGTGCTGCATCGACCATTTTAAGTACTGCTAGAGAACCCGGGTTTGCACTGTTTGGTGTGAAAACATCATTTTCCAGAGCACTTTGCAAGGCGTCTTGTCGCTTGCCTATTCGCTAAGGATACTGCCACATCATTGGTAGCAAATTTGAGACAGATGAACAATTGAGTTAAGCCAACATATACATCTCATACTTCCTGTTCCCTGTGTTAATAGGACAAGCTGCTTAGAAAGGAGAGGCAAATTGTCTTTCCAACCTTTTCCTTGTCATTGGGCCATCCTATTCCTTTTTAACTGGTCATCCCTTGTCATTGCTATTGTTGCCCATGGTCAATGGAGATTTTAAGTAGACTGACTTCTTATAAAGTGCCCAGCTTTTGGCTTTCAGCAAGTCATCAGTCTCCTTTTGATTTGCCTTTCTGCATGGTTTTGTTGGTACTGTGAACACCCAAGGCGACACAAGTGAGGAATAGAATCATAGCATGTCCTCAGCAGAGGAAATAGACATGAGTCTGTATCCATTCAATGGGGTATATGATCCTGATCTCCTCCCCGTTGTTGCTGAGCACAACTAGTAGAATAGATAAACGTTTTAAGGTAATATATTAATTTTTGCTCATTAATTTTGCTGCTGGTTCAAAAAAAGCCCTTAAGATATTTACAATTACCTCTCGAAGGAACAAATACTCTACTGCGTTTCCCATGCACAAGCAGGATTCAATGTAATAGACATGCTACAGATCTTTCCTCCATTTTGAATGGATAAACAACATAATAAACCCAGGCTTTTCTGTTTTTGTTGATGTTTTTCTCTCTACTGGTAATAATGTCACATAGCCATCCAACTGCGTTGACCAGGGTTATAAATTGCAGGACCCAGAATATACAAATCACTGCCATATGTGGATCTAGAACTCATACTTATTTGGAAACTTGATTTGGACATTTTAGAGATCCTAGTGGTGCGGAAGTTCACAAGTGAATGTAGTATGTGTTTTGGAGATCTTCGTAAGTGAACATTTCTGGAAGGTTATCATTGATAGAATCAACTCAGCTTCATCTTTGACACTGGAATTTTCATTTCACTTTATTCTAGGTAAAATCTTAGTGATTTGGACACTCCCCAAAGCTGCTGTGCTCTGGATTGTCAGAAAATCACTACTGGCAAGACAAGCTGAATTATGGAGATCATTATCTTCAACCAGAATAGTGCCCTGCATTGAACGTTTTTTAATTCCGCTACCCCCCAATTTATGTATTAAGGGAGTGGAAAGTCGGAAACAAATCCAAATAATTTGGGAACTATTTCTAGTCACATCCCTCTAATTGAGTGTTAATCTTTCACACATTATCTGTCTCTCATCTGGTTATATTCAGTTGGTGGGGGTAGGCAGATGTTGGTCACTCTTCCTTCCTGTATGTGGCATAGTAATGTCTCCAGGATGAGTGGGCTGCAAAGGAGCTATTGACACGCATTGTGTGAACCAGATCACAAAGCATCAATGCCACACATTTCAAACTTGCACATGGCTGCTCTGAAATTATGAGAACCCATGTCTTCCACCCCAACCTTTCTTGTTTTTGTTTGATCCCCTAAGGAAGATACTGTCAAGCATGTTTGCCCCCTCAAAGAATTATGGGGCACTGCAGTCTGTTAAGAGTTGCTGGGGATTGCAATTCTATGTGAGGTAAACCACAGTACCCAGAAGTCTTTGGGGGAGGAAATGTGCTTTAACGGTATGGTGTGTACACAGAGCCATTCACTTGCAGTAGAAATCATCTAAGGAATACAAAGGTGAAAGCAAACATAGCATTTTGGAAAGGTGCCGTTACTCCTGTGTCTTGGTTTTGGTCCTTGTAGAGCAGGCTTCCTCAACCTTGGCCCTCCAGATGTTTTTGGCCTACAACTCCCATGATCCCTAGCTAGCAGGACCAGTGGTCAGGGATGATGGGAATTGTAGTCTCAAAACATCTGGAGGGCCGAGTTTGAGGAAGCCTGTTGTAGAGTATTTTAATGCGTGTCAGAGCGGAAGGTGAATTGCTATGGCTCATGTTTGTTTTTTTATTGGAGGGCAAAAAAAGGGGGGAAAAGAAAGGAAAACAAAAGGAGAGATTGAGAAAGGTATAGCTGATACACCATCTGCAGTGCTCATAATCGAACCCTTTATTGTCTAAGGTACATTAGACTGCAACACTGTAGAAAACCTGTTAAGGAAAAGAAACAGATTGATAGAGGTAGTAGAAAAGTCTCTGTAACAGTCAGAAGATGGCTTACAAAGTGTGTCATGCTACAAAATTATCAAGTTTCCTAAAAAAAGGGGGGGGAAGCTATCTGAAACCCAAAGAACTAAATAAATAAGAACACAAATCATCCTAAGCACTAGGGTCTAACTGAATTAACAAATCGATACAATATGGATGATAAAGGAGGAAATTACAATGCTTGGGATTCACACGTGAAAACGGCTGCTCTTTAATGACTGCTCCCCCTCAGCCTCCCCATTTCTTGTTTAATTAAGTGAAAATCTCATTTCTGTGCTATACACAGCATATAATTATTTAAACTGATTTCCCCTGCTGTTGTTCTTCATGTAGCTAAATTATGATTGTAAACTTTGCTGATTAGTACCCTGGTAATGGCAGTGACAGCACTTTCTCTGCGTCAGACAGTCCTGAAGTAAACAGTCACCAGGAGGAGCTTTTAAAGTCTTAATATTAACTAAGATCCTTTCATATCAGCTCTCAAAAACAAAAACCAACCCATCACACACACCCCCAAAAAACCCCATCAACAACAAAACACAATCAACCAACATAAATAATTACAGCTGTACATGACACTCATATAACATTTGAGGGACAGAAGGGTTTTTTTAATAACTACAAACACACAAAATAGGCAAAGCCTTTGTGCATTCCTGAATCCTTACCTGTTTGCTTTAAACAAGGAAAATAAGTGCTTGATAAAGGGGAAAGTAGCACTTGAGTGTGAATCCCAAATTGATGAAGTGTTAATCAAGACAGAAAACGAGCTGATGGGGGGGGGGGTCTTGAAAGTGGAGTGGGGTACAGGAAGGGGAGGAGTGTGGAATGTGTCTATACAAATTTCTGCAAGATAACTTCAAAAGACAGCAGATTACAATCACTTATATAGGCATTTGCACAGATATTCTTAGCTATACCAGGATTACAGCAGGCATACAGTTGGTGTATGAGGAGTCAAACAAAAATCCCAAACCAGCAAACTGCATACAAACGTTTCAATTGCATTATCGTCAGCAACTGTAAAGCAAGAACGGTCAAGTAATCTGCAATTAAGTAGAAACCCAAATCAAAGAGAGACAAAAACAAAATTAGAACAGGAAAAAGTACACATTTAAAATTCTTTGTGTAAGAAGCCCATTTACTTCAAAGACAGCACTATCCCATTATTTGTAGAAAGTAAACGGTTGCTCTCGATCAGTATTAAAAGGTTAGCGCCATTTCTGTACATGTAAAATTATTGCTTTTTTTGAAAAATATATTTAGCATGCTAGTTTTTTTAAAAAATCCTTTTTCTGCCTTTACAAAAATGTTACAATTTAAAAAAACCTAGTAAAGCTTCTTCTTTTTTGCAAAAAGTTTTTCACAGAATATTTTTTTCCAAGGCAGCATTTTTATGATGATGATGCATAAAATTATACGTGCAAAATCTGAAAATCTGAATTATTACCATCACACATAGTGCCATAGCAATGAAGGGAAAGAAAAATATTTATACCTGTGGAATATATATATATATATATATATATATTAAATGAATTGCAGACACTGGATGGTTAACAACCTGCAACCGCACCCTTACCTTGAAAACCTGCATTGAAAAGAACTACTGTAGAAGAGGTATATAAAGCTTGCTTTCTCTCCTCCCCCCACCCAGTGATTACCAAGTACAAGACATGACACATTAGATGAACACTGACCTGTCACCACGAAAGAAGCTATTCATCTTTTTTCTCTCTCTCTTCAAAATGTCACAAGGGCCCAGAAAGGGTAACTGGCTTGCTGCACAGAAATACAGGCACATAAAGTACCCTAAGGGCCTAGGTCTGCCTGAACTCTTATTTTTCTTTCTTTCTTTCCTTCTTTCTTTCTGTTAAAAGCATACAAATCAGCAGCTTTAAACAGCTGAATCATCCCCCACCCCCCTCTTTTTAATTTTATTTTTTAAAAGCATGCACATTTCCTTTGTGATCAGGTCACAGAAAGTAGCACTGAAAGAAAGAGCAGGATAAACAAACAATTAGAAAGGCCCTGAGAGTAAAAAAAACCAAAACACAGAAGCCTGTTTTTCTTCTTCCTCTCCTTTTTAGTGTTTGACTAGCCATTTTCTTTTCTTTCTGAAGTGAAAAGAGAAGCATTTTTAAGAAGTGTTTCAATTTCCATATTCACATACTATTAATGGTGTGCAGTCAAGGATAAGCCCACTGGAAATGCAAGTGGTCCCCAAACTACCATGAAACAACCTCACTGCAGAATGATGGTCTTTCTCTTTAGTCCCTTCCGTCCTTCATCAAGCCTGGCTTTCACAGCACTGAATGACTCCTCCATTTTGCTTTCTTCCTTTTGGGGGGGGAAGGGAAAAAGTTGTGTTTTTCCCTCAGCATGACAGCTAATGGCAGTTTCATTAATCACTCCATCCCACATTCCCAAATCCACCTGTGTGTGTTTGCGTGTTTTAAAGATTCAAGCAACCATGAGGGAGGATTTTGTTGCAGTGCTGCCCTCCAAATCATATAAAGTTTAATTTTTCCAGTGTCTAAAAAAAAGTTATCTTGATTAATATAGATGCCTTGCGCCACCAGAAAGCTTGCCAACGCCACTGTTTGTTATAAAGGAAATAAGGAGCTGTGGGGACTGATTAGTATGTCAATTTGTATATATCTTCTGCAGCTTCTTCATTTATTTTAAAAATGATTAACAGTTCGGAGGCATCGCTTTCCAGCAAAGCACCGAGCACAGATTTCATTGTAACACAGTTGCTCCTGGGACCGGATGCTTTGCAAGGAGGTTTTCCAGCTGTTCTTCCATAGGGTGGTGAGAATAATTATTTGGAGGCTGTAGGAACCGTCGATCAAGGTACTGGCTGTTGTCAAAAGGAACCCGGTGTACACATTGGACATGCGTCTTTAGGTTCCCTTTCTGAGAGGCACTGTATGGACAATATCTGCAGTGGAAGGGTCTCTCGCCTAAATGGAGGGAGAGGGGAGATAGAACAGGGAGGAGGGAGAGCATTTCATTATTCTTATTTTCTCGTAACACTTTTTTTTATTATTATTCTTGCTTCCATTTCTAGGCTAGCAGTTGAGCAATCTCACATTCTTTACTGGCCCCAGCTACCTTTTTATTAGCATTATGCACATTAACGTTAATACATCACAAAGAGTTATTTTTAATCATCTCCAGTGAGAGCACAGCATGTCAAGTTCCTATAAACTCTATGACATACTAGAATAGCAAATAATAGTGACTGAAGGAGCATTTAAGAAAAGGTTAAGAATAGCTAGAAGAAGAGGAAAAAGACCAGAGGAAGGGGAAAGCAAAATTTTACGGTAACTGAGGGGATTTATAAGTAAATGATAGGGTAGTTTTTAAATTGCTTTCGGTGGCAGCACCAGATTGAAGTTCATGTGAGCTGAATAGCGAACTATATTCAAGGATCCAAAATGTCTTATGCCGTACTACAAGGGTGAGGAAATATTTTTAGTTCAGGGGCCACATTTCCTTCTGGGCAGCATTTCAGAGGCAGACTAGTGAAGATAAATTTTGCATTTGTGCTGTAGGCTAGTTTTTACACACATAGAGACACACAAACACACCGTTATCTATTCTTCATCCATACAACCAAGAGGCATTATTAGAGTTCAATGATACTTTTCCAGCCAGGTGAAAACACTCAAGTTGTGAAGCAGGGCCAACAAGGGGAGAGGTCTGAGGGCCAGAAAGAGACGTTTTGAGGGCCACATTGGGCCCTGGACCTAAGATTCTCCACCCCTGCCAAAATACCCCATCTTCCAGGCACAGAGGCATGCCATCTTCCCCATCCGTGAATCAATACATTGGTACAGTGTACATAGTTATTGGATTCTTCATGCCGGACAGGCTGCTAGTAATTTAGAATTTCTCTTTTGGCTTAAAATGTAACCATTGCTCATGTGACAAGATCCACCACATGCTTGGGTGAGATTTTAAAGGAGCCCTAAGAAAGCAGGATGGGTTCACTCTGTACACAGCAATTGGGGAACCCTTGGCTCCCCAGATGTCAATGGGACTCCCAATTCTCATCAGCCTCAGCCAGCATGGCCAATGGTTAAGGATTATGGGAGTTGTAGTTCAGCGTCTGGAAGACCACAGGTTCCCTGTCTCTGCACTGAAGAGAGATCCCAAAATTTGGTCAAAACCCTGCACAGTAGCACACCTCAGCCTCCAGGAAAAAGCATACCTGTAGTTGACAGGGCTTTATTTTCTGGCGTTAAAGAATATAGTGGAGGGACAGGACCAAACACCTTTTAATGATCTGGGAAGAGCACATTTTGTTTAATGGTCTGTTTTAATGGCAGGTTGTTCTGATCCTGCGTTTAGGACCAACCTTATTCCATATCTGTAAGAAGCTGTGTGGAAGGTTGCTTGAAGCACAATGGTGCAGAAGCTGCTCTATGCATGGGTCTAGTGAGAGGTCTCCAGGAAGATGCAGCGAGACCTGGCACCACTCAGCAGACTCACTCGGAGAAGGAGGTGGCGGCAATTTAGAGTGCCGAGACTCTGGTGTTGGT
Source organism: Darevskia mixta (assembly GCA_034641385.1). Taxonomy (NCBI): domain Eukaryota; kingdom Metazoa; phylum Chordata; class Lepidosauria; order Squamata; family Lacertidae; genus Darevskia; species Darevskia mixta. The sequence goes on from JAWWNH010000011.1 coordinate 16,468,565, forward strand.
GCCGAAACAGGAGGGGGACACTTCCGGATTCCACTAGTGACTAGACGGTCATGTTTGGATTGAGCTCTGCACTGTACATACTTTGCACAATAAAATGATAGAAAGACAAGGACTTGGTCTTTACTATTGAGTAACTGATAAGGGAACCTGACAGCAATCCGGAAGTGTCTCTCTGCATCTTCCTGGAGACCTCTCACTGCCTGGCTCCCTCCAGATAACTGCTCCTCCCCCAAGGAGGAGCTGGCAGTCTCACTCTGAGATGAATCCGTCGTCAACACAGGCTGAGGCTCTCTGTAGCCACTCAGTGCTGGACTGGCAGGGGTGGGCACATCCCTGACAGGTCTGAACGGGGATACTCATGCAGCCGCAACAGACACACACACACACACACAGAGAGAGAGAGAGAGAGAGAGAGAAGCTCAAACCAAAAGTGAGAGTTTACATTCACATGCAGTTTGAACTGCACAAGAAACCACTTCATACAAATGGCTGATCCACAGAAAACAACCCTCACATCGCTATATTTCAAGTGGCCACCCACACAGCTGCTTGTATGTGTGAATCAGCCCCCTGCTCTCCTCTTTTAACGAAATCTACTGATTACTGTCTCTCTTCTGGCAATAAGATCTCTCGTATCAATATGCATAGTATAGATTGTCTGCAACAGAGTGGCTGGGGCAACCCGGCCAGATAGGTGGGGTACAAACAATAAACTTATTATTAAATTATTATATGTGTTAGGGCAACGGCTAATTACACAGATGTGAATGACAATCGAAAGTGTCCCTTCCTGTAAAAGAGACCTTATGTTAATCATCAGATCAAACTAGGTTTGAGAGCATATACTGTATATATGCCTCTAATAAGCTAGGGCAGCACAGCCCTCTGCAGTGGTGCTCAATTTGTGGAACTTATATTTATGGAACTCCCTCCTCTCTGAAATACTATTATAACATATTCTGGTGGTTTGAATCAGTTGCTGTGCATTTCTAGCTGTGTTTTTTATTTATTTATTTATTTGCTTCACTTATTTTTTTGACCCTTGAGTTTTTTTTTCGTTTTATAGAACTGCTTTTCTGATTTTATTACTGATGTTGCGGATATTTTATTGTGTTCTGTGATTTGTAATTATATGATGTATTATGTACACTGTCAAGTGTGACAAAAAGCAGCATAGAAACCCAATCAATCAATCAATCAATCAGTCCATATTTTTGTGCCCTGCTCTGGGATTGCCTGTGGCAATGGAGAGTGGGTAACAACTATGTTTAAAATAAAGTAAGCAGATATGTAAGAGTTTTGACCAGTTTCCATAAAAGGAAAATTACCACCATGGAAACGCAGAAGGGGCTGTTCCACACCCAAGTAAACCTCAAAATAAAGTCGTGATGAAATGGATGCCTCCAGCTCCCTGGCATTGGCATTCTGAGCAGCCCTGTCCGAACAATGTGGCTTGCAATCCTGATTGCTAAAGCTCTATGGCACAATGCATCTTATGTTCATACATTAACCTTAAGCTAAAGCCTTGATGAAGGGAAACAGACCATTTTAAATTAACACAACGTAAGGCTCAACATCCATGCAAAAAGAACCACCATTCCCAGTAAATTTCAAGCTGTGCCTATGGCAGTCCTGGGAAGAACTAAAGAAGAGCCCGTGCTGGTTGACATAATGTATTAAGCATCTCCCCTTTGTTAATAGATTTAGAGAGAGAGAAAAGCATCCTAATTAAGGCCGGCCCAAGATTCATGACATTTACCAGTCAAATGTCTGCTGTGAGTTGGGAAGATTTGCAACAAAATTAAAGGGGTGAAACCGGGAGGGGGAGCAGCTGTACAGACTGCAGTATATTTGAAATGTAGGAAACGGTAACTGAGTGAAAGATGTGATAAAACTTCTTTAGTTGGTTGCTGGATTCCTTGCAGTAAACTGAGAAAGATGCCTTATATTTTTGCACAGCTACATCATGCCTAAGAGATAGGCGAACAATTTCAAGAGGTGATGCTCATCGTTAAATTAAAAAAGAGAGAGGCCCTGCTCTCTCTCTCTCTCTCTCTCTCTCTCTCTCTCTCTCTCTCTCTCACACACACACACACACACACACACACACACACAAAATATCGTACTGAACTGGGCTACAGGTGCACTAGGGAATATGGGAAGGACGTCTGTGGTGGGTGGGAAAAGGAACAGCTTGATCCAGTCTCCCTGGATAAGAATTGCCAGAGAAACAAAAAAGGGGAGGAGGAGAAAGAGAGAGCGATGGAAGAAGGGACCTTGGCCCGAGGGTGTAATTAGGTATCTATGTGGGACAGCCATCTTCGTCAGTGGCTCCTTGGGAAGGCTTGCCCTACAGGTCCAGTTGTAATTCACCCACAGAGGAGAATTAACACATAGCGGAGAAACATGAAAGGGGTTAGCAACTGTCCCACAACATAAGATTAGCAAGAAGGCCAGGAGCTCAGGCAATGAGTGGGAGGGGTGTGCAATAATTCTTCCCTAAGCAGACCACATTAGTGGAATTCTCTCTGGGTACAATAATGGAGAAGGCCATAGCTCAGAGCAAAGCTTCCCCACACTTGTGCTACTGCGATGGGAACAGAGCCCTCAGTGCTAAATTAGAATATGTAATGATATTGTGTGAATGTCTGCATTACCATAAGAGAAAGTGCTCTAAAGAGGCAAGGGGTTTTTGTTTTGTTTTAAAGGAAGTTTGAGGAAAAAGTTTCCCTGTTACACGGAAGAAGAGATGAACTGCAGCCATTACAGGATGGGGGGCCAAGATGATACTAAAGCTCCACTAAGAGATAAAGAAGCCAAGTATCTGAGGCTAGTTTAACTGGCTCCAGACCAAATGACTTCAAATCAATTATTTGATTGCATTGCTCATAAAAGCTGCCTGCCTGTGTCGCAAGCAGGTATTCAAACAACCTCCAAACCAAATGGGGATGCTTCTGATTAAACAGCATGCCTTTGCCATCGGAATATGGAAAGCCACTGTGGTTATTGTGGTTCTTCAATATTTGGCCCCTCACAGCTGCCCGTGAGTTTTAGAAAGGTCACCTTAAATTTCTTTCTGAGATCCAACCTATACAACTATATTATTGGCATACTTGGGTGGCCCTTTTGTTTTTTAGGAACACATTATCATGAACTACAGATCATGGTGTCATGGTGCTTAGACACCTTCCAAATCTAGGCTAAGCACAAACACCGGGTTGTATCCAAGGCTAATCCTACTTAGGCACAGTGAAATGTGTGAGTCTACTCGGAATAACATGGCACTGGATACAACCCACAGTGAACTGCTAAGCTGACTCAAGAGTGTCAGCTTATGTTACGCTACATAAGCTGCCACTGACTCTCTTGGAATTATACAGAAGATGCTGGGGTCTTGGATCTCTTGGATTCCACATGGTTTATTTGCCACACAAAGTTTGGGTTACCAGTGCAGTTATGGCAGCTTAATGGCCAGAGTGTAAAGGATGTTGGCAGGTGGGTGGGGAGAAATAAAGCCACCAATTTGCTTTGAGCAAATTGACCCGGTTACAGATGTGATAATAGGGATGAGTTAACTAGCACCATGAAGAAAACATGGATCAAGCAAAGAACTGATCTAATGAAAAGATGGGAGCTCTTCTTAAGGAAAACAAAACACTGGTACTCTGAAAAGTCTTGTCTGCTTGCAAAAATCAAACTATTAAGAATAGCAAGCTTGGATCCAGAGCAGACCTCTCCACGTGGAATGGCTTCTTCGTGGAAGGGCTTATCCAGCTCACAGAAGGGCTGGTGACCCAGCAAAAGCTCACAGAACAGAAGGGGATGCTTTTTTCTTTTTTTCTTTGGCTTGCAGGCTCCTGTAGCACTTCCCATATTTATCCAGAGGGTCCTCTAAACCCCCTGAGTGGAGTTTTAATGGTGCATACAGGGAGCTGCATGGTGATTTGGGGCAGGGGGAGAGGAGAAATCAGCAGAAATGGCCTTCCCTCTCCCACTTCCATAAGTCAGAACTGGTTTTAGGATATTTGGATCTAACTAGATCTGGATCTAGTTTTGCATTTTAATTAGCTGGAGCCAGTACTTCTTGGTGCATCTTTTCGTTTCCGTTTGTCCTCCATTCATTGCACATTTCCCCGCCTTAGATAGCACTCCTCTTAAAAAATTATTCTACATTGTAAACAAAAACAAAAACAACCCCAGCAGTAAACATGTGCAAATGAATCCATACACATAATAATGTTAGTGCAATGCAGAGTAACAAGAGAGGCATGGAAATGAATCACTGAGCAAGTGTGTTTCCCCTTCCTCTCTTCCCCCATGCATCCCCCCCTCCCACAGTTCTCTGGATTAGATTTTGAGGGTGGGTGGGGGACTGCAAGGGAGAGGAGAGAATGTGGAAGTTAAGCTGCACAAGCAGAAGAGCAAACTTTGGATCCAACTCTGTGCAGACCAAAAGCAATTCTCTCCTCTCTCCCTCCAAGAAATCTGCAGAAGAAATTAGAGATGTTCCTGTGTAAATATAGGCAAACTCATGGTATTTTTTTAGAAGTTTATGATAATGAATGGCTGAGTGGATGGACTTGCCCACATTCATCTAAAAATTAAAGGGTGCCAAGATGTGTTCTCCTTTGCTTCAACATGTCAGTTGAATCATCTGTGAGCAAAAGGAAACACAAGCAGTCCAATCCAAACAGGATCTACCTGTTCCTTGACTGTAATATAATATTTATAGCTGTGAAGGAGACAAATTAGATTGCCATTTATTTGTTCATTATGCATTATTTTGATTAATGGAATTCTTGGACTCAATCTAACTATCTTAAGAAAAAAGCATTTGCAATAAACTATTAATCATAAGGCTAAAAAAGCCAAAGAAAGCAGGCATGATATTACTCCACATGTCAATGAAATGTCAAAAAGAGGACTTTTAGCTGAAGATACCAATGTTGCTTGCTTCAGTATTCTTTAGATTGCTACCTTAGCACTAGTACTTAACACTGCAAAGGAAAATTGTCAAGAAAAGAGAAAAGATTTTGTAGTAATATTTGCCTGTGTTTTCCCTTTGATCACATTTTCTATTCTTTCTCAAACACATGAAAGTCTAGATGTTTGAGAAAATGTATTCATCTCTACAACCAACCATTGAAATGTTTTCTACTTAAGAATGTTTAGGCAGCTAATGATTTATTGTGAACTTCCTCCCCACCTAATTATCTTCCAAACTTTTTCATTTTAAGGATTTTTGAGAATATGCCTATTAATTACCATACTGTAAACATGGTATATTTTTATATGCCTTTTGAGTTTTGTGGTAAATGCCAGAATGTAGTTAATGTGGTAATAATAATAATAATAATAATAATAATAATAATAAATTATTTATACCCCACCCATCTGGCTGCGTTTCCCCAGCCACTTTGGGCGGCTTCCAACAAAATATTAAAATACAATAGTGTGTCAAACATTAAAAGCTTCCCTAAACAGGGCTGCCTTCAGATCTCTTCTAAAAGTCTGGTAGTTGTTTTTCTCTTTGACATCTGGTGGGAGGGCGTTCCACAGGGCGGGTGCCACTACCGAGAAGCCCCTCTGCCTGGTTCCCTGTAACTTAGCTTCTCGCAGCGAGGGAACCGCCAGAAGGTCCTGGGTGCTGGACCTCAGTGTCCGTGCAGAACAATGGGGGTGGAGATGTTCCTTCAGGTATACTGGACCTAGGCCGTTTAGAGCTTTAAAGGTCAGCACCAACACTTTGAATTGTGCTCAGAAATATACTGTGAGCCAATGCAGGTCTTTCAAGACCGGTGTTATATGGTCTCGGCAGCTTCTCCCAGTCACCAGTCTAGCTGCCGTATTCTGGTTTAGTTGTAGTTTCTGGTTCACCTTCAAAGGTAGCCCCACATAGAGCGCATTGCAGTAATCCAAACGAGAGATAACCAGAGCATGCACCACTTTGGCGAGACAGTCCGCGGGCAGGTAGGGTCTCAGCCTGCATACCAGATGGAGCTGGTAGACAGCTGCCCTGGACACAGAATTAACCTGTGCCTCCATGGACAGCTGTGAGTCCAAAATGACTCCCAGGCTGCGCACCTGGTCCTTCAGGGGTACAGTTACCCCATTCAGGACCAGGGAGTCCTCCACACCTGCCCGCCTCCTGTCCCCCAAAAACAGTACTTCTGTCTTGTCAGGATTCAACCTCAATCTGTTAGCCGCCATCCTCCAACCGCCTCCAGACACTCACACAGGACCTTCACCGCCTTCACTAGTTCTGATTTGAAAGAGAGGTAGAGCTGGGTATCATCCGCATACTGATGAACACCCAGCCCAAACCCTGATGATCTCTCCCAGCGGCTGCATGTAGATGTTGAAAAGCATGGGGGAGATCACAGAACCCTGAGGCACCCCACAAGTAAGAGCCCAGGGGTCTGAACACATCCCCCACTACAACTTTCTGAACACGGCCCAGGAGGAAGAAGCGGAACCACTGTATAACAGTGCCCCCAGCTCCCAGCCCCTGGTAAATGTAGATTATTTTTATCTAGTCTACAGACTTTTTCAAACTGTTACTGACCAGTCCCACTGAAAGCAGTTAGATAGCCCAAATCGAGAGCCAAATATGCACTGCATTGTACACATGGGACTCAGCTAAACAGCTTCAAATAAAACATTTTAAGTGTGTTATAAAGTGCATTACAGTGGTACCTCGGTTTATGAACTTAATCCATTCCGGAAGTCCGTTCTTAAACCAAAACCATTATTAAACTGAGGCACACTTTCTCTAATGAGGCCTCCCACCACCAGTGCCCTTCCACCGTTTGGCTTCCATTCTTAGACCGAGGTAAAGTTCTCAAACCAAGACACTATTTCCAGTTTTGCGGAGTTTGTACACCAAATCGTTCTTAGACCGGACTGTTCTTAAACCGAGGTACCACTGTATACAAATGTGACACTAGATGGTGAGCTATGGCAAATTCAATATATTTCCCAAAGCAGTTTTTTAAAAAGCATTTTCACAACATTTTTTATATGTGTCTAGATTCCACCATGGAGGTTTTGGCATGTGGAATTTAATCATATTGATAGAGGGGGAAAGATTTTTTTCCACGTATTTTCGCATCCATGTTCCTTCTTTAAAGTGTACGAGCAAAGCCAGTGTGGGCATCTAAGTTTCTACATCAGAGGGTGTTATTTATTAAATCATGACTATCACGGCTAGTTTCTGGTTAATGAACTATGATTAAGGCACTAGGCTGTGTTCAGCTGATCAAATGAAACCATGGTTTATAGAACATGGCTTAGCATTACATGTGAACGAGTTGACAAGTTACTGCAGTAATGTTTTGGGATTCCATGATTTCAACCAATCTCAGTTTATTTCCATTGCATAAAAAGCAAAATTTTGCATGGTGCTTCGAGACATATGCGTGTTAAAATTGCTTCAGAATGATCGTATTGCAAATAAGAGAAGATAGCCTCTATTGCAACACAATGGAGTTATTGTGGGACGGGGCACCTTCGTAATCAGTTTCTGTTCCACCCATAGACAATTTCTTGGAACATTTTCACATACGGCATGAAAGTTTACTTTGAACCTCTCCCACACTACTTGCGTGCACATTTGAAGGTAGTATAAAGGTAGGGTGGAATGTGAAACACACCCAATGTAATTATTAGACTTGATTTACAAACATGAGATATGCAAGGGAGGAGGGACAGAGAAACACTGGTTGCATTAGCTGCATTCCATTTGTAAAAACACTGGAATCGACCCATAGACATTTGTGACTGTAATTTAATTGGTTTCACAAAACTGACAGTCTTTTTCAGGTATCATTGAGCTGGATACTCATTTCTTTTAAAAGCCAGTATCTTACAACGAGTCTTGAATGGGCCAGTAAAGGACTCAGTTCGGATCACCTGGGATAAACATCATTTCCCTACATTCTGAAATGTGGCAGTGGTACAATTATATCCACAGTGCTAAGAACCACCAGACCTTTACTGAAAACCATTTTATTTTTTTCTTTCCAAAGCTATTGTTATAGTTCGGAGCATGGAGAAAATACCAAATAGTTGTTTCTCCAATTAAGACGTTTATAACAGGAAAACAGTGGTGTTACCAGCATGCTGGAGGCACTGAGATCCCTTCTTCCCCCTGCCCCCCCGAGAATGAACTAGAAGTTGATATTGTGGATAAAGTGCACTTTTGCTGACTGCAGTGAAAAAGATGAGAGTAGACACAGTTAAAGTATGCATTTTAATTAACAACACTGACAGGGCAGCGGATACATATGTGAAATGGAAGGACAGCTGTGATAAAACAAGAAATAGAACTGCTGCAAAAGGCCCATCACCTAGAACTAGGATCACCAATGTGGTGCTTCATAAGTAACTTATTATTTGTCCTGTGTCAAGGCACATATCCTGGTACCCGCCTTGTACCAACCTAGATGGACTGTTTTGTCCCTCTAGTCCAGTACTGCTCTTCTCAGCAGCAGTATCCTTCCAGCATCTCAGACAGAGACTTTTCATATCACATTTTGACTGGAGGTACCAGGGATTTTTCCCAGGTCATTTTCCATGTAAAGTTTATGGTCTGTCAGTCAGCTGTGGTCTCTGCCCAAATTATCGGGTTGGCTATTGTTGGAAATAGAATTGTGGACATGAGAGACCTGGGACTCAGCTACATTAGTAAAGAAAAGGTGTTTTAAATGTGTTATAGCACTGTGACACCAGATGGCACTGTGAAGTTCCATCTTTCAGGAACATGATTTCCCATTATGAGGTTTACAATGCGTTTTCCCGAAATGTTTTTTTTAATGTATCTAGATCCAGCCCCGGAATATATCTAACGCAACACAAGTGTCTTTATCTTCTTACTTTTTAGTGGTGTTTAACTATATGAATTACCTGCATTTAGAAGTATTTACCAACAATTATTATTTTCACTGCTTTGAGAGTTTTCCATTACCCCATGGACATTCCTGTCAGCCATTCTGAGGAGAATGGAAACCATCAACATGATGCTAATTCTTCCTTTGATGAACATCTCCAAATGTTATGGGCAGGATAGGATGCAGTTATTTTCAAAGGCATCCCAGTATCAACATAATATACACCCAGGTCCATTTCCTGGTTTGTGTGCTCAGGATCAGGGCATTGCAATCCCTGTTCCAGATCCTGTGCAAGGAATCCTGGGTGCAGTTCCCCAAGCACTACTGCCATGTTGAAACTAATGGTGGGGATGTTGTAATGGAAAAATTGATAAATTCCTCTGATGGGCTGAAGTACTAGCAGAGGCGATAATAAACACACATAGCTTACTCAGTATTTGCCTGAGTGTGTGTGTGTCAGAATTTATTTCTGTGCTAATAAAGGATCACATTCAGAACTTGAAAAGGCAACTGAACTCGCTTGCACTAGATGTTAGGTCCCATGCTATGCATGGATGGGCCGATGGGAACTAGGTGGTCTGGAACTGACTGGAAATAAAAATGAAACCAAAAACACCAGGGAGGAAGAAAAAGCAAGAAACATAACGTCCAGGACAGCATTAGTGAAAATAAGGAAATTTAGAGGACAGCCAGCTGCTTGTCAAGAGAGGAAAACACACCACCACACAGAGTCCACAGAGATTGAAAGATAAGCGTCTTTCAAAAGATAGGAGCTATATAATACTGTGTTAGGAATACTCTTCAGAAAAACACGGACTATGGATGAGTTGCTGCATTTCAGAAATTAGAGAAGTGGGCAGATATCCACTGAAGAACTTATCTAGTGAAACTTGGATAGCAATTTTATATGCTGTTACAAAAACTACCCTCCCTCCCTTCTCAATATATTTTTAGCAATTTTGTTGACATTCGCTAATAAATTGTCTCATTTGTGTAAGGCCTTTCCACAAATTTTAGCATCTAAAACCAAACACAGCACAGTTATTGTTTACTTACACTCTTCTTTAACAAGTCAGTGCTTTACTGATGAGTATCACGGTGTAACTTTTTTTTTTCTCCCCAGCTACCACATTAAAAACCAAATACCCAATTAATTGTAAAACATACTTGTTTTGGGGCGTCTGCGGAGGTGGTGTGAACGTCAGTACCTCGGAGTCCATTAGACTCAAATACCACTGTGGGAACAAGGGGGCTTGTTAACAGATTAACATTCAAGCTTCGTTAGTGCGCGTACAATATTCGAGTCCATTACAGATTAAACCACATTTGGGGGAGGGTGGGGAAAAAGCAGAGACACCAGCTCCTCTCCCGTAGCCGGAAAATACCAATTTACCGTAACACTTACTGTAAGAGAGTGTGCTAATGGCAGCCTAAGGCCATTGCCCTTTTTAATTCAGACTTCAGTGCTGAAGAAAGCAATCACTGACAACATTAATTATCAGTGTATGTGTAAAGGGACCCTCTTCTTGAATTACTTACCATTTGGCCTCTGTCATTTTGCATCAGACTGGCTTATGTATGCATCATTCACACTTCTCCGAAAAAGAAAAAGAAATATTTTTTTTAAATAAAAAAAAACCCTCTGCTAGTCTCACTGTCTCATGTAATGCTATTGAGGTAAATTGACACACTAGCAGCTTCAAGCTTGCTACGCTCTCCAAATCACACAGCTTGAAAAGGGCTGAGATTTAAGAGTTTTATCATTGTCCAAATAAAATAAAATAAGAAATTAAACCCCAGACCTCTTTCAGTCTGCAGCAAGGAGAAAGCAAAGCAAAGCTTTATGTTTGGATCAAAAAGGTTCTTTGATTTCCATTTGTGCTGATGGCAAGAGAATTCATTAGCATATTCATTCCAGAATATTCATTCTGCTCTCTAATTAAAGTGGTGGGTTTATTTTAAACACACACACACTCACCAAAACCTTACAAATAAGCTTATTTCAATTGTGCTGCAGTGCTATGCAAGGCGTGTGGGGAGGGGGGGAACTGAGTACCTGAAAGAGAACAACACTAATCAAATATGAAATTAAACAAAATGGGGAACGTTTCTCTTTACAAAAATAAAAAATCAGGTTAGTAAAGGAAATTAAGAGTAAGGCGAAATATTGTAAGTAAGGGCTTCTCCCACCCGCTTGATGGAATGGTAAAGAAAAATTTACCTGTGTGAGACCTCATGTGAGTTCTGAGGTGGCTTGGTTGGGTGAAGCCTTTTCCACACTCTACGCAGAGATAGTCTCCTTGGCGTGTTTGTGTCCTAAGCATCCCTATGGTGGAGAGAAGAGGGGAGGGGGGAGAGAAGCGAGGAGTAAGGGAAAGTTGAGAAGAAAACATTATGCCAGAGGAAAACATCATTAGTATGTCTAATGTGTCATTATGTGAGGCTACCTTCAGGCCCTGGATGACAACTGTCAGCCTTCATCTAGGCACCGGCTGACAGGCCAGGCACACACAGGACGGCAAGGATGCATAAATTACATTGAATTAAAAAATGCTCCCCGTGATGTGCCCGCACCAGGACTGGCATGTCAGGTGTGCGCTTTTCATAGCAGCTGGATCTACTTTTCAGCCATCACCCAGCTTTGTCAAGCAGTACATCAGGCAAATCAAAGTGACTCCAGCGTGGCGGAGACAAGTCACATGGATAATAGGAAGTGAGTAGAACCAGAGCCCGACTGTCCCCCCCAGGCTGCAATACCTTGGAGACAAATGCAGAGTGAGTGGAGCCATCACAAGCTGATCAAACCTTTAGCCCTGCCTTACCTGCCTGCTGGTGCTGCTTTGACCCCAGAGCTCTGAGGCACAGGCGGAAGACATCTGTGAATCAAAGTGTCATTACGGACATTTGGAGATAGCAGCAACGCAGCAGTCCTCTGCCAGCTTTTGATAAACATGTTTTCTAGGCCATTAGCATTTGTGGAAAAATGACTCAAACCTCTTCTTTTTTTCCAAAGGTCAGTTTACAGTATCTGACTTAAAGGGCTGGTCTTTGTCTTTTACTGCTGATCAAAAAGGACACGTTTGACTTTTATTGGGTTATTTATTTTCTCAAAAATATTTGAAGCGTCTACTTTGCTATTTTGGTTAGGCAGCATCTTCAAAAGGGGTGGGAAAAGGTTTTTATTTGCCATTAGCATGTCCTGCCTTTTAAAAGAAAAATCATTTAAGGGGCTGTTGCTGAAAATTTTGAACCCATCAAAACGCTGCAGTGGTGAGGAGGAGAGGGGGCTCATTCAAGGGTAGAATAACAGAACTTATCTTTTTAATTTTCTTTTATGGAGAGATAAAGATATAATTAAAATAGGCATCATCTGCCTTGGCACATTGAAACTGAAAATGTATCATCGTGGAACATCCAAGTTGTGGAAAAGCCATCCAGACATTACAGAAGTCAACACACATGTACACATTAGGGCAGTACTAATTATGACTTGCTTGTGGCCAACAAACCACAGTCCAAAATCATGGCTAGAATTTGGCCTGTGAATCTTGTCTTCACCCAAATCTGTTATCCTGTCTTAATCCTAGCTCATTCTGGTGCTCCAACCCAGCTGCCCAACCTGGTTACAGAGAGGCAAGGGGAGGGCGGGAAGCTGCTCACATGGGTAAATGATTTCTGCTGGCCCTTTTCCAGATCTTCTCTCTATCCCCTCCTCACAGACAAGACCCGCCTCTCTCCCCACCTCCAGTCTGCATTTCTTGCTCCATTGCAGCCTTACAAGGAAAACAAAATAAAATAAAGGGATGGCAGGCAATCCAGAATTCAAGCTGAAAGTACCGGTAATAGCGGACTGCAAAACTCTGTGGGTGGGTGTTAGGACTTTAAGACTTTTTAAAGGGCAAAAATTCTCACATTTTTCAAGGAGTAGAGATGAGGCAACATAGAGCTGCAGTATCCCTTTTACAAGAAATAAATAGTGCCATTTTCAGCTGTGGCAGAGGTACGGTATGTGGCAACCTGGCACAACACCTCACTGCAAACAGAATGGCCCAGTGGGAACTATGCCGCATCATGGCGTGACTTTCAATAAAAAAGGAATGGCTGTTCCTACTGGTCATATCCAAAGCATATTCTAAACCCAGTTCTCAGAGTTTGGTTCCACTGGGAGAGGCATGTGCAGAATAGGGGTTACCCAGTGAGTTCTGAGGACTTGGACTGTAATCCGGGAGTCAAGTGGGGACAAGTTGTGCTTTGAACGCCAGACATCTGCTTCACCAAGGAGAAGCAAGGCTGGCTCTACCATGAGGCAGAGTGAAATAGCTGCCTTGGGCAGCAGATGCTGTGGGGGCAGTGAGTGGACAGAGCTGTGTGTGCATGTGTCATGCAGCCTGTCCTACACCCCCTAAACTAGCTGTTCTGCATGGATTAAAAGCAGGGTACATTCTGAGGCGCTGCATTCACTGTAAAACATATGAGTTTCACGGTGCTATATAAACGGCTCACCAAAGAAAGTTTAGAAACCACTGCTCCATGGGGACCTCATAAATGTGTATATGAGGTGTATAAATAGTGTATATGAGGTACTTTGAACCACCTATCCAAACTCAAGGGTTACCTTCTGAGGCCCTTCTCTGGGTGTTTCCACCAAATGCAGGGAAACAGGCAAATACATTTTAGCGATGTCACACATACTGTAGAACGCCTATCTCAGATATGCTCATGTGGCCCCCAAATGTTGGTCTTTTTGGCGCCAGATGAAGACTTTTTTCATTCTGCTAGACTTTTTTGTCCTTTAATTTTAAAAAATATGTTGACACTTATAATATCCTTACACTGCTACTCTTCACTGTTGTTGTTTTCTCTGTGGCTTTTAAAATCCATTTTAGATTTTACTTCGTGTCTTATTATAATATTATGGTTGTTGACCTCCATTTTGTGAGCTGCCAAAGGAGCTTCAGCTACTGGGCTGTACAGAAAAAGCAGTTAACAAATGAATACATACATAACGCGCTACATAAATATATACTATTATCTCACCACAAAGCAGTGCTGGACGGCAGAAAGCAGCCAATCAACTGGTCTTAAATCACACAGAGGAGAAACACTATTAATTTATAACTAATGTTAACAATCCCTTTGCAAAAATCTGGTTGTATACCTTGAGAGTGTGTTTTGTCAAACGTTGATGAGAAAAAACATTCTCAAGGCTTTTATGCACAAGGGTTTATGCAGATCACAATGACACCTTTGTGGAATTATCTCTCAAGATAAATTATATAATATTAGGAGTGTATATATGTATATAAATATTAGTCACTTTTATTTACATAAATTTCAATTTCTCATCATACGTAGGAATTTCTGTGAAACCACATGGGGAAATTACCATGCTGCCAGTGTCACATTTAATACTATGATAGCAGTAAATAACACTAGCAGTAAAATAGAAAAATAACCTCCACAGATTTGAGGCCCCTGGTTTTTGTTGTTCTAGTTTTTAGAAATTCTTAAGCAAGCATCAAACTGCTGAATGCCTGACATAATACAAATGCTAATAGCTTGCACTGATATTCTGGCAGTACTTGTAACTATTTCTCTGCGGGATTGGGAAATCACTGTGTTACTAGAAGGAAACAAAACTGTGCGCTTCTCTCCTGAGAATAGAAGGCCAATTTAAAATGTAAAAGCCAAAGCTCCAAACCTGCCCCAATTCCACTGCATACTAAAGCATTCATAAGGGAATGATCTACTGGGGCCAATAAAGCTCTACTGCAAAAGAGAAATAAACCGAATATTCAGAATTAGAAGATGAATAATGCTTCTGTGTGTGTGTGTGTGTGAGAGAGAGAGAGAGAGAGAGAGAGAGAGAGAGAGAGAGATTTTGTATGTGAACTACAAAAAAGCATTCTTTGCTTACAATGTAATATTGTGACCCACGCTGGCAGACACATGCTAAAATAATTCCAAATTTCTACTAATTATAATCTGTGGGTTGGGTAGAACTATAATCACTGAACTATTCTTCTGAATGAAACCTGAATGAAACTACTCTTGTCCAAGAAAATTTAGCATGTCTAAATATCTGCACCAGCACTTGCTTCAATACAGAGATCAGAAAAGAGAATGAAAGGTAAACTAAAACACAAAAGCAATCATTTTAATTCCTAGGATTTATTAATTATTATTATTATTATTATTATTATTATTATTATTATTATTATTATGGTTGACAAAAATGTGTGTGAATGGGGAATGCAATGCCCAGTGAGTATGCATGAAAGTCTGGCAATAGAGTGCCAACTGTGCTGTAGGAAATATCCTAATAAATAATTTTTTTGCAATTCTACCCTACTTTTAAAAACAAGGTAAAGGTAAAGCAGCCCTCTTAATTCGCTTTAACAATTTTTACATTTTCTCACAAACTGAATGTCAATACTGGTGTTCTGAAACGTGTTAAAAGTCTATCTAAAACCTTTCCTGCCCACAGGACTATTTCCCACTTTCCTTTCTTGTTAATAATTTAATTTTTTAATGACTGACCAGGGGCATCTAGTGTTTTCAATCTAGATTAAGGGAACATGTGAACTTCCAGCAGTAGGCAGAACGGCCAATCTAATGACCAAGGCTGGGGCCTGTGATTAAACAGCTTAACTTGGCACACATAACCCAACTCCAGGAAATTAAAGGGTGGCCCGTGGCTAAGCCAAGCTTCTGTGCCCAGATCCAGAAGCATGGTTGCACCAGCAAGTCTAATGACATCATCACCAACCATCTGGTAGCCATGTGTGGTTGGAGCCTGTATGGCCTTTTCTACTTGTGGGAAGCAAGAATATGGAACTGGTGGGGGGTAGAATTTGGGGAACATTACATAGGGTGGGGTGGGAGTAGCCGCAGCATGGCAGTATAATCAGCATCCAGGAGTCATGTGAGCAGAACCGATACTGTACCTCTTCCCCATGCTGTAATTGACCATTTCAGAAATGGGGGAAAGTCAAAATGAATCTCCATGCCTGGATATTCTGGTGTTTGTTTGTTTTTTTGCAACATGGGGGAAACTGTGTAGCAGTGGTTCCAGAATTATGAGGTGGCCCGTCCTTAAATAAGTTTTTAACAACTGTGTGTTTTAGCCCTAATTTCTTATATTATTATAGCACCCACCAGATATTGCTCTCCAGATCTTTTCAAACAATTGCTAATGGCTCTGCTATAATAATAATAATAATAATAATAATAATAATAATAATAATAATAATAATAATAATAATTTTATTTGTACCCCGCCCATCTGGCCGGGTCTCCCCAGCCACTCTGGGTGGCCTCCAACAGACATTAAAATATATTAAAATATCACAAGTTAAAAACTTCCCTAAATAGGGCTGCCTTGAGGTATTTTCTGAATGTCAGATAGTTGTTTATATTTTTAACCTCTGCTGGGAGGGCGTTCCACAGGGTGGATGCCACTACTGAGAAGGCCCTCTGCCTGGTTCCCTGTAGCTTTGCTTCTCGCAGTGAGGGAACCACCAGAAGGCCCTCGGCGCTGGATCTCAGTGTCCGGGCTGAACGGTATATTACTGCATTCTTCCACAATTGTCAAAAAGTAAAAGCTCGTACCTTACTCAGGACTATATTTGTATCCACAACTGCCCAAGGTCATTCTTTCACCTCTCTGGTCTCCATTTTTTGGAATACACTTCTAAAAGCCTTTCTACTCAATAGACAGGTATAAATGAGGGGTCTTGAGGTGTGTGTGTGTGTGTGTGTGAGAGAGAGAGAGAGAGAGAGAGAGAGAGAGAGAGAGAGAGAGAACAGAACGAACTTTTCTAAGGTCATCTTGTTAGATTTATCTAGCTAACAGTTAGTTAAAACTTTCTTATTTAGCCGGTAAGGAATAACAGCTATATTTAGCTTGCTAAGAGAATTAGCAATGAAAAGCCTTAGGATTTCTCAATGGATGTTTACACAAGGGCAATGAACAAAAGGAAGCAGATTTCCGTATCAGTTTATACACACAGAATCCCACAGGAAAGTCAAATCCTTGAAGATGAGGTACCTGCAATTCCCTTACCCATTTACTCTCGTCTCTCATGCATGACCATCTGCATCTGTTGTTTTATTATTGTCTTTATGCTGTGAAATAACTCATTGTACACAACTCTTGACATTCCAAATAAAATGGGCAGGATAAAATATATTTTAAAGAAAACAAATAAATAAGATGTGTCAGTTAAGCTTCAACTTGGAGAAAAGGTATACTTAGCATTATCATGAGGGACAGCACCTCAACAAGCCTTGCTCAGAAACTTAGCTTCCGAACTGAGCACATGTACCTCTGCCTCTGCTCCAGGGCTTCTTTTGCCACACCACTTTTTAAGTGTATAATGTATGGCTGCCCCAATGATGGAGGATGCTGCCATAGATAAACCACCTTTGATTTCTCTCTTTTTTTTTGTTTTCATACAGTGAAAAGATTTGGAGGCATGCAATATATTCAAGGGACCCAGGTGGCACTGTGGGTTAAACCACAGAGCCTAGGGCTTGCTGATCAGAAGGTTGGCGGTTTGAATCCCTGGAACGGGGTGAGCTCCCATTGCTCGGTCCCAGCTCCTGCCCACCTAGCAGTTTGAAAGCACGTCAAAGTGCAAGTAGATAAATAGGAACCGCTCTGGCGGGAAGGTAAACGGCGTTTCCGTGCTCTGCTCTGGTTCGCCAGAAGCGGCTTAGTCATGCTGGCCACATGACCTGGAAGCTGTACGCCGGCTCTCGGCCTATAGAGCGAGATGAGCGCCGCAACCCCAGAGTCGGACACGACTGGACCTAATGGTCGGAGTCCCTTTACCTTTACCTAATATATTCAAAATAAAGCACCAATGGCACACGGTTGCTAGTAGTGATCAGTGATAGATTTTGGAAGTACAAGGACATGAGACAAATTTCCTATTTTTATTTCCTGTTTTTATGTTGTGAACCGCCCTACAGATGAACAAACAAACAAATAAGACGCAAACTCTGGCTCTGCTGGTAAATCTGCATTCTTGCCCTACTGACACCCCCCCCACACACACACACAAACACACCTTAAGCACCAACTGTGCTCCCTATGACTTTCCCTTACTCTGCCCCCCCCATTTTTAAATCAAACCGTAAATCGCAATGCACAGCCTTACCAGTGCATTCAATAAAGTCTGTTCCCTCAAAGACTCTTCCACAAAGAAATGAAAAGAAATATAAAAAGAATCTTAGTTCTTTGCACTGAAGACCAAGAACATTTGTATATCTACCTTCTGCTTAGAAACGTGTGTAGATGGAACTTTCACCAGGATCAGCACCAGAGAAAGGGGAGCATTGGCACAGTGCTGACAAGGGGCTCCCACCCTCCCAACACCCCCTCATCACTAGGGCCAGGAGCTGAACTTGGTTCACATTCAAAGGCTGCTGAAAAGCATCCAGGGCTGGATCTTCACTGACCTGTTTAATGTTATTTGAACTATGTAAGACAGGGGTCAGCAAACTTTTTCAGCAGGGGACCAGTCCACTGTCCCTCAGACCTTGTGGGGGGGCCAAACTATATTTTGAAGAGAAAAAAAGAACGAATTCCTATGCCCCACAAATAACCAAGAGATGCATTTTAAATAAAAGCACTCATTCTACTCATGTAAAAACACCAGGCAGGCCCCACAAATAACCCAGAGGTGCATTTTAAATAAAAGGACACATTCTACTCATGTAAAAACATGCTGATTCCCGGACCGTCCGCGGGCCGGATTGAGAAGGTGATTGGGCCACATCTGGCCCTCAGGCCTTAGTTTGCCTACCCATGATGTAAGATGTATTGTTCTAAAAGGTGACAGAGCATACTTGTAATTTAAATCCTCTTTCTTACCTTGTTGTTGGTTTATTTTTGTCAAAACACTGCTGGTTGCTCTGCAGCACCCTCTGGTGTGTCATTTTAACAGCAAGAATGTTAAAAGCAACACATCATTTGTCCCTCTGCATCACCACAACCCTTCCTTAACCTTTTCCTAACGTTAAAAACATGAGTGTAGATCCACCCCAGGATTCTGGTGCAAAGGGCAGTGAATGATGGCATGGCCGGCTATACCAGTGAGGGTCTCTTCCGAGCCCCAATTTCCAAATTCTCCAAGCATCATGTTCTCTAAAAGGTGTGTTTATTGCACACAAAATAAAAATGCCATGGGATTTGCACCAATAGAATTCAACAGGACTTACTCCCAGGGAACTAACTGGAGTAAGGTTGGGACAGTTAAAACAGGGGAGGTGATCTGTTTAAACATGGTGATTAACACACACCGTTTTCACAAATCCAAAATGTCAACAATAGTTGTTAACTGAACAAAATACCATGGAAAAGCAGTTATTAGAACTCTTACCAGCATGGTCCACTACAGGGCTATTGGCACCCCATGTTTGGTAGAGAGTGGCAAGATCCTTTGGAATGGAGGTCTTAAAGATGTTCAAAATGTCCAAGCACTTCTCGTGTCCTTCCGATGGTGGCTCCTGTTTGGTGGAATGTACAGGTGTGAGAGGCCCTGCTGTGTTAGGCTGGGGCAGCATCAGAGGACTTGCTCTGGATCCTGCTGTACAATTCACCAGCGCCCTCGCCTCGTTCTCTTTCTTGGTGTTCGGATCTTGCTGAGGCACAGGTGGGTCTTCTTGCACAAAGTATGGCTCAGCTTTACACGGGGGGAGGTACTGAGGTGGAGAGTAAAATTTGGCCTTGCCTGGTTCTGAAGCGCAATGCTTGCTTAAAGGGACAAACCCAGCACTGACTTGGGGAACGGTATACTTCTCGGCGAGTTTGCTGTTTGAGGGCTGTGAGTTGGGTTTAGAGACAATCACCGGGGAAGGAGCCAAACTTAAGCCAAAGCTCCCTGCCTGCAGCAACTTGGAGTTTGCATCGTATTTTGCTTTCAGTTGGGGCTGTTGGGATACTGTGCTGTTTAGCTCGTGGATGTGGTTCAGCTTGGGCTGTCTGTACCCCTCAGTGCCTGATGACCGTGGACCATAGCTACCAGTGGGCAGTGGCGCATCCTTCTGCATAGTCCCAGGCTTAGCAGTCATAGCAGAACCAGAAGAATTATTTTTAGATCCCGACAACCCACTTGGCACCTGAAGGCGTGTGAATCTGCTGACAGGCAAAGGCTGGCATTCTTTACCACCAAGGGCAGGAGGGGGTCCGGTGCGGCCACTTCGTGCCATGAAAACGGCGTTGTGTTTTATACTCTTGAATCCATTTTGAAGAACCCAAGGGGGAGCCACAGAGTTACAGCTGACCTTGTGACAAATTCTTTTGTGCATCCACAGGACTTCTGGGTAATAGGTCTTATGACTGCAGTAAGGGCACGGGTGGACAATCAAAGCAGCCTGTAAGGTTGAGGTAAAACTCGTATTGCATGAATCCGCCCTGCTTGACTTCTCGCTTAGATCTAATGGAATCTTCTCTGGGAAATCTGCACTGTCAATTAACACAGAGTCTTCACACATATCAGGAGGATTCTCCTTAGAGCCCTTGCCCAGCGGGGTTTGCAAATCCAGTCTCACATCAGAATACGTTGGACAGAGTCTAGAAGCAAAGTCAACAGTCCTACTGGAGCAAGGGAAATTGTGGCTTTGCTGATATGCCGACTTCTTTAAATCCAGGGAAATTTTGCAATCCACATATTTTGGAAAGGGTTCTCTGGTCTTGTTTTCTGGTATAGATGCCACCAAAGACAGCTCTGTTTTAGATTCACTGGCGTTATTTTCTCTTGTAATGTTTCTCCCATGGTTGAACTGTAAGGTTGCCAGAGGTGCTTCTTCAGAAAAACTGCAGAGGTACGGCTTTTTACCTGGAAGGCACACATAAAAACAGAATTACTATGAAGACAAAACAAGTGCAAGATGTAGGTTTTCTAGATAAATATCAGAGAATGGGGGAAAGCTTCTTTGGGTTGGACAAATTCACAGCATACCACAGCAGCCCCACAGGTGGGCGATTCTCATGCACACAGTGAGCCCCCGGCCTCCACAAGACTTTCCCACCTATTGCTTTCAGCTCAAGGAACCACCACTGAAAGGAACTGGGAAACATACAAGTAGTGGATTTCTGTGTGCGCTCCTTATTGCAAAAGTACAAATCCCCCATTGACACAAGCCCACAGTGAAGCTATTATCATCATCACCACCATCATCATCATCATCATCACTATTCTTACTACTAATGCATCTGTTAGTCACTTTATAGAGAAGCCTCTAAGTGACTTAACTGGATAAAATCCAAACTGATAAAATCAAGTGAAAACCAGAAAATTTAAAGCAATATGTAATTCCTAAAATGGTCATCCCATTACACAATCAAAGCCCAAAGGAGGCCCCCAACCCGCTCACAGGTCCTTGTATGATCAGTGGAAACAGTTGGTCCTGGCAAGTATTAACCACTCTGAATTCCAACCTGATAATTGCCACCTGCCCAGATTTTAACTTGTCTGAATTAATTTTAAAATGTATTTTAATTAATAGATGTCTGTTTTTATGCATATTGTGTTGTTTTTATGATGTTAGCTGCTCTGAGCCCGGCCTCGGCCGGGAAGGGCGGTATACAAATAAAATTTTTTATTATTATTATTATTATTATTATTATTATTATTATTATTACCGGTACTACTACTACTACTACTACTACTACTACTTCTGTTCTGCTGCTCCATTTCTAGTAGTGGGCAATGCATTCCTTGAAGGCCAGATCTGGTGACCCTGTGCCTCCTGCCGCCTGAGGTGGTTGGTCGCCTCACCTTGCCTCATGGATGGGCCTGGCCCTGTGGCTGGTAATATTCATCTTCCACATATATTCCAAGTGCTCAGAACTACTGAGATTACAAGAATCAGATCGTAAGTGGGTCTTTTCTGTATCTGCATCTCCTCTCTGCATCAAATCTAAAAGCAAGTGTTTTGGAAAGTCAAACACATCACTGTTGCTTAGTATAACTTTGGTACCACAGGCAGTGTTCCAACCCTGCCAAATGTGATCTGTTTTAGGCTGAGTGTGGTTTAAAAAAAAAAAAAATCAGTGTCTCAACTTCGATTTAATTTGGCCTCAACTCCAGTTCAGGCAAAAAGCCTTAAGCCTTTGTTTAATTCTGAGTAATTAGCTTAAAAATAACCCATGGATTTGCTGTCTAGCAGGGTTGAATACTCACTCGGTAAAGATCATTTTCTTTTCAAATTCTCAATGGGACAAGGTCTTTTGTATTTAAAGTGTTATTTCCTGTTTTACAAGAAGTTAAGACTTCCTGAAAGCACATGCCCAGCACCTCTAGTTAAATCGACACTTGGAATCAAAAGAGCTGCCAGGGATTGTGAAATTTGACACTGCACATCTGTGTTATTTTTAAAGCACATCTGTCGCAGTTAAACGTTTTGAAGAATTCTAAGTCTTTCCTACTATGGTGCAGTTAGTTTGCTTTAAAAAGCTAAATAATAAACAGAAGTAAATAACTAACACTCCCGGTCAACTGCAATACAGTAGAGGAAATTGAACCTTTCCACTAGGAGTCATTATTTTCAGTAATAAAGGCTTGCTCTAGACAAGGGGTCAGCAACCTTTTTCAGGCATGGGCTGGTCCACCATCCCTCAGACCATGTGGTGGGCCGGACTATTTTTTTTTGGGGGGGGGGGAATGAACAAATTCCTATGCCCCACAAATAACCCAGAGATGCATTTTAAATAAAAGCACACATTCTACTCATGTAAAAACATGCTGATTGAGAAGGAGATTGGGCGCATCCAGCCCACGGGCCTTAGGTTGCCTACCCGTGCTCTAGACTTTGGTGCTTTTCGGGGCCTTAGGTTGCCATTAGAGTGACAGCCAAGAATGGCTGAAATCCTGTACACACTGAGCAGCCTTAGAGTCATATGATTCCACTGCAATTTAAGCAGCTTTAACTGTGCACAGAATCATAGCCTTCCATGCAGATCACAGAAATATAGACTTCAAAAACGCACTAATTTCTGCCTAGTACTGTATGCTTTTCTTATTAATTTCCAAAACAACTCTACAGCTTCAAACTATTGGCCCGGATGTGTGTTTACTTCTTGCATGCTCCCTAACCTAAGAAAACTCCCTGTCAGTAAAAAAGTAATAAAAATAAACTAGGATACAACTAACCAGCATAACCCCCCCCCCCGCCGCCTTGTGCTAGTTATCTACTTTCAATGAGTTTCCCTGTCCCCATATGAGAGAGTTCAGAAACATGGGTGCGTAAATGCAGTCTAATCGGATACAATCACAACTCCTCACAACTCCACCATCTCATTTGCCTGTTTGTGTAAACTAGGCCTCTGGAATTCAGCTGTTCCAGGTAGTCTTTTCCACACTATTTCCAAATTCTGAATTGGCTCTTGATTTATGATTTTAATGTCAATATCTCGACTAACATGGTGCCCTCCAGATGTTGTGATCTACAACTCCCATCAGCATGGCCAATAGCCAGGAATGATGGGAGTTGTAGTCCAAAATGTTTGCAGGGCACCATGTTGGCTAACCCTGATCTAGATGTTTGGAGGAAACCAGCAGCTGAAAAGAATGCCACATTTTTTAATATGGGAAATTATCAGCTTTTACTGAGGCAATTTATTCCGGAAAGATCTTATATGAGAAATGCCTTGATACTTCCCAAGCCGCAGCCCCCCATTTTTCCCTAACTCCCACAACTCATCCTTGATGTCAAGTAGATGCTGGAGGTGCTGCAGAGAATAATTTTTTAATGAACTATTTTAAGTGTGCCCCTGGTAGTATTACTCATAATTCTCTTTATTGACCAATCAAGAGACCTACGAGCAGAAAAGAGTTGATAATGACACTGCACAGGGGGAAATGTACTGGCTTGGAGCATGTGGAAGTTTAGATTATTTTAGGATGCAGGGTTTAACTATATGAGGCTAAGAAATTCTGCCTTTTGAGGGATATAATTCTGGAGTGGGTTTGGAATTTTCCCAGCCACTTTTAGTAGGATGCATCCCCACACCCCAACTTAACTACTAAGGCTGAGGATTTCAGTATTCGGACACTATTTCCATAATGTCAGTACAGTAATGATTTTCAGGTCATTGATGCCAATGGGCAAATTTACTCAGTGGGGAAACCCAATGCTACTCATTATACCCAGGACAGAGGAATAATATATAAATCTTTATGGCGGTCCAATGACCCATAGAACAATTCCAGAACAAAATACAGTTAAGACAGCCAACCACAAAAGAGAAACTCAGGCGGTCATTTTGTTTTGTCTCGAGCTTGATGATCTTTGTTTCTTTAGACTTCTGAAAGAAACTTTGCCACAGCCAGTGTAATATCATTAGACCTGTCATCCAAAAGATATTTAATATAGGAGGCTTCAGATTTTCCCGGCAGATTTGCCAGTAGGGGTTTGATAAGTTGGTCCCTTGCTTGCTCGTACTGCCCACAATGCAGTAAGATATGCTTCATGCAATCAACGTCCTGAGAACATAAACCAGGGGTCAGCAAACTTTTTCAGCAGGGGGCCGGTCTGCTGTCCCTCAGACCTTGTGGGGGGCTGGACTATATTTTGGAAAAAAATAATGAATGAATTCCTATGCCACACAAATAACCCAGAGATGCATTTTAAATAAAAGCACACATTCTACTCATGTAAAAACATGCTAATTCCTGGACCATCAGCATGTCGGATTTAGAAGGCGATTGAGCCGGATCTGGCCCCTGGGCCTTAGTTTGCCTACCCATGACATAAACAAAGCCTATTCTGATAAGGGATGCCTCTCAGTCTACCATTTAGCACTTCCGAAGAAAATACATTTAGTCTGGCTTTGGTAAATAAACGCTGATAGGTTGGTACAGACAGGTTCCTAAGATATGAGGGTATCTGAAAGCCGTACCCATATTGGATTCCTGCTGCTACCGGACCACAGATTACATGAGATTGAGATCACAGGTCGCTATGTGAAATGTCCCAAAGCCTTTGCCTCAGGGATTCAAGGGCGGTATCATAGCCCAGGTGATACAAGAGGGGTGGTGGAAGTCCAATCGAGGTGGCTTTTCTGGCCATAGTTTTCAGCCATGGGCTGATAAACTCGACAGAGGAATAACTCATCAAGCTACATCTGTAAGACAAGGTATGCCATCCACTGTTCCATTGCAATGCTAGTGCACAATACTTTATGAGATGTTGCAGAGATGCTGGAGCCATAGAAAAGTTTAGGAGCAACACTTTGAGAGAGTCAACAAACATACCTACTGTATCCCTTAGCACTTTTTATGTGTGTTTGTGGTAAGCCACAATCTGGTGTAACCTGAAAATTACTAAATGAGAGAAGCGGGTCATTTTGCTGCACTAAGCATTTAGGGAAGATTTACGGCAACCTTGTTCATCACAGGGTAATTGTAACTATTAGCTATCTTATACCAGCAGTTGCAGTTCAAGCTTTCTTACCATGTGAACATAGTTACCTGTCAGCAAGGGTAAGCTTGAAACATACAATCAGCTAAGGTGGTGGTTACTGTTTTGCAGAGCGGTGGGTCATATAGGTCACCTGGCTAAATGCGATGCCTGAATTGTGACTGGGGTTCCTGTTGCACGTGATATTTAATCAATCTCACCCCACCCCAGCCTCCTCCTTAAATTGATATTGTAAATGGTTTTGCAGCATATTTGGCTGCATTTTTTAAAAAACAGCTTGCACACAAAAAGAAGGGGGCTACTGACACAGTAAATGCATATAAATAATAACATGTTGGTAGACATTGTGTTTCGCAGGGTTGTAGTGTTTATTGCTTGGTTGGCACTGTGAATAATTTGACACTGCTGCTTATAATGGAGAACATATAATGTGCTATTATCTTTTACTGTGTATTACACATGCACACGCATACTATCACACACACAATTCACAACAATAACTTCTAACATTTTGCATTTTGTGGGTATCATGTTATACACTAGGTTGTTTATTATGTCACTACGTTGTAAATCGCCCTGTTGGCTTTTGACGAAGGGTGGGATGCAAATTTCTTAAATAAATAAATATTAAATAAATAACTATCCAAAGTGGGCGCTGATGTGCTTTAGAGTGGCACACTGATGGAAGCCTAGTTAAGTCAAACAAGTTGGGCATAGGCTCATTTTACTGCTCAGTAAAAGTGAATGAAAAGAAAGTCTGACCTACTTAGGTGTAATGCCACAAAGAACCTCAGAAGATTTCCTAGCTGTTGAACAAGCATTTCTGCTTTGTATTACATGGCTTTTGGTTATTATTGCATTTTATTGCTAGACCTCTGGCTCTGTTTTGATTGGTGATGCTGCCTGCAAGATTTTATATTTTGCTGTGTTATCTCAGAAGATGGGAAACTAATACAGATGGCTTTTATTGGCAGCATGATATTAAAAATGAAAGGGCTTTAATGTATCCAGAAAACCTGGTTAATACTTACATGAATCTTGTATTTTAAAATATAAAAAACGTAAGCAAAATATTGTAAAGATATCAGATTAACCTAGTTGCCTTTCAATTCTGCTTGTGGGTGTTTGTTTCCTGTCAGTGTATTTCTCTAGGTGTATGTTTAAAAGGCTCTAATTAGTTCCACTTTGCTAAAGGCATGCTTCTAATTTATTTTATTTTTTTAATCTAAATATGTCAACTGTAAACAGAAGCTATCATTTTCGATGACTTTAAGCGGAATATTTGGAATACAACTGGACAAAAAAGGAGGATGTATTTTAAAGGTATTTGTCTTTCCTTTCTCCTCCCCGATGCAAATGTGGAACCATATAGTCAGTCTTAGAACAATGATTACGTAATGAATGTTTGGACATTCAAATTTTATTTTTAATAGAAGGGAAGGACATAAAGGTTATTTTGCTCATCCCCCTGCAAATAATAATAATAATAATAATAATAATAATAATAATAATAATAATAATAATTTATTATTTATACCCCGCCCATGTGGCTGAGTTTCCCCAGCCACCCTAGGTGGTCCCAACAGAATATTAAAAGCAGGATAAAACATCAAACATTAAAAACTTCCCTACATAACAGCATCCATATATAACGTGTTGGAACACTCAATATTCAACAGTATTATAGCCCTCACCTGATACACATCTTTAAGAAACCAGAGAGACCAAAATGAGTCCAGTTAGCTTACCCAAGTCATTATAGAATGAGAGAGGAGATACACAAACAACCTATGCAAACTCTATAGCAGCAACAGAACGCCTGGGGTTGGTTGCATTGCTACTGCTTACCAGGAGGTAGAAGGGGAGAGCCAAGTGCAAAGGCTGATGGTGAGGTCAGCACAGTGCAAAGGCACTGGTGAGAGGACTTGATTGGCTCTGCCAGTGTGTTTGCACCACACTGACCTTGTAGTTCTTGGTAAGCATCAGCAACACGACAAACTGGAGGTTGGGTGAGTCCAGAGCCCCCCCCCCATACTACCCACTACAGTACTGCTCGAATACTGAGAATAACTCAGCAAGTCCCCAAACTAATCAATCACTTTTCACTGATCTAGACCACGTTTACTGATCAGGGGAATCTGTATCATTTAATTTTTTTTAAACTGGACTTTGTTATGAGAAACAATACTGCATCTAAATAAGCCCAATACCTTCTGGTCTTGATTATGATCTTAATATCCATCTTTTGATGTTCAGGAGCAGGAGTACATATGCTGCGTATGCTCATCTTGATAAAAACGAAAGCCCAACTGAGATCTATGAGACTTACTCCCAAGTAAGTGAGTACAAAATTGCAGCCTAATAGTTAACAGCAATTGAGAGAAGAAATGAACTAATCTTGGACCGTTCTCTCCAGTGAATCATAAATATAGGTATCCACTGTATAGCAGGGGTGGGCCCACAGATATAAAAGGTATCAATTCATCTTCTATAAAGACTGCATATGTTCTACTGCTTTAGCTGCCTTTGTTTATTGGATGTTCGTTTTATTGTACTGTTTTTGGCACTGCTAGTTTTATTTCACATGCCTGCATACCACTCAGATATCTATAGAGCTAAAGGCTGAGTTAGAATTATTATCAATTTTAATATTAGTAATAATATTCATACATGCCTCTATTCTACAAAACCACCTGTGCTATTTTGTAATTCACTATCCATACCTTATATAACCCTTGTGGAAATTAGATCCAAGTACATTTTCTGCCTAAATTATTTTTGTTTCTCCTTTTTTTAAAAGAAAAAATACTGTAGGTATTATTTAACTCCAGTCTAGGGTAACCAATGCTTGCTTCAACTATCCCTTTAAACCCTCCAGTCCTTAAAAAACAAAACAAAACACAATATAGCAACAAATGAGGAAAAACAGGTGACACACACAAAGCCAAAAGAAATTTCCAACTCATAACATATTTGAATCTTAATCTCTCTAGCATTGCCTAAGTGGACACCTGGTGCTTGTGGAAAATAAAAAGCACTAAACTCTTACAATTTGGGCAATGGAAAACATGAATGGACAACCAGCAGACCAATTCAATAATCTGTTCTGTTCCGGCCTGCAGGCAAGTGTCTGCTCCTTTGTTCCCAAATGCTGGCTATGCTAGGGTTGCATTCTGAGACCACTGGGCTTTATCAATAAAATGATTTCATTTTCAAGAATAACATTTTCAGGAAAATGAGACCTTTCTTCTTCTTTAACATAAAACTCTGGAAATCCTTCCTGCAAGGAATTTCACATTACGGCTAAAAGTATAAATTTGTGAACCATGAAATCATAAAGGTAGGCATTAATCTTGCAGTCGTAACACTGGAACTGTTAGAAGTTGAAGAAAGGAAGGGGTACTTGGTGGGGGGGTAATGAAGCAGAAGGAAGCAAAGGAGGCTGTCCAAGGTTTGTGTGTGTGTGTGTGTGTGTGTGTGTGTGTGTGAAGCTATTATTTACAGTATTGAAAATGCTAGTGAAAATGACCAAAATTAAAGCAACTTTATATTTGACTATTTCTTATGAGCCAAAAAAACAGACACACTTGCCTTTTTCACACGATGCTGTACACAACAGTGCATTTCTTTCCACATGGAAAAAGTGTCATCTGTGAAGTGGATCCTTATTGAGCAAAATGTATGCCAATCTACTAACACAGATAACTGTATAAATGGTTCTTAAGTAAAATATTTGGTCTTCCCTTTAAAAAGCACAAGCAAAAGGAAGAGTTTAGATCCCTGCAAATAAAATGGCGCTCAGAGAAGTTTAACAAATGCTGTTTTGAAATCAGCCAACAAATGGTCATATGAATCCAAATTACTTTTAGACTTTTTCCCCAGCCTGTATTTATTTTTCTTTCCAGTCAGTATGGACTGAAAATGAAGTTAGCAAAGAGTAGACCACTTTGCCGTCTCCATTTCCAGCCCATGAAAATAACCACAGAGGGAAGATAAGCTTCAACAGAAAAACAACAACCATGTTTTATCGGGAAATGGGGGCACGGGTGGCGCTGTGGGTTAAACCACAGAGCCTAGGGCTTGCCGATCAGAAGGTCGGCGGTTCGAATCCCCATGACGGGGTGAGCTCCCATTGCTCGGTCCCTGCTCCTGCCAAACTAGCAGTTCGAAAGCATGAAGCGCAAGTAGATAAATACCTCCAGCAGGAAGGTAAATGGCGTTTCCGTGCGATGCTCTGGTTCGCCAGAAGCGGCTTAGTCATGTTGGCCACATGACCCGGAAGCTGTACGCCGGCTCCCTCGGCCAGTAAAGCGAGATGAGCACCGCAACCCCAGAGTCATCCGTGACTAATGGTGAGGGGTCCCTTTACCTTTACCTTTAGGCATCAATTAATACTGCAAAGTTGAATTGAGTGGAGTGAAACAAGGAGTCTCCATTTGACAAACTATGAAAAGGGAAAGTTTACATGAGAGAGGAAGAAGTCAGTCTTGTTGTCGGCAGACAGACAATAAGTATGTCCCACAGCTTTGCTGAAGACAACACATTTTAATGGCTCTTGTAAATGTTACATCTACATAGGTGACTGTTAAGTGTACTTAATAAGTGTTTAGTTTTTAAAAATAATAAAACGGAATAATAAAATAATAAAACGTAATGTGTAACAGCACGATGTTGATAAGCCTTGCTTTAGATAACTGCACTGCATTTTGCCTCTATTCTTTCTCCCCTCCCCTCCTCTCCACCCCCATAAAGTGGTGCAGGAGACAAGCTTGTGTTTTGAACTTCAAACGGAAAATTGTTTCCTGAACACTGTGTCTTGAAAAAGATAAGAGGCAAGGGTAGCATGGGAAGAATGTGCATAACTGCAGCTACATGTATCTAAGCTTAGTTTCTGAAGGGGTGCAGGGCGTGAAGGCAACATATCTCATCAGCTTTTTCTTGTTGTAAGTAATGTAATTCTGAAGTCCTATTGATTTTCAACCTTTGGCCAAAAGTTGATACAGCTTTCGATCATGCGTAGGGGGACTCTTGTGAGCTTTGTGCAGTTCCCATACCAATCTCAGCTCTTGTAAAAACAAACCACTGGATCTACTCAGATGACCTGTCACACTAGTTAATTCTAAAGGTTGAACAAATACTGTATACAGTTGCATTTCCTCTTTCCTTTCATCCCAGCATCCACCATTTTCTCCTTTGCACAAGAAGTGAGGGAAAACAACGATAACTATGTGTGGCATAAAAAAAAGAAAGAAAGACAAAAGACAACCAAGTAGCAAACAGCTTTCAAGACCTGCTATGAAACAGTCCTGGTGACAGCCTTGCTGAGATTGCCAAAGACATCAGCCATTTACTGGCAACTTCAATAAGCTCCTTTAAGAGTCAATGGGACAACAAATCTATGAGAGAATCCTCCTTGAGGCAGGGGAGGGTTCCACTTCTGGGTGCGCTGACCTTTAAAAGTTTCCATCTCATTATAACGCTTTCAAATTGGGGCCTGGATTTTAAAGCTCACAAAAGGGGAAATAATCACTTTCCGCTTAACACTTTGGAAATCACAGAGGAAAACAGCACGTGAACAAACAACTTTTTCCTTACAAAAGGGGAGTGCATTTTCCCGCCATTCATAAAAAAGTGTTTAGTTTAGTTTAAAAAGACAAAGAAGCCAAAAGAATTCAAGATCACCAGAAGAATGAATAAAGCCTAAAGAGGAAAAGAATGATTTGGGGGAGGGGGGGGTGAGAAAAGGAGACAATAATCAATACCAAAATGTCACAACAGATTTGTTCTAAAAGTGCAAGGCAACATTCATTTCACAAATCACCCATTGGAGAGATGATAGATGATAGATAGATAGATAGATAGATAGATAGATAGATAGATAATGCTGGCACTAATGTTTGAGTGAATGAAAACAAGAGCAATCTGAATTTCTGCCATCCGGTCTTTTTCAGAGATATCCAAATCCCTTTTTAAAAATAAAAATAAAAATACCACCCCTAAAATAAATTCATCCACATGCAGTAGTATTGATTCTACCGCACACTGGTGAGTCGTAGGGACTTATGCAAAAGTACATTCATTTTAGTAGATGGGAAAGGGTATCATTCAAAGATTTCAGTGATGGGCTACATGCAGGATTCTTCCCAGGGATTCTGGCTGGGAATAGTAGGAGGGAGGAGGGAGAGAGAGGCCGTTTTTGGAAAGCACAAAGAAAATGCTGAAGCACACTGCCACAGCCTGGCTCAAAGTGGAAGTTTTCATTCTGGAGGGAGGAGAAAAAGAGAGAATATCAAAGCTTTTTTTCTATTCCTAACCCACTCGCTAACCTGGGTAGAAGAAAAACATTGTGACAAACACATGCTTTTATTTTCACAGCATTTCACTTTCACAAAGGGTGCAAAACTTTTAGATTGTACTGCTAATCATTTAAACATTAGCACAAGAAACTAGCTAGCTGCACCTGTGCTGCGTTTCTATCTTTCTCAACCCTTCTTCAAGGCTCCAACAATTGAATCTGAAACTTTAAAAATAAAATAAAAATACAATGCTTGTGCTCTACCCTTCTCCCATCAGGAAAGTCCTGATGCCTTCAGCACTAAACACAAGATCCGTGAAAGATGTTGTGTTGCGTATTTCCTGGGAACTGCGTTCCGAAGCGAGATATGCATGTACTGTGTGGCGAATCAGCCCTGTTGGCTGATAGAATGTTCAATTTATCCCCGGCATGTTATGAGTTAAGGTGCAGAACTGAATGACAGACAGCTCGCTCTGAGGAGGCGGAACCTTCTGAGGTTTAAAAGGAGGGAACGTCCGTTGGCTCAGGGTGGAGTGGGTGGATTGATGGAGAGTTAGTGTTGGGTGGATCGTCGGAGAGGGAGGTTTTTAGGGTAGGATTAGTTGTAGTGGATGAAACTGTTAGTAACTAAGTCTGTAATGAAACAAAGCTCAATAACCAAGAATATCTGAAACCATTATGCTTGTAGTACAATAAAATCTCTGTTCTCAATCGTGCCTGAAGGAATCGTCTGTTAAGGAAGTCCAGCGTGATATATACAGGCTCTAGGCTGGGAAAACTCTGAGAGGGGACAGGACTTGACCTGCGAGGGATAGTTTGTTTCCTGGAGATACCCAGAAGGAGTGGCTTGAGGGTGAAAGTCTAAAGCGTGCCACAGAGTTGCTAGCGAGGCTAGGCAGCTGAATACAGTGGGAAGGGGGCTCGAAGTAAAAGAATCCCAAGACTGTAGGCAGTGAAGGCTTTGCACCAAAATAGCCCAGAGCAGGGAATATATTGGGACACGCTAGATTGGACGGTTACCCTTGTGCTACCGGGATCCCTAAAGTAGTATTAGGAAGGGGATCGGTCCGAAGTCGAACCCAGGCGGGCAGCGTGTGAGGGGTTGCAGTTAAAACCAGTACACCTGCAGTGCCAATAAACAATCTTACTAGGGTGACCCATAGTCCAGCAAGGGGGTTCGCTACAATTGGTGGCAGCGTCGCGATTCGAATACAAAGCCCACACGCCAAGTTTTGTGTGATTGAGACGATACTTGGTTGACTGGAGATGGCACATTTAAAGAGAGCTAGAGAGCCACCAGCTAAAGGTGATGAGAGAACGGGGGAGGTCTTGGAGAAGGAAGACCCTAGTTCTTTGGAGGTTTTGAAAATGCGGATTGAATTAGCCCGGATCGAAGCCGAGAGAGATCAGGCTAGGGTGGTCACAGAGAGAGAGAAAATGGCTTCTGAAGAGAGGAAGTTAAGAGTGGAGCAGGAAATGCAAGCTGAACGTTTAAAAGCTCAGTTAGATCAGGAGATGCAAACAGAGAAAATGAAATTGGAACAAGAGAGGCTAGCGTTCGAAAGAGAGGTTCAGATGGGTCGGTTGAGACTTGAGGAGCTTCAGCTTAGGGCAGGATTACCTCAGAGTCAGCCCATTGATGTTTTTAACCCTGCCCACTTAAAAAGGTTCCCTAGGTTTATGGAAGGGAATGATGTAGACGCATTTTTGTTTTCCTTTGAACAAGTCTGCAAAGAATTAAAATTAGCTGAGGAAAACTGGATGATCTATATGAGGCCACAGATCAGTGGTATTTTAAGTGAGATTTATGCAGACCTGGGAGAGACAGAGCTGTCCAGCTACGACATGTTCAAACAGTGTGTTAAGATCAGGTGTGGTCTAACGCCTGAACAGAGCCGGAGGACTTTCCGGGAACTAAAAAGGGGACCCAGAGAAACTTTTTCACAGTTAGCCAGCAAACTGGAGAGGTTATTAGACCGGTGGATTCAGGGGAGTGGAGTGAAAAGTTTTGAGGAACTGAAACAACTGATTTGTATAGAGCAGTTCTACAAACATGTCCCTGCAAATTTAAGGTGGTTCATAAAAGATAAGCGTCTGAAAAATGTTAGTGAGATATCTGAAATTTTGGATGAGCTGGAGGGAGATTTCCCTGAGGGAATGTTTCCAAAACCATTGCACAAGGATAAGCAATGTAGAAATATGGAGAAACAGGAGGATGCAGAGAAAATTCCTGTCCGAGAAGACAGGAATTTGAGGAGAAAAATGGTTTGCTTCCATTGCGACCAGGAAGGGCATATGAAACTCCAGTGTCCACTGCTGGTTAAAAAGCCAAGCACACCCTCAGCTAGTAAAGCTGTGAGGTTGCTGTCTAAAACTGATGTAGAAAAATTACCTCAGAAAATGGACTTAGGAGAGAATGAAAGTTCATTAGAGCCTGCGGCTAAAGTGTTGCAAGTATGGAGGGCTGAGAGAGAAAGTAATGAGGAATACAGTGAGTCAGTGAAAGTTAATGGAGAAATTTTTATGGGATGGAGAGATACAGGTGCCGATGTGTCTTTAATAAAATCGCACTATGTACAAAGGGAACAGTACCTCCCAGGTCAATCCTACAATATAAAAGGAATTTGGGGTCCTGTGTTCGAGATTCCGATTGTTGAAGTGATGGTTGAATATAGAGGAGTTAGAGGAAAGTGGAAAATGGGAGTTTGGGATAACATTGATAAACCTGTGCTGATAGGCAATGATATTGCAGAGCACAGAAGTAAGGTCCAAGTTGCTAACAGAGCCCAAAGCCACGCCTCAGAAAGGCAGTTAAGTGTCACTAGTGAGGCCCCACTAGGTGACGGAATGTTGGTGAAGATGGCAGTTAGAACTGAACCCAGAACCCAGTGCATGAAGGAGAAACAAAGTAATGAGCCTTTAGTTTGGGAGGAAGATCCAGGGCAGGAGTCAGAGGCATCTGTGGACAAGCCCTGTGTGATTATTAATAAAGAAGACCTGTCAGGAGTATGCGAAGTTAAGCATATGGAAATGACAGTGAAGCAGCCCCAAACTAATGAGCAAACTAAGAACTTTGACAACACTCAGAGCAAGAGTGTTAAAACTGACTCTAGGTCTCGTCAGAATGCTTGGGATGAGAGAGACCAGCCTTTTTCGTTTGGGTATCGTGAGGTGCCAAATGAGGAAAGAAGTTTCAACCCGGTGGAGCTATTATCTGAGAGACAACCTCGTGAGCCGCGTGATCTGGTGAAGAATGCTTGGACCGGTAAAGAGCGGGTGGAAGATCCAGATGTGATCAGCTACGTCCAAGATCTGCAGCATAATCTTCAAGAGATGCGTGGAGTGGCAGCTGACAACGCCAGAAAGGCACAGCGAAATCAAAAGTCCGGGTACAACGCATGTGCTCGTGATCGCACTTTCCAGCCCGGCGACAGCGTGCTGATGCTGCGTACCAGACGTCACGGGAAGTTGGAGACCTCCTGGGTCGGTCCGTTCCGCGTGATGGAGAAACTGTCTGCTGTAACTTACCTGGTCGAAATAAACTGTGAGACGGGACAGTGCAAGGTGCTGCATGTATGTCTGTTGAAATCTTATGTTGTCCAAAGTAAGTTGGTTCCGAAAGGGGAGGGGGACGAAGCCCTGGGAACACCATCAGCAGGGTGGGGGAAGTTAAGTCATGACTCTACCCCGGCAGAGGTGTCTTTGGGTGAACCAAATGACACAGAAGGAACCAAATGGAGTTTCACGGTGACACAGCAGGATAACCTAGTCCCAGAAAAGCTCTCGGGTAGTACGCTGGGTATGAACGTGAGTGAGGTGTGGATAAACCTAGGTGCAGACACACCTACAGAAGTCAAAAAGAAAAGGTATTCTTTTCGTCCTTGTGTGAGTGCACGAAGAGTGAGCACGATTAGAAAAGCAGCTAAGTGTCAGCTGAGTGTGCGCAAAATGGAACACATCTTGGGGGGCGGCCTGGTCAAGCCTGACACGGACAAGGTGCGTGCTAGACAGGAGTGGCCCAAACCCTCTAGCGAAAGTCAGGTACGGGCTTTCCTGGGTGTAATTGCGGAAAGGGAGCGATGTTTGTCAACCGTCGAAAGAGAGTGTCTGGCGGTTATATGGGCTGTTGACAAGCTAAAGCCATATTTGTGGGGGAGAAGGCTTACACTGCACCCAGACCATTCCCCACTGCGCTTGCGCAACCAGAGGAGAAGCGGAAACAATAAGATGATTCGTGGGAGCAAGAAGTTGCAGGAATATATATATATGATATCAAACACATCAAGGGGATGCATTATCCCGGAATGTTGGAATGTATGTAAAAGGTGCATGTATGTATATATTGTTGTGGGTAATAAAGTGAAAAGTCAATTTCCCTGCACCGGCATTCCTCTGATGGACAGTGGATGCCTATGCAGTGTCTTAAGGTGGGGAGAATTGTGGCGAATCAGCCCTGTTGGCTGATAGAATGTTCAATTTATCCCCGGCATGTTATGAGTTAAGGTGCAGAACTGAATGACAGACAGCTCGCTCTGAGGAGGCGGAACCTTCTGAGGTTTAAAAGGAGGGAACGTCCGTTGGCTCAGGGTGGAGTGGGTGGATTGATGGAGAGTTAGTGTTGGGTGGATCGTCGGAGAGGGAGGTTTTTAGGGTAGGATTAGTTGTAGTGGATGAAACTGTTAGTAACTAAGTCTGTAATGAAACAAAGCTCAATAACCAAGAATATCTGAAACCATTATGCTTGTAGTACAATAAAATCTCTGTTCTCAATCGTGCCTGAAGGAATCGTCTGTTAAGGAAGTCCAGCGTGATATATACAGGCTCTAGGCTGGGAAAACTCTGAGAGGGGACAGGACTTGACCTGCGAGGGATAGTTTGTTTCCTGGAGATACCCAGAAGGAGTGGCTTGAGGGTGAAAGTCTAAAGCGTGCCACAGAGTTGCTAGCGAGGCTAGGCAGCTGAATACAGTGGGAAGGGGGCTCGAAGTAAAAGAATCCCAAGACTGTAGGCAGTGAAGGCTTTGCACCAAAATAGCCCAGAGCAGGGAATATATTGGGACACGCTAGATTGGACGGTTACCCTTGTGCTACCGGGATCCCTAAAGTAGTATTAGGAAGGGGATCGGTCCGAAGTCGAACCCAGGTGGGCAGCGTGTGAGGGGTTGCAGTTAAAACCAGTACACCTGCAGTGCCAATAAACAATCTTACTAGGGTGACCCATAGTCCAGCAAGGGGGTTCGCTACATACTGCAATAGAGTTAGAGTGAAAAAGAATGGGACTGAGTCAATGAGATGCCACTACATATATTTTGCCTCTTATAAATTTGCCACATTATCTTTATGAAAGCCATGTGAACATTGATTTAAATAAATTAACAAGGAAGTAGTTACTGACATAAAATAAAGTGCAGGAACTCAGAAAGCTTCAATCTGTTTTGTTTTAGCATCTACTTGCCTGGCTTTGTGCAAGTTTTAAGTGGCAACTCATATACTGTCCCACTGGGTAATCATATTGGTCAGAAGTATATCATTCAATGTTTCTGGAGATTAAGCAATCCAGGTCTATGTGGGCACTTAATTTACACTGCTTTGTATAAATTATGCTGCGTGTTTCTAGCACTATAACCTCTCCTGAGCCACTCTGGCCATGCTAAATTTATTCTAGGAAAGGTAGCTAAATGCTGTTGAGCTTCACAATTCAGAATCTTCACTCCATCTGCAAAATGGCTCTATTTTGTGCTGTCAGGTGCTGTCCAAAGAAGCTGTAGCTATTTTATTAGCTCCTCTGGCAGCATGACTTAGAAGTGTTATATATCAAATGATCACACTGAGATAAACAGAACCTATTATTACTATGCCCATACTATGTTAGTGTTCTCATCTGCAATATAATGACAATATAGAATGTTTTCATATGTATATTTTGAAAGCACGAGATTATTTCAGATTCCCAAAGCAAAAGAACCCAGTGAAATTCAGGTGTCAGATCACTTTTTGCTCTGGAAATACATTCCACCTTCAAGTCACATGAGCTGCATTTCTTTCTTTCTTTTTTAAGTACACAAGTGAAGAAATACGAACAGAACACCTGTAAGCAAATATAAAAATAGAAAAGAACAGTTAGGGAAATAAGTAAGCAGGAAGCTGATGAGAGCCACATTTACCAAACACGTTCACCAGTACCGGTAATCTCAAGTGATTTCAATCTAAAGTAGGTGACTATTTATGCTGGACAAAAGTGCTGAGGTAGGAGAAAATTAACATTTCTACAGAGAGAAGAATGTCTACTCTAGAGGGAACGTTTAAGCAGTACTCAAAATGGGGAAGCAGGATAGTTTCATTTCAAACTAAGGCAGATTTGTTTACAAGTCTGAATGAGAACGCTCACATTCTGAAACAATGACTCAGCAATCAGTCATTAAATGAAATTTCAAAAATGAAGTAAAAACCTTTAACAAATGTGAGCTAATATTGCTCACAGCATACAGTTGAAAAGGTTTCCAGATATTCAGCTAGGTTTTACCCACTGAAATGAATAGACTTAACTTAGCCACGTTCATTCATTTCAATAGGCGTACTCTGAGTAAAACTGCCACCCATTGTGTGCACTCCTTTTCATTGTGAGGGCAGGTCCCCTCCTGCACAATTATTTTACGAAGCAAAATCTTGTAGCGGAGGGCCAGCTAAGCAGGTGAACATCAGACGAGTTGCTGAACCCGCCTTCCCAACTCTAGCAATGCTCCCACTTCCCGAAACCAGGCTGGGGCGTGGTGTGGCCACGCAAGGACACCACAGGTGTACCAGTAGGAGTGCCAACTAGCAACAACCATCCCACTACTTGGTACCAAACTCCTTCCTCTGCCCAGCCACTGCGAGGTTCTTACTGGAGAAATTATAATATTCTGCATGTGTTTGTGTCTGCAGTTGGTTGTCTATTGCCAAACAGAAAGCTTTCCCCTGCCCCAAGGGAAAACAACAAGTTTTCCTTTTCTTTTGTGGCACCATATTTTGATAACCATCTCATCCACCCATTCACTTCACTTTAGGCCGTGTCTTTGTGGGTCCCAACTTCTCTACAGACTTGCCTCAAAGGATGGTGAAGCTGTTTACCTAAGTGCATTTCCATTCTCTGCAGTCTCTGTCTGTTTCTTTCTCAGCTTCAGCAATAGCTCTGGACTGGCTTCAGTTGACATTTCACAACCTGGGGTGGTTTTACATCCACAGCAAATAACTGGGGTGTTTTAGGGCTACGTGAAGAGTAATTGGACTTTCTTGTACCTCTCTTTAGCTCAAACTACCAGGTTTTAGTGTCTAGACCACATTTTTAGAAGCAAGGCTGCAATTCTGGTGAGGGAAGGTCTGGAGACAGACAAGCCTGGCAGAACCCACAACTGACACACTTCCCATTGTGTAGGCTGGTCTCCATAAATCACTCAGCTTGTTTAGGTGTCAGCTTCTTCAAGGACTGCTGCAGATATTCCAAAAAATATACAGTCATACCTTGGATCTCGAACGCCCTGGAACTTGGAAGTTTTGACTCCTGAACGCCACAAACCCAGAAGTGAGTGTTCCAGTTTGCGTCCGGGTTTTGGAACCCAGACGTCCGGCGGGGCTTCTGCAGCTTCTGATTTGCTACTGGAGCTTCCTGCAGCCAATCAGAAGCCGTGATTTGGTTTTCGAACGTTTTGGAAGTTAAATGGACTTCCGGAACGGATTCCATTCGACTTCCAAGGTACAACTGTATAGGTAAACACAAGGACAAACCATGAGCTGTGAACCACAGAACAAGCCTTAAACCATGAAGATAGGTTTGGACGGCACACTAAGTCAAACCATGGTTTAACTTAACCATCATCTGTCCAGAAACCCATGCACTGAACCAGGCCAACAATATGTGAGAGGGATTCAAGTGGCGTTTTGGGATTGCTTTAAGTACAAGTTACACTTGCCTGATATCATTACACAATAATGTTAGTGTTATGTTTGTTCGATTTCCGCCCACCATGACTGTATGCACTAATATGAGCTTGAATCTTGTAGCTTGTGAAGTCCATCCTTCATGTCCTGATTGTGATGTAAGAATTTCCATTTATTATAACATTTGCAATTCTCTATCTGTATAAGCGTAAAACCAACTTTACAAATGCACCAAAAGTTTTCAGCAATTCCCCTTCCAAATTGTTATCAAGCAACACTTCTAATGACTTCCTTTCTGAACATAAAACTTTTGTAAAACTTCATGATGAAGTATCTGCCATACACCAAGTATTTTCCTGTTCCTGAAAGTGATTTTCAGAGTGTGCACAGAATTTTTACTGCTGTTGCTATGGCTCATAAACAACTGCAATTAACTAATAAAAAGTTGCACAGTGCCCAGATTCCTTTGTGGGACTAATAGTGTGCAAATCTTAAAACGCAATATATTTGTAGCTATAAGTCTGACATAAATAAAAACCTAGGATTCCTATGTATGTAAGATTCTTTGTGGCATTATGTTTCAGTATATTGCTGCAGAGTACAAAGAAATCATTGATACACACTAGAGAAATGTGACCTTGTAAAAAGCCTGGCTGTGCATTTTGTTAATTGTGTGTATGCACTGAAACAGTTTATTACCATTTAAAAATATCAAGGAAGTTAACAATTAATTTCTATTTTAAAAGTAGTATCCCTTTTATGATAAGCTTTTACTTTTTAAAAAAAAATGCTAAATGTCTGCAGTGCATGCCTCTGCAGAAGAAAAAATTCAGAATATAAGCAATCTTTGTTACGAATGTAATACAATAAGACACTGACATTCATTCAGAGGGCAGCTGCCTCAAATTTATTCAGCTGGAACTGCACTGTACCCAAGAAACCACTAGATGGCACCTATTCACAATTTATAATCCAAATTGCAACATTTCCCTTTGCACGGTGTGTGGTCCTAAATTGCATGGAAACAGAATTGAAAGTATGTCAAGCTTTGACCAATAAGTGGCAACTAGAAGGAACCTGCCACTATCTTGGAAAAAACACACAAATTCAT
Organism: Darevskia mixta; assembly: GCA_034641385.1. Lineage (NCBI taxonomy): Eukaryota > Metazoa > Chordata > Lepidosauria > Squamata > Lacertidae > Darevskia > Darevskia mixta. The sequence goes on from JAWWNH010000011.1 coordinate 16,509,206, forward strand.
TCAAAAGTAAAAAAAACACAACATATATTCCAGCTATTGTTTCTTAATGTAACACTTCCTAATTTAATATTTCTCCATTTTAATTCTCCAAAGCCTTGAACGAATTCGCGCAACCCAAACTCCACAAAAATATCCTTGAAATGTATTTTCAATCTAACCTTAAGTCAAGCAAGAGAGACATTCTTACTGTATTCCAAATTAGCAAACCTCCAGCCTCATTCAACCGCCACCCCCCCTTCTCAGTTAAGCATTTCAGAAAATTACAGCTGATGGTTTAGTTAGAAATATTGTACAAAATAATGATGTGCTGAAGAATATCCAAGCAAAACTAACAAGTTGTATTATTTGGCCAGTCCCCTCGAAGTTTAAAAAAGAAAAGAAATGAAATGAACAAAGCAAGAAAAAGAAAGGAAGATTACTGAGCAGAAATAAGTAACAGGTTTGATTTTTTGAGTGAAGGGAGTGTTGCTGCCGCCTTTGAAAGTTTTAGACACCTGACAGGTTTGAGGGCAAGGGCATGGGAAGAAAATGGGAGAGGGAAATAATCAATAATGGACGGCTGTGAAATCGCCCTGTGCAATGGTGCCTGTTTCTCTCTTGCCCCATTTACTGCAAAAACATCATAGCACTCAGGGACACCCAGGACGCGTTATTATAAAGAACAAAGCTGGGTGGGTGGGTGGGATGCATACCATAAAACAGATTAAGATCCTTTACAAAATAAAAATAAAAATCTCCATGCACACATCATGTATTTTGCCCAACTTACAATGTCTACAAGAAGCTCAAGGGAATCCTCCCTACAGCTAAATCACTTGTATCTCCATATTACTCCCATGAGAGTTTTTCCTTCCTCCTGTTTGGATTTCCTAGCAACACATCGCCAACAGACCCCTGATTCTAGGGCTGAGCTGAAGTATTCAGGGTTGTTGTTTTTTTGAGATACTTTGTGGGCCTGTAAAAATGCCCTCCCCAAAGATTTTTTTCCCCCCAGTAGGCTTCTTGGATCAAGGGACATTTCTGTTAAGAAGGCAGAGGGATGGGAGATGTGCCATAATAAATACGAGGTGGCAGAGGGTTGCATCAGTCTTTCTATTTTAAAAAAATCTGTTAAAAGCTTTGCAGTGGTTTCTACCAGCAGTAGAACTGCAAAGAGCAGCAGGGATCCCAGAAACACATTCCTTGCTGAGAAATGGTGCAATGGGCGTGTGGTGGTGGGGAAATTATTCCCTAGCCCGGGAAAGGAAAATTCAGCTTGTTTTGCATCAGGTTCCGAAAAATCAGGTTCACAGCTTTGGAGTAATTCTTGATCCACCCTTGGCACTTGAGGTACAGGTGTCCTCAGTGGCACAGAGTGTTTTCTAGGCAAGTATGCCAACTACATACTACTGGACGCAGGTGGCGCAGTGGTCTAAATCACTGATCCTAGGGCTTGACGATCAGAAGGTCGGTGGTTCGAATCCCTGCGATGGGGTGAGCTCCCATTGCTTGGTCCCTGCTCCTGTCAACCTAGCAGTTTGAAAGCACGTCAAAGTGCAAGTAGATAAATAGGTATTGGTACTGCTCCGGTGGGAAGGTAAACGGCATTTCCATGTGCTGCTCTGGTTTCGCCAGAAGTGGCTTTGTCATGCTGGCCACATGACCAGCCAGTACGCTGGCTCCCTCGGCCAATAAAGCGAGATAAGCACTGCAACCCCAGAGTCGTCCGCGACTGGACTTAACGGTCAGGGGTACCTTTACCTTTACCTTTTATGCCAACTATAACCTCTCCTGGACAGTCTGGCAACAAGGATCCATGCTCTGGTAACACCTTGTTTATACAGTACTACTATAATGGGGTTATCCCTGAAGATGACTTGGAAGCTAGTTGAAGATAAATAGCCAAGATTTTGACCTTACTAGGCTGCTGGGAACACATCCCACCAGTTTTGAGATCTACACTGTTTGCATGCCCTTTGTGATGCCTTAGGGAACACTTTCTTCCATATCAACCTGCCTAAGTCCACTGGGCCCATCACCATCATAGATCAAGCATATATTTCCCATAGGTTGTGTCACCAATATGGAACGTCCTGTCAATGGCTTTCCATCTGAGAGCCACTATACTATGGTTTGTTTTGTAAATATCAAAAGGATGCTGTGCCTTGAAAGGAAGTTACCTGAAAAAAGGTTTTCGACCTTGTAAATATGATTACTGTGGACAAGTGTATAAGGAAACGTTCATACATGTAACCAATTTGTTAGCTAGATTCTTAAAGAAAGGCAGTACAGAAAGTTGGAAGGGGGAGGGTACAAAAAACAACAACAAGCAACTAAAATTACTCTCTGATGTGTGTAAGAAAGTAATAGGTTGCATCCAATGTAGCTCTGAGTTAAAGTCACTTAGTGATATACTTGGTTCTGTGCCGGCAAAATGTTCTTGTGCAAGAGAATGCAAAAGCTGCTTGCTGGTGACCTTTTGCACAATAGATTGTGCAATGGGTTTCTGCTGGTGCAACTGTTGTGTTAGATTCCTCTGTTGCACAACCTGAAGACTCACCCATTGGACAACACAAAAGCCCTTGCGTTAGCAGACCAAGAACAATGGATACAGCCCAACATGTTATCTACTAATGCTTCATTCTTGCTCAAGACTAAAGTGGGCTGAGGACTTCGGTCAGTCAATATAGATACAGAATGCCTTCTGTACAGAAAATGTAATGCAGAAAAAGTGGATCAAAGCTTAGTAAAAACTTCATACACAAACACAGACATGCTTTACACCAATATTCTCTCATACACTATCCTTATTAATTTGGTTGCTATTTTGTTGTAAAGGGAAGGGAATCTTTTTATTTTAAACATAGTTCAGGCCCATTTGTAATTTTTTTCCCCTTGCTGCCATAAAAGGAAGACGACAAGGACGGCCACTGAAAAGCATGTCTAGACACATCTTTGTGTATGTGGAGTTGCGGATACCATTTTCGGTGGTGCCATTCCCATCCGCAAGATGGGTTCCAGAGAATAGCACTGAAGAACATCCATTTGGCTCCATGACACTTAAGCTGGGGTTCATGTTGTCCCCAATATTGTTTAACATCTAAATGAAGCCACTGGGTGAAGCCACTTCATCAATCTGTGTGTGACACCCAGCTCCACTTCTCTATACCATCTAAATGAGGTGAAGTTGTGCAAGCACGGAACGTTTTGACTTTCCCACCCAAACTAGGCTGCTGGAATGAAGAAAGCTAACCAGGACTTGTGCACCAAAGGACCCAGTTCAGTTCCGCTACAGCAAATAAATTTCTAGGGTCATGATGTGCTTGGATTCACCCTGTTCTTTAATTCTACTAACTGCATGTCTGGCTCTGCTTGGTAGATCTTGGGATTCTACGAAAAATGGAAAAAAAAGGTTGGATCTACTGACATCTGCTCATACTGACACAGACAATAAATGGGTGAAATTTCTAAATGTCATTGAAAGTTATTTTGCTATCATCCCATCACAGTTGAAATTATTTTTTTCAAGAACAGCACCTGTTTGCTCTCGCATAACACCTATAGCAATAAAGGCAGATTATTCATTCACTAGGAACAGCAAAATATTCTCCTGCTATCCAGCTAATCTGTTCTTTAAGGCAAGAATAGGACTCTCAAAGCTGATCTTTGGAGTCAGATTAAGCACTGAGCTAAGAACAGCAACATGATATTTCTTTGCCAAAGAAAATGCGGTAGGTGTTTTCTGTCTGCACAGATATAATCACTTCACAAAATACCAAGAGCAATATCGCTGTTTCCCTTATCGCTACCGCATAGCAGCAACCAGCTAGAAACTGGGGGGAAATGAAGAAAGGCACCAGAACAAAAAGTCTTGCTATTTTATCCCTTTGCACATGGAAAGAAAGTGAACGGGGAGAAGCTACACTTTTTAAAAAAGGGGGTGGTGGAAGATCTTCTGCTTCAGAATAATGAGTAGTCACATGGCCAGTGTATGGTCTGAAGGCACATGAGGTCATTGCCTTGGTGAAGCTAAGCAGGGATGGGTCTGTTTAGTGGATGGGTGACCACCTGGGAGCTACGTGTATTTTTATTTTTAATTTATTTATTAAATTTATATACCATCCTTCATCTGAAGATCTCAGGGCAATTCGCAACAAAAAAAGACAGGACAAAAGCACAAAATAAAAAATTGAATGAAAACCAAACAATAACACACACACACCCTAGCACAAACACATTTAAAAGGACATAGAATATTAATCAAACAAAGACTTGGTTGAAAAGAAATGTTTTCGCCTGGTGCCTAAAGATATGTAATGCTGGGGCCAGGTGAACCTCTCTGGAAGAACATTCCTCAAATGGGGAGCCACTGCAGAAAAGACCCGTTCTCATGTTGCCATCCTCCAGCCCTCTCATGGAGGGGGCACACGAAGAAGGGCCTCAGTTGCTGATCACAGAGTCAAAGTCAGTTTATATGGGGAGAGGCAGTCCATGAGGCATTGTGGTCCTGAACTATTGAGCTCCATGATCCAAGAAATATAGGACATAAAGATGTGAGATGATGAATAGAATGGAACGATAATCTGTAACGTGTGCTTTACATCTTAGTGTTACTCTCCAAACCACCAAAACTAGTGACATATAAGGAAGATTATAAACATACACAAGTCAAGGACCACTCCTTGTGCAGAACCAAGCAACACACCTTCCTCAACCTCAATTCAAGCATCTTTTTTTAAAAAAAACTACTTATTCATCAGTTGCAGAGCTTGAGTGAACTGCTGCTTACACTCTGCAGCATATGTTATATCTTCAACTATATACCTGTAGCTTACAAGCCGAATAAGATTCACCAGAAATGGGCTAATGAGATACAGATTGGGAAGTCATAATACTTTAAATGATAGCAGATTATACTGTAATTGAAATCTGCGAGAACAGCCTAGATGACATTTATGATTAATGTAAGTGATAGCAACCTGGTTAACTTGTTTGACCAGTTATCTTTTTATTCTCTGGGCAAGAAGTGACAACATAACTTAGAAACTGACAGGCATCAAAGGATAATGCCAGGGAGGATTTTTCCCCCAACTGCCAGCAATCATCTGTAGCTATTACAATGCATTTAAAATTCACAGTCAGTGAATTAAAGATGACAGTATCTTGAGCAGTGACTGAAAGCATCCACGCTGCAGCAGTGTTACAAATTCAGAGCCATGCGGGTTACGATATTAGAACAATATCTCAGGGAAGTCAGCATCACTGAAGTTGTGCTGAGCAAAATGTCTGAATTAAAAATTATATTGCCTAATACTGCTTGTGACAACTAGACTGCACTGGAGCATTCAGACAAGCCTTTTGGCAAGTTCTGAGGAAGAAGTACTGAGAGGAGCTATGGGAGGGCATAAAAGCTTGCCACATATCAGAAATACAATGCACAATATTTCTGTTGTGTAGTATGAAGGAAGAGCAGTGTTAGCTAACCCTTCTCCTAACCCCCCACATAATCAATGGAGCATATATCCTGTGCAACTCTCTTACAGAGGCTGGATCAAAAATTTGCATCTTCAAAGGAAGGCGACAATTTAGTGCCCACACCAAAAAACAAAACAAAAAACTGCCTATGAGGGGAAATAAGGCTGTGAATTTGCAAGGCACAGTGGACATTTTGTAACAAGGTGATGTTTTGATCAAGAATGTGAAGGAAAACAACTAGGATTCTTTTCCCACTACACTGGCTGGAAACCTAGTCTGAATTTTTGACAGTTTTCAAAACAGAGAACGAGCATTTAGATTGTCCAAATTCCAAACACTGAAATTGCATAGGTCAGAGGGTTGACACTAGCAAAACTCCCAACACAAATAAAATTGGGTGCAGAAGAAAATAAATGCATAATTGTGTGTAACTAATTATGGGTAGATTGCAACTGGACACAATAAAAGCCGCCTAAAATATACTGTAAACTGACAGCCAGGCAGACAGACCAGCAAAGAGCTGAAGCTCAGATGTACCATTCCTTTTTTGCTTATATTAGATATGTCTGTCGGGGCGAGTGGGTTACATTCCATAGATACAAACTACAAGTCAGGCTAGAATAGTGTTTTTTTTGCAGAATCATTTTTCCGCTTTGTCTTCAGGCAAAACATTAAAATTCAGCTGCCTGTTTTAAAATACAAACATTTTATTTAACTTTAAAGAGTGCAAACTCTGCTTTTAGTATTAGTCTAGTGAAAAGGCAGCCCTCTTTATAGCTCTTTTTAGCTTTGAGCTTTAGTCTTGCATATAAAGACAGCTGGAGATTTCGGAAACAACACTTATTACAGGCAAAAGAATGTTAAGCATTTCACATCTAAGTATCAATATAAACATGGTTCCTTCCTCAGAGAAATATCAAGAAATGCTATATTTACACAGATACTTAGATTATTGTTATATATTCAGGATAAACATATTGCACCTGGGTTATTTTAGGACGAAGAGTGTTATGTAAATTGAATTAGCAACACAATGCATATAAAGCAACAAGCACAATAACCTCATTTTATAGATTAAATCAATGACTATCAGCCATTTAAAGCTTGATGATGTATGTTATTATTCTATAGCTACAGTAATCAAATATTATAATGATTGCTCCTTCTAGCAGCAAAATCAGTGATATGTCAACAAGTCAACAAGACTATAGCCAAAATGCACCCACTGAGAAACAAGGACATCAGCATGCTTGGGGGAACTCCAAGATTCAAACTAATTCACGTTTTTCCCCTTTAAAAAAACTCCAAGGGATGAAAAATCAAGCAGCCCAATGAGAACTGAGTATGTTCAGTAGCCACAGAATGTAGAATGGCGGGAAAGACAAAAGAGGGTGGATTGAGAGGAATGCCTTTCTTGGGCCAAAAGGCCAGACTGGAACCCTGGCAGGAACCTTCCTTTTAGGACATAGGATATGCTGCAATGTTTTGTTGCAGCTCTCGTTTGCTCCTTCTGTTAGAGAGAGAACTTAGTTATTCAGCTGGAAAGACAGACAGGGCTGACCATTAAAAAACTTAATGTTTTCTGTGTACTTGGGGGACTCTGCTGGCATGCAGAAAAAATATTATTCAGCAAATAAATAAAACAAAACTCTAGCGTGTTGAAGGCTAAGCATACTCAGCGGCATCTATGAGCCATAAAAGGTAAAAGCCAGGTGATCATCAGCTGAAGTTGGGGGAGGGAAATGTGGGGAGAAAGGCTCATGTTCCTAACTGCTTTACTGTGATGGAGAACATGTGGACCTCCAGATATTGTTCAACACCAACTCCCATCAGCCACAATATGGCCGATAGTCAGGGTTGATAGGAGTTATAGTCCAGCAGCACCTGGAGAGCTATAGTTTCCCTTTTCCTCTGACAGCAGGCATGCATGACTGTCCTTAACTTGTAAGCACATGTCACGAATCGTTAACACTCTTTGAAATGGCAAAGGAGGTTATGGGAGCCTGAATAACAGCACAAAAATTGCTGAGGGAAGAAGAAAAGCCAGTAAATTGGGGAAGCGTGATTTCATAACACCTGAAAAACATTGATCTGCAACTTTCTAATAAATAGAAAACTGGGTAGTAACAGACTGTAAGAGAACAATATACATTTACGGCTCAGAGAATCTTTGAGGTGGTGAATATAAGTGTGTGTGTGAGAGAGGGGGGAAGACAGAGAGGGAGCGAAGGAGAGAGAGAGAGAGAGAGAGAGAGAGAGAGAGAGAGAGAGAGAGAGAGAGACTCTAGTGGTCTAGTCCCCTAAGGAATATATTTGACGGAGGCCTCTAAAAAAAAAAAGTGCAGTGTAGTGTATTTGGCCAAGTGACAATGGTCATAAACAGCAGGTGGCTCAGACCTAATGACAGTTAGCTGCCAGAAAGCAGTAGATAAAGCCAGTCAGTCCCTCGTTCTAGATTAAGCTGCCTCAATGTGACAGTTGCTATTTTCCCCAATCACATAAGAGGGTTTGAACTTAAAACAGCAGAAAATCTAGCAGGCACTTGTACCGTTAGGTCTCTGCTTTGAAGCAGGGACTCAGAAGCACGGTCACTGAGGTCAACCCCACAGAAGCCCAACATTCTGGAAAATGGCTTATCTCTTTTATTTAATGTATTTATCATTATGTGCTCACAGTGGCATACCTGGTTTTCCTCCTCCTCCCCATTTTATTCTCAAAGCTACCCTGTGAAGTAAATTAGGCTGAGAGACAGTGACTGACCCAGTAAGACCCATGGCCAAGTAGGTATTTGAACCAGTCCCTCAGATCGTAGTCTAAAATTTTGTCTTGAAGAGAATAAGACTGCTTGAGATAATGAAAGCTTTTGATTTAAGGAAAAGAGGGATACAATTAACTTTCAGACCACATGTAACATATATATTTCCAGTTGAGATTTTAGGTTTAATAAGGTTTACTGGGGTTTGATTTTTACTCAAGGTTTTGGAGAAACTATTTTTTTTTCTTTTTTAGTTACGTTAAAAAAAATAATTTTATCATGAAAACAAATGAGAAGTGAGTCTCTAATGTACTGTTCTCTTTTTATTCCAGCTAAAATAAAATAAGAATGTTATAAAATATAGCTCTGATTTCACATTAACCATACTGTCAGAACGTGAAAATTTATAGGAACTTCAGGTATGCCTTAATAGAAAAGTAAATAAATGCCTTCCCCCGCCCTCTTCTGGCAGACATCCCATAATCAATTCAACAGTAATCAGTTGTGATGCTAAACTAAGGATTACTTCAGGTGGGGGAATAAACTGGATGAACAGATGGTTGCTAAGAAACAAAAGGCTCCTACTAGCCAAATAGAAAACAGTAAGTTAAATACAAGAATATGTGACAATGAGAAGACTAGAATTATCTATGATGGCAATGCCCTTCATTAAGACCACTTCTGACTTAATTCTCCAACATAAAACCGCCCAAAACAGTTTTATCATAAAGGAAATGGGAAAAATTAATCCCATTTCCTCTTTTACCCAAAAACGTATTTTTCCCCTTTGTGAGGGGACTTTTCTAGCAGTGGTTCACGAGTCATGAGGCACTTCATTCACTTACAGCAAGTGAGTGTGTGTGTAAAAATCCAGGGCTTGAGGAACCAAAAACACAAAACCGTTTGGGAATCTAGTCTCTTTGTGCTCTTATATAAATGCTGACCCACTGTAGATTTATGGGCTAGGAGAGAGAATTTCCACTGAAGGAAAGAAAAAGATGGATATATTTTTCCCAGATTAGAAGCAAAGAAGCATGAGAAAATTCCTCCATACTCTCCATTGAAGGAAAGGCTGGGAAAAGAACAAGCTGCCCCATTATACATCGTCCATCCACCTCAACACAGACTAGCAGCTCTGCAAATTGTCATGCACGGTTCCCATCCACTTGCAGACCTATTGAGACCTTCTGCACTCAAAGCACGTGCTCTCTGAGCAAAGGCAGATAAAACTGTTTACTGCCAGTGAAGGCAGCTTGAACACATTTGTTGTGCGGCATTTCATGAGAAAAGTGTGTGTGTGTGTGTGTTCATTCAACTATATCTACCATGCTTAGAAAGTGTGTTCTCCTTCAGGGAGAGCACGTGTTGCGGTGGGGGCCAGCAAGTCACCACACCTGAGTTGGGCGGGATCGCTTAGATGGCCACAGCTACGATTGGGTCCAGCGTGTTGTTGGGGAGATTGCTATGTTACAATTTATTGATGGACAGCCCAAGGGGTATAAATGTCTTGGCATGCCCTGTGTTATTTCTCTTGCTGCGTGCAACGGATCTCCCGCCCTTCCCACCCTTTTTTCCATTTTAGGCCTCTGCATTGGCCTTGCTATGCCTGTCATGGGGTTGTCTGCTCTTGAGGCAGGGGCCTGGTAGGAATTTTTCCAGTTGGCTGATTGGCTGGTGCCTTCTGGTTTTCGCCTACTGCATAGCAAATAGTCACAACTTGTAAGGTTGGCGGTTAGGCATTGGTTTGTGTGCGTTCGTTACTGGAGGGGCAAACGTGTGGCTGTGGCTGCCCCTCCAATGCTGCTGCTGCGTGTGGAATTCCGTTAAAGGAATCCAGGGGCTCGCCATGCTTTTGTCCGAATCCCCCAGTCGGGGGTCAGGGCCACGCAAGAGCTCCTGGGAGCATTTGGGGAGAGTTGTTGGGTCAGACCCCCCGGCTCCTATCCTCTCCCCAAAGTGTTTTCCCAATACTGACGGTCGTCAGTTCTGTCCCCTGTGGGGCAGATAGTCTAAACCAATGCCTATGCAACCACTCACATAGTTTGTATTTAATAAAGTTGTGGCCAAAATTATGCCAAAAACCAAAACCAAAATTGACTGTCTGATGTGTGAGTTATTCTGGGGGTGATCTGGGGACCTCGACACGCAATGTATGCCTATATTCAGCCTACTGTTAATATATGAGCCTTCCCTCTCCATAAGATTTTTCTGCTAGTAGCTACAGTTATTCTCATGCTGCAGTGTGAAATTTACCCAGTCAGTGCTAATTGCCTTGCTTAAAAGCCTACCAACTGGTCACAGGCAGACATCGGAAGCTCTGCACCCTAGCTGCTACGGTGCCAGGAAAATTGCCTGCCATTTCACCCTACTCCCCTACCCACACAGTTCCTAAATGTACTGTGCTAGTATCAGCAGGAAGACAAACAGATCTGCATGACGGCTATCATGCATTCCCTCCACTGATATGTAAATATCTATTTAATACTAGAATTATCTCATGCAACCGTTGAGTAATTCTTCCCATGTGTTATTTTTTAGGCAAAGGTGCATATCTGGCTGTGTGCCAGTTTGAATTCAAAAACTTTGGTCTGCCGAGGTTATAGGTCAGTTATTTCATAGTATTCATACAATGGCAGATGTTCAGTTTGATTTTGCAACCCCACCCTGTGACTTCAACCATAATCATAAATCTAATTTGTCCATATGTATGATTTCTAGGATTAGTGACCTTCCCTGACACTGTCTGCAACAAATGCCAGCTTTTTGGCTGTATCCACATTATTAAACTGTTATTAGGTATACCATTATTAAGGGTTATAGAAATTATATTTCCAATGTTAAAGGAATACATTTACTTGTTACAGAGAAATTTTTTCAGTGTTGCCTCTTCCAATATTTTATCATTAAGGCCAGAGTAGATAACTTGAGAGGTCTCCTGATCCCGTGAAGTCCATACAGGATTAGTAATGACCAAATTTTATTATATTTAAGAATAAAAACACTTACTTATTTATAGGTAAAACACATCTTTCATTAAATGTGCCAACACCATATATATCCACAATACCACTCCATTTCCTCTTCCACTTTTGGAAGTTTCAGAAACAAGCACTAAAAGATGGACTGTGACCAAATAAATACTTAGCAAACATATTTTGTGTATGGAATTAATCTCAAAGGACATTATACTCTAGAATGAATTTGGCAGACTGAGCATCTTCAGTGGGATTTTTGAAAGGTACATTTTATAACTGAGTGGACCAAAGAAAGCCAACTGAACTGCAATATTCTTTAATGACAAATTAAACATTATCCGCTGAACATTAAAAAAAATATCTCCTAAACCTTTTATTTCAGAGCCCAATCCTAATGTGATAAGAAAATCATGGTTTTACACAAAATAATGCCAGTTTTCAATTTCTGGCAGCCAAGCATTTTTGACCAGGTTCAAGAAGTAATGTCAAAGCAAACTTTGTGATTGCAAAAATGAACTTGCGTGGTGAGTCTTGGGCTTGCACACCGCTCCTTCTCCTTCACACACGACAAGAACTAACCACAGTTACCGTTACTTACATATTTAGAAAACTGATATCCTCCTTCATAGCTCCAAAAGTCTGTCAAAGTAATTCACAAAAGAATGATAAAATCATATTCATATTCCAGTGTAGAATCGGGAAAAGAAATAACATGGTGCCCACATGCTGCCAAGATTACTCAGTGGTGTTTCCTGCCATCTTCTGTGGCCTCTCCTAGTGTTGGCCAATGGCCATTGCCTACCAGAGCTCCAGGTTCCTCTAGGTCCTTTGAGGTGGCTGGAGCTTGTTCAGCCAATGACAGAGAGAAGCCTTTATTTGCTGGCCATTCCCAGCAGGTCTTCTAAGACAGTGGAGTGGAACTGAGTAGGTAGAATTTACGTTGGCTTGTGCCACTTGGGGTTACTTAACAAACCAGAATATCAAGTCAAAGTGTGGTCCTGATTCATTTTAAACATGAGTTGAGATGCAACTTTGCCTGCATTCACATGGCAGCTTATTCCATTTTCACAAAGTTTCCCTGTTAATTCCACATTGTAATTGAGTTTTATCACAATGCAAAAGCTATAGTGGCATGCAGTGCAAATTTAGCACTCATTTCCATATTATTTGCAAAAGGGTTTTTTGGTTTTTTTTGAAACAAATAACACAGTAATGAGCACTAAACTGGCACTACATTCCACTATAGTTCTGGAAGTCGCTTCTATGTTGTGGCTAAGCTCAAAGCTTAACAGACATGGAAAAGTTCTAAAAATGTGGATCAGCATCAGAAGAGGAATCGTTAAGTAAAGGGATGCAAAATTAAAATCTAGCAAGAAAAAAATAAAATAATATTTTTATCATTTTTTAGGTATTTGTAAAACTGCAGCTGCACAGCTATCATAGATTATGTTCCATACAAATACCCTGTAAATCATTCACAGACCACTGCTAGATCATGCACCTGCGACGGTCCACAAATATTCCAGAACACTTGTAATCAATGGCAGCCTTGTTTCCTTGCCGCGCACAAAATTACTAGAAGAAATATTAATTTTGCACAGTGTATCCAGAATTTTTTTCCTACTATGTTCTTAAAATTTCAACCAAAAAATCACAAAAGCTTAAAATAAAATAAAACCATCCAGAGTTAAAGAGGTTTTTCTCAAACCGACTACCTTATGAAAAAGAGATGCAAAAGCTGAGTAGGGCTTTTTCTATACAGTCGTCCCTCGGAAGTTGAACTGAATCCGTTCCGGAAGTCCGTTCGACTTCTGAAACGTTCGGGAACCAAAGCACGGCTTCTGATTGGCTGCAGGAAGCTCCTGCAGCCAATCAGAAGCTGCGGAAGCCCCATGGGACGTTTGGCTTCCAAAAGAACGTTCGAAAACCGGAGCACTCACTTCCGGTTTTCGATCGTTCGGGAGCCGGAACGTTCAACTCCCAAGGCATTTGGGAGCCGAGGTATGACTGTATGAGCTAATGCACCCTTGCAGATGTATTTTACCTTTATAGTGTGTGTGGGGTGTATGTGTGTTCGTGGTGGGAAAGGATGGCAGAGGGCGGAAAGGATTTTGTGTATATCAGCCCTGAAAGACAGAATGGCGAGAGTCAAGTTTCTCTGCTATGTAACATATTCTGCTGTACTTACCTACACCTTTCGCCATCCGTGGCAACGGTGTGGGCCTGACCCACTTTTACTCAGACCTTCAACATGCTTGCCCTGTCCTAACCATGATTACAATGATAAATAATGCATCAATATCCTAATGGGCTGACATAACGGGAGTGTGAATAAATGGAAGCACAGTAAGAGCTTTTCATCTACAATCAGAGGAAACGGTCCAATCCCATGCATTGCCATACCCTTCCAGCACATCTATTCAAACAGTATTCGAAGAATTAAAATTAAACTGAAATGTAAAGTGAGCTTTCAGTGGTTTAAGTAGGGAAAATACTGTACCCTTGGTTCCAGCTCATGCTCTGCGAGATACTAAATGCGGAGTAATTATTTTGATGTCTGAATGCTAAGCATTAGGCCTACACCTCTGCCTTACCTCATTCCTCATACTTGAGTCATTTGGCCTTTGTACAATGTGAGAGTCCTTGAAGACTTATGCTGCTAATGTGTTCAGAATTAATTTGGGTAATTAAGAGAGGGCATCTTTGCTCCCTACAGTAGTAGTCACTCAAGCCTTAGGATCTTTTCCTCATGCATTGCATGGCAACGATCATGTGCTATTTTAATATTATTCCTATGCATCCAAAGGAGTGAAATGTAAGGATCGTTTAAAATCTACTTGGAATCAGCCAGGGCATTTTCATGGCTCAGATAGATTAGAATGGCTGGAACTGAAATTCAAATGCTAAAAACTGAGTTTCGGGACTGGTATTTGAAATTTGACATTAAATCCATTATTCAATTAACATGTGCTGTGTTTTCAGACACTGTAAGGCTGCCGTTGACTTTGAGGAAACCAAACCGTACGCAGCTATTAAGAAAACAACCAACACTCGGCGAGTTTTCTAATTAAAAAGGGTACCCCAGGGAATGTGAAACAACAACAACAAAACATGTAAACCAAACATACCTGTCCACTTGCCAATCAGGGCAAAACCTTTTTTAAAAAAAAAAGAAAATCCCTCATGGCCCTCAAGAAAAGTGACCAACCAAAGACCAGTAGGTCCAAGCGAAGGGTGCATGTGTTGAACTGCCTGCCTGCCCACAGCTAACCATTCTTTGGGCAGAAACCAGACCTCTCTTTTCTACTTTGTCTGAAGATTTTGACACCAAATCCTCTCTCGCACAATACTCCATTTAAAGCCTTGCTGTGCAAGAGCAAAACCATTCATCTTTTTTTCCTCTGGCAATCCACCCCCCTTAAACACAAACACACAACTGAGGAGGCATGCAAAAATGAAAATTGTATCAAAGATGCAACCAAAAAGATAGTCCCAAATTGTGATGTACGAGTGGGGAGAGAGAGAAAGGAGAAAGGATAAAAGGAAAACCACAACTGTTGTAGGTATTTTCTTCTGCCTCACAGCTGTTTGGCAGCCAGCTGTCAGTCACAACAGAAATGCTTGCACAGGCAAATGCATTACTTGTGGCTCTGTCAGAAATTGCGAATCAGCTGTCAACATCTGATCCTGAATTTTGGACATTTGACTTTAAATATCGTCCACAATCTGAGACTCTGCATTTTCAACATGTTGACCAAAAACAATATGAGACTCTGCATTTTCAACATGTTGACCAGAATGTGGCCATTGCTCTTCCACTGAGCACACCTATATTGTGTTTCCCTAAACCTCTCCTTTGTAAGGGACTTTTGGAGCAACTGAGCTATGGCTCTTCCCATATCCAGTTGGCAACTGAACATCTGCATCAAGGAGAAACATTCCTACTTGTGTATGTTCCCTACACAATTTAGAACCCTGATTTTCCAAGGGTTAAAATCACACAAAGAACCTACATGCGAGACCCTACAGGTTGCCAAATTTCAACCGACGTGTGGAGGGATGCAGAAGCAGCAACTGTGGTGTGTAGCAGTGGATGGGCCCCCCTGGATGAGGCATATATTAAAGAGAACAAAAGATTGGTGCCATCCCATAATTCAGTCTACTTCTGTATCAGTCTTGCTGATATTTCTGTGTGGTTTCCTACACTACCTATACAGGAAATCCAAAGAAACATAAAATACATGCATATATTTTCAAGGTCCTTTTAGTTCTTCCCACTAAAAATGCTTTGGTAAGGATAAGATAAAAATGAACTCTTTCTCGCTGAATGTTTTTTTTGTGTGCGATTTAAGTGATTAATGGCTTCTATAAGGCATTTTTAGTTGAGACTGAATGCAGTAAGTGGGGGAAGGAAAAGACAACCAAGGTCAGTAAAAAACAAAACAGAGCAACAGCTGTTAGCATCTGCTGAGGTAGCCCTACTGTAGCTGTAATGAAAAACCCAATATAGTCTTATTATTTGTTTCTTTAACAAGACAGACTTCTTGGGGGCTGGGAGGGGGATCAACATGGCTACAAAGAGTAGTTGTGCTATGTGGTGAATCCTGTACCCTTCTGAATTAACTAAAACCCTAAGCATAATCCACAGAAAGTTAGGAGTGCTTAAATTCCATACATTTTCATTGGAGAATCATAAGATTTTTATTGCTTGCATGCTCTGTCTATGTGTGTCAGGGATCCCTGAGTCTGAGCATCATTCAAAATAGCAGTAATGCAGGGCAAAATTAGAAATGGAACTTTACAAACCCTAACAATAGACAAATCATATCTCTGTCAGCCTGAAAATGCATATCTAAATTTATTTATTTAAAATATGTATTTATCACCTATCACCTTAAAATAACACCAAGGCAGTGTACAATAAGTCAATTCAATAGAAAACAATACAGTACACAATAAATGTACTCCATCAAAAGCAACATATTACAATTATGGTATCTGGGAATACTTCAAATGGTACAGGGGGAAATTGCATATGTTTAATTAGATGCCACAAATCTGCACAGTCTTCAGAGCATCTTACAAAGCCCCCTAACACTAAAATGTTCAGAATTCAGTATACTGTATAGCAACCTATATTTCGTTTTGTTGTTATAATCTACTGAGAAATGAAACAAAAAAGCACAAGACCCAGTGCACATACTAAAACAAAGGCAAACCATAGTTAGGGGTGAATGAACGAGAGTGCAGATAATCAGAAGAAAACTCATGATATATATATTACACACGTTGAAGTGTGTGTGTGTGTGTGTGTGTGCGTGCGTGCACGCGCACGCACGCTTTTATATAGAAATATTGCAGGCAGCTGGAGGCGTCAGTTCCTAAATATTTTGAATATTTATTCCAGACTTCTATGCCCACAAATACGTGGTGGGGAGATGTATTCCAGTCCTGGACATAAAACTCAACTGTATTTTCAAACAAACCTACAAAGCTGTGAAATAAGAATTATGAGTTGTGCTTTGGCCAGCAACATTCTAAAACTAAAATTACGGAGTTCTAGAAGATATAAATAATATGTAACGGTATGTAATTCCTAAAAGTCCATTATTTATAGCAGCCACCAAATAAAGCGTTTCCCATCACATCCAAAAATGATAAACTAGAAAACCACAAATGAATGGAAGAGGTGTGTGTGTGTGTGTGTGTGTGTGTGTGTGTGTGAGAGAGAGAGAGAGAGAGAGAGAGAGAGAGAGAGAGAGACTCCCCTTCTCAATTATACATGATCTATGAATAACAGAATCGAAAGGCTGCTTCCAGATGAGTCCAGAGTTGCAACAGGACTCAAGAGAATAAGACACTTCTATGGTGTCAACTAAAGAGCCCCATACGGATGAAGGAGCTCAGATGCAAACCTGCAAGTCCCGTCTTAAGTAATGATTTTTCCATTGATTTCAACATGCAAGACAACTCTACTCAGGCAGTTCCATTAGCTTGCACTGATCTGGCACTGACATGAAGCTTTGGATTAGAGTCAGCATATCTACTTCAACATGTTAACACACCTGAGTTAGCACATTTTGACTAACTTGAGTAATCATGTGCTACCTACATAATTAAGCCCTGAAGGCAAATGCCAACCTGAGGGAAATACAAGCTGAATTGAAACCTGGGCACATCTCCCAGTGACTCTGAATTTAACTACTTGTGCTGGTAGTCGTTTAAACGGATTGTGTTCCCAGTAACTCAAGTTTTACTTCTCTGGCTTTGTCCTGGGCCCAATCCCAACCCCACTATAAAAAAAGCAAACAGGTACCTAAAATGCAGTCAAGTAGTGTTCAATCTCAATAGATCAATCCTATATTCACATTACGCCAGGGAGTCAAGGAGACATGGACCACAGCTACATGGGCAGAATAATGGATGTATTTTGAAGCCCAGGAGGGAAGGCACATACAACCAAAGAGTAAAAAAATGGTGAGGGAAAGTTACTACAAAGGCTCAGAGTTGAGCACTGACAATGTAAAAAAGGACACCTTCTTCAGTATATGGTCTGTTTTTACTTATTATACAAACAAGAAAGAGCTGGAAAGGTCTCAGCCATCAGTTTATGCAGCAATAGGGACCATTCCTGACTTCTTCCATTCCCCAACATTTCTGTTTTAATATTTGGTTGTTATAACTTTGAAGTATAGTAAAATTAATATGGAAGATGTCATGATCCCTTCATAAAACCAAAAGTGACTGTGATGCAATATATAGTTTTTGCCTCTCTTTCCTTCCACTTTCTTTCTTTCTCTCTGGAACTCATTTAAATGTATTGAATTGTTTGTATTGTGTTTATTAAAATTACTAGTAAAAAGTTGTTGTTTTTTATTAAAAAAAATGGTGGTGAAATGGCATACATGCACCCACCATCCATACAATAAAGAAGAGCCTGTTGGGTGAGGCTAATGTTCTCACAGTGGCCACCCAGACACATGTGGGAAACCCACAAGTGGAACCTCAGCAAAACCTTAAGAGCATAAGAAAAAAAATATATCCCTGGCACAGTATACCCAAGTGTTACCTGCGCACAGAATGAGTCAATGAACTCACAGTGAACTACAGCTCAGGTTGGAGAGGAGGGCAAATAAAATTCAACAATTCTGACTAAAACAACACTTAAAGACCACTTTACGACCACTAAGGATTGTTCCAAACTATATTTTAAAGATTTTTTTCTAGAAATGTCAGGTGTACAGATCCAACTTATTGCATCTCTAATTACAAAATGAGTTTTCCTTTCGCTGTGAAAAGGTCAACAGCTAGAAACACTTGCTTGTTCGTTAACAAGGAAACCTCAACAGCAGGTTTCACACCACAAAGCCTTGTGATGAAATTAAATATGAGCAAATAAATAAATAAAAAGATTTGGTGGAACTGTTTGGTTAAGATGACACAGAAATGGCAAAGGCAATGAAGGAGCAAGAAAGAGTATGAGGTGCAAGAAATTAAGAGTTTACTAGCAGCCTCATACTCAGAGTTGCCCAGGAATTCAAAGAAACCAAAAAAAAAAAAAAAACAGTGCAGTTTTGAAAAGTACAGCACACCATCTCCATTCAAAATGACATCCGACTGTATCTGAAATATACTCGAGTGTGGATTTCATGCTCTTTATACAGCTCATAGTAGCGAGGAATGAAAGTTCCCCCAGAACATCTGCTTTATATACATTATTTACACAATGGGCCCCACGTGATTGGCTAATTCCAGGATACTCCTGTAGGCCAATCCGGTTGCGGATTCACTTCCACCTGGAGCTGGATTGCGTAGCTCCTGTGGACCAATCAGACTGCTGCATTCTAGATCCTATTGTTCTAGGACCAATCAGACGGCTACATTCTGAATCCTATTGTTCTAGGACCAATCAGACTGCTGCATTCTGAATCCTATTGTTCTAGGACCAATCAGACTGCTGCCTTTTGGATCCTATTCAACTCAGTACATAACAGTATCCAATTTTAGAATAAGATATGCTTGCTGATCTCAGGAACCATCATGCAAAATTTCATTAAGATATCTTAAGGGAACGGACAAACAGCTTTCCAAAATATATAGGAGATTCAGAAAAATGCATTTAATTACAATCTTAATAATAATAATAATAATAATACTAATAATAAATTATTTATACCCCGCCCATCTGGCTGGGTTTCCCCAGCCACTCTGGGCGGCTTCCAACAGAATGTTAAAATACAATAATATATTAAACATTAAACATTAAAAGCTTCCCTAAACAGGGCTGCCTTAGTAGGGGGTACTGTAAAATAAAACAACACACTAGCCTGTAGCACATGTAGCTCACATGTAAAGCAGCAATGCAATGAGTAGGGAATGGGGCCGTACTTTTAGCCCTGCCCCTGACATTGTTTTGCTTCTTGTAAAACCCAGCTACTGTTTGCTATTCTGTGTGGGAACCTCAGCATGTAAGTTCCTGCTCAAATGAAGAGACACATGGTAATACAGGTGTCCCAATCTTGCAAAAACTCTTGCAGGAGCTCGCCTGTTGATTCTCTTTACACACAACTGTGTGCAGCATGCGTTGCCTGCAAGAAGCAGATGCTATGCTGAAGGTGAGGGCTCAAAGTGTGCCTAAGCTCACAACTTAGGTGGAATCTACACACATATAAAAACATTCTGAAAATGCTTTTTAAAAAGTGTTTTTAAAAATACATTGAATTTTCCATAAGGCTCGCCATCGCCATCTAGTGTCACATTGTATACTGCACTTAAAGCACACTTAAAACGTTTTATTTGCAGCTGTATAGCTGAGTCCTTACTTAAAAGGCGGCTGGTCTACACACAAGTAATATGGTCATAGGGCTTCTGAGTTTTCTGCGTGCTGTGGATTTCTCTATCACCTGGCAACATGCAAAACATGAGTGTGCCCCTAACAAAGACTATAATCAAAACGCATTGGGCTAAACTGAATAAATTATCAATCCGTGTGCCTCAGAGGTTCTCTCCACTCTATAACAGCAGCATTTTATCCTCTGTTTTGCCCTTAAAACACTGTCAACACACAGTCTGGCTGACAAACCAATGAACCCACTATATCTCACTGAATTCCAGCTAATTCATTTGTGAAGTGAAGTCCTACATTTAAAAGAAAGGGGGAAGGGGGAGAGTCTATTTTGCTCATTGGTGATTGCTTTTTCATAAGAACTGGTTCTTAAAATGATCTATGATTGTGACAGAAAGGCTTATATACGGTAATGCCTTTCGTAGTTACATTCATTTAGTTTGGTAGAGCAGGTTAGTTTAATGACTAATTTTAGCATAAATACACCATACCCTAAATTGCTGATGCTAGTAAATATGAGCTTATGCAAACAGCATGAGGCACATCAGGTGCCAACAGCAATGTCGCTACAGTTCAGAAACCTACTACTGTTTTTAGTGTTTTAATCATTCTATAACCTGTGGATTCTATCCAACATCAGCCAACATGGAAGAGCAGGCCTACTTCAATTAATTTAAATGAATATAAGATTTCACAGATACAATTTAAGGTACACGCATGTGACAAACACATGTCTGCAAATGGTGCGTGATACATGTACACTCCTCAAGGGTTCTGATTGATTTCTGTTCTTTATTAACCTCAGTTTTAAAAGCAAACCATGGTTTACTGTACACAAGCGGCATGCTGGTGCGTAGCACTGAAAAGTTCTTACTCTGCTCCTCTCTTTTTCCTGCTACTACCACCCTGCTGGATGACAAGCCAGGGTCTGGCTTGTTGTGGCACATGTATACAGCTCGTGGTTTGCTTTCTCCAACAAACCACAAGCACAAACCTTGGTTATCACTTGTGGCTCACTTTGGAGAGAAGCAAAACAGTAGGACAAGTTTTCAAACATGGTGACAAGCCAGACTCTGGCGAGGAGTAGAACTTTTTGGCAGCATGCACCAGCCTGCTGTTCATTCACATTAAAGCACAGTTCATTTATAATTAAGGTTTAATTTGGCATGTGAACCAGGCCAATGTGTGAATTGCTCCTCAATATAGCGACAGTCAGTGTTATATAAATTTCGTTCTGAACTGTGCTGATTACTACTACAGCGAAGCTCCTAACAGCAGGCTAAAACTCTCAAAACTCTAATCAGCCAACTCTCAGGGGACAAAAGTGTCAGCAGGAAAGCACTGTTTTACCAACAACAAAAATATAAACAACTTGTCGGAAAGAAATTCTCTTCTCTTAGAATCTAAGAGAGCCTTATAAACAAAGAGAAATAAACAATGCAAAATAATAAAACAACATTGTACAAAAGCAGTCACAGTAGTGTTTCTTCAAATATTTACATTGCTTCTATTTGGAGAATAACTTGTTCCATTTAACCAGAATCAGACTCTGAGGACTGCAGTAATCCAGAGAGATTAATTACATCCTTTCAAGTTTCTCGAACAACTTTTGAAGGCACAGTACCGAGAGAGAGAGAGAGAGAGAGAGAGAGAGAGAGAGAGAGAGAGAGAGGAATGCACACTTCTCTCATTGATAGGCAATCTGAGTGCTTTAGGTTACATCAGCAAAACAGGACTGCCACCAATTATTGAATCAAGGAGAGTATTGCATAAATGGGAACAAGATATCCTGTATGTGGTGATGCACATTAACTGATAACAAAGACCATGATATCGTTCAGAGGCACTGGCATCCTAAATATGCTTCCTAAATCTTTTGACATAAATGAAACTGGATTCAAACCAACACTTCTAAGAAGCTAATTATACATTGCAACAGCACAACCCATTTGGTATAATGATAACAGTGTTGAATGCCTATTAAAAGGGGGCTTAAAATGGAATCATGGGCAATTCAACACATATTCCCATCTCCCTTTTCTATATTTTAACTACTCTTTCTTTATTTGTTAAAGGAAACAGCTCAGGGTTGCTGCCATCATGTCCATTTAGTTCATTAAAAAAAATAAAAATCAGGCAAATTCAACAAAGGCATGCTACAATTTCCTAAGTAAGATTTACATATGACTGATTCTCCAGGCAAGAATTAATGCCATGGTTTCTTAGCACAGTCAAAGTAGCTACTACATAGTGGCTTCAAATCTTGGATTTGCAAGCAAGATGTAGAAGCTAAACTGCAAATGAGAAGAGAGAAAGATCAGCATGCCCCCATTCCAGCTACTTGTCGTTCCCTGTGGTTGGAAACCATCCCATGTTAAGTTGAGGCTTCAAGAATAATAATTATTCCAAATCAGGAACCTTGGTATGTTTAATCATATACAAGGTCCTTTTCAGAGACACACACAGCAGTGCTGGTGCAGTTCAATGCACCAGGCAGGATAAGTAGCCATGTGGGTGGGGCCAGTTAGACAGGTCTTTCTCAGCCAATTCACATCTCACCGAGAGGGACTGTGCTCATCTGGTGGGAAAGATCTACTGAAATGGCCTTCTCTGTTTCTTAATTTATGAATGACATGTGCATGTTCCCCAACAGCCTGGAATCACACTGAGTGCAAGTGGTTCCCACACTGCTCTCTGTGGGTATGTTTGTTGAATTTGAAGGCGACCATTTAAAGGGAAACCTATAGTGAGGTTAAAGGCATTGGAGGTTGGATTCAGACTAAGTTAGGCACACCTAAATCAAATGTAAAGGTAAAGGGACCCCTGACCATTAGGTCCAGTCGTGACCGACTCTGGGGTTGCATCTCGCATTATTGGCCGAGGGAGCCGGCGTACAGCTTCCAGGTCATGTGACCAGCATGACTAAGCCGCTTCTGGCGAACCAGAGCAGCGCACGGAAATGCCGTTTACCTTCCCGCTGCAGCGGTACCTATTTATCTACTTGCACTTTGACGTGCTTTCGAACTGCTAGGTGGGCAGGAGCAGGGACCGAGCAACGGGAGCTCACCCCGTCACGGGGATTCGAACCGCCGACCTTCTGATCAGCAAGCCCTAGGCTCTGTGGTTCAACCCACAGCGCCACCCGCGTCAAATGTAGCTTACATTAATCATGACTAACATTCCACGATGTTTCCACATTTCAACAGAACCTAGGCTCAACTAGTTTAATCTGGATACAACTTCCATCAGCCCCAGCCAGCATGGGCAAAGGGCAGGGATGATATGAATTGGGTGGCTATCTTTCATGGATGCTTTAGCTGAGATTCCTGAGATTAGTTAGACTAAATGACCCTTGGTGTACCTTCTGACTCTCCAGTTCTATGATTCTATGAGTTGTGGTCCAACACCAACTTGGAGGGATACTCAATGTTTCCTCCTTTACCTGTCAAAGGTACTTGAAAAGCTCAAGAAACAGCATCTTCTAGCATCACAAGAAAGGGAGCAAAATAACAAAATGGGGAAAGGAAGTTGTTAGAAATTTTTGCAGGCACTTACGTGGGGGTGGCTCTTGTGTTCCTTCCTCTGAACTATCCTCGGGCCCCTCCTCACCCACTCCAGAGGTGACTGAATCATCTGGGCCAGAAGCAGAACTTGGTGTGCTCGGTCCACTGGCAGACCCCGAGTCGCCATCCTCACTATTTGATCTATATCGATCTTGCTGAGCGGCCGCCACCCCTTCACTGCAGCTTCTGCGGTCTTTCCTGTGTACACGGGAATGAAGTACCATTTGGTGATAGGTGCGGAAGATCTTGCCACACTCAAAGCACTCTGTAGACTTGTTCTGAGACACCCTTCTGCTCTGGCGCGAGGACGGCCTATACTCCAGGTCTTCTTGGCTAAGCATGCAGCTGTCTCCCGACTGCATATGGCTGCTTTTTTCCGAACGCCCACTAGTACAATTCTTCTTTTTCGGATTGCTGGACGAGCTGGAGGAGTCCTGCTCTTGTTTGCGCTTCTCTTGGCTGACGAGAATATATTCCCTTTTGTCCCTGTCGTAAGTGACATCAGCATCCGCCAGGACTTCGTCCCATCCTAAATACTTCACGTACTCAGAAGGCTCTGCAACTTTTCCTTTGGTAGCCAGATGCCAAGCCTGGTAACTGTTGACTGGATCCAGCTCAGCTACCCTTTTTCCTGAATGGCCCCTTGGAGCGCCATCAATCCCTACAGATGGCCTTAATTTCAGATACTGGAAGAAAAACTGCTTTGCAACAGGGGGGTCCCCGTCAACTAGCCTATCAACTCTATGTTCACTGCGGGCTCCTTGAGACTTGCAATGTACAGAATTGTGTGCTTTTAGGCTTTCCATATTTGTAAACAGGTTTCCACACTTTGTACAAATTTCATACAGGGACAAACCAGTCACAATCATCTCTTCTTGAACGACATCATTAATAGTGGCTATAGGCTCCGAATCGTTTTTTGGCTTGTTTTTGCTCCCAGATTTTGGGCCATGGGATTTCATGTGGTTTTTGAGAAACCAGGGCTCTTTAAATTTCCTGCCACAGATGTGGCACCCGTGGTCAAATGACCCTCTATGCTTTTTCATGTGAGCTTTGAGGAACCAGGTTTGACTAAAAGCCTGCCCACAGACTTCGCAAGGAAACTCACCTGCACTCGACTCAGCCTTGCTGTTCTCGGCATTGTACGTTTCCCCGTTTGGAACCTGAGTGGTGATGTGGTCTCTTTCTATGTGGTTTAGCAGAGTCTCCTCTCTTAATGTCATGTAGTTGCACAGCCTGCATTTGAAAGGTTTGTGGACCTGGTGTATGTGCTGCTCCAACTCTTTCTTACCTTCAAACTTGTTTTTGCAGAAGGTACATGGAAAAGTACATAACTTAACATCTTCTCCAACTGGTGCTTCTTCAGAGGACTCCTTCCTGCTGCTCCTGAGCAAGATCTTGCCTTCTTCTTTGGGAGTTGCTCCGTTCAATATCTTGTTGCAGGCAGAGGTGCTTTTGGTAGGGCTAGTGCAACCATCAAGGCCTTCAGATACTCTCATCTCACTGAGCTGTGCTTCTCCTGCCATCTCCACTTCATTCCCCTGACTAATAGTGCCTGTCCTGTGACTCCGGATGTGAATCTTCAAGTTGCCCTTTTGGGAAGCCCTGTGGTCACAATAAGGACACTTGTATGGCTTCTCCCCTGTGTGCTTCCTCATGTGCTGCGAGAGTGAGCTCTGGAAAGGAAAACTTTTGCCACAGATGCAGCAGCTGTGCAGCACAGACTTGTTTGCATTCACATCACTCTTGTTCATCTTGTGAGGACTGGAGGCTCTTCGTAATTCCATGTTTGCGCTTACGCTACAATCCATCTGCACCGCAGAAGCATCGGTCAAAAGGGCAGAACCCTGTTCCGGGCTGGGAAACCGGGTTGCTTTTTCAATCATGCATTCCTGCTGATGGAGCCTTTATCTCTTCATTCTCATATTTGGGTTTTCTTCCAGCTGCGTGAAAGCATTTGGGATACAAACATTCATTGGCGTTTCTTGAGTCAGATAGCAAGCAGGACCTGGAAACCAAAACAGAAAACAGGACACGGCATTACTAAATGCAAAACATTTCATTTCCTTTTGCTGCCTTTGTAATAGCCCCCTGTTAATATTTTCTTGCCATCTTCACCAAAAATTTTCACCAGGCTGCAGAAAGTCTAACTTTGCATTGAATATTGTCATTCACAAACTGAATGTTCAGTAGAGGATTTACACAAGCATACTTCCATAGTAGTTGCAGACACGGGCAAATAGAGTATGTATCTATATGTTTACTAAAAATAAGAATATAAGTATCAAAAAACACGTACTTTTTCTTTCTAGCCCAAACAAAAGTGTGTGTGTGTACATAATTTGGAGTGAATAAGCCCTTTCTCGAAGAAGCTGTAATATTTTAAGTCTGTGGCTTTATGGACATGTATAATTTAATGAAAAACAGCCAAACGTTTGTTTGCCTAGAGATAAAGGGTTTTTGTAGAGTGCAGCACTCTATCCCTGTTGGTGGTAACTTAAGCATAGCTGCTAAACGGAGACAGCAAAGAGTGCATCGAATTTTTGTTAAAGCAACAATGCAATTCAATAAGATTTTTATACAGACCAATTAAAATAAACAGTAATAGTAATACCTTATCTAGGCATATGTTAATGTAGACTTGGGAATCCTTACTAATACCAAGAAGGTTCCATGGAGCATTCAATGAAACAGGGTTAAACTGTTTTAGGCTGAAATCCTTCTACATTAAAGATAGTTATTTTAAACTGAATTCAGCGGGAGCAAAATTTAGTATTTTCTGTAGCAGTTACTGGAGGGTAGAGATGCCTTAACTTCTGCAGTGCTCATACAGACTGGAGGCCTGCACACACTTCGGCTGCTTAAATCCCATTGCACGGGATGGCAAGGATACTTGTACTACTTTCTGACCATAATCATGTAAAGAAAAGTTTGTAAGCATATCTTGACATTCTGTTGTGCTTTTTAAGAAGAAACGAGCCCTTCTCTTTGCTGGTGAGGAGACATCCTGCTCTATTATATTACAGTCACCAAGTTACTAACATGAATGTGTGAACCGTGCAATGCGTCCAAAATATTTCAAGCTTGGTCAAGTATCCAGGAAGAGAGAGTTGCAAATTTATGATCAGCCAGGGCTGGCACCAGCGCATTGCATCCTTCGACAGGTGACAGAGTCTTCAAATCCAATCAGGACCCAATGCTAATGTCCATCCTGGACCCCATTTTAAAATACCATAAATATTTTCTGCATGGTGTTTGGGCTTCCTCAAACCTGCACCTATTTCTGGAATCAGACACAAAGAATACCACTTGCAAATTTTGACCATATTATACTGCTAGTAGAGACTCCATTATTAAGATGGTCTCATGAATATCTTTCCCTACATTGCCCAGTTCTATGCAATGCAGAACAGCAGTGGACAAAGACTACTGCTCCATTCAGTAACGATAACTAATCTACTGCAGCAGGTTATCCAAAGCAGAATATTTCCCCAGTTGTTGAACTAGATCGAGTTTTGGTTGTTCTGGTTTATATGTACGGCATATCTTATTGGTGGCAACCTCCTTTTCTTCAGAATATGGAATAATAATAATTTAATAATAATTTTTTATTTGTATCCCGCCCATCTGGCTGGGTCTCTCCATAAAATAAATTTAGCTTTGCCTTTAAAAAGTTGACCTACCAACCACAGCTCACCACACCCACTCCTTTACACCATCAACACTTAAGCATGCATTTCGTTAAAAGAAATGGTGAATACACCCATTCTGTTTCACTTACTTAAATATATTCTCATATATAAACATGTGAGGAACCTAGGCTTTCATTATTTCAACAGCAGCTTAGCCATGCACCCTTGGCCTTGAAATAACATCTGCTCAGACAGGGGACTGTGGGGTTACTCAAGCAATGAAGCAAGTTTAAAAAATAAACTTTCAGTTCTGATAGATATGAGAATTTAACATTTTGCACAGCAATCCTCTCACCCACCACGCAAGAGGAACACCCAGAATGCTCTGAACATTTCAAAAAACTGAAATGCACTTTCGAAGTTGCGATCCTTCACATGCCTATTTAGAAATATATTGCACTGAACCCAATAGGACCTATATTACACGACTGATGTGGCTGTCCTCAGCACCTCCAGTGCGCCTATGGCTGCCCTAGAATTGAATCCCAGACTATTCCGCTTCAAACCATCTGTTGCAATGCTCCTTTCTCATCACCAAAGGCAGTTCACATTATCGGAGAAATAGAAAACGATGTAAAACTCTAACACTTAACACATTTCGAATACCTAATCCTTACCTCCTTGCTCTGACAACAATCCTGCAGAAAGGCTCTTCTTTCCTTCTATTGTGGACAACTTAATTCACTGTTATGCTGCTTACTTCCAAAAGGAACACAACTGTTCAGTAACACTGGAGCAGCTAAGTGCACAGGGGCGGGGAAGGGGTGCCTATCTTTAAATAGTAAGCATATCCTTGAATTCACAGGAAACCCTAGCAACCTGCGTCCTTCCAAGTAAATGCAGGCAATAGGAAAAAGTCAGCATGACATTGCCTTGATTTTCTTTCCCCCAAAAGCACTGGAACAAAAATACTGGCAGTTTAAAATATACATATACAGTGGTGCCTCGGGTTAAAAACTTAATTCGTTCTGGAGGTCTGTGC
Source organism: Darevskia mixta (assembly GCA_034641385.1). NCBI lineage: Eukaryota > Metazoa > Chordata > Lepidosauria > Squamata > Lacertidae > Darevskia > Darevskia mixta. The sequence goes on from JAWWNH010000011.1 coordinate 16,537,472, forward strand.
TTAACCTGAAACTGTTCTTAACCTGAGGTACCACTTTAGCTAATGGGGCCTCCGGCTGCTGCCGCGCGATTTCTGTTCTCATCCTGAGGTAAAGTTCTTAACCTGAGGTACTATTTCTGGGTTAGCGGAGTCTGTAACCTGAAGCGTCAGTAACCTGAAGAGTCTGTAACCTGAGGTACCACTGTATAGAAAACGGTCAACAAAATACGTTTTGTTACTTATAGCCACAACTGAAGCATAAGTTGTCAAAACAGAGAGGTAGAAGTGAAAAATGAAAAGGAGAGAATGCTACAAATAAATAAGGGAGGTTGTGCTCTTTAAACTGAAGTTACTTCTGTTTCCAGTGTTACTGAAGTAGGTGTTTTCTTTTTAATTAATGTATCCTGTTTTACACTTTGGGATACATCCTTTTCAGATATGCAGCTATTAACCCTGCATCCTTACTCCGAGAATCCTTTTTCCATGGCATTTTCTGACTCACTCGCTCTCCCTTCTCTGTTCTAATGATATTTTGAATGGGCTCTAAACCTCCGGAGAACATAATTTAAGCTGTTCTGAAACAGCACCACAGACTATAACCCCAAAGAAGAGACAAAGCACACCAACAAGCACCTACATTAAGCAAATGCAACCTCCTGGCCATGGAATATCTACAAGAAGGGAAAGCAAGAAAAGAACAACAGTGATACGTCCAATAAAGCAGCTTATATAGCATTTTCTATATCAAGGAGATCAATGTGAAGAGGGTGTTCTTGTGCACTTCTACAGGGTATTCTGAGAAACACAGACCCGTCCCCCACTCAGTACATATTTTGCGCTTCAGTATACTGGTCCTGTTTGTCCTCCCAGGGACAAAGAAATGTATGTTATTCGCTACACTGTAGCACTATAAGGAATGAATTAAAATACATCATTAACATCCTGGTCCAGCTTATCTTACCACCAGGACAAAGAGGCTATTCTTTGAACAAATGGGAAGAGGAGGGGAACTCATGACAACAATGAAGCACTCCTTGCCCTAAAAACCGCTGTTACAAGATCAACAATTATAAGCTTATATTCTACAGATTTGGGTCCCAAAGAGCTGTATGAAGTGATGCATTCTCTAAATGGGAGAGTAAGTACCATTGATGACAAGGCCTTGGGGCTTCTGCTGTTCTCAGACCAATCAATAATCCATTATGTCCAAACTACATTTCCACTCTAATATGAAGAATAAAAGGACAGCCAATATTAGCAGTTATTTCATGTACAGGAGGGAAAAATCAATGAAACAGAACACACAAAAATGCTACCATCACAAGGTTGAAATGAATGGTCATACATGGCACTGACAAAACTGTTTACAGTACCCCTTTGCCAACCCCCTTTATTTCAAAAACTGTCTCTGCGTGAACATATTTTGCACACATGTGCTCTCACACTCAACACACAGACACCCCACCAAATGAAACAGTGCTTTCCAAATTAGTGCCTTGCCATAATTGCAGGACAAAGGACAGACACATCACATTTTCAAGTGGAGAAAACACAATTCTCCTTCCCATTTAAGGTCTTTGTTTCTCTGAGCAAGTTACAATTCTCAAACATCATATCCCAATTGCAGTTAGCAGTATGAACAAATCTTCAAAACACAATCTGATCTCATGAAGCATGGTATCACACAGGCAGCAATAAAAATGATGCATCCATTGTTTTCTGGCATACATTGACACAAATAAGCTATTCTTTCTTTTGTCAACATAGCTTTTTAAGTTATTAAATGGGAGCTAGATAAGTAGTAGAAAATAATCTAAATAAAGAATATTTAATCATTAGATGCAAAATATTATTGCTTAAGAGCATATAGCGTATTTCCTGTAACATAAAGATTAGTAGCTGAAGCTGACCTCAAATGCAAAGAGGTCGGGGACAGCATGTTATTGTTGGTAAGATTAAGAAAACTAATCAGCGAACATGCGTAGGTGTGGAGGTTTTGCCAGAGATATTTTGATTTTAGAATGCTAATATGAAAGTTGCTATTGGCAACTTTAGACTAAGGAGAAGCTGAGAGGCAACAGGTAAGAGTAGCTTAAGGAGAATTTGAGGGAAATATGTATTGCACATTTTAATTAACCCAATCAAAAAATGTTCTAAACAGGATGCACATAATTTAAAACATTTTAAATTGTCCTGAAATCAAATACCAATTAACTACAATACAAATGAACAAAATCACTGCATTAAAAATAGTATCGAAGTTTCTTCTGTTCTGAAGCTACCTAATCCACAAAATAAACAATAACAAATAACAATGTTTATATTGTATTTTAAAGGCTTTACAATAGGGGTCTCCTGCCTTTTGGGGCCTGGGCTTACATTTGGAAATCTAAGCAACTGCTGTGGGCACTTAATAGCCACCTCACAAAAGAAAAACTAGCTATGCTCAAAACCACCACCCCCAAACACCCAGAACAAAACAGGCAGTGAGGGCTATGTCTGAGAGCATCACGGTGCCACATTGAGGATCCCAACTCTGAAACAATGCTGATACCTATAGGTAACAAACCTCATAGGACATCACTATAAAGATCTGCTCTATCTCCCTGCTGCTTTTGCAGAGGAAATTTTATGCACCATCCTCCCAGCCTGAGAAACGTTCTTCAATATCTGCAGGGCTCGGACAATATAAGACTCCAAAGTTCAAAAAGCATTGCACCTAAGAGCCAGCACATCTCCCAATAAACTGTATGCAAATCTTCCTTCCTCTTTATGGCCATTGGAAGACAGCAGCATTCGGAATCAGCTGAAACTTCCAAATGAGACCCATCTTTAGTTCAGCTGACCATGAGCCAAAGTACCACATGTAGTGTTTCTTGCAATCGTAGGCATTTATGCTTTCTCCATTCTCACAATTCCCAGCAGCATCCAGAGCAGCATCCAGGTTTAAACATATATAGTTCATGATTTAATCCTGGATGAGGGTGCTAAATTGGCCCAAATTGGCAGACCAGCTGGGAAAATGAGCTCGGGGCAGCATATATGATTCTTCCCAATCACCCCATTTTATCATCACAAGAACCCAATGAGATCCTAGGCTGAAATAGTCACTTGCTTAAGGAAACCCAGTGAGCTTTGTTGATCGTCTCTGCAGTACTACTGCAATCCGAGGGTGTGAAACTTGTGGCTCTCCAGTTAATACTGGACCACAACTCCGAACATCCATCACCATTGGCCATGCTGGAGGGGCTGATGGGAGCTGGAGACGGGCAAGATCCAGACGGCCAAAGGTTTTAAAGGAAGATGTCATCAGTATGCTGAGGACTCTCAGTCAAATGAGTGCTGGATGTCCAAAATCGTGTATTTTTATCTTGTATTTCACTTCTTGTTTTGTTTCTAGTAATAATAAATAACAGCGACTGGGATTAGCAACTGACTGGATGGCGGCCCATAATCTGCAGCTGCATTCTGATAAAGAATGTTGGTAAGACAGTACATTCTGTTCTGGATGGGTTTGCAGACAGGGGTGCTCAGCTTGGGCTGCTGGCTGGTCACCTTTGTCACTGGAAGTCCAAAGGGGTTTCATAGCATGGAGTGCCTCCACTAACCCCAGCTGGTACACTTGCTGTGTCCCTTCCTTCTGGACAGACAGAGCCTGACCACAGTAATCCATGGTCTGTTACTTCCAAATTAGACTGCTGCAGTGCATTGTATGTGGGGCTCTCTATGAAGACTGCTCAGAAACTGCAGTTAATGAACAAAAAAACCCCCCAAAAAGGCAGATTACTAACTGGCTCCAAGAACATATATTGCCTATTTCAAAACAATCCCTATGTCTGCTTTGACTGCTATGCTGTTTATACTGGGATTAATTTGATTGTGGATTGTGTTGTTTTAATAGTTCTTCTTCTGTTTCGTTTTATTTCACTGGGAATAGCAATGCTGAAGGGCAAGGCAAAGCAGATGCCCAGGTGTGGACGTAACAAAAACCCAAACCAGGGCTTAGCACCAACGACCGTGAAGGCAACAGAACCAGAGGAGAAGTGAAGCAGCTGCAATTTTCACTCTGCATTCAAATGGTTGGTTGTTCGCACATAGCATTATGTACACGCCAGGCCTTTCTCGTAGGCCCATTACAGCAGAAATTAAGGTACTTCCACAGTGTGGACTACTTCATGATGAAACAGGATCTTAACTCATCCTATTACTGTCTGGAAACCCACATATTTCATAAGCATCTATATATACATGCAACGTTCACGAAACCTAGCTGCCCTAAGTAACAGATGGGACTTCTTTTTTAACCAATAAAGAGGGACAATTTGGAAAGCAATAGTTCCGTATAGCAAATAAAATGTGAAACCCAAGCTGACTATTTTGAATTTCAAAAGCTGCCAGGCATAGTAATCCCTGCAGAGAAGAAATCGAACCTGAAATCAAACCTTTCAGCTGTCACCCCAGTCCGGCTTATTTTGGTGGAAAGTGCTGAACTATTTATATGGAACTCCAGCGTAACACGGCACACGGCACAATGGCAAAAAGAAAAGCCCTGTTTGCTTCTTGCCAATAACATTCCCAAACCATATTTCATCACCTCCGTAAACTTTGGTTTATATGGGCAAGTAGCCGCAAACATTTTTCAAGCCTCTCATTCTGTCCCAGCTTCAACCTGGTACAGAGATCTCCTCCTGCTATCCTCACCTGCTATGAATAGATGTGTTTTAATTTTTCTGGGAGGCTGTTCCTGAAAGACAGTATGCAGAATGGGTGGTACAGACAAGGTTATTTATTCAATGACTACGAATCCAAGGACAGAATCCCTCATATGTCTGTTCCGTAGAGTCAGCATAAACTTGACTATTTTCCCAGGGAGCATCAAGAGCAAACAGAGGTTTGCAAGTATTTTCTGTCTTCCATTTTCCATGTTGGCTTTACAAACAGAACAGAGAAAATACTGGAGGCACCTTGCATCCCACATTAGTCCGATCTCTACATTTTATAGTATGTTTTGCCTTTCCGGTTTGTTAAAACTTTAACAAATTGCTGCTAGTCACACCAAAGCAATGGAGTCAAGGCAGTGTGTAGAGTTATGTTGGAATTCCAGGCTCTTGCTGAAGCTGCTGTCTTCATGTGGTTTTAAATTATCCAGTATAAAACATCTGACATTTCCACTGAAAATGGAAAGCCAGAATTCCTAGCCAGGAATGTAATGTCCCACTGCCTTTTATTTTTCACGTAAAACATAACAGTACACCATCCATGATAAATGGCAATCAATTTTTAACCGACCGAAGGCTTCGACAAAACGTACCGAAGCAGCTGCACATGGAGGCAATAGTGCATTCCAGAACCAGAATAATTTTAAAGCAAATACTAAGAAAAATAAATGAAATCTAAGAGCAACGCAAGCAGTCAAAATAACATTACATGAATAATATTAAAAACACAGATCTGAGAAACTGGAGTTCAGTAGCTTAACTAGAGTTCCCGTAGCAATGCAGATCTCCAGCAGGCATTTGACTAATTTTAGCAGCAGTCAGAGAAAACACAGAGTCCATAACAACTGTGTTGCTACCTGCAAGACAAAAACAAGTTTTCTGAGCTAAACACATGGAGTTTACTTGCCCTTAGAGAGAAATAGAGCCCATACAGATGGGCATTTGCCACATATTTTAGCCACATATCAGCACTTGGGAGTGTGGCTAAATTCTGTTTGCCTTTTTTTTGGATAGGATGATATAGACAACCAACCTATCACAGGATGAAGAGTTCTCCCCTAGGGCATTTGTTTATATATACAGTGTGGGCTCAGATTAAGAATACAATCTGATGAACAACACTAACAGATTTTCCACAAATACATTACCATATCTTGTACTATGAAGCATCACTGGGACACTTCTCCTTTGCCACCATATGCATCGTGGGGAGGCAAAGTCAAAGCTCTCTATCATGTAAATTGTTTAGGTTGTCCTGGGTTTCAGAATTGCTTTGTACCATAGCACTGCTTGCTCCATCAACTGAAATTGTGGTTTTTTTGAATTTTAAGTACTATTTTATTTATATGCCAGAAACCACTTTGTGGGCACAATGTGACAAAAAAAGTGGTCTGTTAGCAAGCACAATAGATGAATTATAGAATACACACATATCGATCACTAGTAGCATTCTGAAATTTGTGTTCTGTTTTTATACACTATATCTACAGGTAGAATAGGAGTGCTGAATATCACTTCGGATATCACTTGATGCCCAGGCTCTGAATTCTTGCTTTTGATTTAGTAATATTACAGAAATCACCTCCAAATATATTAAATTTATTTATTTAATTAATTGCATCCTATCTTTCGTCCAAGGAGCTTGAGGTAGTTCTCGATCTCCCCACTTTATCCTCACAACAACCCTGTGAGGTAGGCTAGCATACAATTGGGAAACCAAGATGATTTTATTTTCATCCGCCTTAGTGAACCTCGCTGAATAATCAGGAGGCTGTCCTCAACTCAGTGCTATGTTTAGAGATGCAGGTGAAGAGGAATGCCAGAAAAGCCCTTTGCCAACTTTGGCTGATTCACCAGCTGAAGTCCACACTGGAGAAGGCAGATCTGGCCACAGGCATTCATGCCCTCATAACATGACATAGTTGACATTAATCACATGCTTTATGTGCATCTACAGCCACAAAGGACCCAGGTGGTGCTGTGGGTTAAACCACAGAGCCTAGGGCTTGCTGATCACAAGGTCGGCGGTTCGAATCCCTGCGACGGGGTGAGCTCCCGTTGCTCAGTCCCAGCTCCTGCCCACCTAGCAGTTTGAAAGCACGTCAAAGTACAAGTAGATAAATAGGAACCGCTCTGGCGGGAAGGTAAACGGCGTTTCCGTGTGCTGCTTTGGTTCGCCAGAAGCGGCTTAGTCATGCTGGCCACATGACCTGGAAGCTGTACGCCGGCTCTCGGCCAATAAAGTGAGATGAGCGCCACAACCCCAGAGTCGGACACGACTGGACCTAATGGTCAGGGGTCCCTTTACCTTAACCTTTACAGCCACAAAGGCCCTGCTCACAGGCTTGCTATTAAGATCCATGAGATCTTCTAAGGCACTAGAGACAAGGTCTTTTCAGTGGTGGCCCCATCCCTGTGAATGTGTATCTGACTCATCTCATCTTGATGATTTGGCTGTTTTGACTGGGTCTAAAATTTCATTTCATTATTCCAATGAGAATGATTAAAGTAGTATTTGGTTACCATGACTAATACAGTTAATCCTGTTATTTACAGGAACAAACCTTGACCCAGGTCATAGCGTGAAGGCATATGTTGTAGCTTTCTTGCAGAAGCAAACAGTGGCAGATCTGTTCCCCCACACTGCACACTGAGCCAAGGGGGGTGCTGCAGGGCGTTGTAACTATGACATATTGCACATGAAGAACAGAAGCTGGCAAGTGGGGGAGGGGACGCCAAAGTTTGGCCTTGCACAGGGTGAGGCTGATAAAGACCAAACTCCACCCCAAAGCTAAGGGGGTTTGGGTCTAGTCAGTATCTGAATAGGAGGTTGCCTAGGAACCCTGTGTATGATATCTTGAGTCACATGATGGTGTGTGTGTGTGTGAAAATGATACACATAACTAGATTAAATAAATGAATGAGCAAGATGTGTTCCTTGCACACGGTTGCTAGACTTCTTTCAGGAAGGGCTAATTCGATCTTATCATGCACTTTTTTCAAAACCTCAAAGACTTATCCTGCACTGTTTTCAAAACCTTAGTATCTCCAACATTCTGTATGTTGTAAGCACAACGAAGGGATACTTCAGGTTATTTCCTTTTGCAAAATGAAGGCACTACTCTATCCCGGAAATCTAAAGCATTTCTTTAAGTACCCTGGTATGTAAAACGTCTTAATTTGAATAAGCTTTTGGCTGCTGCACTGATGAAGAGGCAATGGTCATAGCAGTCAACCTTCCCCTTTTTTGTGGGAAATTCCCATATTCCAGCGCCGTTTCCTCGCCGTTTCCCTTTTTTTGGTGGGAAATTCCCTTATTCTAGCGCAGTTTCCCGCTGCTATCCCGGATTGTTAGATATCCTGTAAATTTTCCGGATTTCAAAGGAAACAGTTCCTCTCCCTCCCTGCTGGCCAGGGAGGCTCCTCAGCTGCATTGCTCGGCTGCGTTGCTCACCAATAGTTACAGAGAATAGGATGTCATTAGACAACAGCACTGTTTGTGCTTTGCTTGCATGTAAAATCAACCACTCTGGCCCAGCCCACAAATACACTCCTTCCAAAAGAGTGTTAAAGGATGCAAAGTCTGCAACACGTTTGTATAATAAGTCATTAATGGATGCCAGAGAGCCAAAAGAGTGAACCTGATCAATCCCCCCATGAAGAATTGACGCTTTTGAATTGTGGTGCTGGAGTCCCGTGGACTGCAAGAAGATCAAACCGATCCATTCTGAAGGACAGATCCTGAAGCATTGCATGAGAAGAGAAGACTCCCTGGAAAAGAGACCCTGAGGTGGGGAAAGATGATGGTGTGTAGCCTGGTGTAAATTAATTTGTAGCCTGGGGGGATTACCGCGGCATGGACTGTCCCCAAGAACCGTAGACTGTCCCCGGGACAGGTGAGGCTGCTGATCCCTTATTTTCAAATCCGAAAGTTGACAGCTATGGCAATGGTACTGAAACACAATCCTTTCCCTTTCTTACCATTCACACAGCTTTCATAGAAAAGTTTTAAAAATGGCCCTGTCCAACTTGATGGCATATTTGAGTATAAAGATAAGACGAAAACTTCTGCCTGCATGACCAGTTGATACTGGCAACTGATACTGGCTGGGCTGACCAGAGGAGGGTGGGTGGTAACAAACCCAATGAAGAGCCCTATAATATGGCTTGCAATCTACTTAGATAACTGACCATTAAGAACTATTCTGAGACTGGTGGGAATTAAAATAAAAAATAAAACCCTATAATCCATGGGTAACTCTCAAGATGGGTTGGGCTACAACTCCCATAAGTTCCAGGCAGCATGGTCAAAGGACAGAGATGATGGGAGTTGTCATTCCAAACATCTGGAGGGCACCATGTTGGCTATATCTGCTGTAATCCATGCATGTCTAGTGCCAATGTGACATTTCCAAACTATTTAGAGTGTTCCACCATCTAGTTTGTATTAATGTTTGTACCAGGGAGTGTTAAAGTCACTCTGGTGTGCTATTTAGAATGCTAGAAACTGATATTTTAGCTGAGGAAACAAAACAAAGCGAGTATGGTAGCTTTCTATTCTAATCACAGAACTTGAACTACAACATTAACCACATAATGCTATGCATGTCTACTCGGGAGTAAACCCCAATGCTAGCCCAGGTTGTTTGTTGATGCACATATTACATTTGTGCTGATGGAACTGCATTGGACACAGATTAACTACTGAGCTGTGTTCAAGGTCTTGTAACAAACATAGAAAGCTGTGAACAACTCAGGACCCTATTACCTGAAAGACCTGTATAGACCTGCAAGGATGAGGAAATTTTACTTGTGGCATTGCACCCTGTAGCCAATGACACAAAAACAGGCATTTTCTAACATTGCCCCTGCCCTCTGGAATGCCTTTCTGCCCACCATCCATGATAGTTGCTTCATACATTTTCTAAAGAAATATATCTTTTTTGCACATGCTCTGACTCATAAGCTTGGACCCTGTTATTACTGAATTCTTGTTTTCATGATACTGTTCTTTCGTTTTTAAGTAGTTTTTTTGTATACTGCTTAGAGATTAGTATTAGTATTAATATTAAACAAGTTAGAAATGCTTTTAAAGAACCAATTGCTTAAATAGAGTTACTCCCAAGTAAATCTGTTGTAATCTGATACCCACTCACCTGGGAGTAACACAATGGGACTTACCCTCTGAACAGACATGTATGGAAATGTGCTGTTAATTTTTAAACCTGTTGCACAATGAACAAGCAAGGATTATGCCATGGCTTACAGTGCAATCCTACTCATGTCTACCGAGAAGGAATTCCTACCGAATTCCTCAAAGCTCATTCCCAGGTAAATGGGGTTAGGATTGCAGCCTTAGTAATTAAGAAAGAGGATGAGAAACTTTTCCTATATGCAACTGCAGCGGCAATAATATTAATATTATCCAAATATTAGAGAGTGGCAGGAGAAATTATTCAGTTATTTAGATTTGGCCAAATTAACGGAATTAATTAGAGGAAGTAGCAATCAGAAATTTTGTCGAAGTTGGGGAAAATTTGGTGAATATATGAAAAAACAGTGCCCCACTTTAAAGATCTGGATCCATAGCTAATAACCCGTACTGATATACAAGAAAGAAGGATACAGTGGTACCTCTACTTATGAGTAACTCCACTTACGTTTTTTTCGAGTTACGAGTGACTTCCGGTAAAACAAAATGGCCGCCGCATCCGAATTTTTTCTACTTACGAAAAGACGTCGCGGCCGCTTTTAATAGGATTTTTTCGACTTACGAATTTTTGACCCGGATTTTTCAACTTACGAATTTTTTTCCCCAATGCATTCCTATGGGGATTCGACTTACGAATTTTTTCGACTAACGAAAATCGCGTCGGAACGCATTATCGTCGTAAGTCGAGGTACCACTGTATATGATATATTAATTTTACTATACATATTGGTTTAATGCTTAAGGGAAGCAGAAATAAAATGGTTCAATGAATCAACCTGAGAGGACGACAAGCGGAAGTCTAAAAAGTCTAAAATGGGGATAGGAATGGGTGTTGAATGTATGTATGTGATTTGTTTTGTTTGATCTATTAGTTCTGTTTTTTCGTTTGATAGAGTGTTTGTTAGAAGTAATGAGTGGTTTGTGATTTGTTTAGTTGTATTTTGCTATGTTTTATTTGCTTGTTTTTGATGTTTTGATATAACTTTCAATAAAGTATTTTTTTTTAAAGGATTGCAGCCTTAGTTATTATGGGACGTTTTGCAATTCTGTTCCTAAAATGCAATTGCCTGGCATTATTTCGATACAGATACTGGCCATCACTATATTCATTTCTGAACATAGGCACCCACAACCCTCCAGAGCAGACGTCTTAATAATCTAAAGAGGATTATTTAGTCACCAGCTTTTCACACCCAGAAAGGTTTAACAGGCAGTTTTCAGTTCTCTGGGGATCAGCTCCCAAGGGGATAGGTCTCCATAAAAATATAAGTGTGTGTATGAACACACCCTGCTGGTTTGCAGCACTTGCATCTCTCTCTCTCTCTCTCTCTCTCTCTCTCTCTCTATATATATATATATATAAATTTCTTAAGCTCACTAAGTGAAGGTATGTTTACAAAATAACCACATTTGAATTTGCTTTGTTCTGAAAAGTATGATGTCAAAATTTTGCAATCTTCTGGAAAGGCTTATAGAACTTCCCACGCAGTAGCAGCTCCCTACTTTTGCAGTGGGACACAATGCATCATGCAATATTGACCTTCCAGTAAACTTGAGCAAGTTCACATCAAAAGGAATTATCAACTATTGCAAAACAGGTGGGGCTTATTGCTGAAACTGGAATGGGCTAAGAGTTGTGGTGTGTGTGTGTGTGTGTGTGTGTGTGTGTGTGTGTGTGTGTGTGTTTAAAACTGGTTGCAGGTATTACCAGGAAGCATGAATGTAATAATGTTGTTGTTGTTGTTGTTGTTATATCACCTGACACAACTGAACCATGCTGTGTCATGAGCAGTGAATGTAATTTGGCCTTCCTCAAGATGCTCAGCTGCACCAATAATATACCTCTTCCTATCCAAAAAGTCCACTTACCCCTTGGTCCCTTGCCTCTAAAAAGCTGCAGAAGAAAAAGACAAAGGAAACTTGCATAAGGCAAGGCGTTTCCCCAACTGCTGAAATGTTAGCACTGTTTTGGTGTGATCTAATTGTTGATCACATTATGGTACAACTTGTTCTGCTGCTTTTTGACAGCATACACTTAAAAAACAGTTACAGGTCCTACCATGCGCCATTAATCAATAATATTTTTTTAATGATACTGACCATTCTCCAAGTTTTTAAATTCTCCAGCATCAATACATCACCACCACCCCCTTCCACTGTATTGACCTTAGCTCAGGGTGGTACAAACTGCAGCCTTTTTGGGCAGTCCTCGGCAACATTCAAGAAAAGAAACATATTGAAGCCTTTAAAAAAATATTGTTTGTGTCATGAAGTGCATACTTCTGTTTGGGTATTAAATTTGTTTAATAATTAAATATATTAATTGTATTGATTCTATATTTAATTATATATATTTAATGATATATATTAATGTTAATGTATATTATAGAATCATAGCATTGCAGAGTCAGAAGGGACCCTCAGACCCATCTAGTCTAACCCCTCTGCAATGCACAAATCTCAACTGGATCGTACATGAGAGGTGGCCATCCAACCTCTGCTTAAAAACCTCCAAGGAAGGAAAGTCCAGACCTCCTGAGGGAGTCTGCTCCACTGTCCGACAGTGCTTACTGTCAGAAAGATTTTCCTGATGTTTAGTCAGAATCTCCTTTCTTGTAACTTGAATCCATTGATCTGAGTCCTACTCTCTGAAGCGGCAGAAAACTTCCATCTTCCATGTGTCAGTCCTTTAGATATTTGAAGGTGGCTATCACATCACTCTCCTCTTTACCAGACTAAACATACCCAATTCCCTCAGCCATTGCTCATAAGTCTTCGCTTTAAATCCTAAATGGCCACTGGTGGTCTTTGAGGCAGAGGCAGGGTCTGGGCAGCAGACCAGAGTGCACAAGTCTTCGAGCTGGTCCGCCGCTATAAGATTTAAGCCAACTGTGCCTGAAATCTCCAGTGCAATTGGCGGAAGAGCAATGCAGGGGCGGTTTTTGTTGCGGGCAAGGCACTGGGTAGAATCCTGAGTCCAACTCTGGGTATGTGACTTGGTGCATCACCCTGACCTAAGGCAGGTACGATATCACAGAGTACCCCAATAAAGGGGTATGGGTGGAAGTTTCTTTTTTTTTTTTTTTCAATTAATATTTTTTATTTTTAAACACAAAAATAAACAAACAAACAATCAAACAAACAAAATACACATACATATAAACTACATTTAAACTAAAACACTACAATACACTACATTTATCTTATGCTCTTATCCTGTCTCCTTAACATTTTCTCCTAACTTCCTCCATTCTTTCCTTCTGTGCCGATTCTCCTTATCTATTTTCTACCAGCAATTTCTTAATATTTCTATCTTCTCATTTCTATTGCATTATTTCTTATTTTAATTTCATTCTTTAAATTTAAAATAACATCCATATTCTTTTTCAACAACCTTATGTTTACTTACAAATATTTATAAAAAAGAAAAGACCTTAAATTCAATGATACTTAACACTTATTCCTACCATATATCTACCATACTATATGGGTGGAAGTTTCTGTCCTGAAGCACAACAATAGAACTTCCAATTGCAGCCTGGGGACGGCCACCTTAGTTGACCTACTTCTTGAAGTTCTTCATAGCCCAGGCATGCCTCTATTCAAACCTAAGCCTTCAGCCAGGAAGCTGATACAGGATACATGCCCAGTCCCTAAGCCTAAGCCTACCTACACCTGTAATCAATAAGGTTGTGGCCCATTTTAATCCCCCAAAGTTGTTGTGTCAGTTTGTTCCATCTCATCTTTCCGTTCACACGGGGCACACTGCACGTGGGTCCAGAATGGAGTTTGGACCTGACATACTTTACCCTGGCTGAATTTAACTTATTAATCACTGGTTGATAAGGAAAGAGGACAGAAAATACTTATAAATATATGAGAAACTGACAAAGACCATATCCATCCCTGGGTCTTTGTATAAAGGTTGAAATATTACTGCACTACAGTAATAGAGCCTGGCTCAGTTTGTTACTTGCCCATTCACCTCTAATGAATATAAATTCCTTCTGAGCAACTCTGCCACACCCAATGCAGGCAGCCCGCAGGACTGTGAGTTGGTAAACTGTTTTGCAGGCTGGTGCACTATTCTTCTCCCTTTTTCTTATCTGCAACACTGCACACACTAATATTCCAGTGTGAAGGTTTTCAGTGCAAGTATTCATTCTCAAATTCTTCCAGTGCTTTGCTTCAGGCACTTTTGCACAGGAAAATAGGGCTAGAGAGTCTACTGATTAGGGTCCCTTCATTCTCCATGAAAGCTTCTAGCCTAAACCCCATAAAATTAGACACACACATACTTTGGCTCCTTGTCCTGATTTTTCACATCCAATTCTCACAAAGAGTTTGCATATGGATAGCAAACAAGTCTGGCTCCATAAACAAAACCTGTGCCCTAATTATTCATTGTTAAAAACAGTGGGCAAGACATTCACACCTGAAGAGTCAACTCTGGAAGAAGAAGAAGAAGAAGAAGAAGAAGAAGAAGAAGAAGAGGAGGAGGAGGAGGAGGAGGAGGAGGAGGAGGAGTTTGGATTTGATATCCAGCTTTATCACTACCCGAAGGAGTCTCAAAGCGGCTCACAATCTCCTTTCCCTTCCTCCCCCACAACAAATACTCTGCGAGGTGAGTGAGGCTGAGAGACTTCAGAGAAGTGTGACTACCCCAAGGTCACCCAGCAGCTGCATGTGGAGGAGTGGAGACGTGAACCCAGTTCACCAGATTACGAATCCACGACTCTTTACCACTACACCACGCTGGCTCTCACCACACTACCACTCTCACCACACTGGAAATGTCTTATGAACTCCAAAACTGCAGCAACTGATTTTTGTATTTGGAAACATGTGATGAACATGCCTGTCACCTGGTTGAGTATCTTATGTTTAAATAGTTAAAGCAACTAGAGGTGGTGGTGGGGATAATGCTGAACCGAGCCCCAAAATCATTCTGAAAGCTATTAATATGAGCTTGGGGGACGTGGGTGGCGCTGTGGTCTAAACCTCAGAGCCTAGGGCTTGCCGGTCAGAAGGTCGGTAGTTCAAATCCCCGTGACAGGGTGAGCTCCTGTTGCTTGGTCCCTGCTCCTGCCAACGTAGCAGTTCAAAAGCACGTCAAAGTGCAAGTAGATAAATACCGGTAGGTACCACTCCAGCGGGATGGTAAACAGTGTTTCCGTGCGCTGCTCTGGTTCGCCAGAAGCGGCTTAGTCATGCTGGCCACATGACCTGGAAAAACTGTCTGCGGACAAACGCCAACTCCCTCGGCCTATAAAGCGAGATGAGCGCCACAACCCCAAAGTCGTCCACGACTGGACCTAATGGTCAGGGGTACCTTTACCTTTAGGCTTCTTTACCAGACTTTCCACCCCCACCCCAAGCTTGCAAAACATGCTGTCACATTTTTTTAAACCCACCTCAACAACAAGGCCTTGAGAAAACACTTCAAAGACAAACAGATTCTGCATTACTTCTTTTTTTAAAAAATTCCTTAGGGGCTGATAAAGGTGTCTTGGGACTACATGCTGCCATGTAAATTATCATCTTGCTTATATGCCAGTGTCATTATAATGCTTGTGTTCTAAACAGAACCTTGATGAAACTGAGTGTTCAGCTGCCTCGTGGCCACGTGAAGCAAAGTAGTACAGAAATGAGGTATTTGACTGCAATCCATACAGTTAAGGCGTGGTGATAAAGACAGAAGCACCTAAAAGATTTTTACTTTCAAGCATTATATTAATTGTTTAAATATATGGAAACCTTATATATGGTTGCCACAATTCAGCACAAAATGTTACTTACAAACTAAGCTTAGCCAGACCTAAGTCTTCATTGGATTGTACAACAAAAGAATAGCTTGTAATAATAATAATAATTTATTATTTATACCCCGCCCATCTGTGTGATCAGCTACAGAAGCTTCTATTCTTTTAACTACTTCATGTTTCAGTTTTGGGTTAGTTAAACTGTGCTGGTAACTTACTCTCAACAATGTTGCTGAATGTCAGTTTTGCATGCTTTTTGGCTTTAGATTTCTGCTAAGTTTATAGCTTAACTCTGCAATTTGTATCTTTTTTTCACACTGAATGGTTTTTAAAATCCTATTAATTTAAAAAAGTGTGCAGCACATTACAACACATCTGTATGAACATTAAAAACATAGTAATTCAGATGATTTCTTCCAAAGATGCTGCAAAATTCTACAAGGGCAGCATTAAGATGATACTTCATGCAACATTACTGTTACTTGCAAACAATGGCAAGGTGGGCTTTCCGCACGTTAGTATTAAATAAAATGGTGGCTAGCAGTAGTGTCAGAACTACAACAGAGTCTTTTCCATTCTCAGAATGGAATGTATGAAGTTACCCTTTCATCTCCCAAGATGAATAATTCATCTTCAAAACTGAGCATCTATACAAATCACCCAAACAGTGAATTAAGAGTAGGGATGGTTGAGCAACGCATAACTGTGATTAGTTGAGCTCCTCCTCCTCCTCTTCCGATGGGTGAAAGGGCAAAAAGTGATCCATAAATTTTAGGGGGGGATCGTTGCTACTCTTCTTACTGTTACAGCACAAAGGCATTCAAAAACAGGTACAAAACAAATGGCACATTATTTCACAAGCCTACAAGTTTATTCTCATGCTTGCCAGACCCACAACTGCAGCGCAGATCAATGTTTGACACCACCAAGTGTTTTACAGCCAGACTCAGGGCTCAGCAGCTAATTAAGGCAATGAACAATGTTAATATTGAACAGTTGCTAGGCTGTAATGTTAAGTAAGCTATATTGCACTATAGCAACTCACACTGGAAGGACACCCACCTGTATTCACTCCCTTGCCAACTGCACTGGGCAGAGGCGTAGCGTGGGGGGTGCAGACGGTGCCATTCGCACCGGGCGCAACATCTGGGGGGGCGCGCCGCTGACCCGTTTCCCCCTGACCCGTTTCCACTACCTGCCCTTCCGTCCACCTGTTTCCGTCTCCGTCGCCTGTTTCAAAAGTGCGCAGCGTAAGCTTCGGCGGGAGGAGCTCTTCTTGCGGCACCTGCGCGGAGGCCACCCTCGTTTTGTTGGGCGTCGAGGGTTGGGCGCCATTTTTCGCGGCGGCTGAGTGGAGGCGCTGTTTGGGTTTCGGCCCGGCCGGGGACCGGTGGCGGAGCCAATCAGAGCCAATCAGACCGGTGGCGGAGCCAATCAGGACCCGAACCGGGGGAGCAAGGCACGGTGAGTGCGAGCAGCCAATATTTATCTGATTATCCCCAAGAGCCGGGATTGGCGGTAGCCGGGAGGGTCACCCCAATGGGGAGAGGACGAGGAGGGTGGGGCTGCCGGAGAAACCTCTGGGGGGATGCCCTTTTGTGGCCCTCGCTGGGTTGGGGGTGGGGTGAGGTTGCTGAGGAGCAAAGTGTGGGGAGCCCAAGGGTTGCTGAGGAGGAAAGTGTGGGGAGCCCAAGGGTTGCTGAGCTGAGGAGCAAAATGTGGGGAGCCCAAGGGAAGTCGCCTGTGCAATGCAGGGCGCGCAGCTCAAGCATCCCTGGCAGCTCGTGGTGGTTGAAGGCGAGCCCAGCAGTTGGGACCCGCGGAGCACGAGGGCTGGCAGAGACCCCGGCCCGAGGGGAAAGGAAGGGTGATCCTGTGCCCGGCGCCCCCCAGGATCATTGCCATGGCCGCCCCCCGCCCCGACAGCCCTTTATCCAGGTGGGGAAGGGGAGCCCCCAGGGAAATCCCCTCTAAGCTCACTGCCTCGGGCGCCTCGGCTCTGCGGGCGCCACCCCGGGCGGAGGCGCCCGCCCGGCCCGCCTGCCTCCTTCCCGTTGCCGCGGACGGGAGAGAGAATGGAAGAGCGTGGCAGGGAAGGGAGGGAGGGGGCCCTGCCCCCAAGGAGCCTCCGGTCAGCAGGCCTGCCGCCACCCCACTTGCCCCACATCGGGGCAGTTCCTATAACCCCCCTCTGCTCTTCCAACCAACCTGCTCTGAACATAGCCACTCCCCCCCCAATCTACCCGTTCTGCCTCAGTTCCACTGGACACCCCTTTGCACCCACCGCCCCTCCTATTAATGTTTCAATGTATTAATTATATTCTATTTATTATATTAACAGTATAACATTTAAAAGTCCTTAAACTGAAGGCCTGATTGATGCGGAATACTTCCAAGGCCTGGTTGAAGAGGAATATATTATTATTATCATTATCATCATTATCATTATTAATTTACCTTTACCTTTCTGGGGTTCTAGTCCCCACTCGGCCATGGGGCTACCTCTCAGCAGAGGCAAATTTAGGGGAGTGTGTGTCGCTTCGGCTGCAGTGGGTGCGGAGCCTCAGCCTCAGAGGCACAACTATGGGGCAGAATGGAAGGCAAGAGGTGGAAGGGCACCAAATGTTGGCATCACGAATGACGCCGCTGAAATTTGACAGCCCAAAGTCCAATGCTGCTCACAGCCTAACCTACCTCACAGGGTTGTTGTGGAGAGGGAGAACCACGCATGCCACCTTGGAAGAGACTCGAGTGCTAAAATCCACAGGTTAGGGGGCGCAAATTACTTGCCTTGCCCCGGGTGCTGACAACCCACGCTACGCCACTGGCACTGGGTACAACACCTTTCTGTGAAATGAAAATACTTCACACTCCTCTGAAATTAGCTACCCTCCTATATGCAAGCACTGGCTTCAGCTGAAAGACAGCAATGTGTGCCACTTTGCAGTTCCATGTAGTTTGTTCAATTTATTTACTTTTTGAAGCATATGTTGGAGGCAAAATTCAGGCAATTTAATTATCACCTAGACAATCTACAGCACACTCCAAAACACCACGCGAAACACTAAATGGCTGCTCTCCCAAAAATATTGTCTCTAGCATGGAGTCAGTAAAGCATGGGACTTGGAAGCAAAAGGTGAACACAGCCATTCTAAGAAAATAACTGCAATATCCCCAAAGTCAAAGAGTTGTCACTAATATTGGATGCTATAGTAGAACAATTGACTAGAACCAGACACGGTTTTGTAAAATGCAAGTCTAAGTGCTGAAACCCAAAGTTAAAATGGTGTTTTGTGTGAATGTTAAGTGCCACTCAGGTTTGTGATGCTATAATAAATTCATGCAAAAATATACAATTCTGCATGTTTTAAGAATATGGGCAATATTGTTTGTGGTTCATACAGGTGTCACAAGTCATGCATTCGTGCTAGGTTCAGTTACAATCACAAATACATTGTCCTGTTATTAATTATAAAAACAGTATTTAATCGCACATTCTGCAGTGTCTTTTCTTGTTTTTTTTCTGGCATTTTCTGACCATTGCCTAATCCCACCCAGAGAATTTGAAGAAACAACATTCAGTGCCTGTGGAAAGCCTGCAAGTCTTTTTCATGTAACCTCGCATTCTTAAGACATGGATGGGAAACCAGTGGCTCTCCAGATATGGCGGGTCACTACTTACATATCCTTGCCCTAAGCTTTACTTGGGAAACTATAGAATTCTTGAGACTCTGCCTAGGTTAGATCAAGTTACACCCATTTTCATTTGGCCTCATCTGGTAATTTACCAAACACCATTTACTAATAAATAGAATTCCTAGGTAATCTAGAATATCTGGTTTTTTGTACTTTGCCTCTAACGTTTACACACACACACACACACACACACACACACACAATTTATCTGGCTCTATGTGCAAGTTTTGAAAATATCTGTTGTTTGGAAAATATCTGTTTCACTATGGAAGGAACACCGCATTAGGAAATGCTCAAATTATTATGACTGTTATTGTTCTCCATTGGCAAAATGCCTAAAGATGGAAAAGGTACTGTAAATATCCTCAAATGCCTTGTAAAACAAGACTTTTCAATTTTAAAAAATATCACACACACCCCTGAACTGAATTCTCTATCTAGCACAAGCAATCTTCTCACACGTTGTCCAGTATGATGAAGCAAACATACGCATGTAATATATGAGATCCTTTCCTGATTGAGAAACACTCAGTGTGGTGTAAGTAGTTAGAGGGGGTGGGCTAGGGCCTGGGAAACCAGGGTTCAAATCCCCAATCACTGGGTGACCTTTGACCAGTCGCTGTCTCTTAGCCTAACCTACCTCACAGAGTTTGTGAAAATAAAATAGGCAGGGAAAGAACCAGGTATACCACCTAGAGTTCCATGGAAAAATGATGGAATAATGTACCAGTAATAATAAACAAAAAATATGAATTCCTGCATTTTTAATGAAGGGTTCCAATTAGCTTCATAGGGTGTTTTGTTTTTCCTTTAAAAAAATGCTAAGATGGAATAAATAGCAACTTAAATGCTTCATAGCCCAATGCTTCACTGCCAAATACAAGATTCTTATTGGTCTGCATATATATTGCCATCAAGTGTATTCTAACTTTCTTTTTTAGTTATGCCAAGAAAAACAAGCACAACTCAAGGTCAGAGAGAAACCGTTGTTCTTAAGCCTTATCTGAATTCCATTTCAGGACAACAAAACACAAACCATTTTAAACAGGAAACTCTTCCAAGTGTAATTAATTCGTCTTACAAGTGAATGTAAAATAATGTGGTGTGTTGTTGTTTTTTTGAAGCACCTGGCCTAAAATAACACTGAAACCACACTGCTCACATAGCTTTTTTATTTAATTTAGTGGCTAAGTAGTCAGCAGCATATGTGCTCATGTTGCACGCATTTGTCAAGTGTAGATTCTGATGTAGTCAGAACAGGAGGGAGGTATCGGAAGGCTCAGAGGAAAGCACCATATACAGAAGCACCAAAAATAAAATGAACAAACTTTATGGGGATCCTAACAGAGGAGAGAGAGAGAGAGAGAGAGAGAGAGAGAGAGAGAGAGAGAGAGAGAGGAGCCCCAATAGAGCTCCATGACTACTGAGCAAGCTCAGTGGACACAGAATGCAAAGAAAAATATAGGAAACTGCAGGGAGGGTGGGTATGGAATGGAGTATCCTGGAAGAGAACAAGGCATTTAGCTCAGTTGGTTAGAGCATGGTGCCAATAATGCCAAGGACCAGTTGCATATTCCTGCATTGCAGGGAATTGGACTAGATGATTATCAGGGTCCCTTCCTATCTACAATTCTGTTTCTAAGGCGGGCTGTAATCCGGAAAAAGAACACTCCACACGGCGTCATTTTGTTGCAGGTCCTGCTTGTATATATGCTTCTCCACAATGAAATGCATGAGACTTATTATTCATCTTCCGCACAGGAGTGGTGATTAGAAAGCATCACAATTTAGGCTACATTTTGCAAAATAAGAAAGGAGGGTATATTGGGATGGTTGAAAGAGCCCACCACAATTGGGTAGTTGCCTCACACAGTTTGCCCATAAAGCTGCCTACATATTGTGCTTCAAGGAGCCACTCATACAACTTCTTGCACCCATGAATCTGGTCAGAGAATGGCATATGTTTTGCCTGGTGAATGACTGAAGAAACTCTTCCAAAACCAAACAAACAGAACCCCATTTGTTTGGTGCTCAGAGGTTTTATACATAGATAAAAGCAAAGAGAGAAGGTGGGCGTGAAACAGCATGGATTAACCCTTATTTCTTCCAAAAACAAATCCCCGAAAGGAAATTATTCTAATAGGAGACTAACATAACTTTCTAAAATGAAGTCTGACAGGTAAAAAAAAATTTTTTAAGCAATCACACTCAACACCAACATTTTCTCAGCTCAAATAAAACACCAAAGCCTGTGTTCAGATAAGCTTCCTGAATATCTAAAAGATGAATACTTGAGAACAGAAATTCTGCTTTTTATGTCCTGTGGATCTGTAATTTATTTCATCCTGTTGCGAACACGGATCTACAATTCCACACAGGGCTTCTGCATTCACAGTGAGTACAGACAGACATATGCACAAACAACCACTACTGAAGCGGGAAGTTGACATCGCTATCATATAGCTGTTACTGATTTGGCAGCCCCTCTAAAATCTCTCACAGACATACAGACAAAACAGTTATTTTCATTATCCTTTTCACAGCCTCTCAGGAATGTGTTTTCTGAAGATATCTTAAATGCTTGTGTGATCATTAACTTTAAGAAGAATGTTTGATTTTGGGGGGGAGGGGAGGGGATGCAATGTGACAGAATACTATTTATTCTGTTGTTTTGTTTAAGCCAAACATGTCCAATGGCATTATCTGATATCTCAACCCATGTACAAAATACACAAAAATATTTGTCCAAATGACTATACAACTTTGTTGTTGTTGTTCTTTAGTCGTTTAGTCGTGTCCGACTCTTCGTGACCCCATGGACCAGAGCACGCCAGGCACTCCTGTCTTCTACTGCCTCCCGCAGTTTCGTCAGACTCATGTTGGTAGCTTCGAGAACACTGTCCAACCATCTTGTCCTCTGGACTATACAACTACATCAAGTTTATTTTGCGAATGGTTTGTTCACAGAAGCCTCTCATAACATATGTACATCCTAGCTGTAACTTCATCCCAGCCCACAATTGCCTCTGGATACACCAAGGAATTAATAACATTTGCCTAAATATGTTTCTGCATTTTCCTTGCAGAAAATGAATGAATGAATATTAATGTTCATTACTAAAGACAAATTATCTCCTGGATGTGGAAAAGTCTAGCTACAGAGCCACCTGCGTTCCTCCAAATATTCCAGTTATAGCTAATTTCCTAGAGGTTTTTCATTAAAAAGTTGCTGTTGTTGCTTTGGTCAATGACAAGTCATTTTATTCTGAAAATAGTTAAGCCACTAACAGAATGATAAACAATAAAGACACATTAGCATACACCTCTGTTTTTTCAAGTTGCTGCTAGTTTGTCTTTCACTTAATGTATCACGTTATACTACTTACATCAAGGTGGTTAGAAATTGGTTGAAAAAGCAATGGTGATTGGAAATGACTGAGCACATCACCACTCCTATTTGTTATGAATTTGTGTAGATGGTTCACAGTCGGATTCTTAAGACATATAGATTTTCAAAGAGGCATGTGATATGATACAAGTGCAACTTCATACATGCACAAGCAAAATGACAATAGCCAGGACAAAATGGAATGACTAATAGTGTAACAGAGACTGGGCAGTTAAATCTCTAATCATCTTAAATATAGGTTAAAACTAAAAGTCAAATTTAAGCTAAACTCTGGAATCAAGCAGATTTACTAAGCTTGTAAGTAGTCTCAGGACTGTGGCTTTCATAAGTAAACATAATTAGTTACAATTATCCCAAGCCCAACTCGACCAGCATTTAAATTAGATGAAAGATGACTTTGGTTCACATAATTTGGTTCTGAATCAGGATAATAAAATATACTTATTGAGTACATTGAGGAAAAGGGTAACCAATTTCCTTGAGGATAAGATAGTTCTGAAACAGAGCAAATTTTAAATATGTTACTAGGTTTGAAATTCAAATGTTTATGAACATTTCTTGGCAGAGGCGGATTTAGGGGAGTGCGACTGGTTTGGTCACAATGGGCATGAAATCTCAGAGGTGCCACAACTATACTGTAATAGAGAATGGAATGTGAGAGGTTGGGAGGGCTGGATTTCGGCGTCACATGCTGAAATTTGAGACCCTCAAGGTCTGCAACTGCTCTTGGCTTACTGTCCTATCCTGGTTGCCTTCACAACAGGAAGGGGCACACTCCTCCTTCCCCCCCTCCATCCCAAAGCGTAAACACACCAGTATATACTGTATATACCGTAATTACTCAAAACAGGTTTATTTCAAACCTGCCATAATTTATAGAGTTCAAGAAATATAATCCTGGCTCAAAAAATGGTAATCAGAATCCTCCATTATTATTATATCACTGCTAAATGAGAACTTGAAAAATCTGAGAATCCATACAGGCAACTTCAACTGGTATCCTAATCTGTATACAAAATAAGCATTTTATTCTCTGCTACCACTCATGATTGTTTTAATGGCAAAGTTCTAAATAAGAATTTAAAGTGAAGTTAAGAGATTATGTTCTCTTAACTTTGAAACCGGCATGTGATGGTGATGGTGATTATACCAGTAAATAAACATAATATATTTCAACACCCTGTTTCTATGCAGAGCTGGCTTCAATGAATTTAGGGCATGTAGGCAGTTGCTGTCTACCGAGTCAGACGGTGGATACATCTGGCTGAGTACTGCACACTAACTAGTCATGACTCTTGTAAAGTTTTGGACGAAAGTCTTGCCCAGCTCTAAACTGGAGATGTTGTGGACTGGCACCTTTCGGATGCAAATCACACATTTCTGCCACTGAGTTATGGCTCTTCCTCTAATCCCTCCTTCAGCTCTCAAGAGTTACATTCCTTTCAGGCTTTTTGTCAACCAGCTCATAGCATGAAAGCCTTACATGCAAGTTGTACAGGGTTATCTCAGGCCACGCTGCCATGAATGCAGAAACCAAGAACTCGCAAAACAGAAGGAGGAAATTTCTTCCCAAGGACATTTGAAAAATGCAAAATCAGGCTCTTCGAGGGATGCTTTAGATATTATTTGGCACACTAAGATTTAGATGGATAAAACAATTCACATTTTGAGTAGCATGAAGGCGCCGGGGCACATTTCTCATGCCAAGTGAGACTGATGGCCTTATGACACTTAGCAACTAACAAACACCAGGGCCTTACTTCAGAGGAGGCAATACCCCACACAGTGCTAGAGCATCATATGTATGGAAAAAATAAAATATTTTCCTCAGGATCATCTTCATATATAGACAAGGCCATACAATTCATGAAGATTATATATTACTACAATAGCACACCTAAAAATACAGACACACAATAAGCATGGCACCATATGTAAGAGACAAAGCATAATCAGCAGATTATTTCTGAATATATTGTTCCTATTTTTAATTTCCATACTTCAGCAAGCATATGGTCATGTGATTCAGATATACAGTATCTATGAAAAGTCAATGGCTCAGGAGTGCAATGCCTCAAGGACAGACTTTCCCCATATGAACTGACCCAGACCCTGCGATCACCATCTGAGACCTTTCTTCATATGCCTCCTCCATGAGAGGTCCGGAGGGTGGCAACACTAGAAAGGGCCTTTTCTGCAGTGGCTTCCTATTTGTGGAATACTCTTCCTAGGGAGGTTTGGCTGGTACCATCATTATACACCTTTAGGCGCCAGGCAAAAATGTTCCTCTTTAACCAGGCCTTTGGCTGATTAACATCCTATATCCTTTTAATTGTATTTTGAGGTGTGTGGGGGGTATTGTTTTGTTCTGTTCTTGTTTTTATTGTGTACTCTGTGGTTTTATCTTGTGAACTGCCCCGAGATCTACAGATGAAGTGCGGTGTACAAATTTAATAAATAAATAAAATAAAACACCCAAACCCCAACTTCTACAATGACATATTTGTTACCAAGAGGAGTTAATCAATCCCAAGGCAGTTAATGGTTGCATTTTTTCTTATTGAGCCAATGCTTAACACAGAGGTTTACTTGCTGTTTGTAAATATATATACAGTATATATTAATTTAATAATCAGCATAAATTAATTCTAAGGAATTCAGGCACCATTGCTCCAGCTAGAGCCAATGTCTTGAAAACAATTCCAAATCAAAGATGTATGCCGGGCCTATCATTGGAACTGTGTGCATTCTTTCCATAATGTGAATTCCTCCAAACCCACCCCATTAAGAAAAGGTATGAATTTTTCTATTAATACCATTGACCTGAACATCTCTGGCAATACCAGTTCAAATATTTTCCAACGACAGTTGCTATTACTAACTGCACTGTTTTCTTAACCTGGCATGAAAACATTTCTCTAACATCCCTGTTAATGATAATATAAATTATGCATTACACATCATGACATTAACTCACAGCATTAAAATTCATCTAGGGGGAAAAAGGGCCGAGCCTGAATCTTGCATCCCATCTATGTAGATTTTTTTCCTAGGTATCTGCAAATACACATGCCTCCTTTTCTCATAAATATATTAGCATAGTCATTAATTAACATGTCAGCAAGGGACCAATGTTAATCAACCACGGATAGAACTACTGCATCTACAGTTTTGCAGGTGCAAAAATGTATGATACATACTGCTGAATTCAAAGAGATACCAATAAAATGCTGCCGAGAGAGGTTTGTAGAATACAGAACTCAATGATTGCATCTAAACAGCATGTGGAAATCTAATTCTCATCTCCTGTTCACCAATGCAATAATAAAGTATAAACTCACATCTTCGAGATGAAAACACTTGAAGTCGGCACATCTTTTTTAAATGCTGCACTGCTGAAGGTATTCAGGGCAGGCACTAGAGACGTCTCGTAAGAATGGCTGACTTCACAGCTACTCTGCCGACGGTTATAACAAGACTAGCGCTGAGGGTGAGCTAAGACACTGGCCAGTTCATATGGGGTTCCCGCTATATGAATGTGCTGCAGCCAGTTACGGCTCAAATACTTACACCTGTCCTTTCCCATCTTTTGTGTGAAAGAAAAACAAATTGGCTGTTGTAAACTCAATCCCAGTTTCCCATGGTGTTCACTCAAGGAACTATGGTTTGTTTTCACTATGGTTAGGGACAACAAAGCAGGTTTTCCTATCTTGGCTCATTCCTCAAGTCTGAACATCATGGGAAACTATTGTTATTTTAGCATGATATTGGATTAAAAAATTATCAACATTTTAGAACGCTATCGATACATCCAATTTCCTCCTCTGGTACACTAAAGAGGAAGGGAGGGAAATGCATAGATCTGAGGCTTGCTGCAGTTTCTTCACAAACTAAGACCATTGTATGTGAACTGAGTCATAGCTACCAAACACCCACAAAGGATATATGTGTGCATCACATATACAATATCTATGAAAAGTCAATTCCATTGTTTACTGCTTATCATTTAGAATACCTAAAACAGATTCACATAGGTTTCTGCCATAGGCCACTTCATGCAGAGCTATGGCCTGGATCATTCTAAGATA
Source organism: Darevskia mixta (assembly GCA_034641385.1). Taxonomy (NCBI): domain Eukaryota; kingdom Metazoa; phylum Chordata; class Lepidosauria; order Squamata; family Lacertidae; genus Darevskia; species Darevskia mixta. Next base: position 16,564,336 of record JAWWNH010000011.1, read on the forward strand.
TTCTGGTCACTGAATCCTACTTCGTCCTAAGACCAAAGTGCTTTTTGATCCTAACTACAAGATCTTTATCGTGAAATATAATCAGGACTTTAGATCCTTTTGGGAGCAAACATATGAAAGCAAGCTTTTCCAGTGGACATACCCAGATTTTAGAATTTTCCCCCTTGAGAAATTCATCACACCCCTCCTCTTAATGGCATTCAGCTAGCATTTGGCCTATCAGTCATCTGTTTTTTAATTTCTGCTGCTTATACAGTAGATATGGATAGTGCTGCCTTTGTTGTTTAGTGGTGTTTGTTTCCTTGGAAAACTTGTATCCTTCCTGGGCTGAATGAGTTCCAGCTACAGTGGCACCTCAGGTTAAGAACTTAATTCGTTCTGGAGGTCCGTTCTTAACCTGAAACTGTTCTTAACCTGAGGTACCACTTTAGCTAATGGGGCCTCCCGCTGCTGTGGCGTCACGATTTCTGTTCTCATCCTGAAGCAAAGTTCTTAACCCGAGGTACTATTTCTGGGTTAGTGGAGTCTGTAACCTGAAGCGTCTGTAACCTGAAGTGTCTGTAACCTGAGGTACCACTGTCCCCGGCCACATTCCCTTGCCTCAGGGGTCCTCAGTAGACTCTACCATCTCATAGGCAGAGGATGAAGGGCAACACAAAGGAAGACCAAGGATTAAATAAGGAAATGCCACCTGAATAATACTGTCGCCATAGGGTCTGATACCAGGCCTTACTGTATGACTATTTTATTTGAGATACTCTTTAGGCAATAAGGTGGGATATAAGAAGTCTAAATAAATACATGAATGTTGGTGGTGTATTCTTAAATTAAGTTTTGTTGTATTTTAATGAATTTTCTTCTTATTGCTAACTACTTTGAGCAATGTTATGTTGAAAGGTGAGGACCTAAATATTCTTAATAAACAAGTCAATACCTTTGGAAATCTTACCCTCCGGCCTTCTAAATAGGCCATGTTTCAACCAATAAATGAGCACTCATTTAGTGCTAGGGTTCTCATATGGGCAATGCTCTGCCCAATGATTTATAGGAATGAAGTTGCCATATATATGCAAATATTCAGAGCTTGCATATATCTATATCTACTCTGGTAATAGTACAAAAGGGTGTTTACTCATTCAAGCCAGGATCATGACAAACCGTCAAACTCACAGATCAATTGCTCAACATTACATGCACCATCACACTCTGTATTATACTTCAGAAAAAAGAACATTTGGAAACCACAAACGGTGACTTCAGATTTATTTATAAAATATGGGTATGTACAGTTTTACCAAATGTAGGACAATCAAGCAGGGGAACCCTTTTAAACTATTGTAGAGTAGAGGAGCTACATGTGAAAAGAACTAAATCTAGGTGTTGTTTTTCCAAACATCATTTTGTCTTGATATATTTGAACATGCCTTGCATACAAATAAACTCTAAAATCTTAAAACGGTTGGAAGTCACAATGGGTAAACGTGTACCTAAATGCTTCCTGAAAGCAAATGTCACAGGCCTGGTCTCTATAACCCATATTTTTAAATGGGCCAAGGAAATAATAATGATAGGGCATTCAAATCAAGGAGTCTAATCTGACAAAACTAATTCCTTTTGGTGAAGAAACACTGTGAGAGAGGGAGGAGAGGGAGGTGGCGTCAGATTATTTTATTTGAAAGCTATAACTCAACTCTCTCTCTCTCTCTCTCTCTCTCTCTCTACACACACACACACACACACAGAGAGAGAGAGAGAGAGAGAGAGAGAGAGAGAGAGAGAGAGAGAGAGAGAGTTAATATTAGGATACACTTGTAAGTAGCCTAGATGAATGCTGCATTTGTAAAAAAAAATGGTCTCCCCAGAGTCTCTCATACCATATTGCCTTAACTAATTAAAACAGTGAAAACCTTTAACTCATAATTGGAAATATCCCACATCTTCTGCTGCAGCCAACAAAGTTTTGCCAGTTTATAAAAAAAAAAAAATACTGTCTTGCCTGCCTTCTTGGAATCTGAAAAAGTTTGTACTTCAGCCATAGTTGCAAACTCCCACACTCTGTAACGTTCAGTGTTGTTAACAGTCTTTGCAGAAAAAGCATTCTGGTTGCAGCTAGCAAATAGGAAACTAATTCTTTATGCTCAGATCTAACTACTTCATTCACATAATTTAATAAGAAGACTGCTGGTGTAATGGAATAGCAGGAACAGTGACAATTCAACTCCATCATCTATATTATATTGCGCCTACTGCATGGAGGCCTCTGAAATCAAGTCCCTGAACATTATCACAAAATGTTCTCAGTCATTGCAACAGATTAGGGAAACAGCATCAATAGAATGCTCACAGTACAGAATCTATATGGGAAAAGAATGTTGTAAGTTTAGTTAGGATTAATACCCTCGGCCATAGTTTAGGGATAGGAAATTCTATGTGTTGGTAAGACTGGAAAACTGGGTGAAAAAACACTCCAGTGTTAGGGAAGTGAAAGTTCATGGAGCACAGCGGCAGAACAGCTAGAAGAAGGGTGGAAGAGGCAGCAAGAAAGAAAGAATAGAGGAAAGGTCAAGTGGAAAAAACAGAGGTTTAGGGAAAACAAGGTTAATGGGGAGCTGCAGTATGAAGGCACAATGAGATTTCTATGAAAGAAGATTCATGGCTAAGACATTAGCTGGAAGATGAATTTTATATACAGTATTCATTTGAAATAAGTCAGTTTCATAGCTGAAGGCTTGTAGTCTTTATTCATTTAGCAATTCATTTTGAACATAAACTCCTTACAAATGGCCCTAACCATATTAAAACTATTCCTTGCTTTTCTCAATATTCAGAACTAAACAACCGTTTGAGGTGAAAGTTATCCCTATTGCATTAAGCAAATTAACAATGCAAATGAAAGTATTGTCCTAGGTATCTTTAATTACAACAATGGGTCAAAATATGTACCAAGGTCCCACCCAGACGTCAGTCACACTGAGTTCAACTGGGCTCACTCCCAAATTAATGGCTAGAGCAGCGTTTCCCAACCGGTGTGCCGCGGCACACTGGTGTGCCGCAAGACACCGGCTGATGTGCCGCGGGAAAAGGTACCTGCAGCCCAGGGCTGCACAGGACCGTGGCGGCGGCGCTGCTGGAGCCTGGCGGCGTGGAGGAGCAGCGCGAGGAGGAGCGGCCACGGGCGGCGGCGCCCAGGAGGAGCCCGCGCCATGCTTCCTTTCCTCGGCGCTGCTGCTGCTGCTGCGCTCAGGACAGGCGCGGGCTCCTGGCGGCGAGGAAGAGGCGGCGGCGGCGGCAGCTCCGGGGCTCGCGCCCGGCCATGGCCCTGGGAGAGCGGGCGGGCGGGCGCCTCCTGGCAGCCCTCAAGCGGGCTCTCTCTCGCAGCCGCACGCTGAGAGGGTCTGGCGAAGCGCGCGCGTCGCGGTGCGCCTTGGCGCTTCGGCAGCTCCCGCCGCCGTGCCCTGAGGGCCCCCGTTCGCCGAGGGGGAGCCGGGGAAGGCGAGAGGCAGCAGCCGCCTCCTCGGGTTGGGCAGGGAAGGCAGAGGACGCTGCCCTGCTGCGCCCTCAGCGCGCTCGGAGGAGGACTCGGACGCAGCGCCGAGGGCAACAAGGGGCAAAGGGGACGCGCTCGCTCTCCTCGGCCGCCCCTTTGCTTGCAGAAGCGCCTCAGACCCAAAAAGAAAAAGCTGAGGAGGAGGGCGGAGGCACCGCCTTCTCCTCGCTCGGGGCGGGTAAATAGTCGCTGGAGCTGCGCCCGCCGAGCTCGTGGAGCGCCAAGGAGAAGGAGCGGTGTGCCGCGAGATTTTTTTAATGAAAAAAGTGTGCCGTTGCCTAGATTAGGTTGGGAAACACTGGGCTAGAGGATTGCTGCCTAAAATATATGTTAAGTAGATACAGTGACCAGATAATTTTAATGGTTCTAAAATTTCCTGTTTCCAGACACCTTCAGTGGTTTTCAAATATTTATGCCTGTTACGAAATGTGCTAAATAAGCATAACTACCACTGGATGCATACTGCAATTACATACAGTAAAGATCCATTGTAACCATTTTGCCATAAGATGCCTATGCACCCTAAAGAGAAGTCTTGCTCCCACACACTAGTTTTTAATTCTGAACAGTTCCTGTGAAGCTGACACAATTACTTCTAACTTTCACTGTTCGATAGTGCTAGAATTGCTCAATCTAAGCATACTATGAACATCTTGGGATGGAGAAAGGCGCTGAGCAAAAGGCCCAGTACTCTTCTTGTTGATGCTAGTTAAAATTTTGTATGGAAAGTGGTGATTTTAACACTAGGTTAGCAAAATGCTGTGTTTGTTTTTTAAAAAAATGCTTTCCAGTAAATGTGAATCACTTTAAAACACCAATAAAAATATATTTTTTTCCTCATTCACTTTGTGACTTATGAACAATACTGAATTTATGAAGCATTCCTAACTTGTGACCATATCATCTGACAAGTTAAAAGATCTGTTTATGTGAGGATGGTGTGGGGATAGAACTGCCTCCTTGGGTGAACAGGAAGAATTTGGCAGGAGGAAAATGGTGAACAGTCTCATCTTCTTGAAACAGGTGGTTTGTAAAAGTCTTTTTTAATACTGCCACTGTGGGTACCAAGCACATGTTCCTTGAGAGAGTATGGGCCCACTACTGAGAAGGCCCTAGCCATTGTGTTCTTCAATCTAACTGACCTTAAAAAGTTTCCCATTAAAGTTTTCCATTTTGTCCAAATCAAAAAAATATGATTAACAGCTTAGGAACAAGTTAGGATACTAAATTGCAGTCTGAAGCTAGCTTAATAGCTAGAGTTTCCTGGTTCCTACAAGGAGCAAAGGGGTTGTGCAGGCAAGGCAGTGGATGATAGATATCCCAGCTTACTGATCATCCAAAAGAAGAAGAGTTTGGATTTGATATCCCGCTTTATCACTACCCGAAGGAGTCTCAAAGCGGCTAACATTCTCCTTTTCCCTCTTCCCCCACAACAAACACTCTGTGAGGTGAGTGGGGCTGAGAGACTTCAGAGAAGTGTGACTAGCCCAAGGTCACCCAGCAGCTGCATGTGGAGGAGCGGAGACACGAACCCGGTTCACCAGATTACGAGTCTACCGCTCTTAACCACTACACCACACTGGCTCTCCAAACATGATTTGACAATTGAAGCAGGGTATCAGGAGTCCCTTACATGTCCTGCTGGTGTACGATCCAAATTCTGTGACTCAAAATACTTCATACATGAATGGAAAGATAAAAAAAGTAGTTCTTTGTGCAACACATAGTGAAACTATGGAACTCACTCCCCATAAGGCAGTGATAGTGACCCAGTTGGAAGGCTTTAAAAGAGAATTAGACAAATTCACAGAATAGAATCATAGAATTGCAGAGTTCGGAGGGATCCGGGGGGTCATCTAGTCCAACCCCCACAATGCAAGAACCTCAATGCCAAAATGATGCAGAAGCCCTTGGCTTTCATTTGGGCTCCAGGCCAATGAAGATTTGCATGTCCAGAAGTTCAATGACAGGATGTGAATGGGATGATGATGTGCTGTGCTGTTACTGAAATGCAAAACTCAAATCACGAAGGGAACCAAGAGCAGCTGGTGGAACTGCTAGGCTGCAACCTTATGCTGACCCATTAGGGCTTACTTCCAAGTAAACATGTGCAGGATCAGGCTGTGAGGCAGGTTTTATATTTTTTCCCCCAAATAATATTTATTGATTTTCTACATATAAACACATACAATACAACATTCACACACACACAAAACAAAACAAAAATAAACAATACTACACTTAAAAATTCTAAAATATTCCTTTCCTATTTTCCTTAACATTTTAATTTGACTTCCTCCTGTCAATCCCTCTGTGTTTCATTTATATCTCTAATTATTTCAATTGGCGATTTCATTCTTCATTTTAACATTATATTTTAATATTCTGATTTGTGAGGCAGGTTTTATAGGCCTTGCAGCACTCCTATAGGCACTGCATAACTTTACAGTAGACACATGCAAAAATAAGCAAGGAATACCTTTATTCTTTCCTCCTTCCCCTTTTAAAAATAATAATGTGTCTATCAATGGCTACTGGCTGTGATGGCTCCACATCTGGCTGAAATAATGCTTCCAAATAACACTTGCTGGAAGCCACAGGAGAGGAAAGTGCTCTCATGCTCAAATTCTGCTTCCTAGTCTCCCACAGGTTAGCCACTGTGAGAACAGGATGCTGGATTAGCTGGGCCATTGGCCTGATGCAGCAGGCTATTATTATGTTCTTAGGAAACTTACAGCTTTTCAGCCAAATCTTTGTTTATTCAGAAGTAAAATTGCAATCCTAAAACTATTTAATTGGGAGTAAGCCCCACTGAATGCAGTAGGAACTGCTTCTGAGCAGACATGCTTAGGGTTGCACCGTCATGCTTGCTTAAAGACCGATTAGCCATCCTCCTGACTCCCTGTAACACTTATTCAGAAGGTCCATTCATTTAAATGGGATTTACTCCAAATTATGTGGACTTAGGATAACAGCAAGCAACTGAAGCATATGTTAGGTTCTTAGGGTACTAAAACTTTTTCAGATTTATTTTCTGTACATTTGATTTCAGGTAAGCTGACACAAGGAGAGGGCAGGTTAGACAAGAGGTTGGGAAAGAGATGCATTCATAAAAGATGACAGAAAAGGAGGTGGAACTGCAGGAAGGGGGAAAGAGACTCAGCTCCTCAGGGAGGACCTTAGTTAAATTAATAAGCAGATTTTAGGCATGTCTACTCAGAAATATGGCTCAGTTATTTTAGTTAAAGGTAGGTAGCCGTGTTGGTCTGCCGTAGTCGAAACAAAATAAAAAAAATCCTTCCAGTAGCACCTTAGAGACCAACTAAGTTTGTTCTTGGTATGAGAACAATGAGTTATTTTACTCTCAAGTGAGTAAGCACAGAACTGCAACTTTTAATCGTTCAACGTTGATTTGGAATGAAAATTAATTTTAGTTGCTTTTTAAAGAGATTGCAAACTAAATGAAAAAAGTGTTTTGGAGTGACAACTACCGGTATATGTTACCTCAGTGGAGGAGAATATGATGAGTTCCTTCACACTTCATCATACAACAAAGGGGCAACAACATACTGTTGCCACGTATAATAAATTCTGAGGGTGAAATGCTGTTCATTTTAATCTCAGGCAAGTTGACCTTCAGAAGGGGCAAGAGTCACGGAGAGGTGAGTTAAAGGTGGCAGAGAAGGTGACACAAGATGGAAGAAAGTGAGCACAGTAAAAAGGAAAGTGAAAGAGACAGATGGAAAGACAATGCCAGCAGATGAATGGAAACAAAAAGAAGGTGAGAGAAAGGGTAGAAATATTTGAGTAGGTAACGGAAATGTGGAAGAAGGCATGAGCAGAGAGAGAGAGGCAGCAGGCAGATAGCTGGTGACAGAAAGGATCATGAAAGAAGATGAGATGATAGCAAGTGACAACAGACAAAGGAAGCGCAAGGGGGAGGCAAAGATGGAGGACAGAAAGTGCACATAGGTAGGCAGAGAAAAAGTCACCAGAAGTGACAGAAAAAGGAGGGAAGTGGTGAAACTTATGGAAAGGGGAAAAGTGAGAGAAAGGGTTTTTTTGGTAAAATGATGCAAGAGCAATGCTCAATATTAGCCACAGGCTTAGACAAGACTGTCAGAAATCAAGAGGGCTACAGCTATTTTAAAAGGTTGAAAGGTTTGACCCACAATACTGCAGTGCACATGAAATACTGGCTCATGTGTATTGAAAAAAATCTGCATGTCAGCACCTCAGTGTGTGATATGTGATGAGATGCTAGCACTACTAAGTATATATCAAAAGTTAAAATGTAGAAGTGGGCCATTTTCCTGTCTGGGAGTCAGAGGTGGGTCTCAGGTCTCGACTGCTTGAAGAGCACTGGTCTAATCCATGTTGTATTGCAGTTCTAGAGGAGAAGCTTCTGACACTGACTGGATAAGCTAAAAATAAAGCTAGCTTGCAAAACATAATATTAAAGCCATTACCTCATAGTTAAGAAGCAATAAATCCACAAATCATACAGAACAAAACATGTGTACTATTACTATTGAGTAATAAGTTATTTGGCAGCTACTTAATAAATTCCCCCACCCCCACCTCACCCCTTGTTTGAAGCACATCTCAGAACACAAGCACGTGCCTTGAGAGTGCTGGCATAAACAACAGTTGCTGTAATCAAACTTCAAGAATACAAGGATAAATCAGCAGTAGAAAATGTGTTCTCGGGAATCATATAGCCATGCAGATCTCCAGCGAAAGGCATGAAATTACAATAAAAAGAAACATGGATATAATTAAAACTAGGCTACCATCTATTTGTAGAATAACTATTATACTGGGCACTACCTCTGAAAAGGCAAGCGTGTCTCAAACAGGAAGCTCAGTTCACTGAACTATGAGACAGGGCACTTGCTGGATGTCAAATGCCCAATGAAGTCAACACTCGCACCGAAACCACACTAATGTAAGTTACGACAGTGTGAACAATTCAAAAACGATTCACTCTGCTCATTTAACGTTTACACTGTAAAGCTCTAATTGCACGATTTCCAATTAAAAATAATTAAGCATGCAAAAAGAGGAGGTTAAAGTAAACATAAACAAAGACCAACAGCCCAGACCTATGCAGGCTCCTCTGAAGTAGATTCTACCACATCCAATGCAGCTCATTCCCACATTAAGTCTGCACATAAACTGTAAACATATTATCTTTGCACCACTGCAAAACTGCCATTCCAACAGAATAACGAAGATTACGCCGACTGAGTGGAGATCAGAGTTTTGCTATAAGTGAGTCATAACAGTTTGACCTAGCACTGGAAATGTATAAACATTTACAATATGTAAGGTGTCTGCTTTGAAAAAGGAATGTTGCTGCAAAGTACAAACATTTACAGAATACTGATGCTGACTAAAATAAATGAGACTTTCTTCTGAATTTTGCTATCTGGCCATTAATTTTCCAGATTCAACATTTAACATTTCTTTTTTTGCAATGTGGAACCAAAATATTACAAATCTCCAGCTATCGCTGCTCAAAAGTGATTCAATATCGACCTGAGCATGCACAAAGACTCTCAACTCTCTTTCTCAAAAAAGTTACTTCACGCCAGTGGTGAGATGGGCAGTGTCAACCCACACAGGATCTCATTTCTCCCTTACAGGAGAAGAAGTCAGTTTTGAGATCATCCCCTGAAGAAATGAAGTATATGTTCCAAAAGCACCCATACAATTTGGCACTTCCAGAGAAAAACAGCTGTTTTCCCTCTGCTTTTTATGCCACTCTCACACTCTGAGAAAGACAGGACTATAAGGCATATGTGTACCTTCAGGAATGCCCAAGTCAATTCCAGAGCCTTCCCCATCATGATACAAGTAAAGAATTGCTCTCTTAACAGCAGTTCTGAAGCTGTCACTCTGTTCCAGAATTCCCAAACTGTTTCCCTTCAGATATTTTGAACTACAACATCCATCAGCTCCAGCATGAATGGCCAGTGGTCAGGGATGGCGGCAGTTGCAGTCCAAAACATATGGAAGGCACACAGCCAGAGAAAGCTGTTCTATTTTAACTATTACATTAATGGTAATAATCAGTGCTATTTTTCTAGAAAAAGTGGTGCTGGAACTCGGCTATGGACACTTCCTTCATGACAATGGCGCCCCCCTGATAGGTGCCGGAACTGAGTTCCTGTGAGTTCCCCCTAAAAAGAAAGCCCTGGTAATAATTTCAGCCATAAAATGGGGTCAAGAAAGCACTTGCATATTTCTGAACATCAGAGGTAGCCCTTAGTTGGTCATCATTGTTAGAAGCAATGCATTACAATAACAGGTGTCAACAGCTCTTGCAATGGATGCAATAAGTTATTGCCTTCCATGTAGGTGAAAATACACACATCCAATGACACCAAAACGCATGGCTCTGTCAAAAATGTGAACAAACATTTTGACAAAAAACACAAGAACCAATACTAATTACTGCTCCCGAGAAGAAATACACCACAGTTTGAAGCATGTAAACATATTTTTGAAAAAATTACCAATGAAATGCAAAGGTTTGGACAAGGTGCTATTACAGTACAGTTTCTTGTCCTGGAGTTAAGATTAAGGCAGATCAGTGCTACAAGTTTACTTTCCTACCAAGCAGGTAGTATTACAAAGTACCCAATCCTGAAACAACTTGTATGTATGGATAGAAAGCGTTAAGCAAGTGCTTAATTCAAAACAGTGAATAAGATGAAACCCTGGTTCCATTAAACCACGACAGGTCCTTTCACAACACAGTGCAAGATAGTAATCTTGAATATGGTATTAACAGAGTGTGTGCAGCCATTAGCGCAGTCTCACTTATGACTTCACATGGATGGATTAGATGTAAACAGCCCTAAAATCTCTTGCATTACACTGTTTGGACAGAACAACAAAGGACTGACTGCATCCGAACAAATCAAGACAACATATAGAAGAACTAAAAGAGCAGTTTCTGTGTCCTTGAACAGAGTCATGAATACATCTCTCAAGTTGGCCTATCTGACAAATGAAAAATAAGGGTGCTATTGATTTCTCCTTATTTGGTTCTGATATTGTTGTTATTCTGGTAACTCTCAGAAGTAGAAGATATGGGGCAGAGAGATAGAGATGCATTCAACTACTGTAACTTTTGCATAGAGCTGACCCCCTGAAATTATCTGAAGAAGTGTGCATGCATACGAAAGCTCATACCAAGAAAAAACTTAGTTGGTCTCTAAGGTGCTACTGGAAGGATTTTTTTTATTTCCACTGAAATTAAGTTCATCATGGTTATTAATTTCTATAGGTCTGCTCTAAGTAAAAGTTAACTGAACACAACCCAGATACAGTGTGTGTGTGTGTGTGTGTGTGTGTGTGTGTGTGTGTGTGTGTTATATGTTGTAAATTGCTTCGGGATGCCTCACGGGAGATTTAAAGATGAAATAAATAAATAAATATAATATTAGCACCTGAAAGTGTACAGATTGCTCATTTATGTGAAGTGAATTGTGCCTTCCACACCTCAGAATAAAACAAGCCTTGAGATGTTGGAATAAAATTTGAAGCAAAGATTTAGAATGCCGTGGTTCTTTTGATTTGTTCTTTGCACTGATATTGGGTCTTCTTAAACCTTAAGAGACAGCCTTCTGGATTTCTTTCTTCTTCTTTTTAATGAGATGATATTCACTGACACACATGTAGGTACTGCAGCAGATTTAAATGTTACTGCAACCACCACAGGACCTGACTAAAAACCTGCCATCTAGAACCAGTAAACCACAACAAGTTGTTGCAGTCCCATACCTAGTACTACGGCAAGCTTACATCCACTTCTGCCTTCTTCAGAAGTCCGTCTAGCACAGTCCTGTCCATACTGACTGGAAGCAGTTCCCTGAGGTTTCAGGCAAGGGGACATTCCCAGCCCTACCTGGATTAAACCAGGGACCTTCTGGTTTCAAAGCAATGTTCTACCACTGAGCTACAACTCTTACCAAACTCCAGCAGCCGACCAAGATACCTTCTGGAGCATCAGTAAGATCATTATATGTAACACGTAAAGAAGTCAACAAAGAAAACGATGGTTATTCCTGGACTGACCTAGTCAAGCAAGTATCAGATAAGAATGGCTGAGAACCTTTAAGGGCACTTGCTGCTAACAACCACACATTATCTCACTGCTCATAGAGCTGCTCCTGAGAGGCATTCCTAGGAGAATATTGAAGTGAAGGGTAGAGGGAGACCTTGCTGTTGCTTTCTTGCCCCATCATCAGTATTCATTGGTCAAGGCTACACTTCCTAGGAAATCAGTTCAACTTGTTCAGACCTCTGAATAAACATACAAGCTTATGATCATGTTGTGTATACGAATTGCAGACCAACCTGTGTATACAGTCCAGCCTCGGTTGTCAAATGTAATCCCTTCCGGAAGACCGTTCGACTTCTGAAACATTCAACAACCAAAAATGGAAAGCGAAAGCCTCAATACAATAGGGAAACTCAAAGGGGAAGCCACGTAGCATGTTCAGCTTCCGAAAATCGTTCCAAAACCGGAGCAGTTACTTCCGGGTTTTGGCATTTGGGAGCTGAAATGTACAATAATGGAGGCGTTCAGGAACCAAGGTTTGACTGCATTCACTTGATAGTAAGGCCTGCTGTGCTCAGTGATGCTTACTCCAAAGTAAGTGTGGCTACAACTGTGGAATTACTGTAGGTGCAGAGCCAATGAAAATCTTGCGGTGCAGCCTGCTTCCCAAGAAGATTGACTTTCCACCACTGAAAACATGTGAATTATGCATTTTTCCATTTTGAATGATTTTAATAACTATTCATACATTGCATAGCCACAGAGACCATTGCATGTCCCTGTAAAAAGCTGCATCTGATGCCCCAACCAATTTATGCTACTGGGTTATCACCTGGTTAGTGATTACAAACTGTTCCCATGCCTGATAAAAGAAAAATTAACATTTCCAATCAGCTAAACATATAACATGCTTAAGTTGTGCAGCCTGATTTAAAACGTTGTTCTCCACTAATAATCCTTTTTGAATTATCACTGCTTATTTTTGAATTATCACGGCTTTGTTTTTCTTGACACATATAAAACACACCCCAAATGCCAATTCACAAAGCATCATTAATTTAGGGAATTCACTGCCAAAAGATGTGGTGATGACCACTAGCTTGGATGACTTCAGAAGATTAGGCAAATTCATGGAGGATATGTCTATCCATTGTTATTAGATATGATGGCTTTATAGAACCTCCATGTTCAAATGCAGCATACCACCAAATAAAAAAATGCCAGTTCCTGAACACCTACTGCCTTCATATGGGTTTCTTAGAAGCATTTGTTTGGCTACTGTGGGAAACAGAGTCTGATCCATCAGGGATCTTTCTTTTGTTGCTAATGTTGTGCATGCCAGATTTGAAGAATATACTCATTTACAGTTGCCATCAACTTTATCTAAGCTTTATCTAAACAAATCTTCATCTGTATGCATTAGATATAATCTAATAAAGTGTTCAAATGATTCAGTATTATTTTTTTAAAAACCCTACTGGTGGTGTATATAGCTTTCAGGGATTAAGGCCCTGCAAATGAATGAGAGGCTCCTTAACTGCATCTTTCACATTGTCTAAGGTCTAAATAAAGGCATGCCTAATATTAAATGACTCAGAGTAAAACAAACAGAACTGAAGATCACTTTATTACTCAGAGTTTACTCAAGATGGCTATGGCAGTAACTCTTGTGAAACTGAAGACGCCTCCTTGAATAACTGAGCTCCAGTACTAATTATGCCACAAATGTTCCTATGCGAGCTCAGCCTCCAGTTTTATTAGAAAACCCATGCATAACTCGATTCCCTCTCTCCTACCAATCTGACAGAGAGCATTCAATTATATATATATATGCAAGTATCAACATGACGTCTTTCAGATTTTGATAGGATACAATTAAACATCATACTGACAGAAAAGGAAGCAACCTCGCAAAACAAGCTTCTCTTCTCCCTTACACAAACACAAGAAGATCATATGTATATAGCCGCTGGAATATTTATGTTTCAGAGCAATAGTCATCCTGTGGACTGAGCTGAAGGGCTGTTTCTGTTTTTATTATTTAGCTGAGACACATCATGGGTTGGGAAAACATTTTGTGGGGTTTGTTTCATCTCTAAATGCAGCCGCTGCTTACATGGCAGAGGAAGCCTGCCATTCCATACTTACAATGTAAGGCCTGATGTCAACTTTTCAACTCCTTTATAAGTTGTTAAGGCCTTAGAACTCGGGAGAACACTCTGTGCAGACCTCCCTCCCCAGTGATTAAGATGCAACATGACATAACAACAACAACAGCAGCAGCAGCGACTAGTCTCTCCCATTTCAATGAACGAATGCATATTTGCGTCAATACGCACGGGCTTTGGATTCCCAGCCACCCACTTCTCTGAAAAAGCCCAGAACAAGAACGAGAGTTCATCTAAGATCTGCAATCCGCGATCCATCCTTCTCCCTTTGTTATGCAGACCTGCGCTTGCCTTCATCTCACGCCCAAGAAATACATCTGGGTTGCTAAAGTTTCACCTCTTCCAGACTCGAGTAAGGATCTCCTGTTTGAACACCCCCCCCCCCCGCTTTCCCAGTACCCTCTTTCCCCAATGAAAGCTTCCCAGCGATTGGAGGCGGTGGGGTGGGGGTGCAGGCGACTAATCCCCCACTGTGCGGCATCTTAACTATTTATCTACATCTGTGCATGCTGCATATTTCCCTTCCACCCAGCCAGCCAAACCATTGCACCTCATGCTTTTTCCTCCTCCCTCCTCCCTTTTAAACACTTGTGCAACAATTGCTGCGCTCGCCACGCCTTGCGACGCTCCCTCGCTGCTCTCCCTTTTCCACAATAACAAAACTCAAGTTGAAAATAGAAAGCAATTACCTCCCGAGTCAGTGTCCTCCGCCAGCCGGAGCCCCACATAATCCAAGAGGGCAGCGCTCTAACCTCCAGAGCTGCTCTTGCTTCTCCTCCTCCAGAAATTGAGCCTCGCCTGGTTTCTCAGGGGCTGCAGCGGTCTCTCTCCCCCCCCCCCTCTCCCCACCTCCACTTTTCTTTTCTTTTGGGTAGCGCCTTGACAAATCCTTTCTCTCTCTCTCTTTTGCCTTTGTTAAGGGTTAGAAGTTGAGCTGTGCCTGTTCTCTCTCTCTCCCTCTCTGCCTCTTTCACTTCTTGTATTACAGTTACATGGCTGTGTGACGTTTCTGGCTACAGAAAAAGGGGGAGAAAACAACTGAGGGTGAGAGCCGCCTGCCAGGGCGAAGCTCCTCCCTTCTTCGCCTCTCTGCTGTTTTCCCCTCCCTCCTTCCTCCCGACTAACACACAGCAACAAGCTGCTTTTGGGGTGGGGGTGGAGAGAAAACAGAGCTCTGGCTCTGTCCTTCGCAGGTATAATCTCCACCGTCCCCCAATCCTTGCAGCTCCAAACCCCACTCAAAAATCTCAAACATCATTTATTATCCTGATTATTACCAGTACTGAGTCGTCGGGTTGTTGTTTTTTTGCTTCTTCTGGGATAGTTAGGTAATTGTAGTCCCAGAATATAATAAAAGCTGACACTGCCACAGTGGGTAGGGCAAAGCCACTCCTGCTATCCTGCTGCAAACAACTGCACCTTGAAAAGACACTACCTTTCTCCCGTACTGGTGCCAATGTCGCTGAGGGGGGGTCTGTCAGGCATGTCAGCAGTAGTTCTCAGAAATAATCCCAAAAGCCCACTTCCCCCTACGCATGGTTGCTCAGGAGGAAGTCCTGTTGCGTTCAATGGGTTAGTGTACAGAGGACTGAAGCCTCGGCCTCCGACCCTAGGCTGTGCATTCTGATTTGGAAGATGGAGGAAAAAACAAGGTTTACTTCTGGTTTACGCATGCATAGGATTGGGCTTGTAAGTGCACTTTTGAACCACTATTTCTGCGCATACAGAGCAGAAAGCAGAACATACATTTCAGCCAAGTGGGTTTTCCCTTTTTGCATGGCAGATGTGGGAAACGTAAATATGCTTAAACAGGTTGGTCCTATGGAGGTTTCTACTCGCCCCAGGGATTTCAGCAGGACTTTCTCTCAAGAAGTGCATAAGTCTACATCAGTATGGTGTAGTGGCTAAAATGTTGGACCTGGAAGACAAGTGTTCAAATAATTGTTTGGCTACGAGACTCACCAAATGACCGTGGCTAGTCGGACTCTCGGTCTGACCTACCAAACAGGGTTGTTGTAAGAGGCAACTGTTATGCCACCTTGAGCTTCTTGGTGGAAATGTAGTCATGAATAAATGGATATACATAGGGCCTTTTTTCAGTCGGAACTCACCAGAACTCAGTTCTGGGCAACCCTCAGGTGGGCACCATTGTAATTATAAGAGTACAAGGGAGGCACTCATGGTGAGTCCCAGCACCTCTTTTTCTGGAAAAATAGCACTAGGTATACATAGGATTTGCCTATTGGCATGAAGTAGGAAAACAGACAACACCACTGCTAACACCACATGGCCTGAAAGCTGCCATGGCTTGTTCTGTAACATGAACAATGTTCTTGCTAACACCACAGTGTGTAACAATGGGTGCATGCCTGACCTAATAAAACAGAGGGGACTGGTGACATTGGAGTTCAAGGGGTGAGGACTATATTCAGTTACTGCTCGCCTATAGCAACTAGCTGCTGAAATATGGATAGATCTCCCCCACCCACTCTTGTCCCAGGTTGAGATGGAGAGAACAAAAATAGGAGGAAATGATTTAAAAAATAAATAAATCTGGTTCTTAAAACTATGCAGCTGAATAGCAAAATGTTCCTCGTGTGATGTTTCGTCCTCTTTAAGTTACACTTTCTTTCTTTTCCAAAAAGTTAAATATATGGCTGCCAAGTGAGTTAATGAAAAACCCTTTGGTAGTTAACTCATTTAGCATAGCAGCTATGAAATAAAGTATGTGGCACGAGGCCAAAGCATAAAGGACTCTTCTTTGAACCTACTCAGGTTTCTCTCTAACAAGAAATAGTTCTGACCATCTTCCGAAAAGAAGTGGGCAGCTGGCTTCTAGACAAAAGGGCGAATTTAGGCCTTCAATTGTCCATCCTGCTCCTTCACCCAAATGCAGATCATGGAAAAACCCAAGAAATCAACCATTTATCCTGGAAAGCACAGGAACCTCATTTGCCCCGTACAATCAATATACTAACAGGCAGTATGTTCCTCATACAAAACCAGAATCAATTATAATATTGATATAACAGGAAACAAATGGAATCGCAAAGCAAAGAATTTGCTAAGTACAAAGCAGGGAAGGATACACTGCAGCTCTTCGTTTTTAGGGTGCAATCGTATACTTGAGATTTGCCGTAGAAACTGGCAAGGCCATGCTACGCAGGCAGAATGCCAGATGGGCCGTCGCCCTGACAGATATGTAGAGCACTCTGCTGGCAGAGCCGTTCCAGGATTAAAAAGGCCAACATCAGGCAGTCATGGGCCACACAGGGAAGAACTACAGACATCGTATCCTACAAACCTCCAGTCCACAGGCACGTCCCCATCAATAGCACAATATTACATCAGTGCTCAGCCTATCACAAAGAATCCACACAAACAGCTGAGATATCAGTGGAAGGGGGGGATTTAAGCCACCCCTGCATGGACAATCGCTCCAGTCACATCCTCATGGCAAAGCATAGGACCCATTCATAGCACACCACCATCAGTAAATAAACCCCACACAGAGACATCCTAAGTCAGCTGATAGGGTGCATAGAGCTATGTATCACACTGATCCAATGTTAGAAACTCAGATATACAGGGTGAGTCTTTTAAAAGAGGCTCCATGGAACATGTGTACTCTGTATCCACAGGGCCTCTTTTAAAGGACTCACCCTGTATAAGCTAGGCGCCAAATGGATCCTTAAACCAGGGTTACAGTTGCCAAAATGGAACGTCCAGTTGCCATTTTGGGGACAGTCATATTTTTCAATATGACTTTTTGGAATGAAATGCGTTCCGGTTGTGCAGATAAAATCCCACAGATAAAATTCTAATGGACGAGCTGTTAGTGTGTGAAAACAGGCAAGATCCAAGGATGCCCAGGCCTGTACCTCCAGATGGTGGAGATGTCAGGAACCATCCTGGCGCCCACACATCTTCACTCGGTTGCAAGTGACCGATAGCCAGGTGCAAAACACGCCTGGCGAATTTTGAACATTGCTCTGGTCTCATGTTGTGCATGCTTACAGAGCTCACAAGGGAGAACTCTGCTGATTGAAAAGATCCCCCCCATGACAAAAGGAGCACTTTACACAAAACAGACAGACCTCACAACACACACACACAACACACATCTTTCAGCCCACTGCCTAGAACTGTAGGAGGTAACTCACCATAGGACTCCAGATACCATTCCTATCACCAAATTCCACTCCATCCCGACAACTAAGTAAATAAAGGGGGGAACACATCCTGTAATGCATACGTGCTTCAAGTGTCTCTCTCTACCACATCCCCTTTGCTATGTGCAACTACGTCCGTCTTGTCTAAACTGTACAGCTTTATTTACAGCAGCCGCACTGCCTGCTGCCTTTTACACGATGTTCTCTTTCCTCCCAACAAGGCTACCTGTTAGCAAAGGCCAGGCACTCCACTGCAACTATTGCCACTGCTGGTGCGACACTCAGGTGCACTTTTACCTTACAGGATCACAACCCGGATGCATGGAGTAGGACAGGAAACGAGCACCACACATATGGGAGCCCCCAAGAGGGAGGGCAGGAAGGCCTGGGGAAGGAGCATGGGGCGAGCACTCAGGCAGCAGCAGTCTCTGCTCTCTCTCACCTGCTCACAAGCACCCAATGTGCATCCCTCTAAAGAGATTGTGCTGGAGAGCTGTTGGCTACTGCTTGATATTCTCTCTTATTTTTTTTTAAAAAAACATTTTATTGGTTTTTAGGTAAATATACACAGAACAAACAAGGAACAGTAAAAAATTGAATAAGAATATTTGTCTTTCCCTTGATCACCACAGCTACAGGATCCAACCCACTCCCCATTTTGCACTCATCATGATCAAAATCCACTCCATAACCTGCAACAGTGACCAGCATGCTCTCAGGGGTTCCCCTAAGAGGTTCTTGACCTGCAGAAAAGCTCTATTTCAGACAGATGCAACAGGTGAAGATGTCCTTAATATCGAGCTACTACCCTCATGTCTGTGCCAAGCCACTGTACAATCCCTGCTGGAGTGGCTAGTTAGACACACACACAAAAAAAAAAATATGTGCTTTCCTTCCAGAATCACCTCCATCCTGGAAGCTGTTCAATAAGACTTCGACATTATCATACATGTTGTTCCTTTGGGCTGTATCCAATACTAGTCTAAGTCAGAGTAGACCCATTCAAATGAATAGACTTACATTGTTCCATTGATTTCAGTGGGTCTACTCTGAGTAGAACCTAGTTGAGTACAACCCTTTCCCTCTAGGTCTAGGAAATTGTGAAGTGGGATCTTTCCATGGGCGTAGCCAGGATTTTTTTGTTGGGGGGAGGGCTGGACATCTGTTGGGGGGGCAGAACCAATGTGATCGGTCAGTTAAGTATTTCTATACTTTTGCTTGATTTAGGGGGGTCAGCTACCCCCTGCCCCCCTTGGCTATGCCCATGGATTTTTCCCTAACCCCCTAGAAAAATCTGGCTCAGGGTGGTTCTCTAAAGGAGGCAGAGAGCTTATGGGCTCTGGCAGCAGCCTCTCCCCCCCCCCCCGCCCGGACCCCGAAGGGCCAAACCTCTCAAGGTATGCAAGTGGGATGGGCATTACTGCCATGGTGGGCGTAGGAGGAGTATCTTGCAAATCCACAGCCTAACATAATTGAAGCATAGTATAGGATTGCTCCTTCCATGAATGTGCTCATTGTGTGGTGTGGCATTCACAAAGTATGCTGCCTAACAGTCATGCTGTTGTGCCATGATGGTTAAATCTGACATTTGCTAAAGCGGACTTTTAAATTTAAATTATTTTTGAGCATTAAAAAAAACACCCCACCACTTGGTACAGAAAGAATCAAGAGGGCAGTGCCTGATTCATTATTATTATTTGGCTACACAGCTGTGTCTGCTTTGAAAACCATGAAGAAATCAAACAAACAGACACCCATTATGTTACAGAGTTGGTGTGAATCTGCAGTACCTTAAAGGCCAAAGAACAACAAAACCCGTCTTTAACAGCAATGGCTTTTAAAGTGATATAAATAATCATTCTTGGGTTGAAAATGGGTGGAATTTCTGGATGCACTCCACCTTTTTTCCTCCCTTCAGATAAGCGAGTCTGCCACATTGTTCAAATACACCCATAGATCATTTTATACTTCCTCGCCTTCAGCAGGTCTCAACTTGATACTTAAAACCAGCTCCTTAACGATAACTCTCTATTCATGATTCGAGTTTCTGGTCCCAAGGACTGGATTTTAGTTCACAGCAGATGGGCGGGGGTGGTGGGGGAGGGAAAGTATTAATTTACCTATCTCAATACTGACGTATATCCCAACAAAGACAGATGCACGTACAGAGAGAGAGAGAGAGACAAGGGCACACAGCACCGCTTCCCCAAGCCTGTAATGTGGAGTTGCAATGCAAAGGCAGTAAGGGAGGCTGGAGCTGCTGATTGGACGGTGGGCCTGCCAATCTTCGCAGGAGGGCAGAGTCAAGCAAAGCAGAGCTACTTTGCATCGGCGTTTCCCATTCTTCTTTGCCACTGTGTGTCACATTGTGTGAACCCCTCCCCCCCACCTCTCCCAAAAATAACACGCCACTGTTTAGGAAGCAACAAACATCCCTATCCATGGAGGAGTTGGTCTCCTTCACCAAAAGCACTGGGAGATGGAAAATATTAATGCATCACTTCAGTGGAGAAAGGAAAAAAACGAGAGTTGGAGTCTGTAAGACACTATTAGCTGTACAGCAGAGAGAAAAGGGAGGAGGAAGAGGAGGAGGAGGAGGAGGAGGAGGAGGAGAAGGAGGAGGAAGGGACCCAGAGGTGAGGTGAGAGGAGTTGTGTCACTCCATTGAAAGAGGCTTTGACCTTACATTGATCTCCTAAAGTCTCTGAATCCATTACTATTATTACCATTGCCATTATTATTTTTATTCTTGCAGGTCAGTGGGATTATAACAGCACCCCCAACTCTTGTCTAATTTGCGAACTCATTAGTCTAATTTCATTATTTAATCATGCGCCAACCAATCGAGCTTCCTTAAGAAAGGACTGACCTATTTTTGGCTGGAGATAAACGATCATGTTAACAGATGTTAATCTTGTAATCTGTTTTCCTGTAAGCACTTCGCATGCCCGCTTTTTAGACATTAACAACAAGAACAACAACAACACACACACACACACACACACACACATTAGAAAAGGGACGAATTGACGTCACTGTTCAATACTCCGGTGGTTTCTTTTTTTAATAGAATTGGGGAGGGGGGGAAGAGAGAGAGAGAATTCGCCCCCTATGCTTTCAAAGACATGAAATCTTTTCCCACTTTATAAATGCTGATTTGTTCTGCCTCAACTCCCACGGGCTTTTATTTGCATTTCAAATTCCACAGGTTACACAGATCGCTTTTTACACACACACACACACACACACACACACACACACACACACACAATGTAAACCAACAATAAGGCACTGAATGGAGATTGAGAGAGGTGGGGGCAGGGGGCTACATCTGGATTAGATAAAGACCATGCATTAATAGATCTCCAGAAATGGTCTAGAAACAACAACAAATATCCTTCTATATCTAGATTCCAAAAGCTGGGGGCCCTGCCTGAATTAGCAAGATCTTAGATCCACCCAATCCACACATTTTCCAGAGCGTCCTGGTCTACTGCTGGGAGTTTTTCAGCGCTTCTGGAGCAAGATCTTTGCCGCGGGGAAGTGGGCAGCATTTTCTAGAGGGCAAGCGACCCGAAAGCCAGAGCACAAAATTGGGACCATCTCCCTGTCACCTTAACCTGGAGGGGGGGGGGAAGCCTCCTGCGCCCTGAGACCTTTTGCAGCTCAACTCCGACCCCTCTAAAGTTTCCTCAACTTGTCGAAACAGCTTGATTCAAATGACGGTTGCAAGTATTATGCTAATTCTGGGTGGAGATGGGAGGGGCAGAGGAGGAGGAGGAGGAAGAGGAGGGTTTCATAGGACAAAATGTCTGCATTATTTCTCTTCTCTGCACCCCCCCCCCCGTGCTCTCATCTCTCCCCCCCCTTCCCGGTATATCCAATGGGCAGGAGTCAGGACTCATCTCCGGGATTGCCCTCCAAAGACTCCCTTCCTCTCCACCTAATTTACAGCCCTCAACTTTCCAGGATAAACTATTCCTTTTAATTCAGCTGATGGGAGAGGACCAGGAGGGGTTGGGGGGGGGAGAAGTGGCGAGGGGAAGAGGACACGGACACACACACACACACACACACACACCCCCCTAAGCAATAAATCAATCCAATCTGCAAATACCCTTAATAATGTAAGTGGCTCGTTCCCAAGCTGGAGAAGCATCGCCTCCCTCCCGCAGCCCGCAAACATTTCATTTTTTAAAAAGACAGGCAGATTTCTTTCTTGCATGCGAGATCACCTCCCCACCCCGCTCTGTACAAAGTCCAAATGTTCACAGTTTAAAAAAAAAACATATAGCGACAATCCATTCAACCCCCGCAAAAAAATTAATCATCTTTCTCCTCCTCCTCCCTCTGCCTACCCCCACCCCCACCCCTTTCAAAGAGCCCAAAGTTATCGTTTCTGTAAAAAGTCCCTTCAATTACCGAGCGAGATTAACTATTAATTGGAAACGCGAAGTTTTTCCCACGGGCGTATTAAGAATATTCTCATCTCTCTCCTCCTCTCTTTCCCCCTCTTTCTGACCCCCTCCCATCTTCTTCCTCAGCACTTCCAAAAAAAGAAAGAAAAAAGAAAGAGGGAGGGAGTGGAGAGAAGAGAAGAGAACGGCTTAACAATCTCTCCGCGATCCCCTTACCTTCTTGCAGTTGAGGCGAAGCGATTTAGAGAAGGACACAGGCAAACAAGAAACCTGAAGGTGAAACCATGCGCTGAAGGCAATAAGGAAAGAACTGCACATGATTCACTGCGCCAGCTCCACTCCGGCGAGCAGCGAGGGGGGCGTCTCTACACCCCTCGGTGCCAAGCCCTGGGCAACGGGTCCTCCGGCTTCAAACTTTCTACCGCCCTTTAGCCCATCTGGGAATCCCTGGGGGCTCTGGGATGGAGGGCGACGGGAGGAATCCCCCTCTCCTTTTCCTGGTCTTTTTCCTCGCAGCGTATAGGTTGACGTCTTCCCCCAGCCGGGCGAATGGTCTGTTCTATATTAAATGCACACACTGTCTACTATTGTCTCATCAGCACAAAGTTCTTGTATTATGCGGGGAAAGTCTAGATAGCCAAAAGCGAGTCACATAAAAAACAATTATTCCAGTAACAGGACTGATTCATTAGCAGATCTGTTATTCATCTGTGCTTCAGCCAAATGACTAAATAGATGGGGATTACAGGAAATTATATATTCACATACTAAGTATGCAATTTTGTATAATTTCGTCTCTCTCGCGATAGATATCATGCTGCTGGTATCTCAACTTTGAAATAAAAACATTGCATATTATGGAGTTGCCCATTCTCTTCTTGCTAAATTGTTGCTGTCGTTATTGCTTAATTCAGAGACGTCTGCTACAGACAACTTCTACATGAAATCTTGGTTTGACATTTGATGCGTGTGGCTTTCCTGGGTGCATTAATTTCATCACAGGTACATGCTGTACTAAAATGCCCACACACAAATTATATATGTACAGTAATCTCATGTGGCAATGTACTGCAAGCTGAAAGAGAAAGCTATGCACACATGCTCGCTCCTTCTTAAAGGTATACATTATTTAGTGTCAGAATCAGACATTTATCAACTAGGAACTCAGTTTGCATCGCAGCTTTTTAAATAAACACGATTGTATCCTTGGGTGTGGTCCAAAACGTATCAACCACAGTGTGCATATACAGGACAAATATGTGTGTGCTTGTATCACATGACGGTAGTCAACAAGGTAGAGTAGACCCATTGAAATCAATGGACATGATTCATTTAAAACCATGACTCACTTAAGTCCATTGATCTCAATGGGTCTACTCTGAGTATGCCTCGGTTGGATACTATCCAATATGTTTGGCAATGGAATTCCCGAAACAAACGTATTACCCATTGAGAGGAGTCATAATATCTGAAGTGACTTACTCCTTACTTCTTTTAAACAAGAGGCTTTAAGAAGAAGACAATACTGCTAACTAACAGTGGAAAGAGTTGGAACTTCTCAGAACAAATCCATTTGCCATATACCTTAAAAAAAAAAAAAAAGATAAACTCCAAAGTTTATCTCATATTTTCCAGGATGCTTTCTAAAGCTCACTTCAATCGCCCAAACATGCAGCTGATATATGTTGAGTCTGAGGTTGGGAGCCTTAAATTAATTGGCTGAATTGTGGTGCTAGGTGCTTGATGTGTTGGGGGTAAGAATGGAGCTTTGTTTTAGTCTTTGCCTAGTACTGTAGTGTGTGGTAACTGGCAAAGGCAAATTTTTTGAGGAGTGTTGATTCGATCTTTCCATTTTCCTTCCATTGCATATTCACCCTCTTCCCCCCTCCTCCCTGCCCAACCATGATTACTAAGCACTTAAAAGGAACATGCTGTCCAAATCTCTTCAGTGTGGTTCTTTGCAAGCCAGACAATCAAGGATGCCTCTGCTTCAGTTTAAACGGTTACCTAGTGCTGTGGTATTTGGTGCACATAAACGTTTGAAGCCTCTGCATAAGCCCTCTCCACCTTCTTCCCATTTGCGACAGAATCTACTCCGGCAGCAAGCAGAGTCGCTGGGGGAGGGGCGTGCATGCACACTGTCTGTGGCAAATTGAACTCATAAATATAAATACTTCGAGTCAGGGAACACTTGGAGATCAAAACAAGAGGAGAAGAAAATGGAGGGAAAGTTTGTAATGAAGAACACACAAAAACATAACTATGTATGCTGTTGTACAATTGATGATCTGCGCTAATTTGAATAGCAAACATGACAAAGGCCATTGACAATTGTTGCTGGTTTCAGCATGAATGCCTGAGTGGGATACGTTTTGGGGCATTCTTGATTCATTCCATTCCACAGACTCATACTTCAGTGTATACACAGCCCCTTTCGGTGATTTTTGACAGCAGCTTGAGACCGGTATATCATATCAATATTTTATTTTCCTTTAAAAAGAAGAGAGAGTTAATCTATACTCAAAAGGTCGTGTTTTGCATTTTCATCATTCTTGCATGTCCTTTTCAAAACACAGACTACAGCTGTTTATTCTCTTTGTCATACGCAGACTTCAGTAATTTCTGCTTTGTACCAGGTGAAAATCAGGAATACGATTTCACTCTATAAAATCCTATACAAGCGACAATGTGCCGTGCAAATTTTCTAACCATTATAGTGCACACAATAGAAGAGCATTTATTGGTGCAGACTTTTAAAGCATCCATTGTAAGCCAGCTTTGCTAGGCAGCATATCAAGCTATAATATGAGGCTAACAATTTTCCAAGTGGGGAAAAGTGACAAGTTACTGGAGTGAAAGTTGGACAGGATGCCCAAAGTTCTCCACGTTGCAAGAATGTCATGACCCATCTCTTTCATTTCTGAGCCGTGTTGTGTCAAGCACTAATTACTTTAGACGCTGGGTTCACAAAAAGCGGGAACAGCTCGACAGCATAAGCCATGATGGCTCAACAACATGGCTGGCATTGATGCAAATGTCAGGTGAATGTTTGGAGTTAAGCTTACGATGCCATTATGTGGTCCTCCAAAAATGCTTTTCACAGAGCTCATCCTCATGCCGTAAAAGGAATAAACATTTTAGAAAGAGCTGCCTAGTTGGGCCTTAAATTTTGTAGATAGGTAAACAGGGTTTGTGATCAAAATAAAACTGAGAAAGGGAAACACATTTTAATTAAATTGTCACTATGGTGGCTGCCCTCTTATATGCTCTTATTTGACAGTAAATTCCATTGAAATCATTAGGATTTACTTCTGCATAGTGTTAGAATCTCACTGTAAGCTGTTTTGTGCAGAGTAGCAGAGAGCTAGTTGATCCAAATAATTTTAATCTATAGATGTTCTTCAACATCGTCGTCAACTTCCAATGGATTGTGCTGTTTCTTGGTTCAGAGAATAATATTATAATAGGAATAATATCGTGTTACATGATAACAAAGAAATAAATGATAAATATCCCAGTTTCCGATTTGATCAATCTCTTTTAAAGGTGCTTTGTTTTCTATTCTGTGTCTCAATGAAATCTTACAGAAGTACTCCAATTTGAAATTATTTTGTTAAATTACAATACAATACTGTATGAGAATGTCAGGGATATTAATAGCTCAATACATATTTTGCTATTTATAGTTTGCTATGTGTAATAATTCTGTCTAATGGAGTACAAGGAACAGGAAAACATTTATTTACTTTTGCCAGAGTCAAATAAATTATTTGCTCAGCATTTGGAAGTAGGATTTCTCCAGCTCAGGAAAATGGCATTGTGATGAGACTCTGTGCTGTATCACTCATTCCTAAGGCTGATTGGTGGAGGTTTAGATAAGAAAAGGTCCTGGAAGCACTGGGGGTAGGAAGGAAAGGCCACGTGAAACATTTTCATAGGCTGGGAAACAAACTGTAATTTCACCCATGGCACATGTGTGTTCCATGAAGCATACCGGTATCTAGAACATGCATTTGTTTTAGTTTCCATGCTATGTAACAGGATGTTAGTTAATACTGAAAAATTTAATCCCCTCCCCTGCCCCCAGTAAGAATGTGAATATAGACATAAGTACAACTAAACAAGATTATCCAAGGCCTTTGAAGCACAATACTTACTCCCAAGTAAGTATGCATAAGATTGCAGCTGCAACTTTGCAGAGAGCAAATATCTTCAGAAATGTCCAATTTTTGTATAAATGTAATTTTTGTATATTTTCTTTCCCATTGGTATATATTTATTATTACTTTATTTCACTGTTCCCCATTCTGGGACTTAAATACTCCATTCAAAACACTTAGAAATGGATAAAAATAGCATCTGCAGTTTAAAGTTTAATTGCCACAAGAATGGTGGTTTTGATACGACCTACACATGCAAATTCCAGCCCGTTTGTGCATGAAGCTGGCTAAAAGTCTGCTCAAGAAGTAATGCTCACAGCTGTCAGCAAGATGAATTTTACTCCGCTACAAAGAAGCCTCTTACTCAACACTGTCTGTGCCACAAAAATCTGAACATTCTTTTGTAGCTATGAGGTGCCAGAACTATTCTAAAGTGAGCATAAGGGCAATCCCTTCATTTTTGTCCAGCATCATTTTACATACTGATGTTCCATCCGACTACAAGCTCTAGGGTCAAGCTGTTGTGCCTTGTCAGGCATAAATCCAGCCAATGTGAAACAATGCCTTTTCTTTCCATTGGGGGAAAATATGAAGTACGTTTTTAACCTTGTTGGATTTCCAGCCTGTTATGCAACTCTTGCTTCTGGCAACAAGATAGTATTTCAGGAGTTTATAAAGAGCCTTATACCCTGATAGTGTTTCCATTAGATAGGATGTCTTATTGCCTTAAAGAGAATTTGCAGAAGAAGAGGACTCTGACATGCTGTTATTATCGAGATGGGGCTAAATTTTGCCTGATAGCAGAAATAATCAAGTGAATGTAGACATAATGAATACTTCATTTCCCTTTCAAATGCTTCACTGCTTAAATTGTCTCTCACACACCTTTCCTTTCTGGCCAAGTTGATGGTTATTTTAACAAAGTTCCTGAAGGGTGCTTTAACATAACTTTAATATAAGGAGTTTTTCTGTAACTTCTTTCTTCCTTTCCTCTTTCAGTTTTTAAAAACTGTTCAGTTGTGATTTCCTTTATTTATATATTATATATTTTATTTATTTGTAAATATTTCTCTCCTCCAAACATAAAAAAAATCGAGGTAGTGAACATCATAAAATCAACAATAACATCACACTAATAAAAACAAATAGTGAGAAAAAATGAATGAATTATCGCTCAGGAAAGCCTGAGTAGGCAAATGTAGGCACCTAAATGCCAATTCAGTAGGTGCCTGCCTGTTACTAGGAGTGCTTCCCAAAGGGCAGGTGCCACAGCACTAAAAGTCCTGTTTTGTTTTCATAGATAAAAAGTGAACCATGACCCTGCAGCACAGCTGAGAAGTGTTTCTCCTGAGGAACACAGCAACCAGGCCGGGGTATATAAGGTAATGCAGTCCTGAAGATAATTACAGGCAATGACCAATTTGTGCAGGGGTTACGTTCCCAAATCCTGTGTGTGTGTTGGCGGAGTGCACATAAGCCAGCTGTGCCCCGTTCCTTTTAATGCAACTTTCTGAGGGGCATGCACCAGTGGTGGGCAGGGCCCAAGGGTCAACAGAAGTCCAGAGGGCTGCATTCAGCTCTCAAGTCTACTACTCTCAAGTCCCCTACTACTGTGCTAGGAGATGGTTAAAATTTAAGTGCATCATAAAATGTGGGGCACACAGACAGAGAGTAACACAAGGGCATTTTTCTCTGCATTCGGTGAAACGTAAAACCAAAAGGCCATTTCATGAAGGGAATTCCACTGGTGGCCTTGCATTCAATGAAAGTGCTTTTGATCCACTGAATGCCTCTGCTAACAGAAGGGGAGGGGAGATGCTTCACCAATTCCGCTTTTCCCTGCAGTCCCTGTGCCACCTTTCCATGCTGTTCTGAAGGATTCTGCAACACTCTGGAGCTGATTTTCTGGAGGAGCTAATATACAAATACATAAATGTCTGCCCTGTCCTTCATGTTAGCAGAGATATCCACTGGATCAAAAGCCCTTCCATGATGAATCTACCCAATAATCCAAGAGTATTATTATGCAATAGAAAAAAATGAATGGTTATAGAATAAATATTGCTTTATAAAAATCATTACTTATGGAAGTTTAAAAAAAAAGTTTCTGTAGAAGTCAAACATTCTTAGCCATATGTGCTTTTATATACTATATCATGGATTCACAGCAGGTAGAAAACCTATGAAACCTGTTCTTAATTTCAGCCTCAGCTGAAAGAATCTCAGCAGCAGCTGGTTTCCAAACAATTCCTATAGAATGCCACATATGTGGTCCATCACACCCTTAGCAATAAGAATGAAGCCGCCAAATAGAATGATTTTTAAAGAGAGACAAATTGAATAAATATTTCTACACTGAAACATATCCTAACTTTCTCATGGCACATTTTGGCCAACTGTTTATTTTCCTTTCACATCGATGGTTAACTGTTGAACTCTAATATACTAATTGCTTGGCAGCCTGAGATTGGCCCATGGATGCACTTTACGCAAGGTTCACTGTACAAAAAAAGACAAATAAATGCTCAATGATTTTTTCAATGTCAAGAGTGAGCTTAAAAACAGGGCCTTCTTCCAGCATAATTTATTTGCTGCACAAGGTTGGAATAATTCTGCACACCGTCCTTTGAAGTCGCCTTATACCGAGTCTGGTGCTGGCCCAATATTGACTACTCAAGTGCTTCTGCACTCTACATTGAAAGTACGGTGGGACCTCGACTTACGAAGATAATGCGTTCAGACGCGATTTTCGTAAGTCGAAAACATTCGTAAGTCGAATCCCCATAGGAATGCATTGAGCGAAAAAAATTCGTAAGTCGAAAAAACCCTATTCAAAAATTCGTAAGTCAAAAAAATCCTATTAAAGCGGCCGTGACTTCCTTTCGGAAGTCGAAAAATTCGGTTGCGGCGCCATTTTTTTTCTTCTGGAAGTCATTCGTAACTCAAAAAATACGTAAGTCGAGTTGCTCGTAAGTCGAGGTACCACTGTAGTATCATGCCACTGTGTGGCCATGCCTTCCCCTCATAGAGCGACAGTTCCCAGAGTTCCCCGGGAAGAGGGGAAGATTGTTAAACCACTTTGGGAACTGTAGCTCTGTGAGGAGTATAGGGGCCTCCCAACAGCGCTCAGCTCTCTTAAACTACAGTTTCCAGAATTCTTTGTGGAAAGCAGTTCCTGTTTAAAATGGTATGAGACTGCTTTAAATACATAGTGGAGACGGGGCCCGATTGGCAGTGGGTTTGCTGGGATTTCTAGTCTATTCTATTTAGCTGGAGATGCCAGGGATTTAACATGGGACAGTTTACATTCAAAGCATTTGCTGAAAAACAGCTGAGCTACAGCACTTCCCTGACCATTCTGAGCATGTTTAACAATTGCAAAGCCTCCAAGGGAAATGCCGATTTCTGGGCATATCTTTCGGTCCTGAACACCTGGCCTACCTGGCAGCAAGTTAGTATGCCAAGACGAAAGTTCAAAGTCTGGGGGTCAGTCCACACAAGAAAGTCCAAGGTCAATTCAAGTAGCCAAGTCTGAGGTCCAGCAGTCAGGATACAGTCCAGAGTCAAACCTGAAGCACAGTCACATAGAGATCCAGGAGCATCCAAGCCAAGGTCCATCAACGTGAGCAGTTGAGTAGACCCAGCACCTCAGCTCTGTTTCCTTTTTGTTCTTTGCATGCTGATTTCAGCATCTGGGCTTGACAAGGCATGTGACCCTCACCTGTTCCAAGCCTACTTCAGCTGAGGAATCACATCCCTCCTCCCAGAGCTAGCAAGCCTAACCTGTGGGTCCTTACCTGCCTCAGCCTCCTAGGGCAGTGATGGCTAACCTTGACACCCCAGATGTTTTGGGACTACAACTCCCATCCCTGATCACTGATCCTGTTAGCTAGGGATGATGGGAGTTGTAGTTCCAAATCATCTGGAGTGTCAAGGTTAGCCATCACTGTCCTAGGGCATCCTTCCATCTGCTCTCTAGGCCTCAAAGCCCACTGTGTTCATGGAGACAGAGGCCCCTCTGGCTCTGGTGATGGGTCCTGCTGCTTTGGTTCCTGTGCTCTGTCCCCCATCCCCTCGCCATCCTCTGTCAACCTGTGAGTACTTCCTTCCCCACTCCCTGTGTGTCCCAGTCCCATCTACGCTCCTCGCTGGGTTCCTCTTCCTCCTTGACATCCTCCCCGTCGTCCTGCCAGTTCATGACACTCTCTCACATTTAATCCCTGAAAGCCCTTCACCAGAAGAAGGAATCTGCTAACTTCAGTAAGTTTCATTCTCACCTTGCTCAAATTCTATCCACTGCAAGTTTTCTTCATTGACGTTCCTGGTTTGATACGTTCTAGTCTCTTCTCTAAATAACTGTTAGGTTATTTATTTAGTGTGTGTGATTTGAAAATAGCCCAGCCTGTTGGTTGGCTTCCTGTCGTTTATTATATAACCCATTTGCATCCAGTAGGTTGTTTGCATTTATGGCCAGGGGTTACTCCAGTTCTGTGTGTGATTTAGCCAAGGTTCCAGCCCTTTATGCAGATTCTGCAACTATTTGGATAAGGATAGAGCACAACTGTATCTTCCCCATTGGGCACAATGTTGGCACGTAGTTCCCAGAGCATAGGCCGTCAAGGTGGATTTCTTTGCTGTGTGCGTGTTATTTATCTTTCTGAGATTAGTTGGATTAAGATTTAGAGGAAGTATGCTGAATACATTTGTATTATAAATTAGTTGTCATCCCTAGCAATCTCAGTCCATGAATATGTGCATATTTATAGTCGGAAACTGAAACATTTCAAAATCATCCACTCACTCCTTTTGCTTTAAAGTTTAATGCTAAATAGATTGCTGGTTTTCTCTATCAATATTCCTTACACCGTCCATGTTTTATAGACATTCCCAGGAAGCTAGAAGCTGTTGAAAAGGAGCTGAAACAAACAAGTTGTATGATAGTCTGTCAAATATTTGGATCGAGACACTATTATTGTAAATACAGCTCATGATCCCACCCAACAGTAGTGTTCATTTACGTTTAAAAGCCAATGTGGGTTATTATGGGCTGCAAAACTTGAGAACAGTTTGCTGCTTTCCCCCTGTTAAAACTCCAAAACTAATAAACCTTGAGCATTCTGTAACAAGCAAAGTACTCATATCAACAAAGGCCTTACTTAGAGGCTGCAGAACCTTAAGAAACTTGTGGTGAGAACTCGAAGATATTTTAGTCATATGCCACATATACAGAAGCTGAACATGCTCTTTGGTTTCTCTCTCTCCTAAATTTACAATTTAATCCCCTTTTCTTTCTTTACAGTATGCCTTTCAAACCTGTACAGAAAAGGTGTATTATACTGTGAGTAACTCCACGGGGCAGCTGGCTATTAAAGCACAAAAGTTTTCCCAAAGGGCGGGGGTAGCCCCTGAGAACTTCCTAAGTAACCTCGTAAGTCTATAGAAAGTCAGTGATTAACCTGCCTTTCGCTCATGATATCCTTAAGTGTGCTTAAGCATAGTGTGGTGACTATTAGGAGCAACAGAGGAAGGTGCAACATTCTGGATAGCAAATGGAAGTGGAATAATGAGATATAAGTGGGAGGGGAAAGCACTGGATGCTTTGGCTGTTATGGATTGTTATTCTTCATTGTGGGTTTTGTTTTGTTTTGTTGGGAGGAACCATACACATATAGGCAGTCGCCAAATAAAATATTTTTGCAACTTGTGATGTGATTTCCATGCACAATGTCGCACACACACAAGGCAATGGAATAATGGCTTCTTCATTTCAGTGAAGACTTGCTAAAGAAAAAGAGGTTGTGCATAATGAAGGGACCTTTGCTTCAGCTGCTTCCAAAGCAATCTTCTCCTAGATTAAGATGGACAACTATCACTTGGCAAAGTCAGAGTATACAAAGTATTTTCTCCTTTAGCCCCCTGAATTGAAAGGCATAACCATATATTAACTCAGGAGGCTCCAGGAAAAATTAACCAGGATATCTTAATACGTAAAAACTCAGGTCCAATATATACATTACTGCCATCTCCCACTCCTGACTCTGACACAGACACACCTTGCAGTCAAGGTTCCAAGGTACAGCCTTAAAGTGGCAATTATGCGGTTCTCCTGGAATGCTTGATTATTTCCAGGCCAATGTTAATATTTCAATTTGTGTGTGTGCATGCATGCGCTATTGCCATGAGAGTAAACTATACAGCACAAGTGACCTGCATGATTGCAGCTATGAAGTGATGCACCAACCATACAGAACTATGTTGCTCTGTTCATATCACAAGTTGGGAACTTGTGGTCCTTCAAATGTTGCTGGACTTGACCATTGGCCAGGCTATTTGAAATTGATAGGAGATGGAGTCCAATATCATCTGAAGGGTTGCCCGGTCTTGCCTCCCTGATTTGGCTGATACCAAAGAAGAGTGACTAGAGCAATGGGCTTTGGGAAAGGAAGGTGCAGGAGAGGGAAAGTGCCTCTTCCCACATCCTTTTTCAAAAAAACTGAAATAAGACCAATCCACTCCTTTGTATGTAAACTGTTAACAGCGAAAACATGTCTACCACTGTTGTGTCTAGTTTGGCCCACAGATCTAAGACAGACGTATTCCAGAATTCACAATACAATGTCCAGTATTCAGAGATAGTTTTAGGGTAGCGCGACCAGTGAGGTCACAGTGGGTGCCACCCTGCAGGGGGCACCATAGTAATGGTCCAGAACGGAGCACAGGGACAGGGGGAGCCAAATTTTACCATCGCACAGGGCACTGCTGAAATTTGAGAACCCAGAGTCGGCCACTGAAGTACTGATAGAAGGTTGCTGATCCTGCTTAGACATGGTAGTGACTTGGTAACTTCTTGGTAATGAGTAATGACACCATATTCATATGACAGCAACCCAGTGAGTGATGGCTAAGGAGTCTGGATGAACTATTTAGCATGGATTTCAAAGGGTTGCATTCAGATAGACTTAGGCACACAGTTCCAGCTTACGATACGTTAGTTAGACTCAATCTTCATATGGGTTTGAGTTTGAGGGCTCTCACCCAGGGTTGTATCCAATGCCAGTCCTAATCAGAGTAGACCTATTGAAATGAATGAACGTAAGTTAGTCAGGTTCATTAATATCAATGGGTCTATTCACACACAAACAGCTTTATTGTGGTCCATAGACCCCAAATATACAGTGCAGTGGTGGTCAATGGGTCTACTCTGAATAGGACTAACATGAAATAAAACCCTAGCCTGGATCCAACTGGATTGGTTGCTACTGCTGCTGCTATTAATAATTGTTGTTTAGTGATTTGTTATGAGGAGTTGTGTTTCTGTTTTAAGCAATCCAATCCCCCCTCCCCATTTTATGTACAGTGCTACCTCGAGTTACAAACGCCTCAGGTTACAAGCGCTGCAGGTTACAAACTCCGCTAACCTGGAAAAGTTACCTCGAGTTGAGAACTTTGCCCCAGGATGAGAACGGAAATTGTGTGTTGGCAGCGCAGCGGCAGCAAGAGGCCCCATTAGCGAAAGGATGCCTCTAGTTAAGAACAGTTTCAGGTTAAGAACAGACCTCCGGAAAGAATTAAGTTTGTAACTAGAGGTACCACTGTATTTGATTTTGTTGTAAACTGCCCTGTGGCTTAGGCAAATGGTGCTATACAAATAAACAAAATAGATAATAAAACCAGTGCAATATATTTTCACATCTGGGCGGTTCAGTCCTATGGACCAGTTTGCACACAGCAATGCATCCTTTCAAATTAGGGTATGTGATCCTACACCTGAGGAATAGCATAAGGTAATATCCTTGTGTTTTGCTTCCCAAGAAATGCCTGCTCCCTTCTTAAAAGAAATGGTGGAGACCAAACATGCAGACATGGTGCAATTCAAAGGGTCAGCAGAGGCCCTGTTCCTACCTTCTCAGTCCTGAGAGGAATGCTCTGAACGAAAGCAAGTAATGCAATATTGCTTCTCGTTTTAAGCAAATATGTAGCCCTTTTAGGATCTAACCTCCATTTGAGATGTAGAAAGAGCTGTCTCCATGCCTGCTAGAGTAATTGGAGCTTGTAACTTGTCAGATAACTGATCTTTTGCTTTTCCTGTTGCATTCCTTGCTTTCTGCTACCGGGGAAACACTTTTTCCAGACATGGATGAGCAGTCTGCTTAATGGGCCGTCGGGTTCTTTTAAATATAAGACCACAACAAGAGC
This sequence comes from Darevskia mixta, assembly GCA_034641385.1. NCBI lineage: Eukaryota > Metazoa > Chordata > Lepidosauria > Squamata > Lacertidae > Darevskia > Darevskia mixta. The sequence continues at coordinate 16,599,071 of JAWWNH010000011.1, forward strand.
CCTGATGGATCACACCAAAGGCCTATCTAGTCCAGCATCTTCAGTCCCACCCTGGCCAATCAAATGCCTGCAGGAAGCCCACACGCATGAGGGGGAGCACAATAGCAGTATGCACATTTTGGGGTGTGTAAAGCAGGGCTGGTGCAGAGTGTGGCCTTGGGAGAGTTCTGACAGAAAGTGTCATGAACCTGGAGTAAGGTTCTCCTTCAGGGAACGAGGTTGAGGACTGTGAACTAAAAGGGGTCCTGTCCCAGGAGCACTTCCACCAGATAATCCTGTAGGCCCAAGGATGTCCACAAAGTCAGAAGACTCCACTGCAAAAGACTCAGAGAAACCAGAGCCCCCACTCCCCAACTCTGTCACAGTAGGATGCAACTGAAGCAGAATGGGCCCCTTTAATGGAAGAAACATCTTCCAGTGCAGGCAGGGATTGCATTTAGGAGTCAGTAGTAGTAGTAGTAGTAGTAGTAGTAGTAGTTGTTGTTGTTGTTGTTAATACTTTATATGCCAACCATCTGATTGGGTTGCCCCACGCCCAACCACTGTGGGCAGCTTCCAACAAATTATAAAACCACAGTAAAACGTCAAACATTAAAAACTTCCCTATACAGGGCTGCCTATATAGGACTCTGTCTCTGTTCATTTGTTGCTGAAGCAATGCCAGAGCTCTGCATTGCTAGAAGAAGAAGAAGAAGAAGAAGAAGAAGAAGAAGAAGAAGAAGAAGAGTTTGGATTTGATATCCCACTTTATCACCACCCGAAGGAGTCTCAAAGCGGCAAACATTCTCCTTTCCCTTCCTCCCCCACAACAAACACTCTGTGAGGTGAGTGGGGCTGAGAGACTTCAAAGAAGTGTGACTAGCCCAAGGTCACCCAGCAGCTGCATGTGGAGGAGCGGAGACGCGAACCCGGTTCCCCAGATTACGAGACTACCGCTCTTAACCACTACACCACACTGGCTCTGAGTCCGGCTACAGAGCAGGACAGTGAGGCCTGGGGAGCAAAATTTGGCCGCTGGAGTTGAGGTTCCCCGCCCCCCACCGACACCCTTGCTCACCGACCAATATGAACTAATGAGCATTAAGGCTCCAATTCTAAGATGGAGGGGAAGGACAACCAAAAGAAGTTCATCTGCCTGATCCAGTCCTTCGCCAGGCTCTTGCTGGTGGGGCATTGCACTCTTCCATCCTTTCCCAGATGTTGGTTCATTTTCATCTGATTTTACTCTGAATGGAAATGGTATAGTTTTCTCCCCAGTTGGTGTGTATGTGCTGGGGGACTGATGTGGCCTAGGACATTTCCTTACCCCCACTGCAGACCGCCCTATCCTGACCAGGGCTGGATTTAGGTTTGATGAGGCCCTAAGCTACTGAAGGTAATGGGGCTCTTTATATGTCCAGCTGTCCTTTGTCAACAATAAATGGTTGCTGGGTTTTTTGTGTTGAATATATGCTGTATGGTAATTTATGGACCTAATAGGTATCTAAAGCCATTTGCACATAACAAAATATGTATTTTATCAAAGTAATTTGTTTTTTATCTTATATTTTGGAAATGTACATCCAGTGGTTTTTTCCTTTACTTTTTGGGGGGGCCCCCCGAGAGAGTGGGGCCCTAAACTATAGCTTGTTTAGCTTATACCTAAATCCGACACTGATCCTGACACTGGAGGTCTGATGTTAGAAGTGAAGTAGCCCAAGAAGTTTCCATGGCAGCGGGTAATGCAATATAAAATCTGCCTCTTTGAAATCAGAGCTCTTTCTCTGTGCCATCAGAAAGGAAGAGCCAATGCATCCTATGGCCCTGGGTCATCCTTCAAGGAACCACAGGACGGCATGTCCAAAGAGCTGAAATTTTGAGAAAAAAACTGTTTGGAAAATTTCATCAACACCCCACAAAACGCCGCCCCCCCCCTTGTGGCCCATGAACAGTCATGGAGGATTTTTGGAGGCCATTTTCACCCAGCTCTAAATTGTTTACCACAAACTAACCCACTTACCTGAGAGTAAGCCCTATTAGACTTACTTCTGAGTAGACATGGTTAGGTTTGCAGTTTGAATGCTTTAACACAACTCCAAGCCGTAATTGTTCTGCGCATGAAGGTGCCAGCTTTCAACCCCATGAGCGTCCATATATTTTACATCCCCTCCATAGATTAAATACTTCCATAAACCCATATCAGTGTTGCAGCAGCTTGTAAGGGTAAAATGGATATATTTATTTTTAGATGTAAAGCTTTCCAAATAGGAATTTAAAAATCGTTCAGATTAAGGAGATCCCTTAATGGTGACTGAGCCTGGCAATTGCTTTATTTTTTATTTTGTTTTCCTTTATTTTCAGCCTCTCCAGTTGAGGCGACTGTATTCTGGAATGATAAAAAGTGTGACTGTGGAGCCACATCTCAGTACCAGGTTTCATCCTGATGCAATTTGTTACTGCTGAGATATTAAAACCCCAAAGACTACATTAGCAACGGAAATGGTGATAAGACTTCCCTGTGTAGCATGACTAGTGCTTGCCACTATGTAAAAGTTTTTTTTTTAGCAGCATAGTAAAACAGTTAATAAACAGTAAATCTGATGTTAATCACTTGGGCTTGTTTAATTAAGGAGTGACCTTGTGGTTACTAATTATTTCTGAAAGTGACTTTCCTCATAAAAGTGAGCGTTTAATCAGAGACTATATATTTGTGATCAACAGCAGTAAGCTGGATCTTTTGCCTCATTCCTCTGTTGTCCTTGTAATTTAAATATCCTGTTGTGTAAGCATAAAGGCAGGAAGTGAGTTATACAAAACCTTACAATAACAGTATTAAGTTTCCAGTAAGCAGATGTGCTCCACTTGGTTTCTGGGTGGTTCCCCCCCCCCTTCCAGAGGTAGTATACATTTTCCAAATGCTACCAGGGATATTTTTCTTTTCTTTGTTAGGATTTTTGTATGTGTATCTTAAAAAAAGAAATATCTTCCACTATCTGAAACACACAAATAGTTTCCAGATAATGACAAATTACATTGTCCCTTAATGCCAGGCTTTAATTATTTAGCTTCATGCTTTATTTGTTCCATGAAACCAAAAACTCCCTTTCAAGCAGACAAGAGGCTGGGTGGCAGAAAAATTCTTTTACCTATACAGCCTTTCATTGGCCAACGCTGTTTTTATGCAAATCCACACCACTGGCAGAACAGAGTTGGCAAAGATATTCTAAAAATTTCATGCATATCACAATTGGTTTTCCTGACGCAACTGCAACTGAATAATTTCCATCAACTGCGATTGCAACCTGCTCTTCTGCACAGCGTAAAAAAGAAGAAGAAGTTACGCTTCTTCGAGAGCCAGAGAAACAAACGCTGATGTGTATCAGCTTTACGCTGTTTATAATCTTCAAACATTTTGGCCTTTGAAGCATTTCTTCCCTTTCTCTTCTTTTGTTGCTGCGGCTGCAGTAAGTGACATTCAGATATATTTTTTTAATGCATCAAAACACTTTCACAATTATAATGGGCACTTATGATTGCAAAGTATACACAATCCATTCCCTGCCATTGAGGCCAGTAACAAAAGTAGAACACTATTTGTGAACCTATTTTCCTCTAATAAGATTATGGGTACGATTATCCTGTTCCCACTGTTCAGCCAAACCCAGCCAGTTTTGTCTGTGAATGCACAGAGGGGGTGTGGGTAATTGCACATACAATGACTAAATCCTTGCTCCACTGATATAAATGAAGTTTTGTCACTGATTTCAGCACAGCCAGAGTTTTGCTATCTTTCCATTCGGCTGCCTGCATACCATAATGATAGTGAAACAAGAACAGGAAACAAATATCACACAGGAGGCATTGAAAACCAGCATAAGGTTGTTTTTCCACTGGCACCACAAAGGTCAGCCATATAGTGCTTTTCAAGCGATGGAGCTGAATCCGATGCAAGTTATAATGCAATAGCTTGCATTATTTGTGCTGTGACTTCACCCAGTGCTAATCCAGCATTACTTAGAGTAACAGCTAAGCACAGGAGAGAGGACAATTACGTCACCATCCCCCTGCCGTCAGTCACCCTTGCTGCCTGAGTGAAAATAAGCACCACCCCATATGATGTAAATATTCCATGTAACTTGGCTCTGGGTACAAATAGCAAGAGGAGAGAAAACATAAGTGCACAGCAATGTAATTTATTAGTCCCACTGCATTTCAGCAAACAGCTTTGTCGGGACACAAAATACTCTGTGTTAAATCCAAAGTGATATGCCCAAATTATACATACATATATAAACCACACAACAAATGATGCATTTTGGTGCATGATTAGCCATGAATAAGATGCATCACCAAATGGGTGGCCATTCTTTCCCTTGGATGCAAATCTTTTTGACTTTAACCAAATGAATGCATCTAGAACCACAGTCTTGGATGTATTTCAGACCTCGGCTAACATTCAGCATAAATCCGGGACCTTATTTTGATTTATATGTCTTTTCATGTGACATTACTAGATGCCAGCTTTAAAGCCTAATGAGCTTAGATAAAAGTCAGTAGGATGTCCTGTTACAAAAAATAAAAATAAAAAATAAAAAATAAATCCCACCAGTTTATTGCAGGGTTTTTTGTTTGTTTTTAAATAGCTGTGGTTGGGCTGCATTTATTTTGCTTGCTGACTTCCCTCAAAGGGAAGTTATAACACAGTCACCTCTCCCATTGATTTGCCCTGGAGTATCTTGAAAACATAATTCTGATCACAATATTTCAGCACTTTCTCAGCTCAATACATGTGCAGCCAAAACACATCAAGGAGGGAAGGGGGGAATCAATGGAAGTGTTAAGGTTTAAAACACATTTTCTTCCATCTTTACATCTGCTTAATTGCATCCTCCTCCCCCCTGCAAGTCTTCTATGAGTTACATTTCCTGTTTTGCTGGAGTCTGTCCCACATTTCACATCCCTCACCTTTAATTTAGCTGCAAATTGATTCAGTATCACATTTAACAGCCTTTGGGGTTTGCTGTACAAACTGTCCTGCTGCCTATTCATAGAACCTTATAATGGGACTAAGCTCCAGTTTATCCATGGAACTGTCAGGCTCTCGGGGAAATAATAGCTGTTGACAATTGTAGAGTTAAAATACAGGATTAATTATCAGCTTTTAATGTGCAAATAAGGCATTCAGCATTCTTCTTACCCACTTATTTAACACAAATGCAATGCTCAAACAGGTAGTCTGAGTTGATTCTTCAGTCAAAAGCAGCTTGGGTGAGCCAGAACAGTTTTGAGATTTAAACAATCCCAGCGCTTGAATTTTACACACACACACACACACACACACACACACACACACACACACACTTTGTATGCAGCTTGCAGTATGCTGCATCTCACCCAGTCTCTTGTCTTCATTTAGCAAATAGCGGGGGATTTCCTGAATCAAGGCTGCATAACACCAACCTGGTTATGTAGGCAAGGTCCAGATTATGGGCGCTTCTACATGGCAATTTATTTTGGATTTGGTAGTCCATATGCATGAAAAAAAATTTTGCAGCATCCACACAAGGTCATCCTCATCAAATGTCATCCCTTCTCCTCAGTATAATCTAGATTTATAATTTCCCTGGTGTTGTTTGTTTGTTTGTTTGCCAGAGAGGAGGGGAGGGGCTTATTTGATTCTTTGTGTGGAAGAGAGCCAGTGTGTTGTAGTGGTTAGATTGTGAGGACTAAGACCTGGGAGACCAAGGTTCAAATCTGTTCTCAACTACGAAGCTCACTGGGTGGGTGACCTTGGGTTTGTTGCTCAGCCTACGCCACCTCACAGGATTGTTGTGAGGAGAAAATTGGGGAGAGGGAGAACGGTATATGCTACCTTGAGGTCCTGGGAGAAAAGATGGGATATAAATGTAAGAATAATAAATCCAGATTGGATGGGGAAATTAAATGAGATGGTATTGTGATGAGGTTGGTGTGTGAGATGCTGCACAGATTACAAAGAATATAAAGTTCTACCTCTTGGGTCATTGTAATGGGCATTATTACAATGCTTTTATTCCTGCAATACGGTCATTCCCCATGCAAAAGAGTCCTTCTCTTAGCCATCCAAGAGGAACAGACTGGTAATTAGATGCTCAGTATAGCTTTACTATTAAATACAGAAATAAACACAGCAGAGCGTTTGCTTAAATGGCCTTCAACCCTACAAAACAAGCAGGATCCTATTTTTAATACAAGCAAAGTAAGGCAATTTCTGTTGTAATATATAGCTCGGCTTTCATGTTTTTATTAAAAGTTTAATAATGGGCCTGCACCGATGTGCTTGAAAAATTATATGGTAATTTCCAATTGTAAAATTCCATTAAAAACTTGCTTATGTATACAGAATTAGACCATTTGTTAAAGAAAGGTTATATACACTTATAATTGGAAAATATGTTTTAAGCTACAGTGTAGCAGTAAGCATTAGTCACTTTGTAATGATGGGTAACTCCTGGGAAGAGGGGGTTATTTGAAGATACTCTGAGTGATATCACATTCCAACATATATTGGGGGGGGGGAGCAGAAACCAAAAGAGTAATTTGGAAGGCAGGCTGCTCTATGCATTCTCAATAATCTTCCTTTTGTATCCTTTATTCTTGCTCATAACTAGCATTTCTGAGGCTAAGAGGCAAAATGTACATAGGCAGCTGTTTAGTTGTGAATCAGATCCATCTAGCTCTGCATTGCCTACACTGACTGACAGCATCTCTCAATTGTTTAAAAAAAAATCAACACTGGATTTCCTTACCTGGAAGTCTCAGGTCTTGAACTTGGAACCTCTTTACATTCAAAGCATCTGCTGTTCCACTGAGCTGTGGGCCTCTTCTACAGTATAGAACTTTCTAGAGTCAAAGAATGTTGAATGAGTGCAAATGATTCCCATGTACACCTAAAAGTACATACAACTAAGATCCCACTGTGTCTTCCCAAAACCATGTAGATCAGCCTTTCTCAGCCTTGGGTCCCCAGATGTAGCAGGACCAGTGGCCAGGGATGATGGGAGTTGTAGGCCAAAAACATCTGAGGACCCAAGGTTGAGAAAGGCTGATGTAGATGAACCCCCAAACAGTATGGAAATATTTTCTAAACCACTATGGGGCATGTGCAATGGTGCAATCCTACATGGAATCCTAAATTAATGATTGCATTAACATTTTGGACTACTCCACCTTTCTTGATGTGGGGCTTTTAAATACTGTTCAGCAACGTTGACTAGTACACAACTTGCTCAATAAAGACCACTCCTAGGACTCAGCTACATTTGTAAAGATAAAGCGCTTTACAGTATATGTGTTGTAACACTGACACCAGATGGTGCTGTGGAGTGCCGTTTTTCGCCAACAGACTTCCCTGTATGAAGTTGACAACGCGTTGAACTGAATCGCTTCTTTGATATGTATAGATCCAGCCCTAGTCTAACCATCATGTAGGGATGGGGGAGATATTTGATTCAGTTTACGTTGAAAGGCAAACCTACCTAATCCACGCAAATTTAAACCCATCCATTCTTCCAAAATTTGCACTGTTCTGAATTTTGCAAGGCAGTGTGCCAGCCAAGGAATGTGTACTTAGATGCATATAATTTCATATATTGGTGAAAATAACATACAAAAAATGCAGCATATTAGGGAACATTGCTTTGCAAAAATGTTTCTGTTAGTCAAAGATGCACAAAGAAACGTGTACATTAGGAGAATATTGCACTAAAATGCTGATGAATTTTCATGTAGACAATACACACACACACACACACACAGTATATATATTTATCACAAACTGATATGGATATGTGCAGAACTGAGCTGAAGATTGGAAAAAGAAAAAAGAGATACTGAGTGAAACTGAAATGGACAGATTTGCCTATCCCTACCTCCAGGTCAGCTTTGTGCAAGCAAATCAAGATGAACTCTCAATAAATAGATAATCTAGAAGAGCCCAAGGGCAGTGCTTAAAAGAATCAGTATCGGCCAAGGGATGGGATCCATCAAAAGTCAGAGAAATGAAAGCATCAACCACGATCATCTGGGGATCGACCTGTCGATCGCGGTCGACCAGTTGGACACCCCTGTTCTATAGCAACCCAGCTATAGCAACCTGGAGGGAGCCTTATTAGACCTCTTACAAGTGAATCTGGCATTTTTATTTCCAAAATCTACACCTGTCAACTGAAGACATAATGCACAAGTCAGGTTATTGGTGCACCTGATGTAATACAGCTCAACATTGTGCATTAAAAAATTAAACCTCTCTGAGGCTGTTGTGGGGAACTAGGTCAGCTGGTATTTCATAATTCACCTTCTAGCTGATATTTAAAGCTGATGATCATCAGATCATGGGATAAGATAGAAAGCTGAGTGAAATTGTTTTTTATGAACTTCCTTTGATGTACAAAGAAAAGGCATTGGCATTCTGTCATGGGCCATACAAATGGAAGCAGAAATCTCTAGTAAAACAGCAAGACCAAGCATGTTCTTTCTCCAGTCCAGTACCCCTGAATATTCTTAGTGAAACACTTAACATTATTATTTTAAAGGATTATGGAAATGTTACATCAATTTATGATTTTGAAAAACCATTATTCTTGAAAAAGCTATTGACTTTCCACTGATAAAGCTCTTGCAACTGTTTGTAAAATAGTGTTTTTTCAGTCTCCCAAGAATATAATCAGTGTACCTTTTAACAATAATATAAACTATTTTGCTCTTTTAAAAAATGCAAATAAGCAAACTTTTTTGAAATCTCTTGATCTAATCTTCTTTGCTCCAAGAATTAATAAGTTGAGTGGGTCGTTTATTTCATTTCATGAACCTGGAGGGAAAATTGTGTTTTTTAAGTGAGTAGATTCTTGGTTTCATTTCTAGAACCCTAAAGAGAATGGTGTGTGATGTTTAGTATTATTATTATTATTATTGAGAACATCCCTTCTTCACATGTATGTATGTATTCCTGAAGGGTCAGGTGGTATGAATTGCACACGGAACAATATGCAGAGTGTTTTCAAGCTAAAAGAACCAAACAGTGATTCATTGCTTGCGCTGGCTCTTTGATTGTTTGATGTCCCATTTCTTCATTAACAATAAAACAGTTATCAAAAGTTCAGGGCAGGGTGATTGTCCTTAAAGTGCTAAATCAACGCTATTTTCATTAGCAGGGACTGGAGCACTATATGAGCTGAACAAAATATCTTTTTCTTCTTCTGTAACATTGATATCATTAGGTAGATAGTATCTCCTAATATATCAACTCACATTTTTGCGTGTTTGTACTTGAATTGTAAGAGGGGGAGAGAGATGTAATCCTGTATACAATTAGGCTGCTTATTGATTTCAATGAGATTTAGGCAATCTAACAATAGGGTCATAGTCAAAATCTATAATGAGATGCCCAAACGTCTTAAAAATTCCTTGCTGGTACTGTATCTTTAAGATTATTTGTGTAGCTGTACTTCAATCTTTTAACATTTTTTTGTTGGTCTTGGTTGCCATTTACCACGGCAATTGAAAAACAGGATGATGTAAATTTAGAAATAAGAGGAAAAGCTGGTGATATATCAAAGCTGCTTCATTCTTCTGGCTGCTTTATCTGAAGAATATAAGAGATGTTTCCATGGATAGATCAGCAAGGCTAAAAAGAAGTCTTAGACTTTAACATTGCTGCTTCACAACAATACATAGAAGCAAGCAATAGGCTCTCTCCTACAGCAGCTTTCCAGAGCCAGTCCTACCATTGGACAAAGTGATGCAGCTGTATCCAAGGCCAATCCAATACATTATGGCACCTGTGGCAGACCCCAAAATGGCAGCCTCCCCTCCCCACCAGGGAAGATGTACATCAAGAACAAGAAGAGTGGAAAGACTGACATTGGGACCTGTTGCTCTGATGGATCCTTTCACCTTGCCTCATAAGTGGGCCAGCCCTCTTGGAGGACCCCTGTGAAAACTGATCCTTCATGCTAGCCTGTTAGCCTCTGATGCAGCAGAACAACGATTGCCAATATGGCACCCACAGGCACCAATGTGCCTGGCAGCACCTCCTATGATGCCTGTGAAAGGTTTTGTTAAGTATTCCCTCAAAAATCCACAAAACACAAGGGACGATTTGCTCCTCCTGCTCAGTTCCTGTTTGCACTTGCTCCGCCTCTCCCCCCACTGTTTATGAGTGCTGATGTGGGGCATGCCCCACCTTTTGGCAGTCCTCTCTCTCTCTCTCTCTCTCTCTCTCTCTCTCTCTCTCTCGTCTTTTAATGTGGCAGCCATTTTGGATTATGCCTTACCTCCACAGCAGCCATTTTGTAACTGGCACCACTGACACTTTGTCTAAATTCCAAATGCCCCACTAGCCCCCAGATACTTAGTGACCCTTGCAGCAGAGTGTGCTGCCCCGTGGCCAAACAACCTGCCTTCTGTTCATAAAAATAGTGAGATGTTATACTGTCCTTCACTTCAGGCAGCAAAATTTCCTGGGCTTGCCTTGTTTACAGCGGTGGAGGAAGCTTTTCAGGTGCCTGGGGCGGTGTGCCCAGGGGCGGCGTGAGCCATAGGGGCGGGGTGCACCACAGGGCCTCTGAAGTCTGCCAGCCTCCTCCCACTCAGCCGCCCTACAGCTGGGGGGGGGGAGGCAGTGGGCGGACCGTTTGGGCAGCACAGAGCCTGCGCACCCCCAAGTCCCAGGAGAGACGCGTAGCTCGGGTGTGCTGCAGGCCCCGCGGTGAGTGCCGCCCAGCATTTTGTCACCCCCCTCAGTGGTGACACCTGGGGCTGCCCGCACCCACCACACACCCCTTCCTCCGCCCCTGCTTGTTTATAGATCAATCCTAAAAAGTGGCATTGCTGCAGTTAAGTGCCAACCGAGAAATAATACTGCTGTAATCCTCTTTTACTTCTGCTGTTACAAGTTGCTACATTTGAAAATATACGCATTGAACTAGGAATCATCTTAAACAGGGGTCAGCAAACTTTTTCAGCAGGGGGCCAGTCCACTGTCCCCCAGACCTTGTGGTGGGCCGGACTATGTTTTTTTGGGGGGAAATGAATGAATTCCTATGCCCCACAAATAACCCAGAGATGCATTTTAAATAAACGGATACATTTTACTCATGTAAAAACATGCTGATTCCTGGACCGTCCGTGGGCCGTATTTAGAAGGTGATTGGGCCGGATCCAGTCCCCGGGCTTTAGTTTGCCTACCCATGATATTAAACAAAAACCTGTTCTGCACAGAGGACTTAACTTTTTTTTTTTAATGTTATCCCATGTTATTTTCTGGAAACTTTCTTATCCTAACTCTTTTGGGCAGAAAAATGACTCTAGCCTTAATTTAAATGGTAGCAGGATTAGACCAAACTCAGGCAATTGGAATTTTTATTTTAATTGTCAAAAGCTCTGATAACTCTCTTGCACATACAAGATGTGGTTCCAGGCATGGACGGGGTTTGGGGGGGAGATCAAAAAACCAAAGGAGTGTTGAGAAGTTTTTATTTAGAAGGCAAACGGCTTCTGCCATCCCTGATTGGTAATGATTACCTGTTCCTCCCTCTAACCTTAATGATAGCTTCAAGGTTATAATTCAATACGCAAGGAAACAATGATTATATCCTGCAACTACATGACAGTGTATGATTTAGCTGTGGGGAAACATTACAGGATTAACTTTGAGTGAAAGAAAGGATTGAGTCCTGTGTGTCTTCTGCAAGCAGACCCACTGAATGAAGTGACTAATGCACTGTGCAAACCAGATACTGATCATTAGGAGGGTGCAGTAGTGTAGGGACTTGTCTACACCTTTTAGTTGAGCAGGGGTCAATGCTTAGTTGTAGATGATTTCATGCACAGCTGATCAGCAAGTCTCCATTGAAAATGCCTGGGAATTTGTGTAAGCACTGTAGGAAACTGTCTTTCGAAATTAGTCTGCTTTTAAGAGAGGCACATTTCCCTGCTGCATCTCACATGGATACTAAAAAATCACAACATGTGAATGGAAACCTTGCATTAACCTTTAGCTCCCCAATCAGTTGTCCGGGTTTTTCCATCTCTCCTCCCCGGCCTCGCCCCTCTCTCTCTCTCTCTTTATGTGTTTTCCAACTGATATATAAATCTAGATGAACAAACTGCCCATCTGGTTTGCGCCAGCACCTGCACATCTCCCTCGCCCCACCGCCCTTCTTTATGGCTGTTTGTGCAGTTGCTCAGACAGCGCCATGAGCAAGGCTGAGCGTGTGTGGTAATTCTGTGATTACACTGCACAAGCAGGGAAACGTAGCATCGGAGGCAAGTCAGCTGCCAGAGAAGAAGAAGAAGAAGAAGAAGAAGAAGAAGAAGAAGAAGAAGAAGAAGAAGAAGAGTTTGGATTTGATATCCCGCTTTATCACTACACAAAGGAGTCTCAAAGCGGCTAACATTCTCCTTTCCCTTCCTCCCCCACAACAAACACTCTGTGAGGTGAGTGGGGCTGAGAGACTTCAAAGAAGTGTCACTAGCCCAAAGTCACCCAGCAGCTGCATGTGGAGGAGCAGAGACGCGAACCCAGTTCACCAGATTACGAGTTTACCGCTCTTAACCACTGCACCACACTGGCTCTCCAGAGAATCTGTTTACTTTTAAAAACAAGAACAAAAAATGAAAATCTCCCATTCTGGAGACTGAGAAGGGATATTTCAAGAGAAGGGTCTGTAATGTCCCCCAACTACAGGTGAAGCCAATACATGGAGAGGAAGGGAGACTGTGCCTGCTGGCTGCACCCCAAAATTTTGTGCACCCCATTTTCCTCACCCAGTGTTTGGATGCGGGGAGGCTGTGCTCTCTCTCTAGCTCTTCTTTCACACATGAAGCTAAAGCGCACACAACAAGGGACTTGTTGGGTGGAAGAAGTAGACTGCAAAATGTTAAGGGGCATGGAGAGGGTCATTTAGACACTTGGCATGTGCAGCCAATGGGTGGTGAAGTCTCAGAAGCCAGAAGGAATATTTTATTAAATTAGCAAATAAGCAGAGGTGCAATGAAGCAGTAACTGCAACAAGGAGATCCACGGCTTTGCACAGCCTGGATATATAAAGGCTGGCCGTCTCAAGACAAGGATTGGATTGTCATGTTTAGGGGAGCTTTACATTTACAGCTTCCTTGGCGCTGTGTTCCCAGGTCACAGCTTGGGTATGTATGATCCCTGCTGTGCCTCTTCTTATTGACTTCAGCAGTATTTGACCTTGTAAAACAGAGGTCATCACCTCCAAGCATTCCTTGTTGAGGCTTGATTATAAGGTTAAAGTTCAAGGCAGATTAACCGAGAGATTCAATTCAGATTTATCAACCTTTCAAGTAAATTATAACAATTCAATAATAAATCAGTACAGATTTATGAAATATATTTAGGGGTTTCCTATGATTTAATGAGTGGCAGGAAACCATTCCTAGTCCTTTGGGTTGCTGCATTGTGCTGGTAACTGATTTGGCCTGGATCTTCTAACGTGTTAAGGAAGTCTGAGGGCACCTCCTCTTTAAAGAAAACAAAACACAAGGAAAGACAAGAGATCTTGTTTGAACAAACTCCCCCATGAAAATGCAAGCATTGACCCAGGCCGCCATCTCATTTTTTCACTCTCTTCTTTATAAACTATATCTTACTTCCATTCATGCCCATCATTCTGCATCATAGAAGGAGGTGAGTTTTCTGCAGAGACTTGTTATCAATACACCATGTTAGTGGAGATTTAATATATTTAATTTTTTTAAACCACTTCATTTGGTTTAACATGGCTATTTTAGGTCCTGTTTTAAAACAAAGAATGTCCATAAATATAAATGCAATTTTTCTAGTTTTAAACTATACTTACTTCAAGGGGCCCAAAATCCACGAAGCAGCATCTCCAAATTATAAATTTCTTATATATGCCAGGAGGCGCTGTTTTTCAATATAATGCTTTTTGGACCTCTTGAGCTCCTGTAGTTTCTTTCTCTTTTTTGTTATGTAGCAATAAAGGACAGTTGTTGAGAGGCCGGCTCCTGCCTGATTTGATTTCCTCCTACCTTGAACACAACAAAATAAGTAGCAGCCTTGTACCTAGCATTGTGGGGGGGGGGAATTCTAAGAAACCAATAATGGTGCTCTCCAGATGTTTTTTCTGTGATTTATTCTAGCCAAAGTAATTTCATGGGAATGTTTGTTTAAAGGTGGACGAGGGCAGATGTAAAATCTAAGTTTTACTGTGCTTGGAGCAGTCACCCTTGATCGAACTCTGCTATGAGAGAGTAAGAATCTCTCTTCCAAACACCTCTCTCTCCAACACAGGCTTGCCAGCAGGATCGCTGAATTGGCTCCAGTGGTGTTTCTGCACCATGCTGAATTTGCTGCTTCCTCACCCTTCTTCCTCCATACAATTAAGTTGCAATTGTAATGCAAATAAAATGAATTCTAATCAAATGATCAATCCTCTTGCACTGGGATAAAGAGCAAAAAGTGAGGGAAAGTATTGGGTAAGTTAGGTCCTGGAAGTTCATGGAAGGAAAGGTTTCTGCTCCCTTCTCTCTGCAGCATTCCCACCCACCCCCAACCTGCTGTGAATGGTCAGAGGATCTCCTGGACAATATTTGTCAGGATGCAGAGGCTGCTGGAGCAGGTAAACCAGCTAGAACTGGGCAGAGATTCATCCAATTTTTGGTGATCCTCCTATCCCCGAAAGCTCCTCCCACACCATCTCATCTTGGTCAGGAGAGTCCCCAATCCTCTAGGGTTGTGCCAGGAGAGGAGGCAACGAGGAATGTTCTTTCCATGAAATTCCTTACTTTAAACTGATCTTAATATTCAAGTCAAACCTTCTATGACCTAGCAGAAAGCATTGAACATGCCTTCCTTCCTAAGAGGCTTAATCTAGGATGACACATACTATTGATAGTACTTATGGTTTGTTTGTTTGTTTATTTTCTTTTGAAAAATCAATTTGTTTTTAAAACCTGCTACTTCTTCCTTTTGCTCCAGCATCTTCATAAACTTCCCCCTTTCTTCAAACTTAATGCAATCAAACATCTAATTAATTAATCTAACTATTTGAATGATTAAATATGGTAGCCCTGCTAGTGTGGACTGCAGCTGGCATTCTGGGTCACAATTTCCAAAGTTGGATTTAGCAAAACTCAAGAAATAGTCATTGTAATTGCCACGGTGTTTTTAACAAACACTTCTTAGTTTCAAAGAGTTGCCTAGATATTTTCCCGACCTTTTGAATCATTTCATTAAAAGACGGTTTATAATTTTATAACATTTTTATCTGTACAGTTTTATTTTGTGATGGGTTGTTCAGCTTAAAAAAAAAAGCTTTATTGCATTGATCCAGAAAGGAGGAAGCTTTCCCCCCCTGTTGAATACATTGCTCTAGCACTCAAATAATACGGCAATTAATTTCCTCTTAAATTTGAGTGTGTGTGTGTGTGTGTGTGTGTGTGTGTGTGTTTAAGGGAGAGAAATACCAAACATTGTTCATCAATCCAACTTTGGTTTTTTGTTCATGTGTTGGATCTTGTCTAATGGTTCTTTCAAAAACTAGAGCAGATTGAAATAACTATGTAAAACACAGGAGTGAAAAACACACAACAACTTGATCTAACAACTTGAAACACTGCTTAGTATTCAAGAAACTTTCCCTAGCCTAGAAACCAGGCTTGGTATCATATTGCAAAAAGGCCGTGCAGCTTCATTGCACTCCCTCGGTGTAACATATTTACTTTTGTTTCTGTGTAGCAGCAATTGTATTATATCCTTCCTGCAGGACACCAAAGAAAAACAGAAGGTTAAGTATAAAAGGAGGGAGAGAGGCAGGGGGAGAGTGGGGTGGAAGCAATGAGGAGAAGCAAGAGGGAAGATGATATTTGCTGGAGAATAAGGAGTGGTGTGCAAGAATGAGATTAGAAAGACGATGGAGTGGGAGAAGAATAACAATTTCGGGCAAAACAAATGCAGACCCAGTGTGCGTGGGGAAGTGGAATATAAGTGCAACTTTGCTTGCTTTGCCAATGTTGCAGATTGGGAGAACGTGCAATAAAAGCTGGCCAGAGGATAGGAGGAGGTAACTGAGAGCACCTTTTGATCAGCCAGCAGCTCCCAAACACCTCTTTGAAAAAGAAGACTTTGACATTATCCCAGTGCAGCCGTTAAAACAAGGAAGCAGCAGGCATGACCTGTGCTCTCCAATGCCATGCCTACAAACTCTCACACAATTGGATTGGTTGTCTTGCCCTTCTGAAGAGGTGGCTCGCATGCTGGAATACATTGGTGAAAGCAATCTGGAGATGTGCTGAACAGTTGACCTCCAGGCGAATTGGCTGTTAATTTCATTCATGTCAAAAAGGACGTTCTCCCTCCCTCCCTCCCTCTCTCTCCACTGCAGCACCACATGTCTAATGATTTTCTCCCATTGCAATGCATCAGCTTGTCTAAGTCAACTACCCTGTGACAATCTGCATGTTCTGTTTTGTCTGCTGTAGTAGCGACAGGGAACCTGTGGCCCTTCAGACATCACCAACCCGAGAGGTTTTGCTGCTGAAGGCAAAGCAGCAGATTTCCCCTCCCTGTTTCACATACAGAAGCTGAACGGATTGGCAGCTGAATTTGATTTCGACACTGGCAACTGGGCAGCATTCCCCTGGGGGAAGCAGAGCAGGCCGTATGGAGCCCTCAGCTTGGTTGTCAAGCAGAAGGGAATGGCTGGTGGCTCAGGAGGAACGGCTGGGGTGGCATCTGCTGCCTGATGCAGTTGTCTCACACTGCCAAATGATAGGGCCAGCCCTGCATTCAGATGTTCATAGAATCATAGAATTGTACAGCTGGAAGGGACCCATCTAGTTCACCCACTACAATGCAGGGATCTCAACTAAAGAAGAAGAAGAAGAGTTTGGATTTGATATCCTGCTTTATCACTACCCGAAGGAGTCTCAAAGAGGCTAACATTCTCCTTTCCCTTCCTCCCCCCACAACAAACACTCTGTGAGGTAAGTGGGGCTGAGAGACTTCAAAGAAGTGTGACTAGCCCAAGGTCACCCAGCAGCTGCCTGTGGAGGAGCGGAGACGCGAACCCGGTTCACCAGATTATGAGTCTACCACTCTTAACCACTACACCACACTTGCTCTCAAAGCATCCAAAACAGATGTTGGGCGAAAGTTAACATCGTTGTTCACCATTGGCCATGCTAGATGGGGTTGATGGGAACTGGAATCCAATAACATATGGAAGTCACCAGGTTCTCCATCCCTGATCTGTAGGTTAAGAAGGTGGCTGCCCACACCTCACTTTGCCTATATCCGCATGAATAAAGTAAAACAGCATTTGGTGCCTTCACGAGGGATATTCAGGATGCTTTTTTCTGATCCTGCTCACACACATGTTTTCTTCTATACATTGACCATACCTTCTCCTATAAAGAAGATATCCCATTGCATTGCATAAAGTAAGGATGGGGAACCAGTGGATCTCTAGATCTGATGGACCATGTAATCCCTGACCACTGGCTATGCTGGGGGCTGATGGGAGTTGTGGTCCAATGACATCAGTACCATAGGTTTCCAACCCTAGTTTAAATGCAAGAAAAGGTCAATTTGAATAAGCCACTCTCCCAGGGCTCATTCAAGGAACACCTTACCCCTGAATGCGAGGGATTCGTGGCAGGAAATTCAGGCATTTTTCTCATTGGGATTTCTCTCAACTCAGTCTGGTAAGGCAGCATTGTAGACTTAACAATCATCTTGAATCCAGGAAAGGATTTTTGTCTACTATGAGGGCCAGCAGGGATCCTTGTAAGATACAGGATTAGAAAGCTAAGATCAAAAATGGTTTTAAAAAGCACCTGACTCATGTGGGAGTGACGCAAAGAGAAGACAGATGAAAAGCAAAGTAGAAAGAAGACATATAATTCTATCAGAATGAAATGGTAATTAATTTGTTTTTTATGCTGAAGCATTACCTTCCAATTGTGCCAGAACTGAATAAATTCTTGTGAAGTAAATTGGCAAGCCTCAACTTGTTGCTAGCATGCCAGTCTCGAAGCACCTCTATAAATGCTGTGCACATGCACATGACTGGTGCTTCAATCCTGAGAGGTTTTAGTGATGCAACATTCCCAATTCTTCCACAATCTGTATATGTATCCACTGTGTATAAGCTGCAATCTTCAGTTATGGATAAATAACTGTTTGTTAAATGCTGGGCAGAATCCGCAAGGGTAACCTGGCCTGAAAGAAAAGTGTGTTTGCATGTAATGGGTCATTTGTGTGTGGTGACTATACAAAATGCAGCAGTCAAGGGGAGGGATCAGAAGTGAAAGGAGGAGGTTGTAACAGTAAAGCAGAACAAAAATTGGATGTGTGTGGAGAACTAATAGGTGTTGTTAAGCCTAGGATATCAGACCGTACTGGGTTGCCTCACACATCTCTTCATTACTTCTACAGCACTGCATTGTGAATGGGCCACCACTAGGATTGCCATATTTCAAAAAGTAAAAACCAGCACACTCCCAAAAATTGTTGAGCTTTCTTCTTGGACTTTTGTTGAACCCCAAAAGCAATGGCACAGGTGAGAGATGTGTTATTCAGTCTGTCCTTTTTAGAGAATGGAGACACCCCTTATTGGCCCCCATGAATTTTGCTGGAGCCTGTTACAACTCACAAACATAAAGCCCTGCCGTACTCCTGTGCATTTCCTTTTTCTCTTTGTGTGCCCATGCATTATTACTTAGAGTTGCATTTAGAAGCCTACACAGATCCCCAGAACTGGGAATTTGACAGCAGTTAATGCAGAAGCATGTTTTATTCAAGCTTCACACTCATACTCTATCAACATGAAGACTGTTCAATGCATCCCCATATTTTGAGGATATAATAACTATCTGTTGAGTAGCTAATAGGGTGTGAATATCTTTCCTCCTTTGCTGACCTCTGCTTATGTTCTTCCCATGCACACATTGCTATCGTATGAGATTTGAATGAGTAATGCTCGAAAAATCCTTTTTTTGTGGGGACTAGTAATGTTCAGATATAAACTGAGCAGCTGAGTGTGCTGCACTGTAAAGAAAACTGTCCAAAAACCTGAATTTAGAGAAATAAATTTGCTTCTGCCTCTCAAAGAGGTAATACTATTTTGAAGATGTATATGCTCAAATGTTTCCTGGCAATAATTCTGGACTACTGTATTTATATGTATTACAGGGAGGAATGCTAGGAAGCAGCCAAAAATTGAACTAATCTGTTTATTTGGGAAAACTCCAAAGAACTTCTCCCTCCCAAAGGGACTGACTGTTGAGTATCTTTCAAAAGAGCATCTTTAAGTTGAATCAACCCTATACCTATCACATTCATTGCTAGGGACCTTTTATTCTTGAATATGGGTTGGAGAGCTAAAGGGTGGAATTTGGTTATGTAATTTGTTAGGCAAAGTATCACTATGAAACAGGGTCAAGTACACTAGCAAATGTAGTGGAGCCAATGTTGTAAACAGATTCGGGTTTCCCCCAATAATGGACACTGTAGGTATTTCACCAGATTTCCACCAAATTCAGAGCTACACTGCCCCAGACGTGGAGTAATGGGGCCCAACAGAGATTCTTAACAAAAGGTACTGGTATGAAGTGAGAACCTTTATAGAAGCATGGGGTCTCAAGACAAATTGGGGGGAGAAAAGACATGGTCCATTTTAGTTGCTACCTTCACATTGCAGCCGGCATCATGACAACATCACAATATTCCAGCAGGCAAGCTGGGTGATAGTTTGCTATTTGATGGGGCACTGGGCTGCACAGTTAGGGGAACCACCCACCCATGAAATATCCCGTGAGTGCATTCCTGATTACTGCCGTCAGCAGAGGAATTTGCTGCATATTCTTCAGGCGGTACTTAAAATTCCCAAACCAGGATTCCAAAAGATAACTGTAAACTTTTACCTTATAAATGTTTGCCCCACTAGGAATATGTAAGTAGGCTGGAGAAACTTAAGCTCTGTCAGATGACACGTTAAAATGCCAAGAGAGGCCAGCAGCAAGAAGGGAGAAGGCTTCGCTTCGGTCCTGCTGATTCATATCTCAGGCAGCCACAGAACCTGAGCTGCAGCACTGCTGACAGGTAAAGACAGCTCAGCTCATCTAACAAACATGACATCCCTGCAACACTTTTTAATGCTCTTACAAGAGTATCATGCTTTTTCTTTCCTACTTGAAATAATAACTATTATTATTCAAGAAGAAGAGGAGGAGTTTGGATTTGATATCCCGCTTTATCACTACCCGAAGGAGTCTCAAAGCTGCTAACAATCTCCTTTCCCTTCCTCCCCCACAACAAACACTCTGTGAGGTGGGTGGGGCTGAGAGACTTCAGAGAAGTGTGACTAGCCCAAGGTCACCCAGCAGCTGCATGTGGGGGAGCGGAGACGCGAACCCGGTTCCCCAGATTACGAGTCTACTGCTCTTAACCACTACACCACAATGGCCCCCATCAAAAGGACACAGGGGAAAGGCTTAAAAACTTTATGATGTGTATTACATTTACAGACAACCAAATAAAATCATCATCATCATCTCTATTTACAATGTTCTGACTGTGAGTGCCATTCGTTTCTTAGCAAAAATATTGAACTAAATGGACCAGTGATCTGACTCTGTATAAGGCACCATCTTACATTCCTGTTACCGGGGTGGGGTGCGGATCAAGCAGGTTAACCCCCTGGCCTCCATTCTCCTGCCATTTTTTTCTCAACTGACAAGCCACGGTCCCACAGTTCTTATGTTCATATGTCATTCTTGCTCTGGTTTGGTATTTGGTCGTCGTCCCCCCACTTCAATTTTCATTTAATTTACAAACAAATACACTTCTGTTCACATGAGGAGTCCTCCGAGTTTGTAGAAAGAATTCTCTAAGTTGACCGCATTTCACATCCAAAGGGATAGTTGTGAAAACACCAAGTTCAGTGTTAGATAGAAGTGAGAGTTGCCCAAAGGATTTTAGCATATTTGTGATGGGGCAGCACCCAAATAAAACGTAGCGGCAAAGACAGGAATTCCTTTCTTTGGCTGTTAGTGTAAACATGGAAGTTCCATCTCTAGACAAAGGGGATGGCATCACCCTAAAATTTATCTCCACGGGCCATAAATATTCCACAACTCTTGGAAGTTCCCAAGTCCTTGTCAGTGGATTTTTACGGTTTTCGATTTTTCTATCTCTTTTGAATTATAAGCTTACATTCTTCTGCATACCCAGGGGATCCCCCAAGTAGGTAGAAGCTACTACCCTATTTTTGGGTGGGCCTGTTTTGCTTTCCAATGGAAAGGCACTCAGCCACCCAAGTTCGCTATTAGAGCAAATGATTAATAGTATATATATGATCTTCATTAACTGTCTCTGCGTGTTGGCACAAGTCATTGGGACAAGATCTCTTCCTGAATTGCCACACTGTGTTTTCAAGTATGGTTGTGGTGTCCATGACAACCAAATAACCCACCAAAAAAAAGATGGCTCTTTTTTTTTTAAAGAAGATCTTCCCAGACAAGTACGCCATGAAATCACAAATGCAAAACAGATGCTAGGCCATCTTCACTGAAGATTGCAATCTGCAAACGCATAGGAGTTTGTGCCCTTGATTTAGTGGTTTAAAATGCAGCAAAGCTGTTTATATTCACTGTCAAAATATTTGCACTGCATATGCTCACAGTCCCTGTGGTGGAAATGTATTCCCCCCCCCACTCCCCGCCAACTAACATGGCAGAACAAGCACCAAACAAAGACGCATGGCTCCTGTCAAGTGCTGGCACAGGGCAGTTTTGCCTCTGCTAAGACATTTTTTAATGAATCATCAAAGTATACTGCTTGTCCCCTTTACCCTGAATAAGCTTCCTGAGCAATTACACTGTATGTGTGCTTTCTAGCTGCCTGCAACCAGAAAACCAGATGCACAGTCCATTTTGGGTTTGCTGATTTATGGTGCTGATTAATCCCTGCTAAGGGCTGGCGGTAACCAATTAAAGGGGCTTGGGTAAATTAATTCATCAGTGCATTAACATTACAATCATTATAGCATCACATTGTTTCATGAAGGTATATCGGTCAACAAGGTATTGATATTTGGGTGTGTATGGAAAAAAATGATCTTCTACATATATTCATTCATTCATTCATTCATTCATAAGTAGTCTGGAATTAGGGGGAACGGCAAGGTACATTGGGTACCAAACTATTTAGGGTGAGGAAAACTAGCTATGATCCAAGGATTTACTTTGTAGGAAGCAAATTTTCTCTGAAATAGTGGGCAAGAGTCTGTTTTTTTTGGGGGGGGGAATTCTAAGAAACATTCAGGGTCAGGACTTGTTTCTTTTTTTATCTTACTTTTGCTGCCATTGCAAGTACTGCTTTCTGCGTAACATCTACCTCCTCAAATGTGCTGTCCTGCTCTCCTCTACTTGGATGTAAGCCCCACTGACTTCAGTGGAACTTCTAGGAATAAAAAACTGCAGCATCCACGGTTATTAGGCATGCTATCTGGATGGAGGCAGTGTATCTCTGAATATGAGCTGCTGAGTTACAAACAGCGAGATGGGTTTTGTATCTGGCTGGCTGGTGTTGGAATGAGGATATGAGATCTGAGGGGTCCACAGGCTGATGCAGCAGGGCTCTTCCGAAGCTTGTATGTACATATCTGAACATAATAATTGCCTTACTAGATCCAATCAAACGTTCACCTGATTCAGCAGTCAGGTTTCTAAGAGCAGCTGATCAGATGCCTCTTAGAAGTTCGCAAGCAGATCTTGAAAGAATTTGCCATTTCCTGCTGTTCATTACCAGCATCTGGTGATAAAAGCTGCACTGATCCTGATATTCTGTTTTTATATATCAAGGGCTAATCAGCGTTGGTAAATCTGTGCTTCGTACACTGAGTGTGAAGAAGTTCTTTTTGTCTGTCATCAGTCTACTGTGAATCAATTTCTTTAGATGTTCCTGAGCACTGTTAAATGGATCTCCATTATAGATTTGCATAGTCATATTTGTTACTTTATTTTCAATTGCTAATTTACTAATTTCAAAACCCAAAGCCACTTCTTCTGCCAGTATTTGAGCTTTTCCATTCACTTTACCGGGAGATAAATTTGAGTTCAGGTCCTGCTCCCCTATGTCACCACCATGGATCATGACATATATATGCTGAGAAGGAATTAAAAACTTGTCATTGAAATAATGTATGTCAGGAAAACCTTAATTCCAGAAGGAGAAGGAGAAGAAATGCTTCATCTATCCACACACCAAATTTCTCAGGTTGAAGATCCATTAGTGCACCTCAGGAGCTGAATCTCAGTCTTACTGTCCTTTGGTTATGGTAGAGAATCCATTTTATTAGCTATTTTTAAGTTCTCCTAAAAGTGAATTGCCACTTACTGTATATTGTTCCTTTTGTGATGTATTATCTTGACAGGACATCAGATTTAACTTGATTTAATAAGAAGAGCAAAAAGAACAGTGGGGGCAGCCCAAAGGAATGCATTTGGTGTGATTCCTGCAAAAGCCAAAGAAATATGTGAGTTTCCATGGCAATGACAAGACTTTTTTTTGAGGGGTGGGGCATTAACAGAAAAGGAGGTGTTCAAGTAAGCTCCTCCACATAATCAGCATGCAAGCTACTTTTGGCCTCGGCTTTTTAAAAAATTATTATTTTTAAAAATAATAATTAATGAACACATTTTTATGTGTAAATCCACCGCAACCTTCCTTAGGAGTTATGCTCTCAAGCTCCAGAGTTTGGTTTCAGCTCTGTAGTAAGGAAAATATTATAGCAAGTGAGAAAAAAAATATAAACTGTTGAAGGCAAGTGTTTTGTTGTTTCTACGGGATTTTCATGGAACTTTTTATTGTGGCATGATGACTCGATGGGTTTTTCAAAAGCCTGAGCAAATGTCATGGAACTGTAGCCTTGCTGCTTATTGGCTCCGAATACGCTACAAGTAAGAGGAGAAAGGATTCAAAAAGAAAATCACAGTGGTACCTAGCCACAAAACTGTATGACATTATCAGCACTGACCAGTGCTCCCCCCCTAAAAAAATGTTTAGGGGTACTCTCATTTTCCTACTTATATTGAAATACTGCCCCTCAATGAAGCCAAACTTAGATTCACAAAATGTTTAGGGGTATGCGTACCCCTGTGTCCCCCGAGAAACAAAAACACTGGCACTGACACTCAAGAGGGAAACTGCCACACACTAGAATGGGGGGTGGGTGGGGATTTGACCAATATAAAAAATCTAACTTTAAACTACTACTGTGGAGCTTTTCAAACTGCATATAACTGAGGCACTTTTGGGGTGGCAGGAATGTTATGTAGAAAGACAAGTCACTTCTGATACACCAGGGTGGGGAACTGGATCCAGCCAAAATGCTGAACCCTGCGTTCCCCCTCTGTTGGT
Source organism: Darevskia mixta (assembly GCA_034641385.1). Lineage (NCBI taxonomy): Eukaryota > Metazoa > Chordata > Lepidosauria > Squamata > Lacertidae > Darevskia > Darevskia mixta. Next base: position 16,623,501 of record JAWWNH010000011.1, read on the forward strand.
GGGCCCCTTCGTCAGGGCCAGTCTGTCACCTGACGTTGCTGTGTTGGACGATCCATTTTTCTTTGTAGCATGGCAAACCCTGGTACAAAGGAAGACCCAAGCCCAGTCAGAGTTTAGAGCTACCCCCAATTAGCTGGTAGCTGTTGACTTCAACAGTTCCGCTTTCTGCAGGGGGCAGCTGCACTACTGAATTTCCCCCATGGGGAACTCCACAGCGCCGTTTCAGGGAGCTTGGAGTCAGTGCCTATCAGCCGACCTCAAGCTCTGCTTTCTGCTGGGATCAGTTGCAAAGCCAACCCCGACTGACTTGCTCTCAACTGCCAGTCAGCTGATTGGTGGAGGCAGCAACCTCCCTTGCCAATGCCCGATAATAAGCACATTTCAAGGCTCCTGGTTGTGGATTGGCAGCCCCGTCCCCTCACCTGACATTATAGATGATATCAGGTGTGGGGCAGGCGATTGTGGCCTGAGAAAAATGGCCTCATGGTCTAAAGTGGGACCCATGCCAGGCCTCATTAGGTCAATGGCCTGGAAGTTCTCCATGCCTCTGAGATGTGACATAGCGTTTTGCCTGGCACCACTCTGACAACTTGAATAAATTTAGTTTTCACATGAAATGCTGTCTGATACTTTTATGACTGGTGGTTTTATGAGTTCAAGTCAGTAGAACAAGCAACAGTTGCCACCAAAGTAGCATTTTGTATAAGTCTAGCAGTTTTAACACCAAAGGACAGAGAATCACCTATAGAGCTGTTCTCTCCCTGGTAGAATCAGCTGGGTGTGTTGTCATATTCTCACTTCCTTTTGGCAACCGAAGGCAATTTCTGCTGGAGTGAAAAATACCTAGATTTTTCTTTCTTTCTGCCTGCAGCTATATTTCACCTACTCATGTCAAAGTAATGCACATGAAAGCAAGCTCTTGAAAACAATGGCTTGGAAAAGAAGAGAGATTTTTAAGGCAACACTGTGCTAATCGTAGCTCTCAAGTAGGAATTTAGGACTCACCGCATCTTTAAGTGCATATAAAAATTCTCTAAGTCGCTTCTACAAAGTGAAATTCTCCGTAGAGGAATTTGGCACTCCTGCTGTCGAAAGCTTTGCCCACGGTTGCACAGTCACGGAACAGAATGTTGAAGTTGTATATTTTGGACCTTTTGAAAGAAAACGGCTTTGAACCAATTGCGTTAATATAAATTTTGGAAGGTAAAGGGAGGGTGGAACTTGAAATGAATTTTGAAATAATACTTACATCTATTTCTAGACTGTTAGCATTCCCTACCATGCAATTCTTTAGAAGGCAAGCTTTCCAGAAGTGCTTGCATTGCCTTGATTTCTTTTTGTTTATGTGCTGTTCCCTGAGTAGACATAGAGTACAGTTCCAAAGTACAATACAGCAATTCCAAAGTCTTCTGGTTGTTTCCTTTCCGCATGAGTTCTAGTGAATCCCTTCAAACCTCCTTGGCTCAAACTCCAACTTTTCACAAGATTCAGAGGTGCAAGGGCTCCTGGGATTGTGCTTGCAAAGGCTCATGAGATTGCTAGGTGCTCTTTTCACAATTTTTGCTTCTTTTAGGGCTCTAACTGGAGACACAGGGGACTGAACTTGAACCTTCCGCGTGCCCTTCCACTGATCTATGGCACTTCCCCCCAACGTATAATTTACATACAAATGTGTAATATATTATTAGATTTGAGTGCTTCACAGTCATTTGACTGGGATTGTATTTCAAATATTTCCTGGAAGATAAACAGCAGAAAACCTATACTGTGCAATATCAAAATAAACTATGCTAAAGTAAGAGAGCGACCCAAACTAAGTAGGAATTTTAATTATGGAGAGAGAGAAAGAAAAGGTATGTCAGCTATGACACAATGCATGACAGATAAGATCCCCTACCACCCTTAACAAGATGACAAATTAATTCACTATTTCTGCCCCATACAAAGATTTGAGCTTGGGACCAGGATAGCAAATGTTTCTTCTCAAGATTCTACCAACCATTTCTGAAAACGAGGCTGACCCACCCATTGGGCAAATGGGGCATTTGTCCTGTTAAGAAAAGAATGCGTCCCAGGGCATGATCTTAGGGCAAATTAGGCAGGCACCTTGCTGAAGCAAGGACTGTCTCAGTCTTGTTAAATGCTGTCCTAGGCCAAGACAGGAGATGACTTGGGAACCCATGCATAAAGCAGTGTCACATTATTAGCTGAGTTAGCATTTAAAATCAAGATATTTTGGGTTCTAATCTTCTGGCAATAGGTAATGAAGAACGGTAAGCATCAAACTGAGTATGCATAAGGAATGCTTCTTGGTGTGGGCACCTGCATTGCTAGGGTGGGGATGCCGGGCCACAAACCAGGAGCTCATGTGGCTCTGGACTGGCCCTGTTTAAAAGTGCTAAGTAAAGCAACATCTTTCTGCACGTACTCAAATATTTCCTTTCTCTCTCTATTTCCACACACACACACACACACACACACTAGTCTAAAGGAAAAGCGAAAATGAGTGTATGCAGAAGACAACCTTCTCTGTTAAATGATTATTTTTAAAGTTACAAATATATAACCTGGCTTATAATATTAGTGCATGGCTTCACAGCAATAAAATATAATTATGCTTTTTTGGGGGTGGGTGGGAGATGTATATACATTTCCAATCTGGCTGAGGGTGGGAGGGCAGGGTTTCAGCTCAGCACAATGATTTAAGAATGCTGCTGAGATGTTTAAATGTCAGTATTTATAATGTAAAAGCCACCAGCCCTCCTAGCACCACTGTATTATAAATTAATGAAATGGTGCATGCCTCAAGTTCATTTTTAAAGGGGGGGAGGGGTTTGAGAATATCCCTTCCTGTTATTTGTCCTATTGATATTTTGCTGTCTAGAACCCTGGATTTCATGCTGATGCAAGCAGTTCATTCCAGAAGCAAGATTTCATCAAGAAACCCTTTAATGAATAGCCCTAAAGCAGCGGAGCATCCCATTTGTGTTTACTTGTTAGCCAAGCTGGCATTGCTAAATGCACCCTGCACTGAGCTATGCTGCTATATTTCAGTCACTTCCACTCTGTGGGAAAATGGGTGAACTTGTGAAAGATAAGGAGGGAGGGAGAGAAGCTCCAGGAAGCTGATGGTTAAGACAGTGAACGGTGAAGCAATTTGCTTAAAAAACTATGAACAGGATCTTCTCTTAATATTTCCAGACACAACTTCAGAAGACAGAAAATAAGCAGCTCTACATGTAAGAGAAAATTCCTTTGAAATATAGGTGTTGTTTCCCAATAAGAAAGGAACACAAGAAAGAGCTGTGGTGTTTTTAAGGCCAATGTTCACTCTTCGTTTTCTTTGTGCTGAAGATTTTGTCTATGCCTACGAATAGCCCTTTGGGAAGCAATCCTGGTGCTTTCTCATTTGAGAGAGATCATCTAGCTGAGAGCCCTAAATGACGTAGCCTCTGTTCCTCTGCCTGGTCTACTTCCATCTAGCCTGGGAGTGCAGGTAAAGGTAAAGGTAAAGGTACCTCTGACCTTTAAGGTCTAGTCATGGACGACTCTGGGGTTGCGGTGCTCATCTCGCTTTATTGGCTGAGGGAGCCGGCGTACAGCTTCCGGGTCATGTGGCCACCAGCATGAATAAGACGCTTCTGGCGAACCAGAGCAGCGCACGGAAACGCCGTTTACCTTCCCACCAGAGCGGTTCCTATTTATCTACTTGCACTTTGACGTGCTTTCGAACTGCTAGGTTGGCAGGAGCGGGAGGGCAGGGGAGGGCCCTAAACTGACAGGAAAACAATTTGAAGTGGGGTCATAGAGGAGCATCTTCCCAAGCCCTCACCAGGATGGGGTGCTTGGGGTGTGTGCAGACCCTCAAAGCATCCCCGTTTTCCAGGGACAGCGCTGGATTTACATTTTGTCACATGCGGAGAACATTTCTGTACACTGTCATGACATTTACTTATGACTTGGCAGTTTAAGAATAATCTAAGTATAAAATGAATAAATAAGAGGCCAGTGCTGGTGATTGTCCAGGGATTCATTGACTCTTCCCCCCCCCCTTTCCATTTCAGTCACAGCGTCTTGCTGCTGTTATTACCTGCTACTGCTGCGATCTGATACATTTCATATGTCCACTCGGGAATTTGATCTGACTGGAGCGAACGTGAGCACAGAGCAGTCGCCTTCAGCCATTACCTGGGTTTTTGTTTTGTTTTTTGGACTTGTGCTTGGTGGGTCTGTTGTGGTCTCCACGCTGTCCTTTACAACGGCCTCCTTCGCACTCATTGTATTGAACATAATGGAACAAAGGAAGGCTGAGAGTTCAGACTGGGAAGCATGCTGTCAAGAGGCTCTAGGATTTATTTAGCAGTCTCCTTTGAGTGGTTATATTGCATCTGCCAAGTGGTGGCCCGAAGGCTAAACTGAAATGAACTGTGACTAAGAGCTGGTGACATTGCCCATTCCCTTCTGTGTGCAAATTCATAGATTCTACATGCAATTTGTAGCCAGGTTACCCCCCCCCCGAAAAGTCTTTCCAGATTCCAGAGCTAAGCTCAGAACTTGTATAGTAGGATAGAAATGCATTTTGTTTTAAGGGTACTTGAGATGTGGTCCTGGGATATACCTGTGCTCAGGCACCATATTTTTGTTTGATGTCCTACAAGTTTGCCTCAAGGGAAACAGTAACACACCTTTAGTAGGTGTTTGTGTGCTCATGTGTATCCTTACAGTGCGGAACTTGCTCTGTTTTCTTATTTCATTTTTCAAATTTACCTGAATAGGTTTTTAACTGCGTTTAGGGATCCACAGTTCATTCTTCATTTAAAAATAATGTTAAAAGTTTGGCTAGCTTCATGAAATTGCCGTAGTACCAAGCAACTAGTGAGGACACGGGTGGCGCTGTGGGTTAAACCACAGAGCCTAGGGCTTGCTGATGGAAGGTTGGCAGTTCGAATCCCCGTGACAGGGTAAGCTCCCATTGCTCGGTCCCTGCTCCTCCCAACCTAGCAGTTTGAAAGCACATCAAAGTGCAAGTAGATACATAGGTACCGCTCTGGTGGGAAGGTAAACGGTGTTTCCATGCACTGCTGTGGTTTGCCAGAAGCGGCTTAGTCATGCTGGCCACATGACCCGGAAGCTGTACGCCGGCTCCCTCAGCCAATAAAGCGAGATGAGCACCGCAATCCCAGAGTCGTCCACGACTAGACCTTAAAGGTCAGGGGTCCCATTACCTTTACCTTTAGTGAGTGGTTAGGGACTTAATATACAATGTTTTGAACCACCCTGTTATCTTCAGAAGAAGGGAGGTACACAAATTTTATAATAAAAATAAAAATACCCAATCACTGCAATCATATACATGGTCCCAGAGGACCTGAGTGTGATCAACACTGAGACTCCATCTGCACGATACTGCTTTAAATGTATCGTACCAATTTAAACCGTCATGGCTTCCCACTAAGAATCCTGGGAAGTGTAGTTTGTTAAGGGTGCTGAGAGTTATTAGAAGACTCCTATTCCTATCAGAGCTGCAGTTTCCAGAGTGGTTTAACAGCCAGTCCCTCTTCCCTGTGTGTTGCCTTTTGGAAAACAGCCTTGACAAATGCATTTCTCACCACACCCACTTTTACATTGCCTAGGGGTCAATGTGGCCCTCAGCCTGAGAAAATGTTAGGGCTAGCCTTCCCTGCTATAAACTATGGGTAATCTGAGTCATTCTCCCCTTAAACCTACTGTTATGTAGGTGGTTGTACCGGATGAAGTAATAATTAATAACCAATCTCTACAAAACAGCAGGTGAGGTTTTCTTAATGGAGAATGCTGCAGTGAATTAATGTCAACTGTTTCAGATCTGGCTGTGTGTGTTTTCTATATTCCTGTGGTACTTTTTTTAAAAAAAGTATTTAAGAAAATACAGTGGTACCTCGGGTTAAGTACTTAATTCGTTCCGGAGGTCCGTTCTTAACCTGAAGAGTACTTAACCTGAAGCACTGCTTTAGCTACCTTCAATCACTTTATTTCAGCTTTAAGCTCATAAGAACAACAGAACTAGAACAAGTACACAGCACAATTTGATTAAAAAAATTAGAACCAGTAAAAACTTAAAAGAGCACAAATTAGAAATAGATACTATAAGGAATTTACCACTTTAGCTAATGGGACCTCCTGCTGCTGCTGCGGCGCCAGAGCACAATTTCTGTTCTTAGTGGAGTTCTTAACCTGAAGCGTACTTAACTCGAGGTACCACTGTACTTTGAATCCTTCTTCCTGTTGCATCATTACTCTCTGCTTGCCAAGGCTATAGAGTAGGCTACTGCCTGGCTTATACCTAAAGAGAGCACAGAAATTGTGAAAAGCCATCCTAATAGGGAATCAATACAATTAGAACAGGATTTGGACTATTTCCCTCCCCCCCCTCCCCATGGTAGCAGTTATAGTGGGTGTAGAACAGAAATGCTTGCAATAAAAACAGTTTTTTTTTTTATTTTAAAACTCAGCAGAAACACATGGCTAAACTACAAGATGCTAAGCTTTCTCCCTTGGGAGTAACTTGGTCATCTGTCACTGAGCTCTCTCCCATTAACAGACAGTGTTGTAAAGTAATAACATCTATCAGTTAATTGTATACGCCAATCATCTGGACTGAAACTTCTTTACGTTCAAATATTCCTTACTGGATAACCATTGCTTTGTTCAACGTTGCTGATAAACGAGTTAACTGAAACGTTCAGACAGTTTACAATATATAGACTAAGGTTGCATGAAGACAGGAAAACAAATTGTGCAAGACAGATTCTGAAATGCAAAGTTAAACCATTTAGGTTGGTACATGGAAAAAAAACTTTGAAAAACTTTTAACTACTTTATGACAATCATGTTTTATTTGTTGCCTCATAGTCCATATGCTTAACCAAAGACCCACAGTTTTCAAAGCATAATTTTAGTGAATGGATAAAAAATAGTGAAGCATATCTGAGCTATTAAAAAAAAATTCTAAACTTGATACTGTATACCGTAGTTATTTTTCCTAATAGTTGAGAATGAAAATAACACCATTGCCATTCCATTTTTCTGTTGTTTGTCCATTCTTGCTGATAATCATTAATGTAAAATATTCTGACACCTGAAGATTTACATTAAAAAAGAAAAGTTTTCTTTTCAATGGTGAATTTGCATATTTCCTTCAAACTTTTATCCTTGTGGAAGTTACAAGACATTTATGGAATGGAAAAGTTTCTAGAAGTTGGTTGCCATCTCCTGGAAGGCAAAGAAATTGCATGTTCTTTAGATAATACTGGTAAATTGGCTCTCAAGTTCTTTTCCTGTATAAAGGTTTTTAAAAAGTCTAGGCAGTTAGACTTCTGTTTATGGTCAAGGACAGTTTTGAGAGATTTAAGTTGCATTAAATATTTTAATAGGTTTTACTATAACAAAACTGTCCTGGTTTTCTGTTTTTTCAACATTTGAGAAGAAAATAAGTATGCTATGGTAATTTTATTTGTTAAGAGCTCGCATAAAGAGTTTCAGGGCAAAGCATCCTGACAAGAATCTGGCCTGTGAAGCAAAAAACGTTTCCCATCCTTGCTATACTTTGACTCAGAAGTAACTTCCATTGACTTTAATGGAGCTTATTCATAGGGACAGACAATTTTGTCAGTTTGAGTTTCTCTCAGATTTAGCATTGCCATATCCCCCAAAGTGAAAATCAGTTGTTTAGCTATTTAAAGGAACATCTCCCCCCAAAAAGTAGTTTGGGGGCTTCTTTTGGATTTTTAAAGCATTTTTTTAAAAACAAAAAATAAAAACCCATCGCCCTACTTGCCATACGTCCGGGTTTCCGGAACATTGTGCCAATTCAGCAAAAATCCACCCGGATGCCATTTTTGCAGCCTGATTCCCAGATAAGTCCAGGAAAACACGGACGTATGGCAGCCTTACTCAGTTTCTCATTTTCCCATTCTCAAGATTACTTCACCACACATACACACGCAGTTGGAGGACTGCATTGCAAAATTTGGAGAAATGCAAATTTTGAAGGATAACCAAAAACCATAGAAAGCGTAGTCTGTGATCTTATACTCACTTGCCTTCAGATTTAGTAGAGATGGTGGGGCAGAATTCAGTCTGATCCACGTTTTAATGTGAACCTACCTAATTTTCAACTGTATATATTACAGCATCGCACTGTGGCACTCTAGCGGTGCAGTTATTTAGTGCTACAGGCCTTATACAAATAAGAAGAAGGCCATCTATAAGAGACTTTAATACACTGTGGACTTTCTGCCCATCCTGAGCTACAATGATGGTGCTTTTGGCACATAAATCAAACTCACACTGTTTTATCAACAAGACAATATTCTTCATGACATTCTGGGTGTTGCCTGCTCAGAGTGGAAGCAGTTGGCACTCACAGAATGCGAAACCAATCAATTGTCAATATTTGGAGAATGGCGAAGAGAACAACAGCAAACCGAAAGTACTTTACAATTATCATTTGGATTAAAATATTCCCGCAAGTCCTCTAAATGTGTAACTGCATTGTAAGCAGACAGGACTTACAGAAGTTATGTGGTTCAGTTGAAATCCTGTAATTGTTGTTTGTACAAAGAAGACATGGGGCTGAAATGGGGCTGTCTATGGGGCTGAAATCATGTAACTGTTCAATTTCAGACTTCCCCAGACTGCATTTTTTTTACATATTAATACACTCATTTTAATTAGCTCTTATCCCCCTGTGACCAGAGCTAGTTTGGAAGCTTCCTTCAGCATGGCAGCTACTGGGAAATTCTTGTGTTTGTGCAGAAAGACTTTGACACAAGGGCTTTGCATGTGTTCCTGAGCATATTTACCTGGAGATGGATCCTACAAATATTCAGTGGGATTTTCTTTTAAGCAAGAAAACTCAAAATAAAACAGCCCAGCCCTCTGGATCAGCCATAGCTACATCAATGCCATCAACAGCAGGCTTCCTCAACCTCGGCCCTCCAGATGTTTTTGGCCTACAACTCCCATGATCCCTAGCTAGCAGGACCAGTGGTCAGGGATGATGGGAATTGTAGTCTCAAAACATCTGGAGGGCCGAGGTTGAGGAAGCCTGATCAACAGTGTGTCACTGCAACAAAAGCAAAACCCAGTCCTCAAAATCAAAGAAGACCATCTTGCAGGATTCTTCAGCTCTTAGATGCAGGATGAGTCCACAAAACATTGTACAAGGAGTTCAGAATGCATCTACTTGTAATCTCATTGGCACAACAGCCCTAGCATATTAAGATATAGGCAGGAGACAGGGGTGATTCCTACAGCAGCTGTTGGGATTGGATGAGGAGAACTTTAGTACCAGACCTTATGGGCAGTTGACAGTCAGGGAAGTGCCAACTCAGAAGATCTTTGGGGCTAAGGACTGGCAGTAGACACCAATAAAATTCCCTCCAAGCCCACAAAGGCTCACTTGTCCAGCTCTGTATAATACTTGCAACTGCCAAACAGACAACCAAGTAGGGACCAGGGGAAAGAGAAGAGGACTCAAAGGCTGTGTTCATAGCATCCATTTCATTTCATTTCACCTCACCTTTTCAGTCTCACTTTGTTTAGAATAAGTTAGAACTATGTACCTACGGTCTGCGCTACAAAAAACATTACACAAGCTAGGTGGAACAGTACACAAAATAAATTAAAAGGGAGGGGGAAAGAGGATATTGTCAAAAATAAGGGAAGAACCAAGTGAAGGAAAAGCATGGGATATTGGCGAAAAAGAAAGATGGCGCACGGTGGCACTAACACAACTTGCTTCTTTTAAGAAAACAATGGAGGATATTACAACACTTCATGGCAGGTGATATTCTGAGGAAATATAATGAAAGGCTTGAACTAAAGGCAGATTATGCACAGAATGCTCTTCACTGGGGGGAAAAGAGCCCCTTAATCAATAGTGGTGTTTGGTCTGCTCAGTAGTAAACATACTTGAGAGGGGATGACCTGATTAAAGGCAATATTTAAAATGGAAAATAAAATAAAACTGGCAATGGAAAACAAAATCGGCAATGTAGTGAATAATTGAATTGATTTCATCAATCAATCCATTTTTAGGCTAACCCGTTGTGAAAATCTAAAACAACAGCATTAAGAGCACCAACAACCAAACCTCATACCCTTTGTAAAGTAGGATATAACCAGCAGTCTGCTATAGCTGTTTGCAGGTAAATATTCTAGTATTATTCAAGAATATGTTTGTCCTTTGTAATTTATAAAAGTAATACAGTTCACTTCAGTAGACTTTTTGGAGATAAAGATTTAGAGACTGGCTCAAGTTTGAGTTTTTGATGAGTTGGAAAAACACCAGGAGCAAATTGCTTACTTGGAGTATTGTCAGAGTCACCTGGGTACTTCAGAACTTGCTGTCATCAATCTGCGTCATGTTCTCTAAGGTGTAGGATTTTCTGATAGGGAACATGTATTTTTTTGCTAATAAAAGCCGAAACCCACAAGGGATGCTACAGCTTACATTTCGAACTACATCTGCAGGGAAAAGGTTTGTAGGTAAAACTAATAAGTTAAGGCTACTGGATTCAGGACCAAAACAATTTACCTCCAGGATACACATACATACTCCCCCTTTTGGGACATGGCACATTCCCTAAGTATTATAAACTATTGGATACTTACTTTTGAATGGTTGCAAGGCTCCAGCTTCTCCTGTTGTTGATCTATGAATCAGGTCGGAGTTCAGAAACATTTAAGATGGTGTTACTAAATTATGGCTGTAAGAATCCACACACAAGGGATTTCCTGTAGCCCCGTTTCAAAGCTAGCTCTTTTTCTTCATACTTCCATTCATTTTCTAGATAACGACAGGAGAAAGGGGAATGCAGAGGACAAATCACAGAGGAGTATATATGTATATTCCAGTGATATCTGCTACTGTTTCCACCTGGCAGATAGACAGCTTGTGCAAACTACAGCTGGAGGAGGAATCCATTGTACATACTAGAGCTATCTATGTGCCAGCCTCCTCAGATGTAAATATTAAGAAAGGCATGCTCACACCGGAAAAAGGCTTCATTACCTATTACAGTGGTACCTTGGTTCTCAAACTTAATTCATTCTGGAAATCCGTTCCCAAACCAAAGCGTTCCAAAACCAAGATGCACTTTCCCATAGAAAGTAATGCAAAATGGATTAACCCATCCCAGACTTTTAAAAACAACCCCTAAAACAGCAATTTAACATGATTTTACTATCTAACGAGACCATTAAAATGAAAGCAATAAACAATGTACTGCAGTTGCACAATCAAATCAATCAGTAGCTGAACTGGGTTCCACACAGTCACAAAAACAAAACAAAAAAGAGCTGCAAAAACAAAAACGCAAAATAAATAGAAAAAACAGACGGACCTCAGCGTAACACTCAAAACGGAAGTGTGGCACTCAAATTGGAAGCGTAACCCTCAAAACGTTCGGCTTCTGAAAAAAGTTTGCACTTACTTCCGGGTTTGCAGTGTTTGGGTTCCAAATTGTTTGAGTACCGAGGCGTTTGAGAACCAAGGTACCACTGTACTGCATTTTCAATCTGCTTCTAGTTGCTGGGACCAGGCTTCAGCCATTATGGTGCAAAGCAGCTACCTTATGAAGCAGAATTCTGCTCTTTCTGTTAGGAAGATGTATCATAGCATCATAGAATTGTAGAGTTGGAAAAGACCCCAAGGGGTCTAACCCTTTGCAATGCAGGAATCTCAGCTTAAGCATCCATGACTGAGGGCTACCCAACCTCTGCTTTAAAAACCCCAAGGAAGGGGAGTCCACAACCTCCCGAGGGAGACTGTTCCACTGTTGAACAGTTCTTACTGGGAGAAAGTTTTTCCTGATGTTTAGTCGGAATCTCCTTTCTTGCGACTTGAAGTCATTGGTTCGAGTCCTACGCTCCAGAGCAGGAGGCTGCACCCAGCTAACTGACAGAGCAGGATGAAGGAGAAGGGTCTCTGTATCATGAGGAAAGCCATAATATTCACATTCAGTACTGTATCAGAATCCCACTATGTTTCATAACACTTTAATCAGAACCTACTGAACTTAGGATACAGGTTATGGGAGTTGCAGTCAAACAACATACGGACGGCACCACATTGGCAGCCGCAGATATGGAGTGAGGCAGCAGGTGTTCCGTTTGTCCATCTGATATTTTGGGGATCCATCCCCAAGCTGGTTTCTTTCCCTCTCCTTTTCTGGGTCAGCAGAAGAAGAACCTGGAAGATCACATCAGCTACGCTGACGATTATATGTTTATTATTCTGAGGAAATTGCTTCCATTACCATAAAAAGGTAAAGGGACCCCTGAATGCTGTTCCATGAACAAATACATGTGTTTTAGTAATGTGCTAACTGGGTATCTGTAGTCAGGAACAGGCTGGATGAGAGCCAATAAACTGAATCTCAATCCAAACAAAATGGTGTCCAAGAAGATAGTGCTCATCCCTTCCTAGATGTAGATGTACTAGATGCAGATGAGGCTTTCAGAGTAGACCTGCTATTAGATCTGTTATTGTCTTTTGGACAACCAGCTGGCATCCATGGCCTGAAATAGTCTTTCACCAATTTGGTCAGTGTCCTACGGTACCTATTGCCTCTCCTTAATAAAGAAATATAGATAGCCTTCCCACAGTTATCCATGGTCTGGTAACTTTGAGGTTAGGTTACTATAATGTACTGTGGCTACGGCTACGATTGATACAGATCAGAACAGAATGTGCTGAGGATCACATTGATTTTTGCTCATTCATAAATGTCTGCAATAACCATTAAGAATGGCGTGCTGATGTGCTCTGGGAGTTCTCCAGCGCTTAGCCTATTTACAGCTTTAGACAACCTGGACAGACTGTACATGGAAGTTTCCTGATTTGTTAACATCACCATTTGGCTAAAGAGGGACACATTTAGGAGAATCGTGCCTTGAAAATTCCACTGTGCCTTGTCTCAGTCAATACAGTATTGTAAAGGGTGCAATAATATACAAAGCGACAACATGGAAGTGGTAGGTCGAGCATGTCTAGGCATATGGCTGGAGTTCAGCACTAAGGAGAATGTGAAGGTGGACTCTCTGGTCCCCTATAATACCTGGGAGAAACTCACCGTCACAATGCAGGCTAGCATTGGGCTGAAAGGTGGCACGGTGGAAACATACAATTGGAGGCAACTGACATGGGGAGTAGGCAGAAGCACAGTACTTCCAGAAGCCAAGCAGCTGCACAAGAGTTCTTATAAGGCATGGGTCTAGCTCAGGAGTAGGCAGCCTAAGGCCCGTGGGCCGGATGCGGCCCAATCGCCTTCGAAATCCGGCCCACAGACAGTCTGGGAATCAGCGTGTTTTTACATGAATAGAATGTGTCCTTTTATTTAAAATGCATCTCTGGGTTATTTGTGGGGCCTGCCTGGTGTTTTCACATGAGTAGAATGTGTGCTTTTATTTAAAATGCATCTCTGGATTACTTGTGGGGCATAGGAATTCATTCTTCCCCCCCCCCAAAAAAAAATAGTCCGGCCCACCACATGGTCTGAGGGATAGTGGACCGGCCCACGGCTGAAAAAGGTTGCTGACCCCTGGTCTAGCTGATAAATGGTCATGTGCTTTGAGTGGAACCATCATTTTCAAGACCTTTGTCACAAGCCTGGCAAATCTGGAACTATACTTAGAATCATAGAATCATAGAATCGTAGAGTTGGAAGAGACCACAAGGGCCATCCAGTCCAACCCCCTGCCAAGCAGGAAACGCCATCAAAGCATTCCTGACAGGTGGCTGTCAAGCCTCTGCTTAAAGACCTCCAAAGAAGGAGACTCCACCACACTCCTTGGCAGCAAATTCCACTGTCGAACAGCTCTTACTGTCAGGAAGTTCTTTCTAATGTTTAGGTGGAATCTTCTTTCTTGTAGTTTGAATCCATTGCTCCGTGTCCGCTTCTCTGGAGCAGCAGAAAACAACCTTTCTCCCTCCTCTATATGACATCCTTTTATATATTTGAACATGGCTATCATATCACCCCTTAACCTTCTCTTCTCCAAGCTAAACATACCCAGCTCCCTAAGCCGTTCCTCATAAGGCATCGTTTCCAGGCCTTTGACCATTTTGGTTGCCCTCCTCTGGACACGTTCCAGCTTGTCAGTATCCTTCTTGAACTGTGGTGCCCAGAACTGGACACAGTATTCCAGGTGAGGTCTGACCAGAGCAGAATACAGTGGTACTATTACTTCCCTTGATCTAGATGCTATACTCCTATTGATGCAGCCCAGAATTGCATTGGCTTTTTTAGCTGCTGCATCACACTATTGACTCATGTCAAGTTTGTGGTCTACTTGATGATCTGATAGTCTTTACTTGGGCTGGATCATTTATTATTTTTTTTAACACATTAAAAAATATCAGGAAAATGCATTGTAAAGCTCATAATGGGAAATCACATTCCCGAAGAATCGAACTCTACAGCACCATCTGGTGTCACAGCATCTAATTTAATTTTTTAAATTTTACTAATGTAGCTGAGTCCCAGGACTCATGTGCAACTATTTGCCTGTTTTATAGTTTTTCCATGTTTTAATTTTCATTTGTTGTTATAATTGTTTTATATACACTACAAAATGAAATAATAAAAAGCTTTTTCTTAAAAAACTAATAAACCAGTGCCTCCGAACCATTTGCTTTCCCCTCAGTAACAATATTCTTCCCCACATAAGTAGGTTTCAAAAGTATGATTTTAAGGGAAGTTGGAGTTGTTGGTAATAATATTTTCAAAAGTGAATACTGCACGAACCCATAAAAATAAAAGTTTTCTTACTGGTAACTCAGGGCCTTCATTGTCTTTGCAAAGAAAATAAAAAATCCACAGAAGAGGAAATCATGAAAAGAAACCTTTGAGGTAATATATGAAGAATACAATGAAAAAGCTCTTTATTATCATGGAGGAAGGTAAACACCTAGTACAAAGAGCAGTATGTATGAAAATGGGAAGCCCTATTGTTTATTCAGAGGTATGAAAAGAAATAGGTCAGTTAGTTTGTTTCCATGGTGACTATTATTGAAATAAGACAAACTGACATCAAAGCTGATTTATTTTACAACTCGTTACCTTCTCTTAAAATCATTTTTATCCGAGATCTCAACTGGATATAAAAACACTCTTTGGAAGAGCTTTCCCAAGAAGATTTTGTCATTGTTTATTAACGGGGAGAATGTACGGTGTAGAATATCCCATCAAAACAGCTCAGTTTTATGGAGCAATAATATTCCCAGCCTACTCCAAAATTGTCAATACTGCACAAAAGTCAAAGCCCTGAATGCTTCCTTTGTTTACTTGTAGATTAAGGGCACAATTTTGGATCTGCTGATGTCACATGCATTTGTTTATTTTAATAAAACAAGAATTGCATTCTATGATTGTGGAGTTATTCATTCTGACCATTAAACACTAGATCCCATTGATGAGAGGGGGAAATCTTAATCCCATATTAAACTAATGACCTGAATATTAGCTTACACTGCACTTAACAGCAAAAAGAAAAAAAAACCACTTCCAAGGCAGCAACCCCCAAAAAGAACTGTTCTATTTTTCTACTGGTTTTTCCCGTCGTAGAAAATTTTGGTGTCAATATGTACACAACAACTTTTCTTTCTGTAAGTATGCATATCTCTACAGACAGACTGGCAGATCAAATCTGCAGTTGAGTTAAACTGGCTGAGTAGCTGTAGGATTTTATTTTTTTAACACAATTTAAATATGCCTTAATCATCTACAACCTGTAAGCAGAATAGAAAATGTAAAAAAAAGTCTGGCAGAGCTCGTTTTAATTTCTCCGATGCCCTCAATGTAGTGTTGTTCTGGAGCGCATTGGTAGGTTTTGAGCCATGCAGTTCTTAAAGATTTCAATTAATGTTCTGCATTATAATGAAGCCGTACACTGCCCTGGGAGGATGTTCTAGAAATACAATAAATAAATATGGAAAATTTATATGGTGGCTCTAGCCAGAATTTTTAAACTATTACTTTCAATTATAACATCTCTTTTAGCTACACAACAATTATTACAGGACCATTAAACAAAATTGACAGTTGAAAACTCTGAACTTGCCTAAAATTTACTTTACTAATTTTTACAGGCAAAACCCCCACAAACATACTCCTGCAGTTTCTCCTCAACCTAGCTTAGGCTATGGTTGAAACTAGTCTGCTTCTATTTTCCACTTTCCGAGTAGTTTGTTTTTTACTGAGCTGCCTGTTATGTTCATTGTCTAGCAGCATGCGGGGGGGGGGGAGCACCAATTAAAGGTTTTTAAACTTGTTTAATACTTTTGAATGTTGCAGTTGCTGTGCATTCATGCTGTATATTTGTGCTCTTAAAAATCTATAAATAACTGCAGCAGTGTTTCCTTTGAGATCATTTTGCCCTGCTGAGCTCCAAGGTCTTTTTCTATTCATTGGTTGCTCAGTCTATGTACTTGTGGCTGATGACATCAGCAGAGTCCCATTAAGTGAATTACAGCCTTGTATTCTCTAGAGCCATCCCTAATGCTGTGCCCTAAGTTTCCCCGAGTTCAATGGACTAACATAAGACACGGGTTGCTGCATATGTTCTCTCAAGTTTGTGCTGTGGTTGGTTTGCCTCCTTACACCTTGCATTCCTGTTCTTTTTAGGTAAGGTAATGGAGAAGGTTGTGGTGGGGCAACAGCAGGCATTTTTGGAATACAGTAGCACCTCAGGTTACATACGCTTCAGGTTACATACGCTTCAGGTTAAGAACTCTGATAACCCAGAAATAATGCTTCAGGTTAAGAACTTTGCTTCAGGATGAGAACAGAAATCAGGCAGTGGCGGCGTGGCAGCAGCGGGAGGCCCCATTAGCTAAAGTGGTACCTCAGGTTAAGAACAGTTTCAGGTTAAGAACGGACCTCCGGAACGAATTAAGTACTTAACCAGAGGTACCACTGTATAATCATTATCTCTAGACCCATCTGAGCCTGGGTTCAGGCTTAGTCTTGGGAATGAACTGGACTTGGTTACTCTTGTGGATGAGCTTTATCCAGAACAGGATAAAGAGAGTGCAACTTTGCTCCTCCTTTCTTAATCTCTTTGCGGCTTTTGATACTATCTGGCCATAGTCTCCTCCTGGACCATCTTCGTGGCTATTTAGGGTCGCAGTGTTACAGTGGTTCTTGTCCTACCTAAGGGGCCGAATCCAGAGAACTGTGTTGGCAGTTGTCTGTAGCAGACATGCTGATGGTTCTAAAACCGCTTTATTTAATATGTTTCTCCAATTAATCCCAACACCATTCTCCAGTCTTTAACCACTCTCTTGCCCACAAAGCTAAGAACCTTCTGTGTCCCTGGCATACCCAACACTTCGCTTGCTGTATTTTCCCATGAAGTGAGATACCACTGTTCACTTTCCTGTTGCATGGCTACTGCCTTTCCAATGCCGCTTAAACTGTGGCTGAATGAGCATAATAGTGGTAAGAATATTGTAATAAATATGAATTCAGTGGGAGGCACATGAATCAGAACTGAAGCCTGTTGCTCAAAATGCAGGCATAGTTAAATGGGTCTATATAATCAGTAGCCACCAACAGTGCAACCCTAACCATGTCTGCTCAAAGCAAGTCCTGCTAAATTCACTGGGACACTTACTCCTATATTGGAGTGTATGGGTGTCAGGGGATGAGTTGTACCTCTGGTGGGGGACACATCATGGTCCTTCTGGAGTAGTTTGCCCGCCTTTAGTCTCCCCTACTCAGCTCTGGACTTTCCCCTGCATGCAAAGACAGGCTCCGGCAGAATTAGCGGACAAGACCAATAGTGGGTCCAGTTTCTGTACATGTTGTAGAGTGAAGTGAGGGGCAGATGGGGCTTGCCAGCCTGGTAAGGTAGCCCTTATAAGAGAAGGAAAACTTTGATTCTAAACCTCTGCTGGTTTGTAGGACATAAGGTTAAGGAGTAAACCCTCCACAAATTGTGTGGAGTCACTAAGAGGGTTGGGTGGATCCTGTATGCCTTTTTCTGGTAAAGCTGGTGCCAAACATATTGCTCTGCTTTCCTTTGGCCCACATCAGCAGAGGTAAGGTAAAGGACCCCTGGACGGTTAAGTCCAGTCAAGGGTGACTACCGTATGGGGGTGCAGAGCTCATCTCACTTTCAGGCCAAGGGAGCCGGCGTTTGTCCGCAGATAGCTTTCCAGGTCATGTGGCCAGCATGACTAAACCGCTTCTGGCGCAACAGAACACCGTGACAAAAACCAGAGTGCACGGAAACACCATTTACCTTCCCACCGCAGTGGTACATATTTATTTACTTGCATTGGCGTGCTTTCAAACTGCTAGGTTGGCAGTAGCTGGGACAGAGCAACAGGAGCTCATGCCATTGCGGGGATTCGAACCGCTGACCTTCTGATCGGCAAGCCCAAGAGGCTCAGTGCCACCCGTTTCCCATCAGCAAAGGGGGTCTTGTTGTCTGGGCAGCCCAGGACCTCCATATGCACTGCCCAGGCTTGCTTCCCAGGAGGTTGTTTTGGTGCTGCTAACACAGCAGTTTGCCTTCACCGCTTGGAGGTGCCCTTCATTGTCTCTCGAGACAGATGGATGCCAACAACATCTCCTTACTGAGTATGCTTGACGTCTGCAGAACAAAGCCTGTTCAGTTATTCAGAATTCAAAAAGGGAAAGTTTCCCATCGGAATATGATTGACAGATGCGACCAGTTCGTTCCAGGTCACTGGGATTAGGATTGCTGCCTGCTTCTCCGCAATGGGGGCGCAAGACCCCCTCATCGGCAACACACGTTACAGTAACTTACGCTGCCACCCTTCTTCGTGTTGCCGACCGCATGCTATTTATTGCGGGCACGACGCATGCGCTTATTTCCCCTCCGCCGCCGCCTCCCGAATCGCGCGTGCGCGCCAGCACCAGCCCTCTTTCGCATCCGTGTTTTCCTGCCCCTCGCTCGCCGCGCGCGCCCCTGCATATGTAGGCGCGCGCGGCCGCTTCACAGGCGCGTTCTGGCTTTTCACCCCCTCCCTCCCTCCCCTCAAGAGTTCGAACCGCCCAACCGCCTCTCCCTCCGCCATCGTTGCGTGAGGGGTGTGCGCGCGCGCGCACGCGCGCGCGACGGACCAGGCACAGGGGAGGGGGGAGGGAAAGGGGGAGGGGGCAATCATGCCGCGGGGGCGGCCTCCAAAACCCGGCGGTAGAGAAAACACCAAAGCAGCCACCGAGTCAGGTAAAAAATAAAAAAATAAAACAGGAGGAGGCGCGGACGGGCTCAGCAAAAGCAAAAAGCAAGAGCAAAACAAAACGTCTCCGGGCGCCGGGCTGAATCCCTCACATCGCTCGCGCAGGGTGAGAAAGGCACCGCGAAACAATCCGCCGGGCCTCGCATATAGTCCCCGGATATGGAGGAAGGCGAAGGAGGAAGGCCGGGCCTATTGTGCGAGGGACTTAGTGTGCGGCCGGCCCTGTGCGGAATGATACCGAGCTAACTCCGCGCAGCCGGAGGCGGAGGAGCGCATGTTGCTACCGCCGCGCGCGCTTATAAATCTATATATAGAGGGAGGGAAGGCGAGATTCTGTCAGAACGGGCGAGGGAAGGGAAGCGGGAGAAGAGCGGGACGAGGAGGGAGGAGGGCGGCGGGGTTGGGGTTGGGCGGCGGCGTCTCCTCTTCTGCCCGTTTGAGGCGCCCTTTCTAAGGCGATCGGTGGCGCGGGGGAATGGGGGGCTCCCATAGCGGAGTGGTTTTCCCTCCCGGGGCGAGCGATGCGCTCTCGAGGCGCCCGTGTGAAGGGACGGGCTTTCCCGCAGCCTCGAGAGGAATGCGGGCGGCGCCACCTTTGCGGACGCTCCGCTGTAGCAGCGGCGGCGGCGATTCCTCTCTCTGGAGCCTTGCTTGAGCAACACCCTCCGGTGCTCGGCGACCATGTCGGAAGGCAGGAAGGCTGTGTGTAGTAGTGGTGCGGGGTCTGCTTTGTGTTCTTCTTCCCAGAGCCCCGAGACCCACCAAGGTGCAAAAAGGACAGGCTCTGAAAATGGGAGAATTCTGAGCCAGGGATTAGTTCGGAGTACCAGAACTCGGATGAAGTCTTAACTCTCACACAAACCACTCCGTTCCTGGATTCCCCAAGCTGACTTCATTTCAGCAGCCTAGGTAGAGAGGGAAATCCATTTCGTCCATGCAATTCCTAGATAACGAGGGTTCAATCCTTGCTGACTGCCTACCTCTGCTTTCAAATCGGTGAAACTTTTGAGGCCCTGGCACTCTCTCTACTCCAGTCCTGAGCCTTTTTATCCAAAAAAGCATGATTAGGGCATCATAGGGGACCGACGCTCTTCTATTCCAGGTGTTGATGGCTTGGGGGTTTTTTTGTACAGTACTCCCTGAGCAGAGGAGGGGGTACTGTTGATGTTGTGCTTTGTGGCCGGGCCATAGCAATGTTCTATTTTACTTAACATCTTATGGTAGTACCAGAGATGATGAACCTGTGGCCCTCCTGATGTTGGACCACAACTCCCACCTGTTGTGGCAACATGGCTGTCAGAGATGATGGGAGTTGTACTGCAGAACATCTGGAGGGCTACAGGTTCACCAGCCTTGGCCTATCCATCCTTTGTCCTGAACTTGGTGGAACTTTTTTCTGAGTAGGCATGATTAGAATTACATTGAAGCATTGCATTTAGGTAGATTTTGGATATAAAAGACAGGGAAACTAAATATGATTTCCTTAGTAATTTTTTCTTGCATCTATTTTCCTCCCCCACCCCTGCATCTTAAGCATAATTGGCTTTTGTTCTGCTCATCTTGCCCCAGTTCTCAAACCATTACAAAAAAACCCACTTGAAAGGTAGATATCTCTTCTACAAAAACCTGACCCATTACATAGCTTGCCGGGCACATTCCCAGCTGGTGAAACAGCAGCAAATTGGTGGTGGCGATTTTCTCAGATTGTGTGTTTCCTGCTTCAACGCATTCGAAATGCTTGCTGTGAGAGTAGGAGGAGCCCAAATCCAACCGGTGAAATAGCAGCAGTTGGTGATGGTTTAGTAGTTGTATGCCCACATCTGTCTACTGCTCTAAATTGATCACTTCCACATTCTGTATTTGACACCTTCCGCAGGTGGGTCCCAAATGAATCACGTTGTGAGGGGACCAAGAATAAACAAACCAATGGGCTTATGAAATGGATTCAAATAAGTTGGCCAAATTTCAGAGAGGAAAAGTTGGAAACCCAGGCATACCTAACCATCTGGTTATGGCTGCTGTAGATGATAGTTGAGGCCTGATGGAGCTGGTGCTTGGCAGATGCGATGAAGAGGCCCTGCAGTCCCTCCTCTTTTATAGGCTGCTGTACATTACACTTGTGGGGTTTCTCATTAAACTTTCCTGTATTTCTAAAGCATGTTTTCCTGTATCCCTGCTTATAGTCTGAGTGTGTATCCACAGCAAAAGTGAACTTGTTGCTGTGAGCAGTGGTAGGAGACATTTCTTCCTTAAAAACACCATGTTAAAGAGTAGTCATAGTGATGAAGTGGTGAAATCACATTGAGAGCCAGTGTGATGTATTGGTTAGAGTAGGTCATAGACTAGGACAGTGTTTCTCAACCCTGTGCCTCCAGATGTTTTTGGCCTACAACTCCCATCATCCCTCGCTAGCAAGACCAGTGGTCAGGGATGATGGGAGTTGTAGGCCAAAAACATCTGGAGGCACAGGGTTGAGAAACACTGGACTAGGACATAGGAGATCGGGGTTCAAGTCCCCACTAGCCATGAAGCTCACTGGGTCACCTCGGGCCAGTTACTGTCTCTCAGCCTAACCTACCTCATAGGGTTGTTCTTAGGATAAAATGGGGGTGGGGGAACCATGTAGCTTGAGCTCCTTTGAGAAAAAGGTGGGCTAGAAATACACAGAATGATTTTATATTAGTACCTACCGGTAGTATCTCTGCTCTTCTGTACTTCAAGGGAGACTGCGAAGTTGGTTACACTTCCTTTGGCAGGAAGGCTCCAATGACAAAACAAGTCAGTATTTTGTTTCAAAAGCTATGTGAAAGAAGCCTATATTCACATTTTACTTACTGTTTTGGGAGGCAGTTACAGTTTCCTTTTTGAGTATCTTACACTATTTTAAGAAAATAAAATAAAAAAATTCCTTCCAGTAGCACCTTAGAGACCAACTAAGTTTGTTCTTGGTATGAGCTTTCGTGTGCATGCACACTTCTTCAGATACCTTAGTTATCACGGCTATCTACCTTTAACTGGAACTATTTTAAGAATTAGTATTGGTTACAAAACAGGAGGGACGCAGGTGGCGCCGTGGTCTAAACCACAGAGCCTAGGGCTTGCCGATCAGAAGGTCGGCGGTTCGAATCCCTGCGACGGGGTGAGCTCTCGTTCGGTCCCTGCTCCTGCCAACCTAGCAGTTCGAAAGCACGTCAAGTGCAAGTAGATAAATAGGTACCGCTCCAGCAGGAAGGTAAATGGCGTTTCCGTGCGCTGCTCTGGTTCGCCAGAAGCAGCTTAGTCATGCTGGCCACATGACCCGGAAGCCGTGTGCGGACAAACGCTGGCTCCCTCGGCCTATAGAGCGAGATGAGCGCCGCAACCCCAGAGTCGTCCGCGACTGGACCTAATGGTCAGCGGTACCTTTACCTTTTACAAAACACAGGATAGACAAAGTGTAATATGTACAGGTGCTGAAGTAAACAAAGTGAACAATGTGCAGTTTTTAAAAATCAGAACTAAGTTAATATTATCTGTAGGTACAATCTTGGTACCACAACTTAGCCCATTGATTTCACTGGGTTTTTGTATGCCTAATTCCACAAAGGATCAGGCTGTTAAGAATCCCTCAACACAATAAAACATAATAAATATGCAGATAGTTCTACAAATTTAGCTTATTTTTAATAGTATTGTAATTAGCATTCTGTTGTGTGTTTATTGACTTTGGGGTTTTGAGAACAGGATAGAAGTGCAGAATTGCAAGTACACCTTTCTATTTAGATTGTTCACTGTGTCTGCAGTCGTTTATTATATTTTATATAACTTCTGAAATTACGGTACTGTGATTATACAAGAATAAGAGGATTGCAACCTATGTAACCTGAAAAGTTTGTTACAAATTAAAGTGGAAAGAGTAAATGTTAGCTTGCATTTTTAATATATGCTGTTGAGAGCTTTAGGCAATGAAATAATTTATTTTCAATTTATGCATATTTTTTACAATAACAAAACTAGAAAAAAAAACATACAAAACTTTGCAAATAGTAATGAACATTTTTGACCAGCCGTAAAATAAGCAATCAGAACAAGTAGCATAGTTTCATTTTTAAAAGTTTGTTTATTTTGTAGATGGTGTTCTAACACTGAATACAGAGAACAATAATTATACCCAGCAAGTACCAAACATCCGTAAGTGTGAGATCTGTTTTCTGTCTTTTTCGAAAGACACACAATTCCAGCGCCATATGAGGGATCATGAGCAAAATGACAAGGTGAGTATCCCAATAAATCTGAGTAGCTCTTGTGACAAAAGGACTGATGTGGAATAGATGCACAAATCTCCATTTAATTTCCTCATGAATCAAATTCCAGGGTTCTTTGTAAACCTAATTTTGAGGAAGCTTAATAACATGGAGCTTTCCTCCCTCTTGCCTTATGTATATCCAGGAAAATATAAGATACATCACATTTTGAAAGACTCTATTCTTGTTTCCAACTTAGGAAGAAATGGCTGTATTTTAGGCATTACAGCTTGCTCAAGCCACTGAATATATAAATCTATTAGTGAGCTATGAAACAACAATACTGTATAAAAATTCAAGCTTTATCAAGATTCCGCCCTATTTTGTAATGCCACTTTTTGCGCAAATTAAAAATCTAGGATCATAATAAGGGAGGAAGTAAAATAACAGTCATTTTCCATTGAAATGTTTCAGGTTTGTTTTCCTCTCTTAAAGCTGAAATGTGTAAAGCTCAGTTATCACTCCAAAAGTGCATGGTGTGATGAAAGTTTTAAGGTGTGTTGGCATAACAGTGGTTTTATAAAGACAGCAAATAAATGCTGTAATAACGTGTGGAAAAGGAAAGGAATGCCATTGCAGAGATTTATAGTTTTACTGCTTTGGCAATTGGCACAATTTCATTTGGCCTTCGTTACTTACTTAAGGAGTTTATATACTACTAAACCAATGATGTTTTCGTGGTGGTTTACAATCATAATGATGTGGCCTCTGTCTTTTATGTTTCCTCATCAATGTAATTATGAAGCTTAAATATTGCCTTGATTTTGTTTTCCACAAACAGCCTCATCGATGTGACCAGTGTCCGATGTCATTTAATGTTGAGTTCAATCTTACACTGCATAAATGTACCCACAATGGAGAAGATCCCACTTGTCCTGTGTGCAACAAAAAATTCTCCAGAGTGGCTAGTCTTAAAGCTCATATTATGCTTCATGAAAAGGAAGAGGTGACTATTATCTTCATTTTTGAAGCACATACAGAATACAAAGATGGTGGAGGGGAGTAGGGAACTTTTTTTTTACTTTCAAATGGTGTCATGCTTAATAAATTCCACCCACGATTTCTTGAAGTATGTGTGACCCTGATCCCAGATTGTTATACAGTAGTCAATTTTTCTACCAGCAGAGGATTGAAAATGTTTTACTGAAATGTTACTATAAAGTAACATATATTTATTGCTGTTTTAGAAAAAGAATCAAACCAGTTTACTATCTTTACAGAATCTTATATGTTCAGAGTGTGGAGATGAGTTTACTTTGCAGAGCCAGCTGGCCCTACACATGGAAGAACACCGTCAAGAATTGTCTGGAAACAAAACCCATATCTGCAAAACCTGTAAGAAAGAGGTTGAAACATCTTCCCAACTAAAGGAGCACATGAAAACTCATTACAAAATAAGGTGAGAATAGCTAAGTATTTAAATGTGTTTGTAAGTACGGTAGGTTGAAAGCTCAGTAACTTTTGTGGCTGACCCATCATGCTTGCCTTCCTCAGAAACTCTCTAGGATGAAAACCCATAAGCAAAAGTAGGCCAACCAGATTTCACGCTGATATCTTAACTCGGGTAGCTATTACCATGAAACATCATCCTTATGCCTAGGTGAAGTTCCATGAGAGCCACAACAGCTAGTAAAGCTGACAGGGTTTTGTTATGCATACTTCCTTAGTTAATTCAAGTGACTTTTCATATTTTTGCTTTAACTCTGCTAAACATGTCAGGAATATTTTATTTCAAGCAGATAGTTCAGGCCTTTTGATTGGCAAGAATACTGTGGAGGAAGATAAATGAGCAAAAGTAAAATTTATGTAGGAAAGCAGAACATCAATTCTGTAACAGGGAGCTGTTTATAACTAATACTCTGACTTAATTTTAGATGTTAGGCAGCTTAGTGCTGCCCACTCAATCCCACTTGTGGAAATTCTGTACATTTCTGCTGTGCCTAAGGTGTAGGATTATGAAGGAGTGTGTGTACGTGTACTTTTGAAACAAGAAGCACACACATATATTTGCATTTTTATACTATGCACATGACCCATCTGACATCATATTCTATGTGTGAGAAGCACACAAGTTTTTATAAGCACTTGCATTCATGGTATTTATTTCATAAAATTTATACACCTCTTGATTGTAAATAACCTCAAAGCAGTTTACGAAAGATAAAATAGTAAAACCAAGAAAAAAAACAGCACCAAACTTTTAAAACATAGAAAAGTTAAAATACTAAAACATTAAAATAGCCTCAACTTTCTAAGCATGTGGGTGGACTTGCCTAAACAAGAATGTGTTTAGCTGTCTCTGAAAAAAGTACAGTGAAGGCGCCTGCATGATCTCAATAGGCAAGGAGTTCCAAAGTTTAGTCTCTGCCACACGTAATGATCTAGTCCTTACAAATGCTGAACAGGTAGTATGTGGCTTCTGTAATAGTGCCAATGCTGCCAGTCGGACGTGGTTGATAGGGCACATGTGGGGTAAGGCAATCTCATAGGTAAATTGTTCCCAAGTTGTTTATTTAAAAGTTCATGGCTTCATTAATCAGGAGATAGCTGCA
Source organism: Darevskia mixta (assembly GCA_034641385.1). Classification (NCBI taxonomy): domain Eukaryota; kingdom Metazoa; phylum Chordata; class Lepidosauria; order Squamata; family Lacertidae; genus Darevskia; species Darevskia mixta. The sequence goes on from JAWWNH010000011.1 coordinate 16,649,594, forward strand.
GTGTGTTTGGCAGTAATCATTGAGTGCCTACTGGGTTTCTTTTGTCGTCTGTGTTTGATAAGGATTCAGCATGGAAAGTTTGTAATGAAGCGATAATTAGGGTTTGCCCTGTATTGTTACCGGTAAAGCATCTACTATACTGTATACCTGGCCTTCATTTCTAATTCCAATTCTCTGTAGAACCAGAATTAGTTGGGATAATGATGGTAATCTGTTTACCTTTCAAATGAGGTGAAAACATTGCAATTGAATTCACCATAATATTTAACTGCTTAATATATGTCTACAGGGTATCAAACAGCAGGTCATACAACAGAAATATTGACAGAAGTGGGTTTACATATTCATGTCCACACTGTGGAAAAACTTTCCAGAAACCAAGTCAGTTAACACGGCATGTTCGAATACACACAGGTAAGGTGATATGAGATATGTATTTGAAAATGTGCATAGACTTCAGATAACCTAATGAGCACACACTGCTTTCATTCGCTTCCCTATATAAACTTTTTAGTTAAATAGGAGAATTGAATTCCTTACAACTATTGATGCTAATTCACAAAAGATCTCCAGCTGAGTTGGGAGGTTCAGAACACAGCTCAAGATATGGCAGCTTAACTCTCTCATCTTCGGCTCATCTGGGATCCAGTGGACTGAGCCCTAGCCAGGCAGATCTTAAGCTGGTGTAAGCCTTAAAAAGGGGGTGTGATGGGACCTGAATTATGCTGGATGTTAAGCAGGTTCAGCTCAGTCACATGACTTGGCAACCTGGCGTAAGTTTAAAAGGGTAGTGTTAACTCAAACACTATTTTAAAAGCTTGCTTTCTTGCTACCAGGCATAAGCTGGCTCAATTGTCCGGTGGATCATTACACTGGTTTAACTTACACTGGCTTGTTTTATGACAGCTTTTTGTGTATAGGATTGCTCCCTCAGTGTGAAATGGGACTTAGGAGCATAAATTGCTACATGGATATACAAATTGTATGAATGGGGTCTGCTTGTAGTAAGTGCCAGTTTTCACTGAAGTTTTATTTGGAAAGGGAGCAATGCACAAAATATTAGATGTTCAAGGTTCAGTGCTGCCTGTGCTATGTGTACAACCTGGGCCATGTGAACTGACTCAAATACATCAATTTGCTTGTGTCAAGTTTTACTGAAATTAACCTTGCAGTGTCCCACTCACGTTATTGAATGGAATAATGAACAGCTGTTTGTGGGTGAACAGCTTGCTCCTGCCTCTTCAAGTTTTGTTGACCTTTTAACTTAAATTTTCATCCTCTTTCCCTTGGCGTTCATTCTCTCAAGCTGGCTTCTGATGCACATTGGCAGGCAAGCTAATACAATCATTTTAGACCGTATGGCATGTATATATTGAAATTCTGTGCAGATAAGCTTTAATTAGTATTCTTATATTTGGTATGACCCTAACTATCAAACATTTCCCCCATTAATGTGTATTCAATAATTTTAAAGAAAGTAAATTTAATTCTCAGACATATGGAATAATAGTTTTACATTGTTATATGTGAAATGTAGAAAATGGCCACAAGAGGTCAGCCTTAGCCCTAATTTAAGAATTAACTATTTCAGTCTCTCCACTACCACCCCATGAAATATATTTGGTTTTCAGGACTTAGGTATATATTGAGGAGTTAGATGTTTAAATCAATGTAAGAGAGATGCAAGCTCCTACAGCTCACTTTAGATTGGCTTGAAAATGACCCCAGGTATTTTTTTGGTTATGACTTTTCAAAGCAGTCCCTATGCAAATACTTGGCAATAGTCTTCTCTATCAATTAGCAGAGGAGCTAATTGAAAAGGTTCTCCTAGAGATAAAAATCTACATACTGCAGGGCACTCTAGGGGTCATTGAGTGCCCTGTGGTGTATAAGGGTTTGTCCCCCAGCCCAACTTTGAAGAAGGGCAGTTCTTTGAAGGAGGAATAGATTAGGTAGGCTTTAGCTCAGATTTTAATCCTCAGATCTTGTTTCTGGAACTGAACCTAGAGAACTTTGGTGCTATCTTTAATTCAACACTTGCTATCATTCCATAAACTGAAATGTTTTCTTGTTAAGTCTCTGTTGCACATTGAATCATTGTGCTTAAATATTGTTTGTTTGTAGCAGGGGTTCCCAGTTTTTTTTGGATACAGGGGCACCTTTGGTAATCTGAGAAACTTTCCTGGGCACCACTGTAAAACAAGTTTGTGCCTAGGCACAAAATGGCTGTTGGGGTGTCCTGTCTTGTCACACAGACAAATAACTTTACAAGTAACAATACAAAAGAGATGTTTGGTCCCCAAATCTCATACTGCATATTTGCCTCCACAAAGCGCAAGAAAGTACAGAACCTGAGAGAAATCCATCTGCCCTCAAAAGTCACAAAAAACAGGCAAAACCCTCCCAGCCCTCCTAGCATTAAAAAGCCCCAGCCCACCCAAGTGACAAATAGGCAAGACCCCCTTGTCTACCCTAAAAGTCACAAACAAGCAAAACTTGCTGATCCACACTGAAGTCCACACTAACAGGAAAAAACAGGTACCTCTCAAAAAGCTACAAATACCGTCCTTTAAGAAAAGCAAAACATCTCCTCAAAAGGCAAAAACCACATTCACCTCCCCAAATCATTCCTGCTCACCAAAAAACAAGCAGGCAACCCTCCTCCCACCAAACAGGCAGAACATCCCTCCCATTCGCCAAACTCATGAAGTAGCAATGGGGTCACTCCAGCTGCCCTGCTCTCTTCTTTTATTTGCTGAGAGGAATGTCTCTGGGACCAAATGGAGCCTTGATATATGCTCAGTTTGTTTATTTGCCTTGGAGAGTTCCATAGTACTTGGTAGAATTATGGAAATGTAATCAAGTATTTCTTAGTTGTGGTTTAATAGGAGTATGAGCCCCTCATTTACTCGGTTCTCCACAGGATTGTGAGTTATGTGACTGACCCTTCCCATCCTCATGATCTTGTTACAGCCCTGCTCCATACACAGTCCAGCTACAGCCAATCCGTATGCATTGAGTAATGGAGCTTCGTGTTGTACTGGAGTGTATGGAGGACTTCCCATTGCTACTTCAAGCCCAGCTTTACAGTAGCATGGTGTGTGCATATGCAGATTCTGGAAGCTGATATAAGTGTATCTTGGAAGTCTCCAGGACTGTTCATGCAGAAAAAGTTGGTGGGACCATACTCTAAATAAGTACTGTTTATTGATGGGCTAATAAGTGTACAAAGCAATATGATATTTATGTATAGTTGAGAAGGATGATCAAACAGAAAATTACAATGTTTAGGGGGCTATTTTATCTTCGAATGTTTGCTAGAGGGAAAAAATACGGTTTTCCAATAGAGTATTGTAATCATTGCTCTGTTTTACTGTACTGTTTTACGCCAGATGCATTTAGAAATTGTTACCAATGAAAACTCATATTTCTGTTTTATGTGTGTGTATAAATAAATTTTATTTTTGTTAGGTGAAAGGCCATTTAAATGTAGTGAATGTGGAAAAGCATTTAATCAGAAGGGGGCATTGCAAACCCATATGATTAAACACACCGGTGAAAAACCCCATGCCTGTGCCTTTTGTCCTGCAGCCTTTTCTCAGAAAGGCAATCTTCAATCACATATTCAGAGAGTTCATTCAGAGGTAAATAGCACAGCTCATTTCTGTTATTGGCAACACACTTTAAATGGCAACAGGTCCTGAATTAACATCTTCATCTATATTCAATGCCTGCAATTTCTGAAGCATTCATTTTATCGTCTAATACTAGATGGAAGAAAAACATTTGGTTTCTTTTGTTTTCGATGCATCTATAGATTTTCATGGAATTGTAGTAGATAATTTTCAGTCAAGTTTTTGACTTCTTTCATGAGAAGTTTTTGCTTTCTGGGGAAGGGAGGAAATATTTTCCCCATTACATTGTTTTTACACCTGCCGCTTTTGCCCCTTCAGTGCAGCCACTAACAGCTATCATTACTTGCCTCATTGTCTGTTAGATTCCATATTGTCTTCACAGTCACCTTATTTTCATCAACCTCTTCCAGTTCTTCCAACTGTGACCAAGACAGGAGAGGAGAAGGACTTGCTCTGCCTTATTGCTGAGCAGCCTACTAGGGGGTATTGTCCTTAGAAACATTGGTGGATGATAATAGTGAAGTAGCAGTGATAATGGCAGAGTTCAGAAAGGATAAGATGAGGTGTTCCATTGAAAAGGAATGGCGATTTAAGCGTGAAAGGTGTACAAAGGGCAGAGGCAGTATGAGTTCCAAAAAAACCATCTGCGAAATGTCACTGGTAATAGTGCTTGATATCAGCTGTAGCAGAAAAATTTATATAGCTCCTTCTGGAGCACACAAAAGCAGTTGTTCACTAAACTAATACTCCCCTGATGAAGAGCTATTTTAGGGCAAAAGTAGAGATGCTAGCAATGTTTTCCATTCTTGGCCTGGATATAAGCTTCAGAAGTTTTTAGTTTTTATCTCAAAGAAGAGCTGAGCATTGCAAGGTTCCCAAATCATTCTCCTTAGACTAAAGGCCAAGTTAGAAAGAATTCCTAACTTACATAGTCACACCTGAACCCTTTCCCCCTTTGAAATTTGAACAAGACTGTCCGGGCTAGCAGTGCTAGAGCACTCTAGAGCAGGAGTGAGAAAGTGGAAGAGCCAACCTTTTCCCTCTCTCCCTCTCTCATGAAGTGGGTTTCCTGTGGTCCTTCAAAATGTGGTTCTGACTTGTATTGGCTTTGAAAAGTTGTATTGGCTTTGAAAAGAAGCTGAGCTGTTTCCAGTTTTTGGGAGTTAAGCAATTCAGCTTTCTTTCTGAGCCACTCAAGCTGGATGGAAGTCTCTCATCACTATTCAAACTTAATAGGTTTTATAGAATGTTGAATCATCTTTTTTGTGCTATTTTGATTTGAGCTGCCATCCTCTTTGTGCTACGCTTCCCTGCTCCTACCTCCCAGGTTACTCCATCTCCAATCTGACACTTTTCTGCTTATATTTTATGACCCCCCTCCCAATTTTAATCACAGCATTTGTATGAGATACTAATTAATTTACTTAGTTTCAGCTACCAAACAAGTAAGCCCATTGACATTGTTAGTCATGGTTCAATGAGTTTTCCATTTTTGGGGTGGAAGATAGTGTTCATTTGGTGAGTGGGAATAATTATGACATGCACAATGCTTAATAATATAGCTGGGCTTTTTCAGATCTTTAATGCCTTGAGTTCATCTGTAATGCAATTTTTACTGCTCTGTCAGCTGGGGAATGAAACAGGGCTAAAGAGATACTGGCTATAGTTTGTTGTAGTTGTAATTGCAAAGTTTTAAGACTGAGCATTCCTCTCCTCTTTTGTTCCTAAAGGTGAAGAATGGCCCTACATATAACTGTACAGAATGTAGTTGTATTTTCAAAAGTTTAGGCAGCTTAAATACTCATATCAGCAAGATGCATATGAGTAGCGCACAGAATACAACGAGTTCTACTACAGAAACATCTCACTTGACAACGGTAACCTTTATATTCTCATCTCTTTTGGTAAAGGGAAGTGGGCTCCCAATGTCTTTGCTCTTTGAGATAAATGTTCTGTTTGTGTATGTGTGAGATAATGTCATCACACTTCCTTCTAGGTGAGGCAAAATCCAGCAAGAATTCTTTTCTTTAGGTCCCTCTGAAATGTATGGTTTCGCAACACCACAGTTCTCTTGGGCAATGCCTATTCATTTCAGCGAGACGTGCCTGCAAAATTGCTTAGTGAACTGTGTCATTGCCTTAATTTTTCTTTTTTTAAACAGGCAAGTGATAGATTCTTGACAAGTAATTCATTAATTCGTTGCCTGGTGTCCATGTATTGGGAATGTGCACTTTCAATCATTTAATCTTGCCTTGTAAAGCTTGCTTCCCCTTCCTCTAGATTCATCTGTGTATAGAAGATCCAGTACCTTAAGTGGTCTGCTTTGTGCATCTGATGAAGTAGGCTCTTGACTGAAAGCTCACAGTGTTAGCCTTTAGGGAGCTGCAGGAGTCGTTGTCATTTTGATACAGCAGATTTAACACAGTTACTCTTTTAAAACAACTTCAATAATTTTATTTTTTTTGAAAGGACTGGTTTGACTTTCAGGTATTGCTGTTTTTCATTATTGGAGAAATGTTGGTTTTGTTTGGACCTCACCCTACACCATATTCAAAATTAAACTATGGTTTAAACATGAACAAGTAGCATACTGGAGCATGCTGTTCCTTTGTCACTGCTGTGGTCCTCTGCTTCTCCTTTGGTGTGCCAAGGAAAGAACAGACTGTAGGTTGGCTTCCTGATGTACAAACATATCACTTGTGGCTTGTTTCTTGCAAACAAACTAAGTGGTAAGCCCCAAACAAACAGATTTCTGCTTGTGGTTTGTTTCTCATATAACACAAAGTCAGACAGTGGTTTGTTTCCCCTACCTTCCGGTGCGCTAAAGGAATGAACAGTGGAGGAGTGCAGTGGGGATTTTTTAGTACCATGCATTATCATGCTGCTTGTTCATGTTAAATCATAGCTGTGATTCAATACAGCGCTCAGACTATTGTGTTAAAGTCACACGTTGTCTTTCCCTTTAATATTCATGCCAGATGCAGAATATTTCTTCCTTTCTAGCTAAAATGCACTTAGGGAGAAATCCCTGTGCACTAAAAGCTGGCCCAAAACCAAGCCAGTGCAAAGTTACACCAGATCCAAACCCCGTTTAGCAGCGGGGCTACTGCTTTGGCTGTACTGAAGCCTGGCAGAGGGAAATCAATCCCTTGAACTAGTGTTCCATGCTGGTTTGCCAGGTCATGTGACTGAGCTGAATGGGCTTAGGATGCAGCCTAACCCTTCTCTCTGGTCCTGCCCCTGCCACACCCCTTTTAGGGCCTGGTTGAGTCAGATCTGCTGCATCTTAAGCTGGTCATTGTGGTGGATATTGCCATAAACTGTCCCCTTAAGGAAACAAATTTAAAGGAAAAAACATTGTGAATTCAAAAATTTAACAAAACCATTTTTATGCAGTAATGTCCTTGTGGCTAAAATAAAAGGAAACAGCTAAGTGTATACTTTAATTTGATTAGCCATTATCTTGCTTGAGTTTTAATAGATTAGTTACCAGCAGTTGCCCTTCTTCACTTAAGTGCCACTTATATCCAGTAATCAGGTATACGCTAAAGAGGAAAATCAGGATATTGTATCTTAATTGCTAGAAAAATAATACAGCTGAAGTAGCTGTGTTAATTAAAAAATGTGATCTAAGAATATTCTTTTCTGTATACTGTAATTGAATACTTTTTTTTTTAAAAAAAGCATTATGCTGTATTGCTTGATCTTAATTGGCAGTGGATTAGATTTGCATATTTTATTTTTGTACAGTTAATGCTTCTATTCTTTTTTCATAGGATTCTGTGGCTCAGCCTCTGACTTTAGCAACTGTTAATTTGCTACAGCCTGTTGATAATAAATGGAAGGATGTGAGTATTCTGATTCTTAGCTTAATTGTATTGCATTAATATGGTAAACATATCTTGCAAAAATTTCCACATCTTCGGATTGTGCTACAGAGATTATTACATCTCCGTAAAACAGTTCAAAGATGTTGCAAGCTACTTCAGAGACTTTAAAGAACTTTATGCTGTGCGTTTCCACCTTAGGACCCTATTTTAATCATTTGTAAGGGTAATTTTTGTGCAGCTTGCAAGAATGGGGAATGATAATTCAGTGGGAAATGAATGTCGTGATCCTGTTGCCAGGGTTTGCAGAGAGTGCACTTGCATGGTGCATGTAGTCATACAATGAGGGCGATTCCCTCATGGAAGGGGGCTGAATCCAAACCTAAATAGGTGGCTAATGCTGTCAGAGCCAGTATTATATGCTGTTTTTTATTTATTTACTTTAAAATGTATATACCACACTTCCATAAAAATATAGCAAGGTGGCGTCCAACATGTAAACAAGGCTATAAGAACATCAATAAATACTTGTCGGTAAAAAAAGAAAGAAAGAAATGTTGCAAAGTTCTCTCTAAACAATATAGCTTTGGAAAGACATCTAAATGAAGACAGATAACTTCTGCTAAACCTCTACCGGCAAGGAGCCTCACAGAACAGGGCCTGCCACCAAAGGCTCAGATCCTGGAAAAGGCTCACAGAACCTCAGGAATGTTGAATGTGTGCATGGTGGTGGAATAAGAGGTTGATGCTCATGTAAAGTAGCTAAGGTTGTATAAGAGCATCTCTGGAATGGAGCCAGTGTGCTTGGTGTGAAAGTAGAAAAGCATTGCTATTGCTAGCTTTTTAATACTTATTGACAGTGGATTTGATTTAAATCAAATCGATTTAAATCACTAGTCAGTATGATTTGTTTTAAATCAAAAAAAATTACAGAAAGACTCATTCTTGCTGATATAATCTTAATATTTACAACCAGAGGAAGGTTTCATTTTTAGAATAATAAATTTTCAGAGTACGGTAGTTTTTACAGTTATATCAAATATTACTGATTTGGTTATACTATTAGAAATACATAGATAATTATGAAATTATTGTGAGGTTTAATAAGTTAACTTTATATTTGGACAACTTTTCTGCTGTACTTTATTGGAAGGAGAAAAATAATCATTTCCTTAATTACAATTTAAACAATTTATTTAACTAAAGCAATAACATTATAGCATATATATCCATGTTTGTTAACTGATGTGGTTAAACGTTTTTGTTTTTTTAAAAAAAACTTAGACTGAGTTTTAGCACACATGAAGAACTTAAAACAAATCCTTATTTCCGAATGAATAGCCTTTGAACTTTAATGTAACTTAAATAGAAAACTATCTTTAGAAAGATTTTTCCTCCCAACGCATTTTATTTTAAAAATCTGATTTAAATAAAAAAATCTGTTTTTTTAAAAAAATCATTGATTTTTTTATCCACCCTGCTTATTGATAAATATTTAACAAATAGATGTTCAAAATAGATGTATCTGTCCTCTTTGAAAGTCTTGGACTTGTGTGTGTGTGTGTGTGTGTGTGTGTGTGTGTGTGTGTGTGTGTGTGTTCCCTTACAGAAAGATAATTTTATAATTTAAATTAAACCTGTAAATTGATATCTTATTGCCTCTTTCATAGTTATTTTATGTGTATATATTTCTATATTTTGCACTTTTTCTGCAAATATTAACCAGTTGGTGGATAAATTCGTTCCCAAAGGGGAAGAGCATGCTAATATGAATGCACAACAGAAATGAATGCTGGATGTTATTGTTGCAGTACCTTGGAAATTCTTGCCTTGCAAGTTCTGTTTCATACTTTCTCATTCCAGATATTGTGTAGTTAGAAATGAACTGGTCTTTCAGACTTGACGTTTACATAGGGTAATAAATTAAGGCTCATTATTCATTAATGTACATCCTTTTGGGGGGGGGACCATATGTGCATTTTTCTAGAGAGCCCAAGTTGCTTGAAGTTGATCAGTACTTTCATAGTGGTAGTTGAACTAGAACTTTTGAAACCTTTCTCATAGTGATCCAGCTTATGTCCAGAAAGTAAATGGTTGAGCCTCCATAGCGTGATTTTAAGACAACAAGGTTATCTGTACAGTCTTAATTTCACTTCTTTCATTAACACAAGTTACAGCCAGATCAGTATCATGCAAAGCTTCAATCCTCTTATGGGCATTCTACAAACTTTCATTTATTCATTTATAACTAAACCTTTTCTGACTGATAACAGTTTGTTGGAGTATTTTACTCGGTTGTTGTATGATCCACACTGGTTTTTCATTTGTTTCTGAATGCTATTCATGAATGACACTTTTGAAATACTTGCTCTTAATATAAGGATTACTGTACATTACATAAGTAGGCCAGTCCTGTAAAAAACAACAACAAACAGTTACATTCCAAATGTTTTGTATTGTTTAATTCCGTTACAAATGGCATTTGTATATTTAAGACGACATCTCTTTTGTCAACAGACAGAAAATCCAGTAACTTCAGTGGCAGGACATCAAGGTCAGCAGTCTGTAACTGACGTCATTCAGCAACTGCTTGAGTTGTCAGAGCCAGTGGAAAATAATCAGTCTCAGCAACCTGGTCAGCAACTCAGTATGGCTGTGGGAATAAACAGAGACATTTTGCAGGTAGGGTAAAAAAACTATTTTGGAACCTTACCTACCCTTTCCTAAAATGTAGTAAGCTGGGTGGGGTGGAAGAAACAACTGTCTTCCCTATACGGCGTCAGATCACCTCTAACTTCACCCTGCTAGGTTGTGCTGGGAGCTGAGAACAGTCACATGTGGAGAAAAGAGTACTAGATACATTAGGCTATGGTGAGTGGTCCATGACTGCTTTCATCCTCACCCTAACACAGCAATAAGGAGTGGATGGTCCTCCAGTTAGATTTCAGCTCCCATCAGTTCCAGCCAGCATGGTCAATTACGTGGTAATGGGAATCGTAGATCTACAACATGTGAAAGGCTTCCCATCTCTGCCCTAGTGTTTGCTGTGTTTGATTCCCAGTAGTTGAGGTAAACATAGAAAATTACTGCTTGCTGCAAGACTCCTCTGTCCCTAGTGTTCAGCATTCTTGAGGGAATGGCAATAGCAACTGGCTAAGTACTTCTTCCAGTGAGCTTCATTCTCCATTCTGCGGTGTCCAGAGCTGTCTTAATACCACTTAGTCTCAACTTTAATTTAAAAAAAGAGATAAATGTAGGAATTTTGTTTTGTTTTTTAAATAGTGGCATTATATGACAATTTTTCTTTAAAAAAAGCAGTGCTAATTAAACCTGGTAACACTGTAGCTTTTTGCAAACAGAGAATGTTCCTCTAGTTTGGCAAAATTCCATTGGGTAATGGATTGAAATTGTTAGGGAGTTCTGCTCTGATTTTCTGAAAGAAAAGGTGCTGCATTCGTTAGATTCTAAATATTGCATCTAATATAACTAGTGACTGTTGACTTCAGATTTTTTCCCACAAGTAAAAAAAAAAAAGTTATCTGAAGACTTCGAAATAGTCAAAATATAATTCTTTGTATAGTTGACTTATTGCATTCTTGCCAAAACCTTTGGTCAAGTATTTATGAATCATGCGCTCAGTTTAATTCATTATGTTTGTCTTAGCAAGCCTTGGAAAACAGTGGTCTGTCTTCAATCCCAGTCTCAACAAATGCAGACTGCAGTGAAAACAAGACTCCTTCAAGTCAGGATGAAAATGCAGAAGTACAGAGTCAAGTCAACACTAGCAATCCAGAACCAATTAAAGAGCAAGAAAATCCAGATAAAGTAGAGAAAAAGGAAAAAAGAGTTCTGAAGAAAAAATCCCAGTTTTTACCTGGTAATAATGAAATTGTTCACTGTATAATACCATTTATTATTGTTTATCACATCCATTTTTCCTTCTTGTTTATTATATTTGGAAAGAGTAGAATATTCAGGTAGGACTGTTTTTTCATGGGTAAGATAGTTTGTTTAAGGTGTCATAACTCTCCTCAAAAGTGGAAAATGGAGGGGAATTGACTGAAGGGCATGTGTCCTGCACATTTTAACAGTTCCATTAATATGCTTAGTTTTAGAGCGTAAGATGGAAATGGGAATTGGTTTTAGGAACGAAGGAAAGGTCTGGCCAGAGGACTAGCCTGTGAGTTAATAACTACAAAGAATTTAGTTAATACATTTTTCCAATAGAATTTATTTAGGGAAGTTTATCAGTTTAAATAAAACTTCACTATAATCTAGTTCCATTTGTTTCCCCTTGCATGTTTTATTGTAATTGTCAGGTTCGCTAACGGTTGCTCATGAGTAAAGACCAAGTCTGTCTTGTCTTTCAACTATTTTTTTGTGCAAAGTATGTACAGTGCGGAGCTATCCTAAAAGATGACACCTCCTTTCTCCCCTGACCCTTCTGCATAAAGCAGGCGCCGGAAGCAGAGTCTCCCCCTCGGAGTGGGTCTGCTGAGCAGTGCTGGGTCTCTCTGCAGCATCCTGGAGACCCCTTCCCCCCTGGCTCCTCCCTGGTGACTCCTCCCCCCCCGGGGAGGAGCTGGGAGACTCACTGGGAGATGTGTCCATCGACAACAGAGGCTGAGGCTGCCGGTACCCACTCAGTGCCTGACTGGCAGGGGAGGGCACGTCCCTGACAGTAATCTAATATTATGATTAAAGCTAGTTTCTTGTACTTACAATTTTGTTTAAATCTGAGAAGAGCCGTGACTAAAGGGAAATGGAAGATGTCTTTACTTTGTTTACCATAATTTAATATTGAGTCTCTTTTTCAAATTCTGACTTCTCTTTCTGAGACTGTTGTATTAATAGTATTTTAAGTAGTAAAATATGTACTTCTGTTACCTCCTCTAAAATTATATTTCAGGTACCATACGTGAGGAAAACGGAATACGATGGCATATTTGTCCGTATTGTTCTAAAGAATTTAAAAAGCCCAGTGATCTAGTGAGACACATCCGCATTCACACGCATGAAAAGCCATTCAAATGTCCGCAGTGTTTCCGGGCCTTTGCTGTGAAGAGCACTCTCACAGCACACATTAAAACACATACCGGCATTAAGGCTTTTAAGTGCCAGTACTGTATGAAGAGCTTTTCTACCTCAGGAAGTTTAAAAGTGCATATTCGCTTACATACAGGTAGGCTGTCACATTTATCTTTTCCTAATATTGAGAGAACTTCCTTAGTAATAGGAAAGTCTTACTGAAAGTTGCTTATGTGCCTTTCACATGCAGGACATTTTATCTGATTAATTTGCAAGAATCTGAAAAGATCCCCCCCCCCCCCAGTATTTTCTTACAGGTTTAATCAGTAATATGAAAAACTTCAAATATTTTCAACTTCCAGGTTTGAAATCTTACCAAGTTCTCACTTTAGCAAGGGATGTAAAAAATGTTTTGTTTGATGTCATAAGCTTTATCTGCATGTCTATTTTAACCAAAGCAGGGCGAGGCAGTGAAATTGTGTTGACTCAACCCACATTGCCTTCATGCACTGTTCATAATATTTTACAGAAGAGTTACCATGTTATTCTTTTGCAGAAAACACAACAGAACTTTGTTTTTGCTTATTCTCTAATTTATTAGTCCTTAAGATGCCATAAGAGGGACACAGGTGGCGCTGTGGTCTAAACCACAGAGCCTAGGGCTTGCCAATCAGAAGGTCGGCAGTTCGAATCCCCACGACGGGGTGAGCTCCCGTTGCTCAGTCTCTGCTCCTGCCAACCTAGCAGTTCAAAAGCATGTCAAAGTGCAAGTAGATAAATAGTTACCTCTCCGGCGGGAAGGTAAACAGTGTTTCCGTGCGCTGCTCTGGTTCGCCAGAAGCGGCTTAGTCATGCTCGCCACATGACCCGGAAGCTGTACGCCAGCTCCCTCGGCCAGAGTCGTCTGCGACTGGACCTAACGGTCAGTTTACCTTTTTAAGATGTCATAAAACTCTTCATTGGTTTTGGCTGTAATATGTAACTAATGCTCAAGTGACTTTCACCTTAAGTTTTACATGTATTAGCCCAATAATGCATGATCGTTAAATGACAAAATTGGGACTATAGATTGACTTTATATTGCATGTTATGTATGGATAACATGTAGTGGAAAGACAGATGGATGGATTAGATTTTGGTGTTCCACCATTGGTTATACTTACTTTTGTCAGTGTTTGACTGGGGCAGTAGATGACTTTAAGATATGATTTGAATAAGCATCCTATAACGTGCAATATTATTTAACTTTATTAATGTAAAAGTTTGATTATATTCTAGAGAATGAGATTCACACAGGCAATATGCTACATGTAGGTAAACTTCTCTGGATTTGGAACTGTAGGTTTTAATTGGATGCATATCCAGATGCATATCTAAAAGTGGATATTGCCAGTGATGTACTATGTTGCTTTTGGATGTGTATTGCCATCCACCGTCAAGTGTAACTCGTCACATCTAGCTATGTTTAGGTAGAGCTGGATTGGGTAGTAAATGTTTTGGAGCATGGAAGAGGAGCAGGAAGAAGTGAGCAAGTCCAAATCTTGCATATGCACTCAGTGTCCTACACTGGTAGGACACCAGTATTGCACAGACTTTAAGCATTTCGTATTTCACATGCTGAATTATGTAAAGAGGCTGTAAAGGGGAAAGTTCCTAGATGAGGTCAAGAAATACATTTACCTTTATCTTTTTGTCTTACTTTTGAAGCTGTAGAATATTAAACACATAATACACTATTCTTTTTTTTAGGTATTAGACCTTTTGCATGCCCACACTGTGATAAAAAGTTCCGAACTTCTGGTCACAGAAAGACACACATTGCCTCTCATTTTAAACACACGGAACTAAGAAAGATGCGGCATCAGCGTAAACCTGCAAAGTTTCGTACAGGAAAGACGAGTGTTCCAGTACCTGATATTCCTTTGCAAGAACCTATACTCATTACAGATTTAGGTAAAGTGTGCACAGTATATTTGCTTGCATAAGGTTTTAGTATTTAGTTTTGGAATAAAACTTAAAAACCAGGATTCCCAGTTGACCAAAGAGATGCCTGAGGAAAATGCTTGTTAATTGCGTTTTGATGGTCATTACTGTGAAAGCTGTTATGTAGTTAAGCATGTAGCTTACTTTGTAGTCCTCTGATCCATTTATTCGGTTAAAGAGACATTTTGGATAGAGCACAGTGTCTGCTGCAGTAATGCAGTTATCATGATTTGCAGCATTACGCTGATAACACAAGCTCAGTATGTGGTGCACAAGTTAAATTCATGGAACGAATCAGATTCATATGCCTGTAATTGTGTGAAAAGCTGAAAAATGATACATAGTGGTTTTTAAAATTTCATGCAGGGAAGATATACAAGCAAATAAATATTCCATATTTTTAGCATAATTGTTCTCAGCCTCTTGGTCACCTGAGATTTTAAATAGCATAGTGTAAATAACTACCGGGTCTTTGCAAAATTAAGCTGATACCTTCTGATAGCTAGTTCATTAAAAAAAGGAAAACATTTACTTAGTTAGACAAACAGGAATATATTTAAGGCTTAAAAGAGAGTTTTAAGTTTTATCCTTCACATAAACTAAAGTAACAATAGTGTCTTTTTTTCTCCATATGAAGAGGAAGGAAGGGTATAATTACATTTTATTTAGGAGCAAGAATATGGCTCTATTTGGAGAATCAGGATCTTGGCTTAATATGCTGAGATGGGTACAAAGGTCAGGCACCTGCATGCAACTATGTTACTCCTCCCTTCTTATAAACAAATAATCAAGCCAGGAAGCCTCAGTTAACCAGAGCTTCTCATTGCATTCAGACTGAGAATTATGGTTAATTACTTCTAAGCAAGCCAGAACACGAAGCCATGATTTAAAGTTGGCTTCAGTATCCTGGCTGTTTTGGAAGCCCTTAACCATAGGAAGTGTGGTTCCTGGCATGCTTCAGCATTCATGTGAAGAGCAAAGCAGTTGTGGGTGGCTGAAGTTTGTGCATCTCTCGGTTTCTTAAGCTAAGAGCATGACAATCTGAAAACAGCCGCTGTTAGGTGTTGTTACAATTGTTTTAGTATTTGAAACTGTCTCAGTTTGATGCATCTTTTTCTTTCCTTCTCTATACAGGTCTTATCCAGCCAATCCCAAGAAATAGCCAGTTCTTCCAAAATTACTTCAATAATAATTTTGTGAATGAAGCGGATAGGCCATATAAATGTTATTACTGTCAAAGAGCATATAAAAAGTCTTGCCATCTTAAGCAGCATATACGGTAAATTCCAGAGCAAAGATGTGGGTGGTTGAGAGAATGTTCTAAAAATTAAAGAACAGGAAATAGTTCCTTCTCTGTATTCTCACCTCTGTCCTGCACTACTATACTGCAAATATACTTACTGTTTCATCTTCATTCCAAAGGCATAAAACACTAAGGTTTAGAAAGCACAAAATACAGAACTGCAGGAGTGTGTTAATTTTTTTTTCTTTGTGAGATTAAGAGGGAATTGTCACTTCCCTGTGGCCTAAATAGTGCTGACTTTGTACTGCGAATAGTGAGGTGCCCTGTATACCCAAATTAGATAAATATATTAAAATAAATAGATGGTATAATAATGTAATTCATTGCATCATATAATTTCATTATATGCTAATGCTCAGCACCCCTAAGTTTAGATCCCCCCAAAACCATGATGCATTATGCCTAGCTTATTCCACCCTACTCCCTTTGAACCACTGATTCTTCCTTAACAATCAGCAGCAATGATAAAATAATTTATAAAAGTACAGCATCATGTTTGTAACTTGGGTTAGGTAGCAACAAATTTATGGGTTCAACCCTGTAACTGGAAATAATTATAGCTGTAAAATAAACAATAACTTTTCAGTTTATACATTAAAAAACCCAGTTATTATACAGTCATACCTCATGTTACGTCTGATTCAGGTTGTGTGTTTTCGTCATGCATCCTACGGCAACCCGGAAGTACTGGGATGGGTTACTTCTGGGTTTTGCTGCATGTGCAGAAGCACTAAATCACGCCGTGTGCATGCACAGACGCGACGCTTCTGGATGTGAACACTTCAAGTTGTGGGCGTGCCTCCGGGACGGATTATGTCCGCAACTCGAGGTTCCACTGTAATGTAATTTAGTATAACTGTATACTAATAACAAACTCATTCTCCAAGTGCCTATTTGTATCTGGCTATATTGGCACCATCTACATACAGTAGGAACATACGAGTAGGCTTGGGGGAACCCAGAGTTTTACAGAAGCATGTGCACATGCACCCACCCTTCAGAAAAAAATCTATAAGGGAGAGAAGAAACATAAAAACAGTTAAGTGAGGACCAAACATGTTCAGTAGGCACAAAACACTGGTTGATGGTTTTGTGGGGGGGTGGTTAGAATGACTTGAAACTTGAACGGCAGCATTTCATTCGGCAGCATTTTCTTGCAGGTCCTACTGTGAATGTATAATAAAATACTTATAAATCAGTTTTGCTGATTTGGGAACAATTATATGAATGCCCCTCTTCCACCTGATAATTAATAATCTTGAACTCAAACATATGCTCTTCCTTCCATCACACTTTGGCATTTATTTATTTATTTATTTAAGATCACATACTGGTGAGAAACCGTTCAAATGTTCTCAGTGTGGAAGAGGCTTTGTGTCTGCTGGAGTATTGAAAGCACACATCCGAACACACACAGGATTAAAAGCTTTCAAGTGTCTAATATGCAACGGGGCTTTCACAACTGGCGGGAGTTTAAGGAGGCATATGGGCATCCATAATGACCTTCGACCATATATGTGCCCATACTGTCAGAAAACGTTCAAAACCTCATTAAACTGCAAAAAACACATGAAAACTCACAGGTATGTGCATTTTAACTGTATGTTTTCTACAAGCACTTGATCTTGTATTGCTACTGTCTGCTTGGGCAGCAAACATTTTTAGTTTGGGAATTTTAAGGGATCTTCTCAATGTGCCAATAATGAATTCATAGCCAACTTCTAAATGAGTGATTAGGGCTGGTATGGTGTCAGCATTTGGCTTGAGCACTTATACATTGGTACTACTTTTAAAAAAACATGTTCAAGGCCTATCACTGGGTAGGGAAGCACTAGGCTGGACAACTGCAGCATCTCCTTTTTTCCATTGTTTGGTCCTGTCTCCAATCTAGTGTTGTTTTGCAATCTCATATTGGGGCACAGGGGACCCTTGACAGATGTATTTTTTCGAGTGGTGGTGTAGGAAAATGTAGCTATGTTGGGTCTGGGACTTCTCCATGTAGTGTAGGACCCATTTCAATGTTCAGCTAACAGTGTCGATGTCACCAGTTATCCCTGAGCTCACTGTTTGGACAGCAACATGGTGCCCATTTTGTTGCATGTGAACAGAATGGAAATTTGCTATGATTGAAGGAAGATAGGAAGGTGGTCAAATACAAAGTTATTTTGTTATCCTGAGGTTTTTTAGACCTGTCATCTTCCTCTTTCAGGTATGAGCTTGCACAACAGCTGCAACAGCACCAGCAAGCTGCTTCAATTGATGATACAACAGTAGATCAGCAGAGCATTCATGTTTCTACTCAGATGCAAGTTGAGATTGAAAGTGAAGAGCTGCAGCAAACGGAAGCTGTCACAACGGATCAAGAAACTATTTTAGATTTGGACCAGCAGCAGGTTGTGGACTCAGAAGAAACTGAACTGAGGCCACAGTTGACTGATCAACCACTTGGTCAAGAGGAAGGTAAATGTAGAAAAGATTGGTAAATAAGTCAGTTTAAGGGGAAATTTGTTTAGCAGCTATCCTTAAATGTTGTGATTAGGCTTAATGAACCTGATTTTTTGTGTGAGTCTACTGTGCAAAGCTGCAGCAGTAGCTGGTGATATGAAAGGTCTTACTAAGGCATCACTTATTGGGGACAAATCTCAACTCAGTATGAGTTTCAGGCTTTCTGTGAACCTTCCTTTCATTGCAGAAATAAAGTTACATTAGACCCATGCTGCAGCTTATTTGTTGAACATGATCGGTGTTAGAAACAGATGTGAAAGCTAGGAGCTAAATGACACCTTAAACCTAGGTTATGGGTGCCACAACAGAGTGCCTAGGCGTGCTTTTTTATAACAAGAATACAAAGCTGAAAATGAATGAACTGCAGTAAAATCTTATGTTCATTTTTCACATTTCATTTCATTTCCAGATAGATTTGTGACATCCCAACATGCACTGCAAGAAAATATGAATCAATTTGAGCAGCAGACTATAGCACAGCAATCATTTGAGCAGCAAGCATTATCACAAGGTTAGTAAATGTCTAAATAATACTTTTCAAAGTGACCATTGAGTATGTTTTTGCAATGTTTGAAAGCTTCAACAGTATTTAGCTGCACAGTGACTGCAATTCCAGAACGTCATCACATCTACAGAAAAAGGTTGGTGCTTGTGAAACCGATTGAGTGGAGTTTCAGAGCCAATCTAATTTGTGAAACTACAGGTTTAATTATTTTCTTTTAGGAAAGTTATCTTTTTTATCATGAAGTATTCATCTCATAGAAATGTAAGGTATTAAGTAATGCTAGACAAAGCATCGTTTAAAATCTGTATTGTACAAGATTTCTATTTTACTTGGAATGCTCTCTACAGATTTCCTATTCTTTGAAGGTTATTTGATGTTCCTGGAGCTGTTCAGAAATTTTAAATCTCAGGTAGGTATATATAGAAACATGTGTTTAACTTGATGGACCCTCTCTCTTTGTCTACATATGTGCTTCATTCTTCTTAGTTGTTTTTTTACTAGTAAGATAGGAAAATGAGAGTCTGATATGATAGTTATATAATAATAATAATAATTTATTATTTATACCCCGCCCATCTGGCTGGGTTTCCCCATTGTCCTTCCATGATGATAGTTCTCCTGCTGTCAGGGAGAAGGAGGGTCTTGGGGAAGGGGAACATCACTGAGGGATGTTTGTTTAAGGGATGTTTTCTAAGGGAAACAACTCCTTAGAAAGGGACTCATTCTTTGGGGGATGAGCAGCTATCCTCTTGTGCTGAGGATATTTCTCTGGGGGGTGGGGTGGAGGGATCCTGGCGGTGGGCAATTTGATCGTTAGGAACATATACCTATCCCCTAGATTGCCTGGTAGATAGTACTGAAATGGAGTCAGTGGATGTGATGCATGGTGGCTTCTTTCAAAAAATGGAAGTCTTCTCTAAATGAAGAGAACAAAAAGGAGTATAAACTTTGGCAAAAGAAGTGCAAGTGTAAGGGATGCTTAAAAAGAATTTGAGGAGCACCTTGCTAAGAACATTAAGACCAACATCAAGTACTGTAGTTCTTTAAAATAAATTTTAAAGTGTTCTCCTACTGATTTCTCTGTCTTGTGATTCCGGATGTCAGATTTATGTCTATTTATCCTTTGGCTTAAGGTTTGGCCAGTATAGACAGCTGAAGGGCACTGCTGGCATTTGATGGCATACACTATGTTAGAAGATTAGAAGATGAGCCATTAAGTAGGCCTGTGATGGTATGTTTGATGTTGTTGGGGCCAGTAATGGTATTACCTGGGTGTATGTGGCAGCAAAGTTGGCATCTGGGTTTATTGTAGGCTCTGGTACCAGTTCCCATGTTAAGTTTCATTGCTGTATTATTGTGGGTGAGGAGGAGTTTAAGATTGGGTGGCTGTCTGTAGGCGATGAAAGGTCTTCCTCCCAGAGCTTGAGACAGAGAAACCAGTAGGAGAACACTCCAGTCTCCCAGGACATTCAATACAGTACAAGATCTCAAAGTGGCAGTCTTGTTACAAAAGAATTTCAGAAATAGACTTGAAAGAGAAGTTGCTGAATTACAACTTACCACTAAACTGAAAACTATGGAGAGACCTGGTCTGACAGCAATATTGGATTCTTATCCCACTACACAGGCTAAAACAATTCTTGGTCCTCTACATACTGTCCCTTTAAAAATCTCTTGCTTTTTCTTTTTCTTGTGGGACCAACTGTCATTAACGGTCACTAACAGACTTACCATACCCATTAGCCAATCACCCATTTCCTCCCCTCCCTCTCATTATATATAAGGGTCTGATGACTTCTGTTTCAGAGTATCTGAAGAAGTGTGCATGCACATGAAAGCTTATACCTAAAACTACTCAGTTGGTCTCTAAGGTGGTACATTATAATTTTAAAATTCTTTGGAAGGATTCTTTTTAAATAAGTAAGTAAGTAAATTTTTATTTACCCTGTTTCCCCTATTTTAAGACGTAGTCATAAAATAAGCCATAGCAGGATTTTTTCGCATTTGCGAAATATAAGCCGTACCCCGAAAATAAGCCATAGTGATAGGCGCAGTTCTGGAGGGCGCCATGGAAAACGCAGGGCTGGGCTTATGTAATAAAAATAAGACATCCCCTCAAAATAAGCCATAGTGCGTTTTCTTGAGGGGGGAAAAATATAAGACGGTGTCTTAAAATAGGGGAAACACGGTATATCCTGGCCAAGACCAGGCTCAGGGCTGCTAACATCAAATATCAAATACATTAAAACACAATCAAACAATTGATTAAAATACAGCTTAAAAATTAGAATCAGGATAAAATTATATGATTGCCCACGAATTACAACCATAGGGGTTGGGACTTTTTTGAAGACTTGATTCTTGTAAGGGAGTTTTTTTGGTTTTAAGAAGAGTCTTTTTAACTATCTTTTAAAAGAATTGTTTTAATTTTTTTCTATTACGGTAGACCAACACGGCTACCTACTTGAATGTAGTTCTTTAAATACATTTCAACTAATGGCTGCATTGGTTGTGGAACTCATTTCTTCCCATGAAAGGAGGGAAGCAGTGGATTCAGTTAAACTTATTGTTTTTTCAGTGTGAAGTGCTGGTATAACATAAATTTTATGAGAGGAGCAAATAACTTCATGTTAAAGAGGCACAAATATAGTGGAATAGGAATTAGTTTGGGATAATGTTTATGTTGCTATTGTTTGTACTGAGTCTTACATTTTTGTGAAACCAATGTAGATAAAGGAAGCTGGGTCAACCTGTTAGACACATGCACACGTAACATTAAATTCAGAATCTGAATGGCTCTGAGCTAATTGAGACTTTTAAAGGAAACTTCAAATTGTGTTCTGTGGAGAACATAGTTGAAAAGAAGGCAAATTTGGGAGTAACTGTCCTTATTGCTGTGGCTGTTTATTGGATGCCAATAAAGTTTCTTTTTTTTCTTTTCTTTTTTGCTGTTTTCTTGTAGATGAAGAGGAAATTATTATTGTCTTTCCATAAGTTACCATTGTTTTGTTCTTCATTAGCTATGGCTTGATCCTATTAGGTATTCTATTGTCTCAGCAACACCTAGGATTAAGCTCTACAAATCCCATATCATTTTGGTGCCACTATCATGAACTTTTACCAGCAAGACTCCAAATCCCTGACCTTCCATGGCAAGGAGGACAGGGATTTTAGCATCTATTAATTTGCAAAGGCATGTTCAACCTATGATTTAAAAACATACGGATATATGATTAAAAATTGGCACAAGGTTTTCCTTACATCCCTTTTTGCTAGGTGAATCGTACAGTTGAGCTGTTATAGTGTGCAGAAAGTGGGTTGCTTGCATTGTAATGGATGAGTGAGTTATGTACTGTATAATAATAACAATAATAATTAATAAATTGTTCTTTATTAAATTTATATACCACCCTATACCCGCAGGTCTCGGGGTTCTTCACAGGATAAAATCACAATATAAAAACACAAAATACATAATAAAAAACAAAAACAACCCAATAACCTCATGCCTAATAAGGCTTTTCTCATTTGTCTTTTGGTAGGTTTTACTGTTAATGATGGCTACAGTCAGCAAAATCAATTTCCAGCAGTACAGCAGCTTCAAGATTCAAGCACCCTTGAATCCCAAGCTCTTTCAACAAGCTACCACCAACCAAATTTACTTCAGGTTCCTGCACCAGATGCTATTAATGTAAGTATTTACTTGAAAGGTTTGTAGTTTTTTTTTTTAGCTTTATGGAACTTGCATTCTTAGGTCAAATGTTGCTACTTCAGAGAGAAGAGCTGTACCTCTTCACCAACTGAACATTTTGCCTCCCCACAATGACCTGTAATGCCCAGGACATATAGGGGAAATGGAAATGGTGATTGGACCTTTGAGAAGTCAGCTGTTCTATAGTCACCACCTGCAACAGCAAAATAGAGTTAAAAAGACGAATGAAGAATCTGTCACCTTTGCTAAAGACAAGCTTCCTTTAGGAGTAGGCCATTTTATTGCCACACAACTCTACTTGGTTAAATGTAGAGTTTAGCCATCCTTGTTACATGTTTAGGTGAGTTGATTTTAGTATTGTATTGACAACTGAAAAATTAATATTTGCTTCCTAGACCACCCGCTTGATTCAAGATCAGTCACAAGAACTTGAGCTGCATCCTCAACGCTCTCAGTTTCTGGAAGATAATGAAGATCAAAGCAAGCGTTCTTACAGGTTTTTTGAACTTCACAATTGGCCATTCTTATGTAGCTGTTGAAAGGAAATGTCCATTCTCTTACTGAACACAGTGGGACTTACTTCTGAGTAAACATAGATTTGCAATGTAAATTGGTTTATGGGCTGAATATATGTCAGTGGGAAACATTTAAGTTGTAAATTCATGAACTACAATTCTGTATAATAATATCAGTTTTTGCCAGCAGTAAACCAAGAAACAATGACAACATGTCATATTTATTTGCAGGCCATCATCAGAGTTGACTTTTCATTTCATTCCAATTGAACTTCCATTTTTGTAGGTGTGAATATTGCAACAAGGGTTTCAAGAAATCCAGCCACTTGAAGCAGCATGTACGTTCTCACACTGGAGAAAAGCCTTATAAATGCCAGTTGTGTGGACGAGGATTTGTTTCTTCTGGGGTTCTTAAATCTCACGAGAAGACACATACAGGTGATAAAGCAGTAGTAATATTTGGTTCTTTTGCAAGTCCTTTTAAACCTTGTAATTCTCCTGTGCCAAAGGAAGAGCATAACACTGTAAGAATTTCCTTGCTGAATTAAACCAAAGGTCATGTAGTCCAGCTTTCTGTTCTCAACAGTGGCTATGGAGCAGTCCAAAGCAAAGCATATAAGTCATTGCCATCTCCAGAATTCAAAGTATACTGTCTCTAATATAGAGATCCCATTCATCTGTCATGGGCATTGGTTGTTGGTAGAACAGCCTTTTAAAATGGTCTAAATTAGAGCATATGGTGTGGTGTTTAGAATGCTGGACTACAAATGGGGAGAATCAGTTTCATTCTCCACTCAGCTATAAAGCTGATTCCATGATTTTGGGCTAGTCACTGTTTCTGCTCCTTGGAGGAAGAGTGGGATAAAAATGTCAAAAATATATATATAAAATTAGTGACTACCAACACGTTTCTGGTAACAAATTGAAATCAAGTCGCTGCTATGTGCTTGGAATTGCACCTTAAATCTGACTCATTGTTGAACATTTTCTGTTTGATCACCAGAAAGCCTGTTTGTCCTTTTTCCTTCAGGAGTTAAAGCATTCAGTTGCAGCATTTGCAATACGTCCTTTACTACTAATGGAAGCCTTACTAGACATATGGCAACTCACATGAGCATGAAGCCATACAAGTGCCCATTTTGTGATGAAAGTTTCAGAACTACAGTTCACTGCAAAAAGCACATGAAAAAGCATCAAACTGTGTCTTCAACGGCAGCATCAGGTGGAGAAACAGCAGGAGGAGGTGAGGTTTTTTCCCATATGCATGAATAATCACTTTGATTTTTAAACAGTGTGATGTTCAAGGAGGTTGTCTGATTATTTTAATGGGCCTCTAAAAGTACTCTATAACATGTTATTGCTTCTCTATTGAAATATCCAGAAGATGATGATGAGACCTCTGAAAGAACATCTTCTAGAAAATCTAGACCTGGTGTTATCACTTTCACAGAAGAAGAAACAGCAGAACTTGCAAAAATCAGGCCACAAGAAAGCGCAACTGTTTCTGAAAAAGTTCTTGTCCAATCTGCTGCAGAAAAGGACAGAATTAGTGAAATCAAAGACAAGCAAGCAGAAATGGAAGCGGAGCCAAAATATGCCAACTGTTGTACTTACTGTCCAAAAAGCTTTAAAAAACCTAGTGATTTAGTCAGGTAAGAAGACCTGCCACCCCAAAACTAAAGAATACGCACAAAGCACGTTATTTTTGCACCTCAGTTTTAATCATTCTGGCCACAGTCTAAAGAATTCCACCACTTATTGCATGCCAAGTTGTTTATTAACTGATTTCTTAGTAGCAGCTGTTCATCTCACATTGGATCCACTTCTGAAATGTGGAGGAGCTTCAAATGTAGCTTGCAATATGGCATGGGAGGCAACAGTTCAAATTAAAAGTGTCTGAAGTCCTACTCATAGTACTTTCGCAGTGATGGTGCCCTGTTTCTGGAATGCTCTCCCTAAGGAGGTCTCCACCTGGTACCTGCGTTAGTTTTTTCAGCACAAGTTAATACATTTTAATTTGCTATCTTTCATTATGGTTGCTGATGTTAGTGTTTAATTGCAATGGGTTTGAAATAGCTTATTATCTATATAGTTGTATATCACCCTGGTATCTGATATGATGCGGGGTGGTATAGGAATGTTTTAAATAAATTAAAGCGGTTCCCTGGATTGCAACCATTTTATGAAAAGTTTGTCAAATGAAAATCTGTGGCTTAGTAGCTCCAGGTATAATTGGGACTTGGAAATCGTTTCCAAACATGTTTTTTCAACTTGCTTAGCAAACCACATTTCAATGCTCCTCAATTTTTTTAGACCTAGATGTTTTAATTGCTTTGTAAACATTGGTGTTGGCCAGCAGACATTGATAAATATATAGTATTAGCATAAGCATATAGTAATTGAAGAACAACTATTTTTGACTAGGCATGTGCGTATCCATACGGGAGAAAAACCATATAAATGTGATGAATGCGGCAAGAGTTTTACCGTAAAGTCTACTCTGGATTGCCATGTAAAAACACACACAGGTAAGCAAGGTGTTTTATAATTCCAACTCTATTGAAATGTGCAGGTGAAAAAAAACCCCAGGAACATCAAAACACTTGAATTTTTTAGGATGATAATCTGGCTGGGATGTTTGGGTTTTTAATGGAATATTACAGCAGTGGGTGGTTGTTTTTAGTGTTGAAGGGTGCTTCCAGGTGGAGGTTTATTGTGGAACAGGTGCTGCTAATGCATGTTAGCTTTTCTCACTGTCCACCTGATGTCATTGTCATCAAAATGCCAGCCTTTTCAATTAAACACTTAATACAGCTGTTCATATTTTAAACCAGGGGTAGGCAATCTAAGGCCCGTGGGCTAGTTCCGGCCAATCACCTTCTAAATCCGGCCCGCAGACGGTCTGGTAATCAGCGTGTTTTTACATGAGTAGAATGTGTCCTTTTATTTAAAATGCATCTCTGGGTTATTTGTGGGGCCTGCCTGGTGTCTTTACATGAGTAGAATGTGTGCTATTATTTAAAATGCATCTCTGGGTTATTTGTGGGGCATAGGAATTCATTCATTTCACACACACACCCCAAATATAGTCCGGCCCACCACATGGTCTGAGAGACGGTGGACTGGCCCACGGCTGAAAAAGGTTGCTGACCCCTGTTAATTTAGGGACATCCTACATTGAAATATATGTCCTTGTTCATTGTCTCACTTTCTGCGTGGAAAGTGGATGGGGAACGGAAGACAAGAACATGTAGGGACACAATTTTCTGACACAATGTTTGACTGTGGCCTCCTTTGTACAGGCTCAACAGAATTGCAGTGGGTCATAGCTGTAAAGAGATTAGGATCTTTCTATTTTCACCTGACATCAGACTGTTTTCTTACTCTCTAGGTCAGAAACTCTTCAGTTGTCACGTATGCAGCAATTCATTTTCTACAAAAGGTAGTCTGAAAGTGCATATGCGCTTACATACTGGAGCAAAACCCTTTAAATGCCCTCACTGTGACTTGAGGTTTCGAACTTCTGGACGGAGGAAGACGCACATACAGTGTCACTTTAAACCAGAGGCCAAGAAGGCCAGGAAGCCTGCGCCTCGCACTCCTGCTGAGGGACTACAGCCAGTAAATCTTCTTAATTCATCCTCAACAGATCCCAATGTTTTCATCATGAATAATTCTGTTCTGACAGGCCAATTTGACCAAAATTTGCTTCCACAAGGTCTCGTTGGTCAGGCTATACTTCCTGCTTCAATGTCAGGTAAACACTGTCGCCGTTCTGCTTGGGGTTTAAAGCCTCTTTCTGTTGGTATTATCTGATAAGGAAGAAGTAGGGCTATGGTTCATGCTCTGAACAAAGCACAGCTCGGGCGAGATTCACAGGTTTGGCTCACTCATTGCGCACCTCATTGGCTCACTTGCCTTGAGCAGCGAAGATCCTGCCACAGTTCAGTGGCCCAGTAAGCCAAAGGGAAAGTTTGGCTTGGGAAAAGGTGAAGTGACTGCAAACAGAGCCCCCATCCTTTAGCCAGTCTGCCCACCTAGCTGTGAAAGGGGAAGTGGGGAGGGGAAGGGAACCGATTAAAGTTGCCCCCCACCTGATACTCCCCCCCCATCCACATTGGTTGCTCTTAGGATATGCCGGATAGAAGTAAGGGAAGAGCAGAGAGCGCAGGAGGAGAATGGTGGGGCAATTATCTTTGTTTCCAAGCACTTGTTGTGGGCTGCTTATGAATGCGATATGTTTATCCATAGAAGATAGAACTTGTTGGCATGGTTCCCTGAAAATAAAGGATACAATAAATATTACTGTTTTCTTTTATAGCTGGAGGTGATTTAACTGTATCCTTGACGGATGGTAGTTTGGCAACACTTGAAGGAATACAGTTACAGCTTGCTGCTAACTTGGTTGGACCAAACGTTCAAATATCTGGAATAGATCCTACCAGCATTAACAACATTACATTACAAGTATGTTTATCCTGTATTATAAACAAATAAAGAATAAGTTTTGCACAGATAAATGCAAAGAGACTGCCTTTGGATATATACTGCTCATGCATATCCTGGCTCATTAAACCATTATTATTATTTTGGCTTAGCATTATGTGCAAATGTGGCAATTGTAAATAGAAAACATCTTAATAATCTGTGCAAATTATCAAGCTTTAGCAAAAACTAGATTTCATAACTTTTGCTACCATGGTTAGAGTTTTCTTAAAACTAGCTTACTTCGAAGATGTGGAAATACTTTCTCTGAGAAATTCTATAATATTTTGTAGAGAGGTGTCATCTATTTGCGCTTCCTATATTCATTTTCTTTTCAGATTGATCCCAGTCTTTTGCAGCAGACGCTACAACAGGGTAACGTACTGACCCAGCAGCTAACTGGGGATCCCAGTTTGGCTACTCAGAACACCTCCCTCCAGACAGCAGATAGTTCAGTGCCAGCAAATGTGGTAATACAACCTTTGTCAAGCTTGTCCTTACAGCCCACTGTTACCTCTTCAGCAAATATGACAATAGGACCTATATCTGAGCAAGAAGCTGTTTTGACTACTAACGCTACTGGTAAGCATGATACAAAAGGGCACACTTCCATTTTGAAGGGTTCTGTTGCTAAAAGCTCCCAGAATTATTCCCTGTTTAAATTTACTTTGCTCATCTCTTCTGAAAGTTTGTTATATAAATCTAAATTTCAATTTTAAGAGCAAATATATTATTGCCATTTGCAAATACTGATCAACCATGTATTTCTATCAATATTTTTTAAAAAAACAACACACAAATTAAATTAAACATGTTCCTGGTTGAGGAACATTTATGTATTTTTAATTCCCTAATTGTTTAAATCATTTAATATATGATGTATCATTATCCTGAATAAATAGGGTGATTGGGTTCTTAGAGTTATTTGCATGTACAGTCATGCATAGAAGTGGCTGAGTGGACTATTTGGAGAAATTTTTTTCAAAGGTCTCTCCTAGCCCCATCTGCTAGCACCCTGAAGCAGATGAGGCTGTATATAGGGGCAGAAGAGATTGGCAACTACAGACAAAAGGGAGTGAGGATTTCTACCTATTCAGTTACTTCCAAACAAGTGCATAGGGCTACTTGCAAAGACATAAATTAATATCCATCCAAGTTAGGAACATCATCTCTTCTCAAGCATTGTGATTCCTCCTGGGATTGTTTATATTGCTTTTGTTAATAGTTGGGCCATGCCAGTTTAAGACCTGCTTCTGTGCCTTCTGCTTATCTTGAAACAGGCATCACGACAGTAAATATTAACAAATTGAAGTTTGGATGTTGATTCCCCCCCGTTTGTGTTTAGGTTCACAGGATCTCTCTCAGGTCATGACTTCACAGGGTATGGTTTCAAATTCAAATGGTCAGCATGAGATTACATTGACAATAAATAATTCGAGTCTGAGCCATGTTTTAGCTCATGCCTCTAGTACAACTACTTCAAACTCATCAGGAACCCCTCAAGAAATTACCCTTACCATATCTGGCAAGTATACTATCCTCATTTTTTGTGTGTAAAGTCACTCTGTCTAATAATATATGCTTTTTACTTCACAAGCCCTGGTTCAAAGATAGCCACACACTGGTGTAGTGGCATTTATTTTCCATATCATATTAACTCTTCCTCTATCTGCTGTTTTAACTTCAGGTAGGTAGCTGGGTTGGTCTGACGCAGTTGAAATAAATAAAAAAATAAAAAAATTGTCCAATAGCACCTTAGAGACTATCTTAAGTTTGTTCTGGGTACAGTATAAGCTTTTGTGTGCATATCTGAAGAAGTGTGCATGTACATGAAAGCTTATACCCAGAACAAACTTATTTGGTCTCTAAGGTGCTACTGGACAATTTTTTAAATTTTATTTATTTATTTTGACTGCTGTTTTAACTGAACTTTTTAAAGATGTTTTTGATTTGCTGTAATGTTTTAATATTTTATTTTAATATTTACCATTTGAGAGATTTCATGAGTTTGTTTCCATAGCACTACAACTATTTTTTCTTGTAAAATTAGAATATTTTTATATATTAAAAAATGCAGAAGCAAATACAGATCTTCATTGGCTTATAGATTCAATTTTGCATTTAGGCCAGGATCTTATTCAGCATAATTCCTCTGGAGGTAATGAACTGAATGGGAATCTACGACTGGCAACCCCAACAATCAATAATCAGTCAGCAGGTGCTACGTTAACAATAAGTAATGATCAACTCCTCTCTCAGAACCCAGTGCTGAACAGTAGTTCAGGTAGGCTTTTAATAATTTTTCTCAAGTAAATCGTATTGTGGCATCGGTTTCTTCTCGGTTTCAGTGAAGAAATGAGAACTGGTTTCTCAAAAATGCCTCATTTCATTGAAGCCCAAGCCATACAAGTGCCTTCCCCTTTTGCTTCTTTCGTCAATTGCAGTGCATTTTCCATTAAAAAATGGCATTGTAAGCTACTTTTATGTTATTTCACAGTGTTATTAAAAATGCTGTTATTTCAGCCTGCCTGAGCAATTTCCACTTGTAAATTATTACAGGCAGCAACCATTTTAGGTACACCGATGTGCATGTCCTTTTGGACCCGGAAGAGGGCGGGTCCAGTGGGGGCGTGGCACACTTATTACCGCTCCACCGATGCGCACAGCATCCGGGAACAGAATCCCTGCGTGAAATGGTTGCTGCCTGTAGTGTGTACCCGGAACATGTTATGAAAAGTGGACAGCCATGAGTATTCATAAAAGTATAGTGCTAGGCAGGTTGGCACATTTCCCAACTAGTAAATTATGATAATTATGTGTAGAGTTTTAAAATATCATACCTTTTTACAGAGCTCAATGCATCAAGTGGGAACCTTCCTTCAACACCACCCATGTCTCAGCCAGCTCAGAATTTAGTAATGTCGTCACCAGGAGTAGGAGGAGATGGTAGTGTCACACTGACCCTAGCCGATACTCAAAGTATGCTGTCTGCTGGTCTTGATGCAGTGACTCTTAACATCACATCGCAGGTTTGTGTCACGGTTCTAGCCTATTCCTGATACCTGCTAATGAAGATTATAAAACTAGGATAAAGGAAGCCTGAATGCAGCATGACAAAGAAAATATTTGTACAGTACAAAGATTTTGTTCCCTAATGTATAATATCAGTATAGTTTTAAAATTGAACTTGTTTTGCCTGTGATTTTCAGTGCTTGTTGACTTGCGGCGTTTCTGCTGCTGCAGTTGTTTGAAGATTACACTGTCAAGTTTCAGCTCTTTTTGAGAAATCTCCATTGTTAATAGTTACTAAGGCTTTCTTTGCAAAGCATTCCTCAGCTGTTTTCTCCCCTGCTTTTACAACTTTAATTAACACACTTGCAATGTACCTGTGGATTACTGATAAGCAAATTCTTACTGTAAGGGTAGTTTGAAAACAGCTTCAGGTTGCTGCAGGCTACACTAGCATTTGTAGGAGATGCTTCAAGTATAGGACAAGACCTATTAAGTATATTGGAGAAAGACCTAGAATATATAGTAGAAGTGGTGTTCACTTTATAGCTTTGCTATTCTAAAATAAACATAAACATAGAGTTTGCCAACATACTTTGTAAATAATAGTTGGGAGAAGGAAAATTCTGTATATAATACAAGGTCAATTAGCCCATGCAGTAAGGCATATCTCCCTTTATCCATCCCCGAAGTTCTGCATTTCCTAGTTTAATCCAGGCAAAGCCAAAAACTGCCCTAGGAAGCACCCATGACATGTGTCTCTTAGTGACCACCTGCCTCTTAAGGAGAGGCTCTGAGAACTGTGATGCCCAGTCTCTTACTCCCTTCAAATCCCTTATCTAAACACACCTTTCCTTATGTATCTTCATGTATCCTGTGACACAAATCCTTAGTCTCCATACCATACTGAAAGTAACACATATTCTTCCTTGTATACCCTTTCCTCCATTTCCTTCCTCTTCCTCTCTGTCTCATGTTGAGTTTTAGATGGCTTGATTCTTGGAGCCATGTACTATGTTACTGGTTTTGTTGTTGCTACTATTGTGGACTCAGTGAGATACATAACAGTTTAGGGCAACAGCAGATAAAAAAAGTTTCAAAGAAAAATCTGGTGTTACGACACATCAACAAATTCATGTTTATAGTCTTTGACTGCACCTTGCAGTTACATTTTCTTCTAAATGTAATTCATTCCACTTTTTCTTTTGGCAGGGACAACAGTTCCCTGCTTTACTGACAGATTCTAATCTCTCTGGACAGAGCACTTCAAGCTCCCAGCAAGTTATACTAGTGAGTCATACCCCACATTCAATACCTACAAACCAGGATGAATTAGCATATCAGGTAAACTTTTTTATGTATGTTGTTCCTTGAATAAAGACCCAAAATAGGCTTACTGTATATATTGTAGAATTTATGTAGGTGAAAGATTACGTTCTCATTTATCTTATCCTAATCAATTTAGTGTATTATGGAAGTTAAGAATGGAGGTTTAACATTTGGAGGGTTGACCTTTGCCTTTTCAAGAAGAATTTTGAAGTTGCTTAATATTAACCAAATCTTTCCTTTTGAACACTGTGAATATTAAATGTGAAATTAAGTGCACGTTCTTATGTCTTGGAAGTCTCCATTTTAAAGTTAGCCTAATTCTTAGAGGTGTCTTTTTCATTTTACATCCCTTTTTGTTTGCATTATATGCCAGTGGTGGGCACTCTGCTGTCATAGGCCTTGTGCAGCCATTGGTCTAAATTTATTTTGAGGGATGCTGCAGCCAATGGTGTGGGACATCCCTCACCAGCTGACAACAGGCAGGAGCAAAGACTTGTGGGATATAGGTCAATTCCCTCAGTTTTTTTCCTCCTGCCTGATGCAGCAGTGCGTCATGTAGATAGCATAAAGAAAGAAAAGGGGCAAACAACTGTTCCTGATCACTTCTGGTACGCTGCCAAAAACAGATTAGTCCTAAAGGAGTAATTGACAGGAAAAGGCTGCCCCATTGTGCCCTGTACCATCATTCCTTTGAATTCTTCTAATTCTGATGGGGATTCACTGAAATTTGCTTCCTTTATTTCCCTGCCCCTTCTTTTTCTTCTTTGTCGTGATATCTTTCAGAGTCAACCTGAAAATTAATTTATTATGGTGATGGTTATTTGAAAATAGTAATTGGCTTGTGGATCTGATTGGGAGTGGGGCTCTAGCAGGAGCAGAGCACACCCAGGGATCCATTTCTTCAGAATTTCACCACAACCAGGCACTCATGTGCTTTCCCCGAAGGGGTTAGCAGAATTGCTCCATAACTTTATTTTACTAATAAGTTGGAATAAAAGTTGCATGAGATATTTCAATAACTCTTCAATTTTAATGTGTTCTTCAAAGCATCATTGCATCTGAATGTGTTCTTCAAAGCGTCATTGCATCTGAAGAGTGATGTTTATCTCTTGAGTTTTAGGTGGTTTTATTTCTCGTAATGTGTGTATATTTTATGTAACTTGCAGGTGAATGAGATTTCTCCAAGTTTATCTAAAGGCATTCAAGCTGAAAAAGAGCCTCGTGTGCACCAGTGTTTTGAATGTAGTCAGACTTTTTCTTCAGCTGCCATGCTTATGCAGCACAGTAAAGAAGTTCATGGAAAGGAAAGAATCCATGTTTGTCATATTTGCAATAAAGCCTTCAAACGAGCAACACACCTTAAGGTACGAAATAAAATTCACAACTTATTATATTGAAAACCTCAAAGAGGTCTAACTAGGCAAAGAGGTATTCCTTTGAAAATGGCGTTCTTATTTATTTTTTATTGTGACCATATACCGCTTCACTGTGGGTATATTTCGGTGAAAACAGTTCTGTTCGTATTGGGAAACTTTGATAAGAGTTAAAAGATTCTTTATAAACTTTCTTTCATTTAATAATAAGTAGGGGTGCTTTCAGAATTATGTCTGGATATTGGGGTTCCAATAGTCTTACTGGAATTCCTCTGATGCATTAGAATTCTTCCATTTTTTAATATCTAGGCTGTTTTTCCACCTTCTGGCTGGTTAATGGGATTAGAGTGTGCTTTCCTGCATGTCTGTAGTCCCAGGGCAACTGGCAGTTGGAGCAGAGTGTTCTTTAGCTAGCTAGCTTCTTAGAGCTACTCTTACTCTGGCAAATGGATGGGGCCAGTTTGCTGCTCCAGCTGCTATGATATTCTTCCTTTGAGGCAGAGAGCGCAAACTCCCAAATGCCCTTATCTTTAAAAAATGCAGCTGGTTACCTCTGTCTTGATGGTTAAGAGGCTCACCTGGACCATCCTTTTTATGAAAACTTCTGTTTAACTGTTTTAGTGCTGTTCATTCTGCTTGTTTCTTTTTCCATTTACCGTGTTTCCCCTATTTTAAGACACCGTCTTATATTTTTTTTTCCCTCAAGAAAACGCACTATGGCTTATTTTGAGGGGATGTCTTATTTTTATTACGTAAGCCCAGCCCCGCGTTTTCCTTGGCACCATCCTATAACTATGGCTTATTTTCGGGGTGCGGCTTATATTTCGCAAATGCGAAAAAATCCTGCTATGGCTTATTTTATGACTACGTCTTAAAATAGGGGAAACAGGGTACCATTGCATATGTTTTTAATATGAATCACATTGTCACTATAGGATCAGGAAGCAAAATTAAAATCTAATCGTATAGCAAGCAAAATCTGTATTCTGGTTCTTTGCCGGTACAGAAGGAAAAATAAGCTTTGATTCTGATTGATAGGCTTTGTTCAGACATAATGGAAAGCTGTTACATCTGAACTGAGCTACAGTATATTGGCTTCTGTGGGTGTGGGCTTCTTTATTGGGAAAGAAGTCTGGAATTTGGAGAAATGCTGCTTTTGTTTTTAACATTCTGCTGAAACTGCGAAGTTGCAAATGGTTGTGCTTTGCCTTTTTCTTCCAATTTTAAAATTATTTTTAATTCAGTAAGATCTTGTACCTGTTAAGGAATTTGTTATTTGCATTCTTTCTAAAATAGATTGAATTTGGCCATTGCTGACTTGAGCTTTTGTAGGTCTTGACAAAAGGATGTGTGAGCAACTTAGTACCAGTTATTATTTTTATTACCTAAACATGTTCTATGTATAAGATATTTCTTCTTTGTTTTGAATTAGGAGCATTTGCAGACTCATCAGGCAGGACCATCATTAAGTTCTCAAAAGCCAAGGGTATTTAAATGTGATACCTGTGAAAAAGCCTTTGCTAAGCCGAGCCAGCTGGAAAGGCATAGCCGCATTCATACAGGTAAGAAATTATCAGTACAAGTGGCTAGCCACAAGCTGTTCAATTTAACAAATGGTTATGTAAATTGCATACAACTTAATCCAAAAGTTATGATCCTGCCCATTCTCACCATTGCATTAGCAGCAGAATCTGGGACAATAGGAAGTGAGAGGCAGCAATCAGAGTGCCTGGGCTGTTTATTTGTTTAATTTATTTATTAGATTTCTATACCATCCTTCATCCAAGGATCACAGGATGGTTTACAATATAAAATTGCAAATATGTGTAACATAGTAGCAAGCAAACACACACACACACACACACACACACACACACAGAGAGAGAGAGACAGACAGACAGACAGACAGACAGAGTTTAAAAGGCCATAGATTGTTTAGGCCTGGGATGTTTTTGTCTAGTCCGTAAAGATATGTAACAAAGGCGCCAGGTCAGCCACCCTGGGTGATCCTCACTGTGGAAGTTGGAGGGCTTTTAAGAGTAATGCAGCAACTGAAACTTTAACCTGTTTAACATTATGCTTTATGCTATCTTTACACCACATGCCCAAAGAAGGAACAGCATAGTTCAAAAGGAAGAAAGGAGTTCAGCAATGTTAACTGAGCATTTCTGTTCAAGAGTAAATTAGCAGTGTTTGAGCTATTCCGCTTCTCTGGGCCTTTTCCTAACCTGAGTGCACAGGTCTCAGAGTCAGGCACTCTCTTATTTCAGCCCAATACATAGGAGCTAAATAGTTGCTTGTCTTGACCAGGTTTCAGTGAGAACGGTCCCTTAAATGGTGTTGATAGCCAGTTCAAGTAAAATTAGTGTATTTGTGAAGTTTAAGGAGTTTTACTCCACTTTGCATCACTTTGCAATTAATGTTCTAAAATGTCTTGTTTATTAAAGGAGAACGGCCATTTCAATGCACGTTGTGTGAGAAGGCTTTTAACCAGAAGAGTGCTTTGCAAGTTCATATGAAAAAACACACAGGAGAAAGACCATACAAATGTGATTATTGTGCAATGGGATTTACCCAGAAAAGCAATATGAAACTTCATATGAAACGAGCCCATGGCTATTCTGGTATGTAAAATTTGCCAAGTGAAAGTTTTATATCAAATACAGTGGTGCTTAAACCAGCCCTGGCATTTATTGTACAATATTCTCAAGTTTCAACATTATTCGTTTACTTGGACAGCATTGAGTGCTGGGAGCTTATTTTACGTTTTCCTTCTTTTTAAATCTCAGCCCCTGCTCTCATTCTCCAGGCCAGGGCTGGAGAAAATGTCCTGTACTGCCATTTTTGTCAGCCCATGCCCCCCGTCACTCACCTAACCTCCTAAGACTTTGGGTGTAGGACACATATTGCTGTGGCAGGCCAGACAAAAGTGGATTCTCACCCTTGCTGTAGGCATTCAAAAGTACATAATGTACTGCACGGCTTATGTGTATGAATGTGTTGCTGTTTGTACTGAATAGTAGCATTTTTTTTCTTTCCTAAACTGTACAAAGTTATAGTCTGCAATTATTCAGTTTATTTATTTCATAAAATTTATGTACCGCTTGATAGTAGGAAAACATCAAAGCGGTTGGCAAAAATGATAAATCAATAAAATTTAAAATATCTGTTACAAAGCTTGATGCAAGGTTCTTTTTTGCCCAACAGTTTCTTCTAAAGGAATAATTCTTTCCTAGATGCATGTAGGAGCCATATCAAAGCAAGGAAGTTCTTAGTGATAATTCTCTTGTTATTTCACTGTGCCATTCCTGAAGGCAATATAAACTGGTTTGAAGATCATGCTTAACCATAGTTCTGTGTGAAGTGAATGAGCCTTGAGCTTTTGCTTTCTCCCCTTCCCTTTTTTCTTTTTTTCTGGCACTGTTTGTTGGATCAGACAAGACAACAAGTTGCACTTAAGCTAAACTGGAAGTGAAAAGCTGTTAAACACATGTGAGGGTGGAGGGCATGAGCCTGAGCCTCACTCTGGGTTCATTTACATTAAGCTGATTTTTTGCTTTCTGTGAAGCATGTAATGGAATATATACAGTAATTTTAGGTTGCTGTATAGATGATAGTTTCTTCCCATGATTCAGTGACTTCTTGCAGCAATAAATGCACTCCATTGCCCTCATGGTCTGCCTCATTAATTCAAATGGACAGAATAGATTAAGCATTCACGTGCCTTAATGTGAATACATTTGCTCTGTCCATTGAAAGGAACAGTCAACCCACAGATGAGCACTTCCATCCACAGCACTGTGCCAACATGATTACGTTGTTCAAAGGATGTAAACGGTACTCTTTAATAGGTAAATATTACATCAAGTGTGGCTGGATTAAGTTTGCTTTTTCCAGCAAAGAAATCTTACACATTTCTTATTGGATGTTTAGTCAAGCAGCACTTATGTGTAACTCTCCTGTATTTCCACTAGATCTCTTAGCATTATTTCTCTTCCTTGTTACGGTAGGCACAATACAAGAATCTACCAGTCATCAAGGACAGGAAGGCGAAGACATTAATCGTGCTCTGAATTTGGAAGAGGTTGTTCAAGAATCTTCAAATGAATGGCAGAGCATAACCAATATTTTTTGATGACAACCAAGGTGAAAGCTCAAAATGCTTTCAGGACTAGAATTTTTATAAAGATAGTCACCTGTGGATTTTTACTATTAAAACTGAACATACTGAAAATAATAAGATAATATAACTTTTTAAATTTTACAAAACTACCAAAAGAATGATTGTCTTTTGTAAGCTTGTAGGATATTGAAGAAACACCAGATACACTTTGCTATCTTAACTACAATCAATGATCTCAGGTACATGGAGTTTGCTTATCTTTTGAATCCCATCATACGTGTATTCATGTAAAAAAACAAAAGACACACGCCCAGACCTTGGTATCAATGAAGGTTGATTAGAAGGTAGACAGCATGGAAGTTCTGGCAATCATGAGGATGTCCTGACTGTTTAAAAATTAATTGGAAGAAAGAGTATCTCAACGTTAGATGCATGCAGTAGAGAATTCATATTCCAATACGTCATTAAATGTCTGGTATTACTTTAGTTCATTAATTGGTATTTCATTATGGTGCTGGTGTTGCTGACATGTCAGAAAGTGATGGACCATATTCATTTTATTAAAGCTATTTTTAAAATTAATTTCTTAATTGTACATGTTTAGCTTCACATTCAGCAATAATTATTCAAAGAAAATGTAACTGATAGTAGAATCTCCTTGAACTGAACAACAAATGCACATATGTTCTGTGTTAGGTCTTAATGCTCAGATGTTTTAGCTTGAGAACTATGAAAAACATAAGCCATGAGTTAAAAATAATAGGGCATACTAAACTATGCCTTGTCTTGAGCAAACCAAGTGAGCTGTAGCACAAGTTGTATCAGCAAATGCAGATTGGTTTCTTGACAGCCCCCAATTAATATAACCTTGATTTTGTTGCCATTTAATTAAAAAAATAAAATAAAACTACCTAGGCTTTTCAGTAATGTTCTGAAAAGCCCCATTTACTTAGAAAAGGTAATATATCTAAAGAAACACTGGAATAAAGCATTTTCTGTTTTAAGACATTCCAAAGACAGAAGGATTTTGCTTAATTTTACTTTAAATTTTTGAATTTCTTTATATGTTATATATATGTGTGCGTATGTATATATACAGATAATTAAGCCTCTGTGTGGCTGTTGAGTATATTTTGTAAATAACAAAAATCCCAGTTACAAGAAGTGCTCATAAAGTTTTCAACTTTAAGTGACCACTTCAAAATCAGTATTGATTCATTTTATTGTAATGTAGACATGTTAAACCTTTCTGAAGAATAATTGCTTTTATTTGCCCTCAGTTCCAGAAAGAAGATATATGTACATATAATTTATACTTGTGTATTATATGACTAGTTCTTTCTATTTCCTGAATGGGAAAAATCACTGCTTTTTGATAGGACATCTCATAATTGTTTTGTTAACTATGGAAATATGTATATAAGTGATATAGCCGGTGACTTGAAAATAACACTTTGTTATGTGGAAATATTTAAGTCAGACATATTTTAAATAATATTAATTTTTTCCAAACTTGGTTTTGTGTCTGATATGTTGTTCTTTTTCAGAAGTTTTGAATGGGTGTTCCTATCGATTTGATGGGGAGGAAATCTTCACGAGTGTGACTGAACAAGAGAGCACTTGGTCTTGATTCTGTAGGCTTCTCATAGCTCAGAGGAACCAGTAGCACCACACCATCCTTAGTTGCAGTACAGTGGTACCTTGGTAGTCGAACTTGATCCATTCCAGGATCCCGAAACCGTTTGAAAACCAAGGCGTGGCTTCCGATTGGCTGCAGGAGCTTCCTGCACTCAATCGGAAGCCGCGTCGGACGTTTGGCTTCCGAAAAACGTTCACAAACCGGAACACTCACTTCCGGGTTTGTGGCTTTCGGAGGTCAATTTGTTCGGGAGCCAAGCCATTCAACTACCAAGGGACCACTGTACCAGTGATATGTCCTTAGTGTTCCCCCCTTCTGTTAAATCATGTCTTTCACAGTAGAATCAGTGTGTAAACATCAGTAATGTTACTTCTGTCGTTCAGAATATTTTCAAATCATGTATCTATATCTTCCTACATTACATAAAAATGTAAGGTCATCGCACAGCCATGATATCAGAGTGTAGCCACCATTGGACGATTTTAGGGCCTCGTCACAATCCCAGGTTTGCATAAAGTTAGGCCATTGGGGAGGGGAGCAAAAGAAGGCACATTTTAAACCAGGCTTCCTCAACCTCGGCCCTCCAGATCTTTTGAGACTACAATTCCCATCATCCCTGACCACTGGTCCTGCTAGCTAAGGATCATGGGAGTTGTAGGCCAAAAACAGCTGGAGGGCCGAGGTTGAGGAAGCCTGTTTTAAACAACAGAGGTTTGAATAAAGCAAGGATGGAAGAACCCAGAGGAGCTGTGAGGGTATGGGGGCACCAATGAAGGAGTTGGGATATGGGGGGATCCTTGAAGGACTGGTGGGGGTTGGGGCTTTGAGTGAGGTGTAAAGAGAGAGGGGTGGGGCTTGGCAAGGGGAAACCGCAGGAGGGGAGAGTGTGCTTGTGCTCTAATCCTGCTTGCTGGTTTCCCCAAGGCAGCTGTTCAGTGACTGGAAGCAGAATGCTGGGCTAGAAAGGCTTTCCTTTTGTTTTTATGAGTTGGGGGGTAGATGAGCAGGGGCAATTGCCCCTGGTGGGTGTAACCAAGCTGTAATTGGGGCATGTACAACACTGGTAAGATTACTTCTCTATCGAAAGGGTCACAGCTGGTGAATCAAGCTAACCCATTTCAAGGCACTTGTAGCCACTGAGATCATGTGTGCTTCCATCGACAGTGCCATGCCTAGGAGACTTGCCAGGCTGTCAATTTGGTATTTCATGGGGAGTGCAACCCCATCCACAACAACTTACATTGACAATCAGATTTGCAGAGTTTGCTACCCACAGTAGATTATCTAGATTAGGTTTCAACTTGTTTGCCTCATCCAACCCC
The DNA here is from genome assembly GCA_034641385.1 of Darevskia mixta. Classification (NCBI taxonomy): domain Eukaryota; kingdom Metazoa; phylum Chordata; class Lepidosauria; order Squamata; family Lacertidae; genus Darevskia; species Darevskia mixta. The sequence goes on from JAWWNH010000011.1 coordinate 16,689,887, forward strand.
CAAAGTGGTTCCAAACACCTGTTTGGAGCTGGAATTAAAAATATGAAAAAGAATGGCATACTGATGACACTTTAGTCCGAAAGGAACTTCTCGCAATGGTTTTTACATAAATGCTAAATAGCATGTGACACAAGATGGCATCCTGAGACATCCCAAAGGCTATGGGATGGAATTGTAATCTCCCATCCTTTCTCTAGGATAAATACTTTACCAGGATGACCAAAGCCATTTTAGTTCTATGCCAGACTTGAAACTAGATTTGGAATGGATCCAAGTAAGCTATGTCTTAGCAGAATTTACAGTTCACTACTTTCTCAGCTCAGTGGGAGGGAGGGATCCAGACATGGGTTTTGTCTACCTCCTGCCCAGGAAAGGTAGGATCCTGTGACCTAGATTTGAAGACTGGCCAGTAGTGCAGGCTCCACCCTAGTTCCTTTCCTGTCTTGCCTCCAGCAAACTTTGAATACTCTTAGCTGAAGAGGGCAAGATTCCTAAGGCCCTGGGAATATCTGTGTTCCTCCTTTCTAAATTCAGAAGGCTTAGCAGGTGAAACCGTTGCAGAGGATTGTGAAGTATCCATACTGCCATCTTGAAGCAACCATCTTGCTGAAAACCAGGGAAAACAAATACCATTCATCCCCTTCCTTTGTATAAAGGCCTAAAGATTATAAACGGGGTGGGATGGAGACACAATTGTCCCATTTTGATGCTACGCAACAGGGAAATCAACCCTAGTTAATAAAAATAATTTAATATTTATATTCTGCCCATCTGGCTGGGTTTCCCAAACCACTCTGGGCAGCTTACAGAATATATAAAAGCTGAGGCTGTGTTGGGGCCTGCATCCGGTAACCCAGCCATGAGCTCAATTTGTGCAACTTTGGAAGTGCTTCAAAAGGCAATTGCATTTTGTAATCTCAGTTCAGATTCCCTTAGCAATTAAGTTTCCTTAGTCACACCGAACATAATTTTGCCCACGAGCATGAGTCTGTGCTCAAACTCATAATTCCTGGTGTTCTGCCTCAGTGCTGTACCATATTTGCCGATCTGAGTTCCTGCTAAATTAAAATGAGGCCAGAAGTGACATCTCCAAAGCAACTTGCTTCTCTACATTAATTCATCAGTTCCCTCTTCAGTGGGCTGTTGAAAACAACTATATTTGTAGCTGAAGTCACTCAGGGCCCATGGGCTCACAGCAAAGTTGTTATGCACATGTTTTGCAGAGTTGCCTGTTAAATGTGCACAAAGTCCTTGGGATGCTACAGGCTCAATGGTGACTGTTGGAGCTTGTGGTAGTGCAAGGGAAACTGATTTGAGGAGACTGAGAAATTAAGCAATAGGCATTGAGTACGGACTGCTACAAACACTTCATTCTAAAGGAGCGTTTCAGTTTGAAATGTTAGGATTATAAAAACCATTTCAAAACTGACCTGCAGAAAGGACTTTATGAACTGAAAACAGAGTGTGCCTTTGCTATCCATAAAAATGTTTCAATAAAAAAATAAATTAAAAAACCACACACATACTTACAAAAGCAGTATGTAACGAGAGACCTACAAGTTTGAAAGGGTGCAGAGAGTCAGACTCAGAAAATGGTGGAAAGAGCTGTCCCCACTTTCTGGCTTCTACTGCTTTCAGCCTGCTTCATCTACCATTTTTCTTTCAGGAAATAGGCTCCCGTTAGGAAGCTTCCAGCCGTGTGCAGAATAGCTTGCTATTTCTTGAATGGTTCATTAAAATGGGGAAGGAAAGAAAGAAAGAAATCTGCAATAATATTGCATTTTTCAGAAGGCAAGTTTTGGGTGGGCAGAACTAACGTTCACAACTACAGGGACACCCACATTGGTGCTATTTAACATATTCATTTGGCAGCTTTCAGATTACGCCTCTTTCCAGGAAGATCTCCATGCCAAACTCCATCCTGATTAAGACAAATCCTCTGGGTTTTATGATGACTAGGATTGTCAATCTTTATAAGGATAGTATGCTGAAAAACGACAGTGCTCCTTTCCTCAGCTATATGATTTGAAGCACACTTGAGCCCCAGACTTTGTTACTACCAAGAGAGCAGTTGAAATTGCTTCTGCACATACTGTTGAGCTCAATAAATAGTAAAGAACATTTTACAGCTATGAATATGCGTGTTTTTCAGCTAACTCTCTTCTCCTTCATCTCTGCATGTTTCCTCTTGAGAGGATAGCATCTGCTCCTAAACTTCCAGTGGTACTTCATCTGCTAAAGCTCTCTGAAAATGCAGACTGCTGGGAAAACTCCAGTTAAGTCAGTAAAGAAACTTTATATTCCACCCTGAAGATTCTTTGTATGCCCCCCCCCAACAGCTTTTAAAGCCTCTGTGGAGGTTTGCTTGCGGAGTTTTTCTGTCAGTCTTATAAGTACTTTAATATTTCCCCTCCGCCCCCACAAAGCTCTAAAAATGTCAAGGCAGAAATAAGAGAGGTGTCCTAGTGGCCTCTTTTGCTTTTAAAGTTATAAAACCGCTTCCTGGTAATTCTCTTCAAAAAAATGGGAGGTCACGAAATCTTTTCCCTTTTCTGATCTGGATTTGGACAGTGATTTCTGGGATATAAAAGGCTTCTTGCATGAGAGGAAGTACCTTCCCGCTCATACAAAGGGCAGCCTCAATTTGCAATCTCCTGTGCTATATCTTGCACCATTCGGGAAGGTTTCTTGACAACTAGAAAGCCTTTTTGGTGCAGTCGAAGGACGTGGCATGTGGGGCTGAGGCACAGGGCTGGGCCTTCTTGGTGGCAGCCCCCCCATATGTGGAACCTCCCTCCTTAGTGAAATCTGGTTCACCCCCATGTACATAACATTACGCTATAAATGAAGAACGCCTTTATTTTGCCAGGCATTGGGTACATGATTCCATTGGCATTTAACAATTGAAGTTTTTTAATTCGCCACTGTGTTTCAATTGTTACAAGATATTTTTTTTAAAAAATTAATTCTTGGTTTTTAAAAATTATTATTATGTTAGCCAGCCAGCCACCCTTGTAGGAGTAAGTGTGAGATGTAACAACAAAAATAACTTATTTCATGAATGTAGAATTTTTCCATCCACTTGAGAAAAGGTATAGTACTCATAGATAATTTTCAGTGGGGTTAGAAGGACTGGTGTTTGATGCTCGGTGACACAGAGTGGGACCTGAGTTCAGGACAATGCCAGATCCTGGTTTTGTTTCAGGTTTTGTTTCAATACATTATTTTGCTTTATTGGTGTTTAATTGTTCGAGTCAATGCTTTTCTTCCACCTCAGAATAAAATAGTGAGGCTATTTCCTAAGCATTCTTCAGTGAACAGCATAGATTTACACTTCTCGTAGTTTTGAACATCTCAGAAACAAATTTAATGCTCAAGTGAACTCTGTAAGTTTTATTTTAGTTACTTTCCAGGCCTCTGGGACTTTAAATAATATTGAAACACCCCCCCCAAAAAAAGAGAGGGTTTTTTTTTGTTTATTTTAAAGAAGAATCAATCTGTGAGAACAAGATGATGGACTAGATGGGCCTTGCCCCTGGTCCCACAGGTCTGTTATATTCTTTTGCTGCAGAATTCAACACATTTCACAGTAAATCCTTACTCATTTCTGGAGTTAACTCTGACAACTTCCAGAGCAGCAGTACTACATAGTGATGTCTGGTGATACCTTTAAACCCATTAAAGGTCTGCTTTTGGTGGCTATACACTCACTCCAACATGCCCAATTCCTCTCCCAAAGATCTTAGCCTCTATTTATCTCATTTTGTACCATTTCAGTGAAAGAAAGGATGTTATCTTGATTTCTTTGTGCACTGTTATCATGTTTCCACACTTGAATGCCTTTTAATTGAATTCACACCATGAGAAGGATGACACTTATAGTCCATAGGAAAGATGTGTGCTTGTAGAATTAAATGCCCTATAAGAAAAACATAGTGTCTATAAATAGTATAATGTACTACTGTGAGCAGACCTGAAGAATAATATGGGAAGTAAATCTGTCAAGTTCCTTAGATTACAGCACCTATACCAATTGGTCCATATGGATTCCAGCTTGATAGCATTCAAAGTTGTTGCCCAATGAGAGGAGATTCTGAGAGGCATTAAGCATCTCACATTGTATTAGTTTCTGCACAGCTATACTCTCTAAGTATGGTTACAGGTAGGTAGCCGTATTGGTCTGCCATAGTCGAAATAAATTTTTTAAAAAATCCTTCCAGTAGCACCTTAGAGACCAACTTAGTTTGTTATTGGTATGAGCTTTCGTGTGCATGCACACTTCTTCAGTGTATCTGAAGAAGTGTGCATGCACAAGAAAGCTCATACCAATAACAAACTTAGTTGGTCTCTAAGTATGGTTAAGGGGCCTAGGTTCATGCCCCAGCCCTGTGCTCGATTTCGTTGTGTGAATGTGTGACGGAAAGTTTGTGGGAAGCAGGAAGTGTTGAGATGACCGAGAGTGTACACAATTAACCCGTGAAGAGAAAAATCAGATTAAACCAATCAGAGACCAAGTAAGCAAGTGAAAACCAATGTGTTGGTCACCTAGTTTTCACTCAGGCATACATTTTATGAGTGTTGTGTGGCGTATTGGTAAGAATGCTGGAGACCAGTGTTCAAATCCCCACTCAGTCGTGAAGTGTTCACTGGGTGACCTTGGGCCAGTCACTCAGCCTATTCTACCTGCAGTGGATGGTTGCGATGAAAAATAGGTTGGGGAGAACCTTGTAACCACCTTGAGCTCATTGGAACAAATAGTGGGATATAAATAAAGAAAAAAGTCTGTTGTGGGGCTCTTTTAACTGAATAGTGTATACAAAATAACAACCTCTCTTCCACATGAAAAATGAGCATGTCAGGGAGAAGGCAAGAAAAGAGCAATGCTCCCTAACTTCTTTCCCCCCATGTGTTTTTTTCGTGTGGAATAGCATTCAGTTATGTAAGCATCCACCTGCAGTCTGCAGTGTTATAATTCACACTGGTTTTATCACATAAGTGAGAACTAGGCCATGTTGCAGGCCAAGTGGGCTTCAGGAGCTGTAGGAGATCCTTTGTGAATAGAAGGCAAGAACTGATTAGTGCTTTCCTCTTGACATTTTTTTCTGAATTGTAGTCCTGGAATTTTCAGAGGGAGGCAGGACTTTTCCCCCTCTTTTTTTGCCTGAGTTTGAGAACTTTGTTTAAAGCCCCAGACTCTGGAAGGAAATGACGATACAAGTGGCTTATACTGACATATACTGACAAACGTTGTTTACCATATTTCATTTGATGTACAATCCAGTCCTAAACATATTACTTGACTCTACATGCTTTGCATTTAAAATATCTTTACTTTGAAAGAATTGTGTGCAGGATTGAAAATTTTCTTTCGAAGAGATGCCAAAAAATAAAATAACTAAATAAATAAAATCCACTGGAAGCAAAGACAGGAAGAAAATCACTTGGTGAAATGTGGATCTTTCATTTCCCTTCAAACACTTGACAGAATGTTCTAAAAGATTAAGCATCACAATCAGACATAGCGTATGCTTGTGTGTGGCTTTGAAGCAGTTCGCCTGTCTAGTTTATTGGCTTGTGTGATTGACCTTAAAGTCCTAAACGCTTAAAAAATTAAATCCTCCAAATTTCATTAAAAGTTGAGTATTTTATTTCAATATTGGTGTTTTTTTCAGGAGTTGTATTCATACACATTTAAGAACAATACACTTAAGTGAAACTCACTATTATGTTGTGGAATACACAACTGGATGAGGCTACACATAGAAAAATACACATAGCCAACAACATTTTGAAAGAAGATGTAATGTGTTTGCGTGTGCTTAACAATTTCGGTATTCTGTTTCGTTTGTTTCTGTGTGTTTCTACCCTCTCATCTTTCATTGCTGCATATTAAGAATGTTGCTTGAAACCTATGGTAGATTAGAGTGACCTATCGCTAACAACAAGAAGAACAACAACAACATCCACTATATGTCAGTTGGCATTAACGTCGGTAACTCCTGATGTTCATTAGCTAAAGGCAGGTGCCAACTTAGTCTTTAATATAGTGTCTACAACATATAAGCTCAAATAAAACATTGCATGAGTACAGGAAGGTCATTTAGAGACAGAATAAGTTGAATATTATAAAACAGTGCAATTCAGAAGAGCATTTTTCTTCGCGTAGATGGGTAGACCCATTTCCACATGTTTATTCCTTAGTATATGTGTCAATATGTTAGCACCTATTTCTAGCTCATTAGTTTTAATACCTACAATCTAACAGTGTAGTTTGCTCTGTTGCACTGAATGTTTAGCTCTGCTGCACTAACACGACAGCTAGGAACGCTAACTTTAGATGTGCAGATACTATCTGAAACTTCCTCACCAAAGGGCTTTCTGTTATTTAGAAATTAGACTCTTTTTTTAAATTGTAGCTGCAAACAGACTTAGTTGCAGCAAGTGCATGTGTAGAGCTGCAGGGACATTCACATGCCCAACTCAATGTTTTCCTTTGTCGGAATGATCCCTCATTTTCTGTTGTAACTAGTCTAATTCAAGTTTGAGATCCTCTTTTCTCTCTCTCCCAGCCACTCTTAATTTCTAATGTGTTGGGTGTAACGAGCAATTGGTCATGCACTAGAAGGTGCATCATTCCTTATGGCCATAGCTCAATCTCATTGAAACAGTAACAACTGCCTTCTCCCACATTACAACATACCTTGAACTCCCAGTTGAAGAAACCTTTCTGTGACTGCCTAACCCAGTTAGAAAAAAATCAAATACAAACTGTGAGAGAAAGGGGTACTGAAAAAATGAAATCATAACAAATCAAAACCAAATAATTTAAAAAAAAATTGGATAAACAGTCCTTACAACTTCTGCACATTTTTATTATTATTATCTTCTTTGTTTACAGCAGAGATCTCAAAAGTCTGTTAATGGCAGGGTTAATGTAGACAATTGTGTAGTATGTCGTTACTTAAAGTTTAGTGAAAAAGAAATCTGAAAGGGACTTAATGTTGTATGTACTTAAAAAAATTAAAGCCCTATATTCTTTGGAAACACCTTGAAGATGAATGAATAATATGGGGGGGGGGGCTGTTATTTTCCCTAAAGTAATGCTGTTGACAGCAAGTAAAAGCTACTTTGAAAATTTGGGAGTTTGTTTTGTTTTGCATTTGTTCTTGGTCAGCATTTGCCAATAAATTTTTGTGTACTTCTACTGCATGCACAACTCAGTGACATTAACAAATAGATTGTGTTTCTATCTAGGGAATTCTGCAGTTTGTTATTAAACCTTCAAGGCATCTATGTTATAAAGCAGAGGGTGTAGCCCTTTGGTAACTTCTGAGAGCTTCAGCGCCTAGCGATGGGAGAGCCAGACCGGGAGCCAGGTCGGGAACCAGATCCTCCCTTTGGAAAGAAAAACAACAGCAAAGAATTGGATTAAAATGAATCTACTGCTCAGATCTACAGTATAAGAGTGCTATATGCAATTCCATCCAGACTCTGGCACAAATTAGTACAGATTGGCTCCACCAAACGCAGGGAAATCTCTCATGCATAGCTGCTGAAATGGAGGGTACATATGCTTATTTGATTTTGTTCAAGGTTTCTTTACTACTTTGATCTTTAAAAGTGTTGCGATTTCAAATATAGTTTGCCTTTAGGGAATTCCATTTTTACCATCAAATTTTAAAGTATGATGAGTTCATTCTAATTAAATTTCAGGTAACAAAACTTGATACTATCTTCTGTAACAAATTCCTTGATCAATGGGCTCTAGTCACTAAATATTAATTATTTCTAAAGAAGTGGTTGTTATCAGTGTTGCTAGATAGGTCAGAGAAACCAAGGCCACTGAAACTAAACAAAGCTAGATTGGGCTGGCAGTCTCATTGAGTTCTGTCCTTCCAGCTTATGGCATGCTCTCCTCAGAGAGAACCACCTGGCTCCATCCTTGTCATCATTTTCATGCCATGCATACCAGGCACTTAGGCAGCACCAATGAGCTGCACAACTACATTGCTAAGGAAGCCTGCAAAGCAAATTTGACTATGCCATTCATCTTGTTTTGATCTGGGATATTTAAGGTTAGCAGATCCAAAGAACCCCACTTTCATTTTTCTGAAGGTTCTACTAAATCAGCAAACACAAGGCAGAAGACCAGGGATTTATAGTGAGATAGTTATAACCTCCATGAACCTCTTTAGGATCCTCCAGGCACCAGGTTGTTGGACTTCAGAATCTCTAGTAATAAGGATGCTTTCTTCAGAGTACCCCAGGTCTACTGTTAGACCTCCTCTCACCGTTTTCCCAACACATTTTTGTCATTCCTCGTAGGATTTCGCTAGATGGTTTTTAGTGCTTTCTAATGGTGGTTCTATTATTACTTTTTGATGATAAAGCCAGCAATATTTCCCTGATCATTTGTAATTGTAACAGCTACTGAGCCACATCATTACTTAGTTTCATCAATCAAAATAGTTGGAGCATTGTAATTATATTTAATTGACAATTAATCATGCCCTATTAAGCACTTATTTCTGTTTTATTGCAGACATTTTAAATCCATTACTTCCCACAGAAACCTGCCTTTAATTAGATCTGTTTTAAGGAGCCACACTTTAAAGAAATATTGGATAACATATAAATAATGAGGACCATTTTATAGCAAATTATTACATATTGGATAACAAACTTCCATTTTTGCAGATGGTTAAAATGAGGGGAAATTCCTGCTTATGGAAACATGGGGTGAAATCACAACATCTATTAGGAGAGAATGAAGGTCTAATCTAATGGTCAACTCTAATGGCTTATAAACCTTATTGTCAAGTCCAATGGCTTACAAATTAAAACTTGGCATTTATAAATACTGTATATATCTGCACAGAACACAGAAGTTGCATGAGAAGAAAATTTCACCAATAATAGCTAATTCTGGAAACATAGAAAAGGACATAAGACAGTGGATGGTAATAAATAGGAATAGGGATGGGCAGTTCTACCAACACATTTTTAAGTGGGGCTGGTTTATTTTGGTGGAACATACTTCCACATGACACATCTGAAATTGAAATATTGAATTTCTGGAAATGCTAAGTAGGTATTCATTCCCCCCACCCCATCCACCCAAATTAGTGTAACTTTGGCCATGACAATTATTTCATTCAAAACAAATACAGATGCACAAAATAGCCAGATGTGTCAGTCAATTGAAAAAAAAAAAAGCCATTAACTTGTTACTATATAAAGTGTTGGTTCACTTTAACTCAATGCATATTAAATGACTTTCCTTGCAAGAAACACATTTCCCCCTCATTTCTTGTAACCTTAGAATAATTTCTGTTTACATTTAGAGGTATAAAACATTATGTTCTTCCTTCCTCTTTTTGCCTACTTGCTTCATTATCATGCAATATAAATTCTCCACAGGGTCTCTGATGTCACATAGAGCCTCAACCAGAGAATTACATTTACAGGCAAGCAACCTCTTCTGTCCTGATAGAGATAATGTTTCAGGTGAAAATCCAACAGTCTTGTGTGCTAATGAACCTTGAAAAGCTTTCACAATGCAGCTTGAAGCATCACACTAGATGAACTGGATCAAGATACAGCAGACTACAGTGTCAGGGACTACTACTCTCTCCAGTTATACCAGAAGTGCCAAGCCTAGCAGTACACAACTAGGAAAGTCTAGACTAAAGGTAAGACTCTTCCACAAATAGTTCTGTGGGCCTATTTTGATGCAAACTGTTAGCATAACGGAGCAGTTAACCTCACACATATTGAATCATATACTTTCTCTTTCATCTGAATGAAGTTTATCCAGTTTAGCTAGAGTGCTTCATCTTTATGACTATTAATGGCAATCAAATTGATATGACTAGCGGTTCCATTGGGTGGGATCTATTATAAGATAGGGGAAAGTGGCTGAATTGGTTTCCAGTGAAACCAATGGAACAAGTTAGTCATAATGTAATTTAAGTCCCATCGATTTCAGCTAATTTAGGCCCCATCTGCACTATAGCTTTAAACTGTCATGGCTTCTCCCAAAGAATCCTGGGAACTGTAGTTTATCAAGGTGTGTGGAGAGTTGTCAGGACACCACTATCCCCCTCACAGAATTGCCTGGGAATAAGTATTGATTGGCAAACTACTCTGTAAACTGTAACAGGAGGCATTTGAAACCAAGTACTGATGGTGGTTACTTAATATTTACAAGCAAGGCGTTCCACAACCTAGGTGCAGACATGCTCAATGCCCTATTTCTTGCAGAAGAAAGGCAGACTGGATGGTCTTCCAAACCTACCATTCTTCTTTTTCACAAGCAGTGTTGCTGATTTCCAGGACAGTTGCTATGATAAATCTATGGTAAAACTATATATCCAATGAATGCAATAATCAGCGGTTCCTAGTTTTTCCCTTCCTCTCACAGTTTGCACCTACTCTTTTAAAAATATGTATGTATATTATATTTTACTTTACCAGTCTAAAGAGTCTAGACAGTGTGCCCTGGCCATCATAGTGGTATCCCTTGTGTCCCTTGTGAGCATATTTATGGTCATAGAATCTTCCACTTCCATATCCAGGCCTGTGAGTTTCGCCACCCTGCAAAGAAAAGGAAATTGCAAATACAGTACTTTGTTTTGTCATTGACATATATTACAATAGCTTAGGGAGATTGGGAGCAGAAGGCTATTACATTAGCCAAGTGCATGAAAGGATAAGAGACAGGTAGGATAGGGCTCTCCCCGCAATAAGCAATGATGAAATAAAATACCTCCACTGGTAGCAATGAAATAGATATTTAGAAGAGAGTAAAATATGTATACGGGAAAGCTAAAGGCAAATCTGATACCTTTTACAAGTTGGCTACCATTTAAATGAATCTTCCTGCATTCTTTGGCGCACATTATTTGGGAATTGCCTGAGGTGATAATAATCCCTAATGACTAATAATGTGGTAACTGATGTAAACTGCTTAACACGACCAGGCTGTCAAGTGATAACAGCTGCCATCAAGTAAATGTGGAAGGAGGTACTATGGAAATAAATGTGTTTCATCTTTCATGCATTTAGCCCCTTTAAAAAGTCCCCCCCCCTCTGAATATTAATGGAGTGGGGGTAGAGTGAAGGTATATTGTGAAAGAAGTACTTACACATCACTGATGTCCATTTTTTTTTGAAAAGCATTGTTAAAAATGAGGAAAGGTTGTTAAGTAATTGCACAACTGTCTGATGAAAACTGGTAGTTCAAGGAGGAATTTTCAACTAGCATTTTGCTCAGCAACTGCAAAGCAGTACTTTAATTTAAAAGCCTTCCATTGCCAGGATTGGTATGCAACATCCCTTCCAAAGTTGGGAAAGGTGTCTCAGCAAACACACTGCAATGCAAGTCAAGTCCGTCATGTCTTTTTTGAAAATGGTAAACTGTTCTAATTAGTATTGTACACAGCAACCAGTTTAAAGGATAAAATACTAACTCAGTGCCTCCACATGCTTGGCCACTTCCTGAGGTTGCCAGACCTTTCCTGCCGCCTCCTAATAAGAGCTTAGGCCATTCAAACATTTCACTAAAACTTTACAGCAGCTGGTAATGACCTTTTTTGGCCTAGCAAAATGTCCAGTGGATGATGGAAACATTTCTAAGCAACCTGGCATAACAGAATTTTGTGATTTTTAAAGCAAAAATGTAACTAGTTCTAGTAGTGTTTGATAATTGTGGCTTCTAATTAATTCTAAGAGTAAAACCTTTTGTTCTGAACTCAGGTGTCTAAAGGAACAAAATGAGTTTACAACAGATGGGTGGGGGAGAGAACTATATGAAGAGGTCTTCCTGCTAAAGAACATTCACTTTTCAGGACAACAGACTTTTTAGTAGAATAAGCTCTTCAGTATTTGGTGCCGCTATTTTGTATTACAGGGCTGGTACAGTTCAGCCCAAGGATGGCATAACCTTTGTTGGAAAACTGTGGGAGGTTGCATTCCAGCAGGCAATCACACACCCTTAACACACAAACACTACACACTCTTAACATACAAAGCATTCCCACTCCCCAGTCTAATAGTCCATCTATTCTAGTGGTGTTTTGCATAGCGGTAATGAATATAATTTTGCCTACAGTGAAGAACAAACGTTATCATGTCTTCCTCATCGTTTTCTTTTTGAAAATATAACTGCTGGGGAACTGGAACAGACTCCCACGAGAGGTGGTGGACTCTCCTTCCTTGGAGATTTTTTTAACAGAAGTTGGATGGCCATCTGTCATGGATGCTGTAGCTGAGATTCCTACATTGCAGGGGGTTGGACTAGATGACCCTTGGGTCCCTTACAACTCTATGATTCTACAAGTGTCAATAAACGATATTGTAACTGCCATCAAATAATGGGATGCAAAATGTAGACCCTGCATCTGTTTTTGACTATATTCATGATCCCAAAACAAAAATGGAGTTGTGTCCAATTCATTATTTCAAGCTATCTTTTCTTTTTACCTCCCCACTGACACGCCACAGACACACAAAGATCAGCAGAACCTTTAAATTGCCTTAAAGGAAAGAGGTTTGCCATGCAGTGCAGTTTGGTTCTGTGCTCAGGCAAAAATAATTTAAATTGTATTGCAAGCTTGACAGGCTTCTGGATAAAAGCAAGCAACGAAACCATGGGCATAAAGGAACTGCTTGGGAGCCAGGAGGAGCAAAACAAACAAGCCACAGTCAAAAACATGAATGTGAAGATTCTGCTGGAGCTAGGAAGGCAAAACAGAAAAAAACAAAACAAAACAGATGCTATTTGCACTTTTTGGGCAAAGCAAAATGGCTGCACATGAAAGCATGTTCATCACCTACCCAGCTAAATCTGGAAAAGGATGATCTCCCCTGCGCATACAAGAAACAGAAACAGTGACATGGTGACCACCATGGGGCAAAAAGACACTGAAGGTGCACAAGAGAAGTATAATCAGTGAAAGAGGGTTTCTCTATTAACGAGGATCAAAATGAATGAGCATCAAGCTATACTTGGGTTGTGCTTTGCAATCGAGTTTAAAACCCAAGTGGTGGTGTGGAACATATTAGACTCAAGTGACCCTCCATTGTAAAGTACATGCTATTCATCCAGGCTCCTACAAGTTCAGTCTTGGATAGTTCTGGTGCCAGCATTTGGAAAGGCCTTTGGCTGAGAGCTGCTTCAAGATCAGCTTTCCAGTCAAGATCTCACAGTGCTGCTCTAGACGCACCAGTCATCTGATTCAGTCTGGCATAATGTGCTGGAATAAGGGATGGATTAGGATGTTCGGATCATTTCAGATTTAGCAATGTCCCTTAAAATAAGGCATAACTGACAATTGCCCATTCAAATTGCCTTATCAGGTGCTGGGAACAATCTGGAGGATTTGCCTTTGTCCCCAGTGTGTGTAACGTAACCTAGTTAGAACCCTTGTCCTCCATTTCCAGCGATCCTTTTCCAAGGGGTACATGTGTTCAAATGTGCTCAGCATTCCTTCTAAGGCTGGGCAATAAGCTACGATGGCAAGTGAGGAAGTAAAGGGTTGGGAAGAAGCACCAAGGTCTTCTTCCAGTTCAGATTAGAGTCTGCTTAGAATTCAGTGATGGCTAACCTTGACACCCCAGATGTTTTGGAACTACCACTCCCATCATCCCTAGCTAACAGGATCAGTGGTCAGGGATGATGGGAGTTGTAGTCCCAAAACATCTGGAGTGTCAAGGTTAGCCATCACTGGCTTAGATGTACCGTGCAGTCAACCTTAAGAGTAGGGTAGATACTTGGGAGCAAGGAAAGTGGCATTGGAGATACAACACCAGCCTGGGGTCACAAAGGAAGAGGGGAGAACCACTAAAGGCTATGAGTGTTGATGATGACTATCCTAAGAGGAGGTGGCATTGGAACAGCTGTGGCCTCTGAAAGATGGCCTTGAAAAGAGTGGGGCCTGCAATCCTTGTTCCAGCCTTGCATGAAGAAAAACAATGATATCCGTGTTATAAGCAGTTTCATGCTTTTTGTCTGAGGCCAGAGTAAGCCCCAGTGGGGAACCGAGGGTCCACTGAACCAGCATGGAAGGATCATCACAGGGAAGGGTCAGAGCTCAGGGATAAAGTATCTGCTCAGCTTGCAGATAGTCCCTAGCTCCATCCCAGGTGGGTCTGGGAGAGACCGTGACCGAACTGCTGGCAAGCCGCTGCCAGTTAGCATAGCCAATGCAGGTGCACAATGGTCTGACTCAGTGTAAGGCAGACCACTGTGTTCCTAATCAGATGCATGGCTCATTTAAGACAGCAACATACATGCATTATGTGCTGTTTATATTACATAGCAGCATTCTGGGAGAAATCATTCTATATACCGTATTTTTCCGTGTATAAGACGCCCCCATGTATAAGACGACCCCTATTTTTTAACCCAAAATTAAGAAATTAAGTTGTTTAGCTTTTGGGGTGGGGGAGATTACTACTGCCAATCGCTCATCCACCTGCCCACCACCGCCGATTGCTTGCCACAGCTACTGCCGATTGCACACCACGCTGCAGCCACCAATTGTGTGCCCGCTTTCTGCCACCAACATACCACCCGCCCACTTGCCACAGCCGCCAATCACCTGCCCAATTGCTGCAGCCACAGCCAATCGCCAGCAGGCCTTGCTGCAGCCACCAATCACCCGCCCAATCACCGCTGCCAATCTCCCGCTTGCTGCTACCATTAATCGCACATCCCCACTGCATTCACTATCCATGTATAAGACAACACCCAATTTTTGCCTTTTTTCCCCCCCGCAAAAAGTATTGTCTTATACACAGAAAAATATGGTAAGTCATACTCTGTCAGGATATATGACTCTTAGTCTTTGGCTTGCCACAAGCTGATGGCCCATAATGTGAGTCTATGTCACATTTTTCACACATACCTTTGCATGCAGGGGAGGAGTTGACCTGGGTGACACCTGAAAAACAACACAAAAGTAAGAGGGAAAGTAGGGGCTACAACAAAATGCTATACAATCGAGTTTTCAGGTCTGCTTCAAGATATTCCACTTTGGGTCCTCTCCTACTGGGCTTTCCATTCTCGCTTCCCCCTGCCCCACCACCAATAGTCAGCAAGCGTTCTGTGACCTCTGAGCATGCTCACTCTTCATTGGGCTGTTCCTGCCTCATTTTTTTATTCATGTGTGTGTGTGTGTGTGTGTGTGTGTGTGTGTGGTGCAACTCCTCAAGCCTGCTGATGCCTTCTTGTGCATAGGTTTCGCTGTTTTTGCCAGCAAAAGGGTTGAATTCACTCTTAGCACCTTGTCTGCTTAAAGCTGTGCTAAAAATGCTTCTTGGCTGCTCGTTATGTGAAGATATTTGAGAAAGACTCCTGTGTTGTTCGATAAGAACTGACTCTTGTTCTTCAAACCCACAAACCCTGTTAAGATTCCTCAGAATGTAAATGAGCAATGCAAAAGAGGACCAGTTGCATGGCCTTCATTAGACAACACTCTTGATCTGCCACTTTAATTACAAGCCTCATTCTTAATTCCAGCAACATTGCAAAGCTAGTTGCTGTTATTCTCATTCTGGTCCAACCAATGAATTCATGGTGGATTTCAGCTTTGCACCCAGATTTATTAGATTCTTAGGAAGGAACTGGATATTTTGGGAGCTGTGTAGCTACTGCAGAAAGCAACAGCCCTACATTTTTCTGTCTCTCAGTCATGTGAAGTGTAACAAGCCGCATGAGACACTTTCAATACACTTTATGCATTTGTTACTTGTGTGTAGCACGATCTTGAGCAGTGCCACACCTTCAGCTCTGCTCCAAAGCAAGGTCTCTCTCTCTCTCTTTAAAAAAAGGAATCACGTTGAGCATTGCTGTCACCAATGTGTGTGCTCAATGGGATAGAGAGACTTGGTTGTGTTGGTGTTGAGATGGCATGGGGTCCCTACATATGACAAGGTGCTCCTATGTTGGGTTTCCTGTATGCACAACATGTGGTTGTTAAAAAGAAGAGGCTTGTTCACATGTTACATTGAACAAATTTCTGTGTAGACTTGTTAGTTGTGCTGCTCAACTATTGCATACACAGTTTGCATTTAAAGGCAAATCCATCAAATTCACACTTTACGGAACTATGAAGTTTTAACTTACCATAACTTTGCAATATAGTTCTCTAACCAACCAAGATTTACAAAGATGCATATATTAAAGGAAAGTGTGTATACAAATGCATTTATAATGCATTGAGTTAGTAAAAAAATTCTTGCAAAAATGTGTACATTAGTCAAAACTGCACACAAAAACTGTGTTTATTAGGAGAAATTGGCAGTAAAATATTGATGAAGTTTCACGATGATTTTAGTTTGCAGATTGCTACAGAAGTGCAAAGAACTGAATTTAATATTTGAAAAATGAGAGAGAACCAAAACTGACAGATCCTGCCATCCTACTCAGAAGTAAGTCCTATTGAATTCAGTGTGGCTTTATCCCAGGTAAGTGGGGTTAGGATTGAAGCCTACATCAAATATGCAATGTATGTTTGCTCCTACAACCTCTTCCTTGATTTGAATTTCTATCTTCCTTTTTCAGAGGCTCAGGGTGTGAATTAGCTTATTAATAAAAGAAAACTTTCAGATAAGCCCTCTGCTTATGTAGCTGCTGGGCTAGGCTTATAAGAGTGAGTCTGAGGGATTTGCAAATTTCTACAAGATGAAAATGTTCTAGACTTGAAGGGGAAAGGTGGGGAAAACCTCTTCATAACAAAATCACCATATATTAAATACCACCTGAGAAGCAAGGGACTTCCTGCTCCTCAATGCTTATTAACCTCTGGTAGAAATCCATATGTTTGTTATAGCTCAGTGGTTTATGCAGGATTTGTGTCCCAGATCCGTGGCTCTGAAGGCTCCACAGGAAGTGAGCCACAACTGAAGTTTGAGGTAATTTCTATAAATATTCATGTCAGTAACATTTGTCTCATTGGTATTAACACTGACATAGAATATTTCTATCCATTTTCGTTTCTATTTGAAAGAAAGGAGCAAGCCTGGATTATTGGATTTTTCCAAAGATTTCCATGTTTGAATGGAAAAATTCCAGTGTCAAAACTGAGGAAAACCCTCTTCTGCCTTGGAAGACTGTCTTTTGCCTTTTAATAGCCCTCAAACTGGTAATAAGCTGGATCTGCACACAGTTTGTTTGGGCATGTGACTTGCTCCAACACAGAGATTTGGTGCAGGAACAGCCAATTCTCATAAATGGTCTCTCCCCTTCAAAAAGGACTAGCTTTTCATCTTCAGTTCAGGAGAAGGTGCTACTGCCACACATTCCCTTGAGTCTATAGAGGCAATGCTGGCTCTACCATTAGGCAGGCTGAGGCAGTTGCCTCAAGTGCCATATGCTGCGGTGTGGTGGCAAAGTGCCAGAGGAGGAGAGCTGTCACATGGCTTGCCCTGTGTCCTTCAAGCTAGCCTGCTGCCACCAGATGCTACAGTGATGTTGTCCTGTTTCTGGTGTTGATTCAGTTGCCAATCTGACTGACTTCTGTCCGTAGAATTGGGAGGGGGGCACCACCTTGTCCTGTGCCTCAGGCAGCAAAATACTAACAGGCTGCAGGTGAAGGAAATCTGTGGGCCCATAGAAATGCATACAGAGCTGTGGATCAGGAGAATGACTTCCAGTGTCCATCCCCTTACCTGGCACACTAGATATAATTTTGTCTGCACTCCCTTTTAGCAGAGAAACTATCTTTGGGGCACTAGCTAGCTGGTGTGTATGTTTTAAAAAGTAAAATAAGCAGTTTTGTTTGGTGAAAGAATTACCAAAGTGAAATGGAAACTTACAATGTTCCTGAAGAAGTGGACTACTGGGTTCTCATCCACATACCGGCCATGAGATCTTGGATGAGGCAGGGAACTTACATGGCCAATTCTGGCAGCGTGATGATAATCCTGAAACAAAGGACAGGTTATGCTTGTAGACCAGCAAGCAATCTAAAAGGAATTCGAGTGCCCATTGGGGAATGATCAAACATTAAGAATCGTAGAACTCAAAGGAGAGATGATGGAGATGGAAACACACATTAGGTACAGAAGAACATGAGAAAAGCACTCTACCGACATGGTCCAGCAGAATACTTCCAGGGAACCCTGAAGAAGGACATGGAAGCAGGAACTCTCTACTTGTTCCCCAGCAACTGTGCTTCAATATCCATTTATCCAGGCCTTATACTCCATGAGTTTATCTACTCTTTTTTCCAAGGTAAGAAAATACCATGTGGTTGTTGTTACTCTTTAATTCCACAGCAGTGGAACACTTCATGATGGTGCCTAATGAAATACAATACATTTACAGAGACCAGTGAATCCTTTGTGGAAGAGCATTTATCCTATCATTTTCACTCCTGCTTTGACTTCCCAGCCCTTTAAAAGCCATGTGTGGGAAGTAACGGCTATTCATTCATACCAACATGTGAAGCTAAGTCACAGAGTTTTCCCATCTAGTGCAGATCTGTCTACATTGCTCTGACCAACAGTGGCCTTTCAGGGTTTTGGGCAGATGATCTCCAGAACTTACTACTTAAGATCCCTTTGGGTGAAAGTCGTGGTGCTGGCGCTTTCTGCATGTACACCTCATGTGGCCTGTAATGAAGTTATGGTGCTGGGCTCTTGGCATGTGTTTGAATAAAAAGGAGATGTTGCACAGAGGTCCTTGGTTATTGTAATTCCTAGCTGGTCAGTAATTCATGTGCTTTTGAACCGGAAATGTTTGTGTGTGATCATTAGGCCATTCTCTCCCTCTGAACTAAGCACAGATTCAGAAAACCACTTAGCATGTGGTGACTCATGTAAACTTAATGCAGTGTGCATTCCTCCATATGACTAGCAGGTCAGCAGTGTTCAGCTGTGCATTGTGCTAAGTCCAGTTTTAAAAATTCACCTTCCAATATGACCAGATGCTATATAATAGAAACTTCCTGCATACTTTAATGACAAGTTTCCACTGTGTGGTAAATGGTCATCTGCATCCACCAAGAGTCTTACAGCACAATCCTAACTATTAGAAGCAAGTACCATTAAATTTGATGATGTGTACTAATCAGTGCATTTAAGATTGCAGCCATTAGTAGCAGTGTTGGAGCAACAGAAGAAAAAACAAAGAGCAAACTAAGTAATATACTTTATTGGATCAGCCAGTGCTACAGATCTGGATGCAAGCTTTCAACTTACACAGAAATCTTCTTTAGGTATTAATGTTCTTATCAAAAAAACAAAACAAAGCAAATAAAATATGAAATTAAAGGTGATGTTTTTTTTTTAAAATTTATATTTATTTAATTTTCCAAATTTTACAAGCACATAACAGTCCGGTTAAATTTCCTTTGCCTCCCATCTCCCACCTTAGGAAGCAGTACATACCTTCCCTCCCTCTCACGGAGGTATTTTTTAAAAAAACAATGATCATTTAACCATCTAAACACAACCCTCACTTTGCTTGGGCCTGATCTCCTTCCAGACCAGGCCTCTACATTTCTAACTATTATCAAATGACTTCCACAGCCCCTCCCTGCTGAATTCTTAAATAATACTTGGCTCACGGGTTCTTATCTTGGTCTTAATACATTTATCATCTATTTTTTAACTTAACTTGAATATATCTGCTTCTTTACAATTTCCTCTTAACTTCAAAATACCTTAGATTATAACTTTCTCTTAATCCTCCTTACAAACCTTGGTTTTACCCTTGGCCTTACATCCTAATTTTTAAACTTAATTTCCCCCCTCCCCCCACACCCCAGAATCTGGTGTCCGTTTTTCCTTTCATACCAGAAATTAAAGCACATACTTTTGTCTCCAAACCATTAAATCAGTCCAAAAAAACAATAACAACATCTCAACCCACACCCACTCGCTGTTTCACCAATGTCCAGTTCATGTAGTCCATCAGAGCTTCTTTCCAAGTGATTTGCTGCAATCTTCTTTTCTTCCTTCGCCTTCGTCCTGCGTCACAATCCAGGAAAGCCATATTTACTTGCTGTGCTTGTTGCGAGCTCTTTTTCTTGCTGACATTCTTGCTGACATTCCATCTCTTAAGTTCTTTCTTTTTCTTGCTGGCATTCCTTCTCTTAAGATTCTTATTTTTCCTTGTCTTCCTATAAACAGTCCTGCTTCCAGAAGACCCGTTACTGATGCGCGGCTGGGTGCGAAAACTGTGTTCCATAACTAAATCCTCATTCTGGTTCTCACACACATCAGCGTGAAAACCTTCTGGCAACAGTTCATCCGGTATGAGTTGGTCCAAACGTCTCTCCAGTCTTTCCGAGGCAGCATCAAAGGCATCACTAAATTCTTGCAATCTTTGTAGAAATAGGTTAACTTGTAGCTCTGCCTTTGAAATGCCTGTCATTTTGTCAAATAAAGATACAATCTTTCAGTTGTTTACTTCACTGCGACAGTTGTAGTTACAAAATAGCGATCTTCGCCAGATTCCTCCGGCATGAGGGAAGAGAGGGGCTGGTTGCGCTGAGACTAAACTTTGATCAAACGCCACTTTCACTTTTGCCTCGGCTGCCATTTCCCGTCTCTAAATCTTCAACAACGATAGGGCTGGCCTCCATTTTAAGCCCTATACTTTGCTCTCAAATTGGTCCAAAACGTTCAATTTACTCACGATCTCCGAGTCCAAATCACTAATTTGTTGAGGAATCCCAGCGCACGAACAGGAGAAGTCACGGCAGCTGCGCCCGTCAGGGGGATAGATGTCATCAGATCCGATGGGCTCCGGCTCCCCCCGCCCGCTTCCCGGAGACCCTTATTAGGGTCTCCTCGGGAGCAGGAGAGCCGTTAACGAGCCACTGCCAGACCAACCGGTCCCGGGACGCCCTTCCCGGGAGTTTTGGGGGCTGGGGCGCTGTCCCAGACACCCCTTTCACCCCTTTTTCGGACAGGGAACATCAGAGCGATGTTCCCCCCGACTTCTCCCTCCGGCGCCGGAACCGGAAGCCCGAAATTAAAGGTGATGTTAACCAAGTCATGCTGAATGGTTTTTAAAAAAAAAAAAAATCATAATTACAATTTTATATAAACATAAAGATATATTTATATAAACAGAAAATGGGTTACAAATCTTGTTGAAGGGGCTTATCAAGGAAGCATTTTTTTTTTAAAAAAAAGCAAGATGCATGAAAAATGTTCAGCAAGAAAACAGATGCATCTTTCTAGAGCCACAAATCTCAGATGTCATTAAGACCTTGTAATGCAAAAAGAGCAACTAATGCTGTTGAGTTAGGGGTAGTTAAATGTGTCAAAGTGAGCTTAGCACTTTTTGGATTGCATTCCTTGCATTTGTAACCAATTTTGCCCTCTAAATATCTTAGAATTAGCTACCTTTCCATTCCTCCTCATGGTGAATTCTGTGTAACTTGAAAGCTCCCATCGTCCTACACTCACGGAAGTCCTGATAGTGCTCTCATGTCTTTCAAAAGTACCGTGAGATGCAGCCCTGAGATACTAGGTAAAATAAGGTTCAATAAGCACACTACATTTTATATATGAAAAGATATATAAAAGATATGTCTGCTAATAGCATAATGTGCATGCACTTACCTTCTTACAGTAGCATGGTAGTCTAAATCAGATGGTGTGTATAGTATCTGAATATTTCATTCTCACTTCTGTTGCTAATCATTTCTAACAAATTCCTTGCCATTATGCATCTCAGTTGCAAGTCAGGAGGAGGACATATATTTCACAAGGATGCACACTATAAGACTGTTCACAAAGTAGTCTGAGATCCCACATGACATTTGTATTTTTCTGTATCTGTTTAGCTTGGTAATTTGCTCTCTGTGGAGTTCTGGGATGGGTCACAAAGCCAAAAGGAGCACAACTTAATATTTCATTGAAATCAGTTAAATTTCCATATCTTTTCCTGTCTTAACCTAAAGTCCCAGATTCCAACTCTATGATTCTATGATTCTATGATATGCCAGATTCATTCATATATATATTCAACCTGGTATGTGCCAAGAGGCAGTTGCTGGATGTATCAGCATAATCTGAAAGGGTTAACTTCAAATTCTTTTGAGATGAGTTGGCCTTTGAAAAACCCATTGTGTGTATTAATGTGGGAAATGGAAATCGGTGAATTTTGGGCTTCTTTTGCTTTTTTAATGTTGTCATGACAATTCCTTTATATTTCTGCAGCTGAGACACCAAGATAGCTTAAAAAAATTCCCAAGATTCCAGAATGCCTGCATGCATGCCTGAATTCCAGAATGCATGCCTGATTCCATGCATGAATGCATGCCTGATTCCAGAATGCCTGAATGCCTGCATGCATGCTCTAGTGTTGCTTGCCTTTTTGTTTGAGCTATGTGCAGAAAAACCTGCAGCTTGTATATTAGACTGCAATTGATAAAGGACTTGCCAAATAAATGAATATCCTAGCCTTCCCCCCATTTCCCTCCCCCTATAATGTTGTTCCTCCTAAGGATTATACTGACACAGAAACACACACTTTCTTTTCAAATGCCATGCTGTTAGGGTGATCACTTGTGCAGAAGAAGAAGAAGAAGAAGAAGAAACAACGAGAACACAATTGCATCTCATTGGTATATACTAATTTATATGTATAGCTGCAAATTTTGAGCTAATGGCTATAATTTAAATAGAAATACAGTATTTCTCTCCACAGTGAGGAAGAACCTGATAAGGTGGCTGGTCTGCCTGCTTGCTCTGCTGATCAGGTGCTAACTGTTGAGGGAATCTTCAAGGCACTTTCTTTTCCTTCTTTGTGTTCTTTATCTTTAAACTGAACTTGGACTGGACATCCATTCAAACAGAGGACTGCCCTCTATAAACTAACCACATGGCCACCGCTCTTACTGTAGTCCCTTTTTCCAGCTTGCTCTATTAGGTTTGCTCTAAATCCATGTTGTATGTATGCATTTACATACTAGAATAAGAGAGTCATTGGCTGTCATGTGAATTCTGTCCATTCCCCCAGTTGGCACTTGCATTTTCATTCTTATGGTTTGCTACATGCTGTTTCAAAGTCACACTTTTACAGAATAACACAAACACAAAGGACTGAAATGTAACTACTGATTATTTTTATACCAACACTTTTTATTTTGCACGGACTATACACATGTGGCTGTGTTATCTGAAAATTACAGGTTTGTTTCAATCCTGTATTTTAGTTAAACTGAAGATGCCATCCAGTCACTCTTCACCCACCTCTCCTGCCTGAGCCATGTTAAGCACAGAAATTTCCTGCCAGTGATGCTCTGTTCTCAATGGCACTCATCTTGTGGGCTGAGAGACTAAAGGACCTGTTAAGTATGGAAATTGTTTCTCCTAAGCCGCCACACCGAATCTGAATCACCCTTACTATCATCATAGCTTTTAGCATAAAGTTTTAAACAGAATGTGTTTTATGATCAGGTTCAGACATCAAAACAAACCCAGTAGGCAACTAGCTGCATGCTTAGGAATGGAAGAAGAGCCTCGCAATCAGACTGAAGGGTCATCGACTCGAGAATCCTTTCACATAGTGGTTACAGGCTGCTCACAAGTCGAGGATGCACCATGTTTACAATATCACAAGCCCATGACAAGTGGAATGTGTGCCTGTGGTTGTAGTCAACTAAGACCTCAGAGCAGACATGTTGAAAGTAATGAGCCTAAGCCAGTCACGTTTATTAACTTTAATGAGTCTCCTCTGAGTAAGTCTAGCATTGAATACCACCCTGTATTTTTAATGATACAAAAAAGATTTTTTTTAAAAAAATCCAGTGGAAAACAATTTCTTTAGAAATATATGAGAGACAATAGGGCAATCCCCTGCCCTAGTTCTTGTTACTAAGCAACAAGAATTACCAAGGCAACCAGGCAGGCACAGGTGAACGAAAGCTGATATTTAAGAGGAATTGAGAGGTGGGGTGACTCCACACTTGGGAGCTCTTATAAAATGTCAGTGAAGGAACTACCAGACAGGGGAAGAAAGTAAGTGTCATGCCACATTGTTTTATCCTTTCCTTTTTTACTTTCATCCCATCCGTCTGGCAGTGCCAGAGGCCTACCTGTCCATTTATTCTGGGAACTGATGCATGAACTTGAAATGCAGCAACAGGCTGCTGCTATCCTGTGGAGTGGCTCCTGACATCAGAAACCTGCAGCGTTTTCTCCACTGTCAATATGAAACAGAACTTCTCTGTCAGGTAGACATGTTACAAACGTAGTTGGACTATATTTCAAGGCACAACATGGCTTGCCTTTATTTCAGGGGCTTGATTCTGTTCCCTGGCACATACATACCAACATTTACCACTCCTGCTACAACTCAGAAGGAGCTACAATCTAACACTATGTTTTTCATCACATGGAAGGCCTACAGATCGCGGAGAAGCCTTGTAATGGTTGTATAGAGGATGGGATTTCAGTGGGTGCAGCTTTTCATACCCTGCGTTTTCCTTCTAAAAGTGTCCTGTCTCATACCTCACTTTCTTTGCTACTGTTATCTCCACAGTTCAGAGTTGTTGTTGTTGCTGCTGCTGCTGCTGTTGTAATTGTTAGTAATAATAAAGTCTACTGATAGTCAGTAAAAATGAGGAAAATCAGTAACATCCTGATAGGAGAAACTACAATTTCAGGAAGCTTGCGAAAAAATAGCTCTGTGTAAAAAAACCAACAAATCAAAAACAATATGAGTATATTGTTTCATTGCTGCTTTATATTTTCAAATCACTGTTCAAGAACAATAATTTTGACTACATGAAATCAGTTATGGGTTATGACCTTTTTGTCTGTTGGTCAGTGACAATTGCTTATATAAACATGATATAGCAATTCTATACTATACATTTATGTGGGTATCAGATCCTACATATGTAAAATCTTCCTCTGCTCCTCTGCCCTTAACTTAATATAGGCATCTGAAAGGCAATTAACATGGGAAACAGAAACAATTTGCATTTGCTTCTTTCATTTTAAGGCATTGTTGAGGGATTTTGAACCAGCAGATGGCGTTTCCTAGTTACGATAAATGTACATCTAACAGAAAGGGAAATTTCAACACCTTTTTGCAGGTGATTTCCATACCTATTATTAACAGTGTTCAATTGAGACTGACATACATAAACATACAGTCATCTCGTGTTGCAATTTGCAGATGGATGGCATGAATTGGATGTGCATACTAACTGGAAAAGTCTTTAGATTCAGTAGTTGAAACAATAATTGCAATGTTAATTGGACAGGATCTCTTTTTTGCTTAGGGGTTCCTTGATGGGACTCTAATCACAAGGTTAGATTCATATCATATTGCTAAATACGTGGCCTTGCATGCAGGGGGAATCCAGCCCATTGACTCTGTGAAACACCATTTATAAACTATATAAATAGCACTAACTTAGAATGATCTAGGCAAGAGGGAAGTTTTTGATTTCTTGCAAAACAGGAAAATTGTACTTCCACACTTGTTTGAGTGCTGTGAGAAAAAGTTTGGTATGGGCTTCACAATAGTTATTGTATATTGTAATAGCCGACACACACACTACATATTCAGGCAGACAGCAAAGCCCATGAGTGCATATGTGGACTCTTAGCAGAAGCACTTTCACAACAGCTTTTAGTCCGTCAGAATGCTGTTAATGTGGTACAGGAAGCAGAAACCCCAAATACTTCAGTTAGAGTCACTTGTCGAAGTAGTTCACAAACCTAAACAAATGTACATCTTGCAGAAGAAGCCATTTCAATGTGTTTTCCTTTTCTAGGCCATTTCCATATCTATTATTAATGGTGTTCAGTTGTAATTAACATACATAAATGCAGTAAGCTTAAGGTGGTGGTGGGGAAATAAGGAGGACAATAGGAATTGGGATTTTAAAATTTCCAGGTACTTCTGTTACACAGCATGAAGAAAATATACTAAGTAAAAGGTTCTGAAAAGCCAACAACAAACAACCTATCATGCTAAGTTTTTTATGAGTCCAGTTCAGTAAGGAATTTTATTTATTAATTAAATTTATATACCACCTTTATCTTCCAAGGATCTCAAGGTGGTGTCCATGGTTCTCAGCTCCCCTATGTCATTCTCACAGATACTCATGAGGTAGCTTAGGCTAAGAGATGGTGACTGGCCCAAGGTCACCCAATGAGCTTCATGGCTGAGTGGGGATTTGAACCCTGCTCTCCTAGGTCCAAGTCCAACACTCCAGCCATGATGCCATGCATGTGGAATGGGTTCACAATGTGGGAAACAGCTACATTAGTAGCACATCTCCCCATGGACCAATGGCAATTTACAGGGCATTTGAGTGGTCAGCCAAGCAGGATTTGGCAGCCACATAATACAGGCATGTCCATCCCATATCAATATTTTATCTAAATGTTACCAGTGTGGCATGGAGCCAAGTCACAGATAAGATTGACTGTCGCCACCTCTTGCAGCAACAGAAAACATTTAAAAACATGCTCTGATGTTTTCTACTTATTTTCAAGTTCTGTCTAAAATGTGTGGTTAAAAAGAAGTAAGACTTGCTTTCCAGCTCATTTGCTTATGAGCTGTCAGTGCAGACCCAAACTCAATTTTAAAATTCATCCTTCTAAGCGGCTCTGTTTGCACAAACAAATATTATATGCATTGCTAGAACAAGGCCCTATTCACCTGAAAAAGCAACCTGTGTTTTAGACAGCCAAGCTTAATTCTGACCATCTTCCAGGTAAATTTACTCAGATGTTGACCTTAGAATCTTTTAAAACACAGCTTCAGTTTCGGTGTCGGGAATTAGCATTCAGGGCAGAGCAGAAGAAAATCACGCCATCATAGAGTTTAATGATTAACAGCAGCCATACCATTAGTGCTACTTTCTAAGCCAAAATGTTCCCTCCAACTAGCAGATATATCGACACAGTCTCTGTTACTGTGACCCAAATGTGGAAGTAAAAACATTTCTTTTGGTGTTTTTCTTCATCCCACTTTGGCCTGGAGAAATGCCTGTAGTATTGCACTTCGATTAGTCGCTTATTTAGCATGTTGCAATGGTTGTTTATAGGTATATAAAAATCAAAGAAACTGAGAGAGCTGATTGAAAATGTGTTTGTATACAACAAAGTGAAGCCTGATTTACATCATAGCTTAATTAACAGCATGGCTTAATGAAAACATGACCTTATGTATCTTTGTCTTACTTTTTTAACCAACAGAGCAACAACTCTCCTTATTAGAGAATAAGCAGAATTGAGTCATCTAGTGGTAAAAAAATCCTGCTCTGCGCAGTCTGTCCATTTGGCGCATATACTTAATATTTCCCTGGGGTGAGTTCTACATCTTCTTCCTTCATCAATTTGAATGCTATTCAATATCTGAATGCCCAAATGGCAACTCAAAAAGGGAATCTTTGTGAAAAATACTCCTTGCTTATTGGGAGCTTATTATTTCTCTTGCACAAAGACAAAGAAAAGCTTGCCAGAGAACATTTTGGCAGCTGCAGACTAAAAGTTAATCCTCTTACCTATGCTTCTTATGTGCTGATCCATGGTCCACTCAGTGGGAAAATTGCATGCATCCTTAACTCTCCCAATGAAATTAAAAATGCTAAAATTTGGTTAGAGTTCACTTTAGCGTAGAGCAGGGGTGTGCATTTTTTCTATCAAGGGCATTCCCCTGGATATGTGTTGGGTATAAGCTAGCAGTGAGCAAGACCAGAGACAAAAGTGAGTGGGACCTCTCCTTTACTCTCTTTTCTGTCGCCCCCTTCTCTCTCTCTTTCTTTCTCTCTCTCTCTCCTTCTGATATCCTTTCTTGCTTTCTACCTCTTCCAAGGGATGGGCTGATTGTTCGTGCTAGAGAGCGTAGGAGCCAACTCCCAGTGGCTGGGGTCCCTTTGGCCTCCCCAATAAAACATTTGAGCTCCCCCCCCCAGTTGATAGGCATTGCCATTCAAATGGTGTGCATGTGCTGTCTTCTGACCGATTATGCGGGGCAGGGCTTACCTGCCCCCCCCATATTTTATTCACTTCAGCTTTAAATCCCTGTATCCTTCAAGCACTTTGAAAAACAATTCAAGTCACAATACAGTGTGTAAACATAGTTAGGTTCAGGTGTTAATGTTTAAGCTTAAATAATTAGTGCACCACTTAACAGTGTGAAGGCTATTTAATAAATGCATTACCAATGTTCAAGCGCAGACAAAGGTCAAATATTGAAACAAAATCATGTCGTGTTACAGACTCTAGGAAGCTAGTACCATCAATTATATATTTTACAATGCTACAATTTATACAACAGTTGTACAAAACAGTAGGTATGACATGATTTTCCTAGACACAACAAAGACTTGTAAAAAGGAGGAAAAAATCACAATACATAATTTCCTTCAGACTACTAGATTGACACATTGAAATACTCTTAATTAAGTGTGAAAAATACAAGTTATTATTGATGTGGTTAATTTTCCCCATAGGTTTCATATGCAAAACATTTCATACATATTAAGAGCATGGTCTGGTTCTGACTATCACACCTCAGTTTATCAAGTTGAGATATGCATGAACTTGAGTCTTTTACCCACGCACAGAACCCCTTTGCATCACCATGCAAGTCATGATAAAGCCAGGAAATCTCTTAATTAAACCATGATTTAAGATTTTACATTGTTCCAAAATTGGTAACCACAGTTTCCCAGTTCTGATGAAATGGTGAAATATGGTTTATTAGAGACCTCCTAGTTTAACAGTCGCTTGCTATAGTGGGGTCTTGTTCTTGAACATAAGGCATCTGCATATTTCAGCTTAGAAAGATGAAATCGATTAATGCCTGTAACATTCAGACATGTTTTCATTCAAATTAGGAAAAACCTATGATTCTTTAAATAAACATACTTTTTGCTGTTTTGATTCCTGCTCAATTTTATGCCAAGCAGACACCTTACACTATTTCACCATTTTCTTCAATGATCAACTATTTCAAATGGTCTCAGAAGCTCAAGACCCATCTCTTGGTTTTATATGCTGAGATGCAGCATTAGAAGCAAAGCAAAGCAAAACCAAAAACCAAACAAAAAGTCCCTCCTGGGTTATCCAACACCTGTAATCCAGGTGTTAACTTTACTAGTGGTTGCTTTTGAGCAGCAGGGGGAAAGACGATGAAATATATTTGTCTGTCTAGACACTGGCATATCGGTGAATCCTGGCTCTATAAAGTCATTGTGGAGATATTGCTTTTATCGGGGTAGCCAATGTGGGGTACCCTCTAAATGTTGTTGAACTCCAACTCCTATGACCCCTGACCACTAGCCATTTGATGGGAGTTGGAGTCCAACAACATCTTGAAGGCATCTCATTGACTAATCCTGACCTAGATGGTGCTATGTTCATTGAAGGTGCTGAAGGTACTCCTTTCAGAAAACGGATGCAAAATAAATACAAATGAATCTGCATCTTGAGCAGGGTTTCTCCAGACCAGTACTTGTGTTGTGGTTTGTTGTGTGTGTTTTTTAATTGAATCACTCCCACTTCTGTAGACCTTATTATTGCCCCATTTTTCTTGTGTCTGATGCCTTATATCTCTCCATCATTGGGGGTTGCCTTAAACTTCAGTGGAAATTCTTTCCAAGGAAGTGTATGCTCAAGTCATTGCTTTATAGTGTGGTGAATGTTATCTACAGCTTGATTGCAAGGTTTTATGCAGTAGCTTATAATATGCCCTTCAGAGGGCTGTATTGACAGCCAGATTGACAGCTGTGCCAATGCAACAACCCCAAATCAGGCTCCCTGGATTCAGTGTTGCAGAAGCATCACACTGGCAACCTTGGCTAGACCAGTGGAAATGTTTAGGACCATCACCTGTGTTAAATCAAGGGTTAAAACTGATCAAAGAATTATTTATGGCTAGTTAATACTTGGTAAGGAAACATCAGAAAGTAGGAACCGTGAAGGGAAGAATAGGTGCTATAGCTGGAAATAATATGCAATAGCTTGAAGATGTAATTACAAATTAAAAAACATTCTCAGTCTGATTAGGGAATTGGAACAAACTAGATACAACTTAGGCATAACTGCCTGATGCATCTGTTGAGTAGGTATTTAAGCATGTTCTACCACAATGTGTACTAATTGTGACCCTAAACCTGTAAAATACTCACTTAACAGGCTGGTAAACCTACTTTGGCACTAGATCTAATGGATTTTTTCCTAATATGTATTGGGTTTTGCAATTCTGAAAACTGTAATATTTCAGAGTACAGATTGTTATGTTTGAAAACAGACAGGCCTTTAATTAGCTGAAATATAACTGTGCTGGAAAACATCCCTTAAGAAGTCCACAATTTGACCAGTAGTTATTTGCTACCTCATAAAAGGCTGTACTTATTGGGTTATACAACAGGGCCGTGACTGCGAGTTTGTTTTTAATGCTGCAGCTACTTGGCTTGTACCAAGAGAAGTACCACTGGAGAGACTCAATTGAAGCTAAGTCAAGTGTCAAGTTTTGCCTAATTTTAAATGAGAATAATTTTATAAAGCTCTGTTCACAATTCATTTCTGCATATGTATGTGTGCATTGCACATGAACCCACCAACCCACACATACAGATAGATGGCGCATAGGTACTAACCATGGGAACACAGGTGGCATGTTTTCTGCCACAAAGGAGGGACAATATATCCATACATTCATATTGGTACATTTTATTTTTCTCCCACCCTTTCCTGATGTATCACAAATACCAGAGCAATGGAGAACCTGTCTTTTGAGAGGGTAGGCAGGGGAGGCGAAAACAAGACAGGCATTCTTCTATTTTCCCTTCCTCCTCCTCTCTTTAAACAAAGGGGAGCGTTATTCACGCATGTATTCTTCACCCATGGAGGTTAATAAGAAAAGAATATGCCTCCACAAGGAATTCACCATGCTCTCTGCCTGAATGTCAGTGCTTTTTCTGGACAAAAAGATGTTTGTGTTTGCTGCATTCCGACATGAGTGTGGGCAGATCAGATATACGAACCAGCACTGCAGGATGGGGAAAGGAGGCTGGAACAACACCCTGACCATTACCCCAGCTCCTGTTACATAATTAGTTGCGAGCTTTGGGAATC
Source organism: Darevskia mixta (assembly GCA_034641385.1). Lineage (NCBI taxonomy): Eukaryota > Metazoa > Chordata > Lepidosauria > Squamata > Lacertidae > Darevskia > Darevskia mixta. Next base: position 16,720,961 of record JAWWNH010000011.1, read on the forward strand.
CTTACCCTAGGGAGTATATTCTCTAAGTCTGGAAAAAGACCTCTTCCATTATCTCATTACCCTGCATCTTTATATCCCTTTCCATGTAACTAAATTCTACACAGTTGCATGTTTACCATTTGGGTTAGGTGCACACTCAAAAGCAGGATTATCAGCAGCTACATTCAGTTGATGATAATTCCTGTCTCCGGCAAAGATACAGTTTGAGTGTGTGATGAAATATATTTACAGGGTTTAGCTTTTGTGTCTGCCTCAGCTTTTTTTAAAAAAAACACCCTTCTCTGGACACTTTCAAAGTGCATCAGTGTTTGTTTTACTATTACACACAATAATTAGCAATCATTATGTTTTTAAATACAGGGAGGAAAAACATATACCTACATTTCCAGCATCTTTGACATAATAATGAAGTAACAATTCTTATCTGAAACCCATACTACTCAAGACGATTGAATGACACTAATAACTTTATGTTTTCCTTAAAAACACACATGCACGGCTAGTATTAACAAATATTTGTGGCACTTGCTGAGTTAACTTCCAGCATTGAAAGTCTCCTGGAATGAATTCCCAGGAGATATTGTTCATTACCAGCATTATTATTTCTGAGAGCACAATGTTGTCACACAATGGCACAGCCAGTTCTTCACTGACTGGCCAAGATATATGCAAGTCAACATTTAAAAAGCAGTTGTTCTGTTGTAGCTAAATAGTATTTTGAATAATTCATAACCTTTTATTTTTGTTCCGTAGGCACTGGACTATGAGTTATGCAGATATAAAATGTACCAATTGTGGCAGTGAAAATCTACAGCAGTGTGCTAGGATCAACAATACAAAAGATGATTTTTCACATGAGAATGTCTATCTATATGCAACTCCACTCCTAACAGACAAATAGATTTCACAATGATAGCTAAATACAGAAATATCCACAATCTGAACCAGATGTAAATCACTTATCACCAAATGCTTGAAATGAATACTTTTGAATCACATTTCAGAACATGTAGTGACTGCTTATTGTAGGTGCGGGTTCATCCCCTAGTGATCTCCTAATCTATGAGAAATAGTGTCTTCGTGCCATACCTGTCAGTTTTGTGACATCACAACATTTCAATTTCTGTTTGAGCCAGATTTGAGCTAGCTGGTCAGCAAGGGCAATACTGTTATGATGCAAACTCCCTTAGAAATTCATCTAAACTGAACTGAAGCCAACTATACTTGCTTGGCTATTTTTACAATTGCTGCCAACTTTATGTTAAGTGACTTGCCCAGGACTGGAGAGTGAAGCAAATCAATACTTTAATTTAAAAAGGGAGTATGGAATGTCTCGCCTATTGGACCAACTACCAGCCCAACTACCAGTATCAGTGACTACTACCAACCAAGAAGCTCATGACTTTTTTGATCTGCCTCATGTTCTCTGATCACTGCTAAAGCATTTAAGAACTAGGTGCACTGCAATGGTTTTTAAAAAAAAGTTTTATTAAAATATTCTGAAATGAAAGGGGGGGGAAACTAGAGTCAGGGGGCAAGTGCTTGAGAATGTAAAAAAATACCTTTCATTATAGGCAGAGCAAAATCAAGTGTGAACTTTGCCTCAGGGTGGATGGAAGAGAGAAAGCACATCAGCACTTAATAACAATGACTTCTCTTGCAGCAGCAGCTGAAGCTACCTTATACCCAGTCAGGTCAATGGTCTCTCTGGCTCAATACTGTCTACATAAGGTGGTTGGCACCAGCTCTGCAGAGGTCTTTCCTAGCCATACCTTGGAGATGCTGATGATTGAACCAGAGACCTTCTAAATGCAAAGCTCTACCACTGACCCTCTGTCCCTTACACCCAGAGAAGTTTTTAACTCTTCAAAAGTATTTGCCAGATCAAAAATGTTACCTATAAAAATACAAAATATAACAGCCAGTAGTCAAATGGTTTAGCAAACACCGCATTGATACATTAACAGCAGTGAAGGAACTAGTTTTCCCGCTTCAAATGTGTGTACCATTCTCCTGCTTCATTCCAATTCTCATCTGTTGAGCAATACACAATTATATGTGTGCATTGGCAGTGCTTCTGCTACTGACACCCCCCAAACTAGCTGAAAAGTATTTTCCTTTATTAAGGCAGCACTTCTATACATTTTGCCTAGACATGCACAGATTTGCACTGCGAACCTTCAAACATTCATCCATGAAAAAGCACAAGTTAATACAGATGTGGTCCGATCTTGTCACAACTCCCGCGTTCTGTTTCGTTTCTCTCATCAGAAAAGAAACAGAAGGCATTAGGGTTGGCGAGCTGTCCCCTGGTTTCACAAAGCTTCGTGTTAGTCTCACAACACAGCCTGGGGTTACAAATGCCATCAAGAGTCATAAACAGACAGGAAGCCAACAGACGTTAAGCTAAAGTCAGTGTCTATAAAGCTATCACAGAGTTGCTGTAAACAATTGTCTTTCTGTGACTCCTTTCCAGTCAGATTTTGAGAAACATTGCAAGGTAAATATCACTGATGGGAAGGAAAAAATTCAAAAGAACACCAAGCCTTTCCCCACGATATACACGGAAGGTACTACTTACAACCAGTTAACAACAAATCTCCCCAAGGGAGCCTCAGAGCATCACATCCTGATGTAAAATAATCCCAGCATTAGGTTAGAAGAGGATTAGGGGTAATTAGAAGTTCAGGTCAATTTAAAAGGGGACTGTTTGTAGTAACATTCTCTAATGCATTATTTCTAAAATTGTCATAACAGCCAATTATCACATTAGAAATGGATAAACACAATTCTGAAGGCTAAGTCAACTGTTGCTCTACGGAGGTTATTGCGTTCTCTTGAGTTTCCTCCCACCCATCCTGTTACAATTCTTGACTTTATTGCAGCTATTCTGTTCTCCTTTCCTCTGAGCTCACCTTGCCCCTCCGGGGATAATGTCTGTCACCTCCAAAGAATCTGCCCAGGGAGTCAAGTAGACCCGGTTCCCTGTATCTTCTGGGGGATCCATGTCTAGCATGGTCTATTGTACTTGCAGTTGCAAGTTTGGATCCATGCCGGAAAGAGGAGCGTTTCTGTGAAGCCATCAATTCCGAGTTCTCAGAAGCTGCTGCACTGTCCTCCTGAATGGTCTGTAGCTCATCTGATTCAGAGGGCCGGTCTTTGAAGGTGTTGTCTTCTCTCCCTGGGGCATCTCGGGAAAAGAGGCGGACCAAATGGGGACGACCAGTCGTGTCAGCTGGGTTGGCCTCCTTCCAGGCATTCTTTGGGTCTGCTGCACCCTTGGAGTCTGTCACCGCTGTGCTCTTAGAGGAGGTCCCATTGTTCTGGTTCACATCTGCCTCTCCTGCAAACAACAAGGATGAGATATGAATGCAGGCCTGTGAAAAACAGAGAGCTGGAACAATGCAGCTTTCTTCCCCTTGCCTTGGGTTTGCTGCTTCACACAAAGTCCATAGATTATGTGCAGTTGCAACAGAACTGCCTTCTACCAGCTCCAGTACAGATATATTAATTTTTATCAGAATTAATATAGCGGGGGGAAAGAGTTGTCAGGCTGGTGCATACCTATTTTATTTACTGAAATCTGTATTTGGAAGAAAGGCAAAGGTCTTTAGTTGTTAACAACATAGGGCACCCTTTTGCTTTGCCTGTTTTTGCAGGAGAGTATCAGAACAAATTTGTAATGACTGACAACCTAACGTTTAGGCTACACAAGCATAAGTGTAAATGTATCCTCTAAACAGCTCTGTTAGGTTCTGGACCATGATAATCCTACAAAACTATCTGGGGAAATCTACACTGGCTGACTAGTCATTTCTGAGTCCTATTTATGGTGCTGATGCTTTAAAGTCCCAAATGGTTTAGGAGCCAAATACCTGAAGGACCCCCTCTAGGCTGCCCAGGTCTTAAGATCCTCTGGAGAGATCCTGCTTCAAGTACCCTCTTTAGTAGAGATATGCTAAGTGTTCACACAGGGCCTTTTCTGTGGTGGCACCCTGACTTTGGAATACCCTCACTGGTACTGACCACTGCAAGTCTGCTATTTGCCCTGGCATTTTAGGTTGCAGGTTTTCCCCCCAGATGAGGCGATTTTTATTTTTGCTTTTTGTCATTTATTATACTTACCTGTTGCTTTAAAATTGTATTTATATCTGGTTATTCAAACATTTGTACAGGCCCTAGAGTCTTCTGATGAAGGCCATTAAGTAACATTTTAAATAAGCAAATATGTATCTTCACTATCCAGCCTAACTTACTGTTTCTGCTGATGCCAGGTGCAATGCTGAGAAATAATTACATGGACAGATTTCATTTGGGTGTGAGTCTTTTTAGCAAATCTACTCTGGCATAACTGTTTACTCAGAGGAAAAAGAGTTTCACCACCATCATTGTAAATGCTAACAATGATTCTCAATTTTCCAAGTGCCAGACCCATGTAGCCAACACGTTATTCACACATAGGAGAGATGTTATCAGCAGGCTCAGGAGAACCACAGATTTTGCGGGGGGGGGGGGGGGACGACGACTGTTCACACATGTACAAAAAAGTGGTACTCAGTCCTCATATGACCTATCTGGAATTGACACCTGCTTTGCACAAGCAATCACATCCCCACTCATGTGCAGAAAAGAGCAAGCATAACAATGAGGAAGTTGGAACAACTTAAAAAGTTTGGGGCTTTTCATTTAGGGAAAAAGGGGGAATTCCACAATACTAGAACCCAGGGTCGTCCAATGAAAATGAATGGTGGGTGATTCATGACAAATGGTACACTACACTCCTTCCTGCCGTGCATGGTTTATGCTCCCATAAGATGCAGTAATGGCCACCAACTTGGACCGTTTTGAAAGGGGATTAAATTGATCACTACTACAACCAGAGGATCCAGGATCAGAGGACAGCAGTGGGAGAGGGCTGTTGCGCTCATGTCCTACTTGAAAGCTTCCCCTAGGCATCTGGTTGAATGCCACACTAGACAGGCCTTTGTCTGGATCCAGCCAGGTTCTTCTTATGAGCCCAAAGTATAGAGAATTTCAAGGACCTCTGCCCATCTCAGAACATTGCTACTGTTAGTGACAGGTGCCCAGGGCCAGGAAGAATGTTCCAAGGCCGGGCCATGTGCTCTGGAGGAACTAGAGCAGAGATAGAGAGCCACCGGTGGCAGGCAGTGTTTTAAAACTGATGCAGAAGAAACAGGCAGAAGGTGGAGGAACTGAAAGGAAAGCTGGGCTGGATGAAGCAAACAGAACAGCTTTCTGATCTCTCTGTCACGTTTTCTGTTGGGGATTATGCCTTACTGCTAGCAGACTGCCAGAGATTCCCACAGCATCTCATCACTTCTGGTAATCCCTCTCACAACCCTTGCGTTCATATTTTGTTGCCACTGACACATATGCATGCGCTGTTCCTTTTCCTGAAACTGCAGCTTTTTGAAAATTTGCAATCAACTTTTTCTTTAAGGGAGGGAGGAATTTGAGTACTTTTGCATTTGAAAGCATGTCCTCCCCCCACTCGCTTGGACTGTCAGCAGGGTCTGAGTTCAGTCATACCTGCTTGGCCTCCGTGACAAAGATAACAGTTTCCAAAGAAACCAATGAATATAATTGAAAACTGGGAAAGGGCTGTGTTTAGTAGCAACATTTCTGTCACTTGACTGGACTTCAGCAACTTTGTCGCTGACTGTGGAGATGTAAAGATGTCAATCCCTTGCAATTCTGTGAAAATGTTGCCATCCCAAGACTTTTTGAGATTGGAATTAAATCAGATATTAATTCCTGCATAAAGACCCTGTGAGCAACCAACACAGTATAAGGAATTTTATTCATCAACACTGGCAAGATTCTATGCCATAATACACATTCATTCCAGGGTGGTGGGGGGAACGGACAGAACAATGAAGCTATTGTTTTTAATTAAATGCATTAACAAAACACCAGAGCATCTGCATGCTAATATTTTTACAACAGTTGTGCTTTGTGTCAGTGAATGCATTTATTTCTGGCCAACAAAGGAAAGCATTTGTGCCACAAAAGGAGCTTCTCCCAATACTAGCTAGAACATCTTATGCCTTTCTTTAGTAAGGGAAATATGTATTGAGAGCTTTTTTCTCCTGTTCCCTACAGTGGAGCATCACCGTTTTAAAAGGTACAGCACAACTATAGGTGTACTTACCTGCACTTGCAGAGTAGCAGAGATAAAATGATAAACTAAAAAGGAATAGATTTTGACCGGCCTGATTGATGAGAGGTTGGCAACACAAGGCCTTGGGCCTGCCAATACTTGGCCACCACAATAATGTAGTAGAATGGGGACAAACTTGGTTCCAGTCTAGGTAAGATTCTGGGCACCCCAAAAAACATTTACAGTGTCAGCATCATGTTTAAAAGCAAATGTCTAAATAAAAGTGCAGTCCCTATACACAGCTTCTGTTTAGGCCATAGGTTGCTGGTATGCAGAATACTAGAATTATTTAACAATTATTCCTGGCTATATGATTGAGTAAAGTGTGTGTGTGTGTGTGTGTGTGTGTGTGTGAACGTGAACTAACCCATGCAAATACATATGAGTATTTTCTGCTATTTGTCCATACCGGTACATTAGATACCATAGATTTATTTATGTTCCTATTATTCTGTTGGAAGGGGCATGAGGCATAATTTGGGGACATCCTAATGCCATGCTTGATAATTAAAAAAAACCCTCACAAATACAATTGATGCACCATTTTCTAAACGTAGTTTAAGTTTTTTTCTGTTCCATCCAACATTGCTAGAATAATTTCAGAACTGAAACCATATGTTTTAAACGTGTCAGATATTAAAATGCAATGAGCCACGACTTTTGTCTCCAGTTCTTGGTCTTTGAAGTATTCCTGATCACTGCATCTGAGTGAACTTTGTCCGACTCATTATTTCAGAATAAGAAAACCATTCCGTTCATATCCCCTGTTCAAGTTAATTACACACAGTTTGATTCGTAGGTACACCGTGAGTAGCTGCTCTTAACTGTTATCTCTTACTTTCCTTCTGTTATTAAGGCTCTTCCAATCTTCTGAGTTAAATACACTTCAGTGCAAAAGTTCAACATAATTTTATCACGCTTTGAATGAATTCCTCTGAAGAACTGGTTAATGCAATTTTATCTGTGAAGCCTGTGGGGTTTGCAGTGTTGGAATTTTAGATCAGTACGCTTTGTTCTCTGTGGCTCAAAGATGAAGTATGATTCTATTCGACAGGTACTAAAAGCCAAAAAAACAAAACACTTCAAAGTCATTGAGAATACTTGTGGACTGTCACAGAATTTCAGGGGCTTCTATGTACAATGCAAAGTATCTTTGGTTATGCAGAACAAATTTTTACTTCATGAAACCTGAAGATGTGCTGAAATATCCTGTGAAGTGTCTCTTGCCAGAGTGTTCTAAAAGTGGTGTAGAACCAAATGGTGCAAATTGATCCCAGAATTGACCCCAAAGCCTTGCCAGTTACCCAATTGGGGGGAAAAATGTCTTGTAAGAGCTGCTGTCCATGACAATAAAACCTGAAAATTCACATGAAGATAGGCTGAAGATGCAACAGATGGAAAAATGCAAGATTGAATCTGTACCCAACCTTTGTATGGTTGTGAAGTAAGTGAAGTCAGTGTCTGTTTGCATTAGCTATACGAAGCACGATATCGATGAAGTTGCCAAAACTCTTAGCTCAGGAATTGGTGGCTCATGAAGCTTACCTCAAACACCATCTTTCCTCAATCTCAATTTTTAATCTGAGATGGAGAAGTCAGTCACTCCCTACTTTTCACCCAACCAGCTTCCAAACGCCCACCCACCCACTTAATTGCCCTTCCTGGTTCTCAAGCAGTGGCATGGAGAAAGGTCCCACTTTTCCTCTGACTCATGGCATGCTGCTATGGCTAAAGCTAGATGCCAGGAGCACTTGGAAGCTCCTATTTACCAGAGCTTCTGTGCCTGGCACCAGGAAGGGGCAGGCCAGTGAGAACCCCTACCTCCTTTCCCCATCCCACATAGAGCAGGTAAGTGGATGAGTGGTGAGGAAGGGGTCTGGAGGGAGGCAGGTAGTAGTTGGTTGAGTGAGGATTCATAAGCTCATGGGGGAAAGTTCTGGGGGAAAGATGAGGTCTCGTAGTTGGAGATGAGGTAGGGTCAGATGTGGCTTGAAATGGAATTGTGCTTGGTAAACCAACCGATTTTCCAAAGTTGGAACCCAAATGAAGGAATTTGCTCCATCACTAGTTTGGAAAAATGAGAGTCCAGATTTGCCACCCTGAGCTTCTTTGTGAGGAAGGGTGGAATAGAAACCGAAAAATAAATTAAATAAAATAATCTTCATGTTGATACAGCAAAAGCAAGTTTTGACATACTTTGTGACTTCCTTGAATACATAAGCATCTTTACCAAATAAACCTAAAAATGTAATTAAATGATACACACTTTTTCTGGAATGTTGTCTGTGAACTTAACACCTATTTATTTTACATTTAAAATATTATATATATTTTTAATTAGTTGATAATAAAAACTGAAGTAACTTTTAGACCGCTATGTATTTTCACACACTGGGGCACAAGCTGATTTGTCAAGATGAAGTAGAACAATGGCTCTCCAGTGGAATTTGGTAGTGTGGGCCTAGTTTGCAGCACATCCTCCTTGTTTTCTAAGTACGTCTGGCATAGATTCAGATTACTGAGGGTCATGGGGGAGAAGGAGCAGGAAACAAAAGCCTGTGGTTGCAGCCAGTGGGATTTGCTATGGCAGAAATTTGGAATCTATGAAAAGCATGTGGCATACATCCAGACAACCCCGCAGAGACCCAAGAAATAAAATAAAACCCCAAAGCTTTCTCAACAAATAAATTCTGTCAAGGCACCCACACATTTCAAGCAGAAACCATCCTTTGTGTGTCTAGAACATAGTTTTTGTTTAGCTATAAGCATCTCACACAACAGAGAGTACAAAATGTGGCATGATGAAAATGTAATATTCCCCCTCCCCCTGGGTCCTTTTTTCCCCCCGCTGTGGAAGTTTGCCTCCTATTTTACTGAAAGTGAATTGTTCAAATGAAGATATAGAAGCATTCATTCTACAGACTGTTAAGAGTTGCTTCAGGAAAGGAATGCTTAGCTGTTCTCCATGTCATAAATCTATTAATGAACACCTATGATAACTTTGGGTTGGCAGCCTTATGTGGAACAAGAGTGGCTTGCAGAGAGTAAATCAACCTCTTTAAGATGGATGTCCACAGTATAATAATGAACTCGCTGCTTATGCTTTTTGCAAGTTTATAGAGAAATTATGTGCTTGAGAGATGCAGTGGGCATGCCATTTTCCTGTAATAAGCTTAAAGAAAAAAAGAAAAGAAAAGAAAGACTTATCTTAGCAACAGATCTCAAATGTCGTGCTATTTTCAATGCTAATTGAAGTGATAGCAAGTGGCAAGTCTATTTGACTTTTAGAAGACATGTTCAAGGAAGTTTTTAATGATTGATGTTTCATTGTGTTTTTAATATTTTCTTGGGAGCCACCCAGAGTGGTTTGGGCAACCCAGTCAGATAATAATAATAATAATAATAATATTTTCCCATTTGCTGACTTCAAGTGAGGATGACTTCCAGGGCTCTAAGTGGCCTAACCTTTATTGTTTTTCATATGCTGCTCTCTCATATGTATCGCTCATCACTTCTAGCCAGCCTGATGGATGATCAGGGATGACGGGAGGTGTAGTCCAAAAACATCTGGTGTGCCATAAGGTTCCCCATTCCTGGTCTATAGGAGGACATGTGAAGCCAACAATGGATTTACTTCTTTTATTTCCTCTTGTTTGGCCACCACCAATTCAAATACTGAGCACCTTGCCCAACATAGGCAAGAGCATCCATGCTGTTTTACTATTGCAGGCACATTCCAGCTGTGATTCAATAGATCGGTTGTTGATACCTAACCTAAAAACATTATTTAGATGTGAGTAAACAAACAAAACAAACATTTATTTGCTTTATTTAATGGGTTTTATGGTTTTTAATCTGTGAAAACCATAGCTCTGGAGTGGCTAACACATCATAGCTGTCAACTTTCCCCCCTTTTTTTGCAGGAAATTCCCTTATTCCGAATGGGATTCCTTGAGAGAAAAGGGAAAGGTTGACAGCTATGTAACACATTGTTTTGTGCATCTTTTCTCTGATTAAAGTACCAAGGCATTTGTAGTAAAAAAGAGACAGGAACTTTTTGGCACTGCCTCCTAAAGTACTTTCTCCCTGTAGATCGGCTGGGATCTTTTAACATTTAATTACCGGTACCTCCTGTTCTTAGGGATTTTTATGACTGCAGCTTTCAAACATGTTTTATTGTGGCAACTTTAGCATTTTATATAACGTAATTATATATTGTCGAAAGTATTGTCTTTGAATGGTTTCCAGAAAAGGCAAAATTGTAATAATAATCGCCGTCACAATCATATTGGTGATGGTGGTGGAGTTTTCGAGATTAAGGGCTGTTTTAATCCATTCTATTTCAAAGTGTTTTGTTGCTCTGTAAAAGAAACCCCAATTCTTCAATATTAGATTGAAACAGCCACTGAGTGCAAAAAAAAGCTGTGGAGAAGAGAGTTGTTTGGTGCAGTTAATTAATTTTGAAATGTAAAAACATTTCCCTGTAGAAAATCCATTCCTGTCATCAAAAGTGTCACATGTCTTTCTTTTTTAACCTTGGCTGTATATTCATTTGTCTTCATACTCTGGGAGTTGTTACCAACAAGATCAAAGCAGCCATTAAAGTTTTGGCCATTACATTGTTAGGTTTCTCTTCCCATTCTCCTTCTATCCTTCAAATATGTGAGGAAATAGCAAGTGATACTATCTTCTGATCCAGAAGTATAGCAGGAGCGAAGACTGACAGATGCAACACTTTAGAGTGGGGCTGGTTTGGAAATATGCCTAGCTTTGGTACTGCTGTCACCAGCAGATTAAATCATAGTTTCCTATGATATCCTGACCAGAAAACTGCAGTTCAATTACTGCTTGCACACTAGGTTATGAAACCAGGATCTGATCCTGGACAGAAGCACTGAAAAGGTAAAGTAAAGGTAAAGGACCCCTGGATGGTTAAGTCCAGTCAAAGGCGACTATGGGGTTGTGGCGCTCATCTCACTTTCAGGCCAAGGGAGCTGGCGTTTGTCCAAAGACAGTTTTCCGGGTCATGTGGCCAGCATGACTAAACCGCTTCTGGCGCAATGGGACACCGTGATGGAAACCAGAGCGCATGGAAATGCCGTTTACCTTCCTGCCGCAGTGGTACCTATTTATCTACTTGCAATGGCATGCTTTCAAACTGCTAGGTTGGCAGGAGCTGGGACAGGGCAATGGGAGCTCACCCCATCATGGGGATTTGAACCGCTGACTTTCTGATTGGCAAGCCCAAGAGGCTCAGTGGTTTAGACCACAGCGCCACCCACATCCCTACAGAAGCACCGAATCAAAGTATGTTAAGGGAAAAGATAAAGAATTGAGTGAGAAGGCAGAGATGCAGGAACATGGTTCATCTATGGGTCAATGCACCATGACTTATCAGCCCAAGAATTTGACATCTGAACTATGCCACTGTTTCAGAAAATAGGTTCTAAAGGAATACAAATGAAAAGTTTAAAAGCCATTCACTTTAACATACTGTAAAAGGGTGCTAAATGCCTGTGTTTGGTATATGTTGGGATTTAATTAGAACTAGTATGTTAAAATGGGATGTCCGACCTATTTGTCTTAAGATGTGTGTTAGAGGCTGTTAGTTCTCTGAAATTACCATGTGAGAAGGCTCATTCAGTCAGACTCTGTGTGCTAAGCTGTGTGCCACACATCCCTAATCCCGTGGAATCAACACGTATAAGACAAGTGTAAAAAGTAATGGAGTCAGACTGTTTTCCCTTGAGGTAATGGCCTGGGGATAATAACCCATGAGCACGTCAAAGGAGTGGGGCTTTGGCTGGTGTTAGAAAAAGCAGAGTCCATGAAAACTTGGGAGGAACAATGTGATGAAAGCTGACAGGAGGAAGTTACGGGTCAGAGAGAAATGGCTTTTTGCTGTTAGGGTGCAGGGCTACAGTCCAGAAAGGAACAGAAACCTCTTGGGGAGTAATGCTGAGAACCCCTCCATCATAGGTTCAGGTTGCATATATGTGAAAATAAACCATATATCATAAAGACACCACAGACTCCACTGTGCCCAAAAAGAAACACAGATAGTGGTACCCCTAGAATCTCGCACTGCTCAGAGATAGGGTGGCGTGTGACCATACCTTTTCTGAAAGCTACCGGCAACAGCAAAGTCAAATGAGGGACTGCCTCCATTAGGCTAAATATGAGGGAGCATTTATCAAAATACCTCACAATTCAGTAAAGCACACAGTGTTAATCATTTCCATGGCTTTGAATTCTGTGGTCCCCAAAAATATGGAAAAGGGAACTTTTGCAGATTATGTATAATTTATGGAACTCTGCAAAACAGAGAGAGAGGCTGGCTTTTTTAGTGTTTGCCCACAACTGTGGAACACTCTTTCCCCAGAGGTTCATCAAAGTTGTGCACGAACAGTTTCTGGAAAAGTGTGCATTTAAAAAATGTTCAGCCTGTCATACAACCAGGATTTCACAGCAGTGGGATGATTCTAGTCTTATTGGATATGCCCCAAATCATTAGGAAAGGATAAGCTAGAAACCAAATTACATAATCAAATGCACCAATCATAGATAATCCATGATTCAAAATGCAGTTTTGTAAAACTTCATTTTAAAGACATTTTCCATTGTTACATGAACACTGAAGAAACACATTTCACCTCATTTTCTATATTATTGCGATGACTAGAGTAGAAGGAGAGGTGAGTTTCTTATGGCCAGTGGTTTCTATAGATTAATGGTTTTCGGACTTTGTGCTTTCAAGGAACACTTGGCTGTTTAATGCACCCTGAAAATCTTCCATGGAACCCCTATGAAACAAAGAAGATTCTGGAGTATATTTCTGGGGACATGCTCATTTCATATGGGAAACCAGTCAAGCGTGTTGGACCAAACCCACAAACACATCATTTACTCCAAAACACATCCAATAGTATCTATAGCTGGAGGATTGATAGTGGTGGGGAAATTTAGAAAACTAGAGTTCCAAGGAAAATGTTCCTCTTCAACAAGGGCATGCAATATGTGTTCTGCATTAAGTCACATCAGAAGAAAGAGGTTTTTTGTTTCTAACAGCAAGCTTGTTACATGCATTATGGCAAATTTCCTTAACTGTGACTTCTAGCCTGGGTAAAATTAGTTTGTGCTAAGGATCAAACTGACTGGGATGAAATCTGCTCTGGAAGGCCCTTGTAGAGATCCTATTATGCACTCCAGCATGTCCCCAAATACCCCTTTAGGCGGGACTGCAAGGAGCACAGCACCATAGCGCATAGTCCCTTCTGGGTCCTATTGACTATTGTGTAGGGGGAAGAGCAAGAAGATTTGCACTGAGCCTCTGCGAGCTTTTCAAAATGCCTTTGTTTGCACACTGCATAATCAAGTAGGCCCACACAGCCGGGGGGGGGGGGGGCACAGTTTGCTTTTGCCAGAAAAGTTAACATTTAAAAAGGGATCACACTACCAACAGTCCTCTCCATTTAGAAAATGCAATGATCCCAATGATGATAATTTAAACCTTCCCACAGTTTAAACTTTCAGACAAGTATCCGTGATCTTCAGCTTCCCTTATCTATATGGCTAATGGCTGCATGAGCCTCTCCTCTCTACTCATTCCCTTTCCAAGTTTTCCTTCCATTCACAGAAACCACCCTTTGACCTTTTCTGATTTTAGGCCATCCCTCATCCAATACTTCTGTCACTGGCCTCTCTGCTTTCTTTTGCTTGTGACATTGTAAGGACCAAGACTATTCATTTCCTAAGCCCCCAGTTTCTTCTTTTCCATGTCGTTCCTGAACATCAGAGCACCAGATCCAATGAGCATAGAAAGTTAACTGATACAGAGTCAAATGGCTGATACATCTTTTTCAGTATTGTCTACTCACTGACTGACAATAGCTGTCCCAGGTGTGGAACAGGGGTCTTTCTTAACTGGAAATGCCAGGGATTGAATCTATATGTTCTCTATCACAGAGCTACAGTGATCCTGGCTCACCCACACTGCCAGAAGCTGCCCCAGTTTCTGATTTGATCCCAGAATGTCCCCCTTTTCCTTAGGCTGTTCCTATTTTCATTGGAGAAATGTTGGAGGGTATGGAGTTATCCAACCCCCGAGCTGTCTGAAGGCAATTCTGTATTGGGAAGTGGTTTTCTTTTTAATGTTTAATGTTTTATTGTGGTTTTTTAATATATATGTTGGAAGCCGCCCAGAGTGGCTGGGGCAACCTGGTGAGATGTGTGGGGTATAAATAGTAAAATTATCATTATGGAATGGGACGTCCCTATTTTCATCAGAGAAACGTTGGAGGGTATGAACCTACCTGGAACCTGAGATCATCTTCTGAGGCCCTTCTTCATGTGCCACTGCCATGAGAGGTCTGGAGAGTGGCAACACAAGAACAGGCCTTTTCTGCAGTGGCTCTCTACTTGTGGGGTGGTTGCTTGGCACCTTCATTATACACCTTTGGCTGATTGACATCCAATGCCCTTTTAAATGTGTTGTGGGATTTCTGGTTTGTTTTTGTTCTTATTTTTATTAAGCATTTTGTGTTTTGTATATTGTAACTGTATGCTGATCGCCAAAGAATTGATGCTTTTGAATTATGGTGCTGGAGGAGACTCTTGAGAGTCCCATGGACTGCAAGAAGATCAAACCTATCCATCCTTAAATAAATCAGCCCTGAGTGCTCACTAGAAGGACAGATCCTGAGGTTAAGGCTCCAGTACTTTGGCCACCTCATGAGAAGAGAAGACTCCCTAGAAAAGACCCTGATGTTGGGAAAGATTTAGGGCACAAGGAGAAGGGGACGGCAGAGGATGAGATGGTTGGACAGTGTTCTCGAAGCTACTAACATGAGTTTGGCCAAACTGCGAGAGGCAGTGAAGGATAGGCGTGCCTGGCGTGCTCTGGTCCATGGGGTCACGAAGAGTCGGACACGACTGAAAGACTGAACAACAACAAACTGTATGCTGTGAACTGCCCTGAGATCTATGGATGAAGGGCAGTATACTGCTACTACTACTACTACTAACAACAACAGCAACAATAATAATAGAATTATCTTTAGTTTGATAATTCTCAATTTCTCTTCTCTCCATCCCCTCCCCCTGCAAGTGCATTCTTTGCCCTAGATGTGACTCAATGCAGCACCAAGAACAATGGTGGCTCACGGTATAGAAAAGCAGCAGTGATCGATGGAGCTTAACACAATATCAGCTTTTCAGTCAGAGCATTCGGGAGTGAGAAACTGCTTGGACAGTACCAAGCTTTGTACCAGTTAGTGGGAGTTACTGCTATTAAAAAAAAACACAAAACCTTTTTGCAAAAAAACAAAAAAAAACTAGTTAGCTTTTCAAATATGTATAGTATTCTTCAGTATAGCATCGTACAAAAAAGGCACACAGAAAGAAAGATGTGGGTTTTCCAGGAACAAAGCTATAGGAATGGCAATAAAGAGGCAGCTCCCAATGTTCCAGGGCTCGGAAAACACTTTCTGAACTCAACTGAGTCCTGGTGAGTTTTTCTTCCACTCATATAATTCCAAGTGACTCAGAACCAACCGGGACCACTTGGCAATGGTAGGTAGCTGATGGTTCTTCTGAGGGATGACGAAGAATACAAGATACCAAGAGAACGGCTATGGTTGCTCTCTCCATCCCCTGTAACAGTACACTGCAGGGCTCAGTGGTCAAGTGTGTGCTTTGCCTGCAGGAAACTCCAGGTTCAGTCCCAGGAGTTGCCAGGTAAGATATCTCAGGTGTCAAGATTCCAGGCCAAGGTATGTGGGGCAATGGGAGTTATATGGAACACTTGTTTGTCCTCTTCAGGTATAAAGGACAGGATGTCCATTTTGCTACAATTCTCAGAGTTCCCCATGAAGAGAGGTGGATTGTTAAACCACTTTGGTAACGGTAGCTCTGGGAGTCTCCTAACACCTCTTAGCACCCTTAATGAACTACAGCTCCCATAATTCTTTTGGGGGGAACCATGACTGTTTAAAGAAGTATCATGGAGCTTCAGATGTATGGCATGGGTGTCATCTAGAATTGGCTAATTGGTTCATATTACTCTGATCTTGTATGATCTATACTAGTGGCCTATTCATTTCCAGGCTCTTTAAACCATCATGGGCCTGCGAAATGACTGTTTAATTACCCATGTGCTCCACTCAATACCTGAGGCTCATCTGAAGTTTGGAGAGTGTCTATTAGCAGCACAGTCTTCTCACCTGTGGCACCAGCATCATGATATGCCCTCTCCAAGAAGGCTGTCAAAATCCCACCAGTTTTGGTATTCAGATGCTAAGTTAAAACCTGGCTTTCCAGAAAGGCCTTTAGGAGCAACTAATGCAGTGTCCTTGATTTCCTTTATGGTGTTTGTTTTGCACTGTTTTGCTTGGTGTTGAGTTCCCGCAGTTACGAAATAAACATATTTTTTTTATTGCTGTGGTAATTTTTTTTTTTTTTTTAAAAATCTCACTGTTTTAATGTGTTAAAAGAAAGCTACTTTGAATTAAATTCAAAGAAAGTAGCCAAGTAAATACAATGCATTATGTCTGTAGACCATAGACTTTAATTTATGGGATCTGCATGTCTCTGGAATATTGCTTGTGGCAATTTTATATAATTTGTAATAATAAAAGGTATGCTAGCTAAAGGTGATAAACTAAAGTAGACCTGTAATTTTGGGAAAGAACACACTCCCCACTTTAGACAACATTTCAACTATAAAAAAGTGCTGTGAAACTGATCTTATGGCTCCTGGAAGAAAGGCAAGCTATAAAATGTTAGCAATACTATTAGTGTCATCAGACTCAACCATTTTTTATGTGGTAGCACATCATTTCAATTTTAGTAGCAAATGGGTTTGGAAAGGCAAATGTAAACTTCTGCATCATTGGTTAAAAACAATGTTAGCTTCATTTATGGTGGTATCTTATAAAACGATTTCCATCCTCTTTATTGGCATATACTATAACACAGGCATCCTCAAACTGCAGCCCTCCAGAGGTTTTGGCCTACAACTCCCATGATCCCTAGCTAACAGGACTAGTTGTCAGGGATGATGGGAATTGTAGTCCAAAACATCTGGAGAGCTGAAGTTTGGGAATGCCTGCTATAACATATATATCACAGAATGCCAAAGATGTGAGCTGACATTAATTCTGTATGCAGCATCAAACGTTTAATGAATTACGTATCAACAAAGTCTCTTCCATACCCTCCAAACTCAATTACAGATACATAATTAAGATTTACCATCCAGGGCTTCCCATCTCCACCTTTGACTCCCTTGGAAGAAGATGTGGGGTAAAAATCTAACAAATTGTTATCAAAGTCAACATCTCCTGGCATAACAAAGTACTCAACAAAAAGTGGATCAAACCCATTTCCTGTATTATCTAGCTACCATCTACACCAATACAATGTTCTGTGACTGCAGTATCGCATCTTCCGTTCCGTTGTTCCTCTAGCCATAAAATGTTGGAGTATTTACAGCCCTTTTGGGGCGTGGTACTGGTGATCATTAACACCTGGTATTCTGAAAGTTTGTTTGCGAGAGAGATTAGGAGATTGGACAGCAGGTGCTTCCTGACTCTTTTGGTCTGAGCTATGGATGACCTCCTGTCAAAGGAGGCCAATGAGGGCAGAAAAGGCATGAAACAGAAGCTGCTCAAACCAGCTCTGCCCCCCCCCCAAAGCCACACAAAATGCAGGAAATTGCTCAAAAGACTTTTCACACAATGAAAATACTGCACAACCTCCCAGATACTTCACAAATGTCTTTTTTTTGTAATAGAAGAAAAAGTGGATTGATGATTGCATGATCTCATTCCCTTGTTTCCATCAGTGGCCAACATTTTCAAAGCCAACCACACTGACTGCTTGGTTTGCACACAGCTGAGGTACAAGACACTTCTGTATAGGACAGAGATGGGGATCCTATAGCCCTCCAGGTATGTTCTTTTTACTCCAACTCCCATCAGCCCCTGCTGGCATGAAACAATGGTCAAGGATGATGGAAGCTGCAACCCAATGGCATCAGGTGGGTGACAGGCTCCTCCTCCCTGCTATATGTTGTTGGCATCCATCTGTCTTGAGATACAATGGACTCCTTCTGGGGGCGACATCAAACTGCTGCGTTAGCAGCACTGAAATGATCACACCAGGGCACAAGCCTGGGCAGGGTGTATGGAAGGTCCTGGGTTGCCCAGATGACAAGGTCCAGCTCTCGGCTTTCCTGATGTGGTTCAAAGGAAAACACAGCAATATGTCTGGCACCAGCTTGGCTGCAGGAGTTGCCAGCAGGAGGTGCAAAAGGTGCCACCCAACTGTCTTAGGGACTCCACTCCATATTTGTGTTGGGTTTACTCCTTAGCCTTTTCTTCTCCCTAAGATATCCCACAGGGCAGCAGAGGTTTCGGATCAGAGTTCTGCTCCTCCCTTGCCAGGTTGATGAGCCCCATCCGCCCTTCTCTCCCCTCTAAAGCATGTGCAGAAACTACATTATTGAGCACTGCACCCACTATTGGTCTCATCCGCTCTACCTGCCAAAGCCTGCCTTTGCACATATAATTCACACATTCAAACAAAGGACAGTCAGATACTACAGTAACCTGAGGACAGCAACAAATAATAATAATGTGGGGTTTGTTTGTTTTTTACAGTACTCACTGATACGAAGTACTGACACCTCTTTTTTTTTGCTGCCCATGGCAGCCATTTTGTGCTGGCACCCACGGCACATTTATCAATATTGGCACTTCATTTTTTAAAAAAACAAAGAAGTGCCAATAGGAAAAATAACAACAATTCTGCATTCATGACACTGATGTATCATTTGTATTCTTAAGAGGACACTGATTTATTTTCAACAGAGAAATGATAGCTTCTAGCTTCTAAGCACTGCTCAAACTAGAAGAAGCTAGGAAGAATTAATAGGAAATGATTTTACTGTCAATCCAAGCCATTATCAGGCATTTATATCAAACCTATCAACCTATGCCAACCCTTGGGGCAAATCCAGCCTGAAATGGAGCTGTCTGCCATCACAGCTGCCAATATATAGGAAGTGAGAATATAATACCAAGCAGGTGGTGTATGAGAGCAGGGTAATTTGCCTTTTTCTATCTAATTACTAATCTGGACTCATGATACCAAAGCACACTACTGCGAGCTATTAACAGCAGGTCGTAATGGGCTGCCCAAAGGAACGGGCTGCCCAAACTACACTTTTCCGCAAACAAAATGAAACATCATCTTCAAGCAGATTGCCCAGACCGGAGTTTGTACCCAGCAGCTTGGACATTTCCGAAGGGCAGTTGCTCTGGGCTGTGAGAGCCTTAGCCTGGGTTTTGAATGTTATTGAGACTTGTTTGACAGGAGTTGTGGGGCCCAGAAAGGAGATGGGGCATGAAGGTCTCCCTGTTCCCCATAAGACCACTCGGGTCTCTCCTCTTCATTCCTCCTCTTCATTCCTTGGTCCGGTCGTAAGAGCCTTGTAGCACCTTAGTTAAAGACTAACACATTTATTATGGCATAAACATTCATGGACTGGAACCCACTTCTCCAGATGTATGAAGTGTTATTCTCAGTTCCACTTAATACATCTGATGAAGTGGACTCAAGTTCATGGAATCTTATATGCAACCTATTTTTTCATCTTCAAAGTGCTACAAGTATTTTTGTTGTTAGTTGAGGATAACACTTCATGCATCTGATGAAGGGAACTCTTGTCAATGAAAGCTCACACTGCAACAAATTAGTTAATCTCTACACACACACTCTCCATCTATGCAATAATTCTCCATGCAAAAAAGGAGTGTGGGAGATGGGACATGGGTGGCGCTGTGGGTTAAACCACAGAGCCTAGGGCTTGCCGATCAGAAGGTCAGCGGTTCGAATTCCCACGACAGGGTGAGCTCCCGTTGCTCGGTCCCTGCTCCTGCCAACCTAGCAGTTCAAAAGCACGTCAAACTGCAAGTAGATAAATAGGTACCGCTGCAGCGGGAATGTAAACGGCATTTCCGTGCGCTGCTCTGGTTCGCCAGAAGCGGCTTTGTCATGCTGGCTACATGACCTGGAAGCTGTACGCCAGCTCCCTCGGCCAATAATGCGAGATGAGTGCACAACCCCAGAGTCGGTCACGACTGGACCTAATGGTCAGGGGTCCCTTTACCTTTATACTACTTAGTGTAAGGTACATGCACAAATACATTGCCCCAATGAGTGTATATGGATTGGTAAATTTAGAGGGTGCTGACTCATGATTTATCCAATATTCCTGAGATTCTGGCAGGAGAAAGCTACCGAAGAACATACCATACTTTTCCATGTATAACATGCCCCCCTGGTATAAGATGCCCCCTATTTTGGGGGACTCAAATTTAAGAAAATGGGGGAAGATGGCACAAAGTTGTAGAGCTTTTTGGATGGAGGATTGCCCAGAATTGTTGAGCATGTGCCCCAAAATCAGCCTCTCATCTGTCCCCTCGATGGCAGAAGCTGCAAACTGCCTGCCCAATTGCCACAGAATTGACGTAGCAACCAATAACACACACAATAGCCGCTGACAGCCACAGCAGCAACCAATCAAATGTCCAACCTATGCACTACACATGTATAAGGCAACCCCCACTTTTAAGCATTATTTTTAATGGAAAAAACTAGTCTTATACACAGAAAAGTACATTATATAGATCCTGAATTTCTGAAGCTTTAAAGAAGGGTGAGATAGAAGGTGGTAGTATTCCAAGCGCTGGTTTCATCTCTTTTGTGACTTGCATGTATGGCTGAGTAATTATAGATGAAATATCGCAAGCTGATCTTGCACATGGCTTCAAACATAATGCTATTCAGTGGAGCCAAAGCACATTTTCAGCTATGAAGTCATTAAGTAGTGAGAATTCAATCAAGGGTTGTTCACGTAGGTGTGAGCCACTCTTTAGCAGAAGGGTGACAATTGAGTTTTCCCTTGGGAATATGGATCTGCTGCCCATTTCCAAATAGGGCTGAGTTCACTGCTAGAGTGTTAGCTGGGTCAAAGGGATATTCTGTGTCATTACGACTATGACACAGTGCAGAGGTTAGAATGAGATGCAAAGGTGCAACCAGCCTGCTTCTTCCAATGCACTTATTTTGTCATATGTGCTGAAGTGTCAGCAACTCACACTATGGTTGGCTTTTTGCATACTTGGCAAAAGGTTTTGGCTATTGCTGTGGATGATTCTGAAACAGTGAGGGTCTTTGAAGCTATATGCTAGAAGCCAAGAAACAGAATTCATGATTTGGACCAAGAGTTAAGACAGCTAACGGACATGAGAGATTGGTTTGTTTCAGATCTGCTTCTCCATCTGAAATTACAAGCTGAAGGCTGTGGAGAAATTTCACATTCTGCATTATTACCACTGATGCGTATTTGAAAGGACCACATACACTATGCAGGCAAATGATTATGGATGCCTCTTATATGCACTTGGGTTCTAGGGCAAAAGGAACTGTTCATTTTATCACTGTATATAATGTAATTTAATTTCATAATGTTCAAATGTGCTCATATTCTTTGGAAGCAAAGGTCACCTAAATTGGAAAATGCTGCTTATCACATCCCATAATGCATATACTATTATTATGCTAAGAGGGTGTTTTCCCCCTCCCATTTTTTATGCATGGCAGCAACACAAGCCACAAACACAATACAGCCAAAAATGAAAAAAGAGGATTATGCACCTATCCGTTTCTTTTTTTCTTGTCAGAAATGAGTGTTAGTTTGATTAACATCCTATGCTGCCTCCAATGTCATGTTTGCAATAAACCATTTTTCATGCAAATATGACTGCCTGGTACTGAATCAGATTCAGAGGAATGGCAGAATACATGCAGCATAAAAATTGAATTAATTAAGATAGTGCTGTGTTACTTCATTGAATGGGGCTTGCCTAGAAGGCAGAGAAAGTGGAAAAAAGGATTTTGTCGCAGATCAATAGCAGCGCCTCTCCAGCCCCATCACCAAAAATACAAAGGGAAGTCTGTATTACTTCTGGGACTCTCTGCCATTACTTCCTGCACTGCGGGAGTGAATGGAGCGCACTGAGAGTTCACACTGAGCAGTGTAGGAATCACTAACCCTTCTACACTGCTCTAGGAATACCAAAAGGTCCAGGGCATGCTTCTATAAATGGGGCACCCATTTAGCAATCATGACAAATGGACATTAACCGACCTGTCCACCATGAATGTCTCCCCCTCCCTATTAACACTATTTAAGCTGGTGGTCACCAGCACTTCTCAAAGTTCTGAATTTCATGAACAGATTGTGCGCGCGAAAAAGCATCAGAAATATAACTGCATTAAAAACGGAAGAAAAATGACCCTGATTCAACTCTATGCACATGCAGTCACCAAATTAGATACACTGAAGTGTGCCAACCAGTTATCCAGCACAGAGGGGAATGCAGGAAGGAAGAAAAGCGAAACTCCAATGACAAACTATGGTTTCGTTTCAAAGAGGGAGTGGATGCTTCCAGCCGTAGCCTGGAATTACAAGCACGGGACAAAACCATGGGTATTCTGCCATCATGTCTAGCTTTGCCCTAGTATCTCATAAGTATGCTTTTACCCTAAAGGCAGACTATTTTGTTGTTCCAACTTCAAGCCACCTATTGCCCTCTCATAAAAAATAATTGCTTTAAAATCATCCAAGCAATGCAAAAATATTATGAATCTCAAACTGCCCAGAGCGCTTGGATATGAGCCCGTCAATCAAAAAGCCTTTGCTCAGAAAGGGATTTAAAGACACACAGAGAGAAAACTGCTAGGCTTTGGCCTTCAATTGCTTAAGGAGCATTTGTACAGAATCTCAGCATGTTTCTTTTATAGTAATTGTTTTCATTGCTATAATTGCTAGTAAGAGAGTCTCGTGTAATTTTACCATACTGACCATTTATTGAGCTGCCTCTTTTAGCAGCTTAGAACACAGTAGTATTTAGTTTACTTTTATAGCTGGTTAAGGTGTTGTTCACAGGGGCAGTCCAGAGCCTGGGTGCCAGCTCCACCTCAGCATGTACATGGAGATGATTTTTGCTTGTAACATCCCATAGACCTAAATCATGCAGCTGATTCCCCGGGGGGTGGGGGGAATCCTGGATGAATCACATGATTTTGGGCTCTCATATTTGTTTCGGAAAATGAGAATTCTTTGAACTTTGCACTTCTTTGAACTTTGCAATGCTGTTCCCCAAAGAAATTGTAGAGGAAAGGGCATGCTAAATGTGAAAAGTACACGCAACAATTCTTTATGTTAGGGACTGCTTGTGAAAAATGCAGGCGCGAGGCAAAATTGCATGCAGAAATTTGTATACCAGGCGAAATGTGCCTGGTGAATTTTCATGGAAACTTTCCCCCCCCCCCCGCTACTTCTTAAGACTAGAAAAATGAGAGAGAAGTCAAAGTAGATGGATTTGTGCATCCTTACTGGTAAGCCTGACTGACTATGGCCAGTCTTGCATGGCATGCAATGCTTCCTGTGCAGGTAGAGATCCCACTCCCCACACAAGAACTTCTACATTTGCGCAGGAACATAGGAAGCTGCCTGAGACCAAGTCAAACCATTGATCCACCTACTGCTGACAATGACTTGCAGTGGCGTTCCAGGGTTTCAAGCAGAAGTCTTTTCCAGCTCTGCCAAAAGATAGCAGGGATCATAATGGGGAACTATTGCATGCCAAGTATTTGCTCTAGCACTAAGCTACAGCTCATCTTCTCCTAAATGTATTGCCCATGGAAGAACAATGTCACAGGGTTCTGGAGGTTACAAAGACTAATTAATAATAATAATAATAATAATAATAATAATAAATATTTATTTATACCCCGCCCTTCCCAGCCAAGACCGGGCTCAGAGCGGCTAACAGCAATAAAATCACAACAAAACATACAAAACAGTCAATTAAAATGTAAGTTAAAATACGATTTGAAATTTAAAAAGCAGCCTCATTTTTAAGTAGCCCATCAATAAAACAATAAAGGAATAAAACATTATTCAACTGATGGAGCAAGCTTTGCTTTTGCACCCTCCTGTGTTCGGTAAGCTGCCCCTATTCTAAGCGGTTTCTGGATCTTATTCAGAAATGAGATCAGTTATTATACAAGAACGGGCCTTTTCTGCAGTGGCTCCCCGTTTGTGGAACGCTCTCCCCAGGGAGGTTCACCTGGTGTCTTCATTATACACCTTTAAACCAGGCAAAAATGTTCCTCTCTAACCAGGCCTTTAGCTGATTGACACCCGATGCCCTTTTAAAATGTGCTTGGGGGGATTTATTGGGTTGTTTTTATTTTGATTTCGTATGTCGTGTTTTTATGTTGCGATTTTATCCTGTGAATCGCCCTGATTCGCGAAGTAGATGAGGGACTGCAAGTCACGCTACATTTCTTAATTCACACTTGCTTAATTCACACATACAAGGCAGTCAATCAGGCAGACAAAAAAGGGAAAGGAAATAGGTAGAAACCCAGAAGAATGTAGCTACTTAGAAAAAAATAACTAAATAACCAAGGCTCAAATCTGGCTGTCATCCTGGCAGAGAAACAGGCCTGCCCTAGAAGCATTTATACCCAGGCCAGGGGCCAAAGAGTTCCTTGGGTGCCTGGAACTTTGTTGAAACACAGAGGAGAAGACAACTATTTCAGCCTTCTGTCTGTACACCAAGTAGCTTTCCACAAGACAGGTGCCAGTCTTATGTCCTCCTACCAGTGGTAGACCAGGGCTGAAATTCATGCTAGGTCATGGAGCTTT
Source organism: Darevskia mixta (assembly GCA_034641385.1). Lineage (NCBI taxonomy): Eukaryota > Metazoa > Chordata > Lepidosauria > Squamata > Lacertidae > Darevskia > Darevskia mixta. The sequence goes on from JAWWNH010000011.1 coordinate 16,745,926, forward strand.
ACTAAAATCAGCATGGTGGCATCTCCAACCAAAGAAAGGGGTACAAAAATGCATATATGAGGGGAAAGCATGCACAAAAATGTATACTTTAGAGAACAATGCTCTATTTTAGGGGAAATTGCTTGTGAAAAGACATATATTAGAACTGCATTAAACTGTGTACATATTTTCACAATGACTTAAAATGAGTTTGCAAGCTGATGTGGAAATGGAACAAACTGCATTTAAGATTGGTGAAAATGAGGAACCAAAATGGATAAATTCTGCTACATTTCTTAATTCACACTTGCTGGCGAATGAATTGCCCTTGCCTTGATTTTTAATCTTAAAAAGTAAGCTGCGCTTCAAATGGCTTCTTTATGCACAGGCTGCCATTGCTGTAATGTGCAGTGGAAGAATGAGGCTCAAGCCCACAGAAAAGCACCAAGTGGCTCGGCGTGCTAGTGGCAGAGAATGAACCAGTTTGGGAGGGGACCGGTTCTTAAGCGCTGCTACAATAGAGGGTCTTTATACAGTCCCTGCTGAGCTATGCATTCAGAATACCAGGATAAATCAGGCGTTTCACTGCAGCCATAAAAAGCGATGAGAGGAGCATAGGGAAGGCACTAGAGAGCGACCGTCCTCTGAATGCTGCTGAAATAAAGGAGAGCATTATCAAGGATCCGCTGCGATACCCACAAGGAACTGCCGTCTTGTCGCCACCAGGATGTTTCTGCACGAGTGTCACTGTATGGAGATGGAAAATACTAGTTCTTTTCACTTCTCTTTTCCCTGTTTCAATTTCAATTAAATAAAAAACCCACCCCCAAATGCCAGACACTCATTTCTGCTGGGGACCTCCTTGTCAGTCCTTAAAGAGACACTCCAAGTGCCTATAAAACGAAACAAAAGCAGGTTCTCTTATACTAGATAAAAAAATCCTTTAAAAGCTTTACTTTAATGGCCTCTTTTAGTGGGGTGGGACCTATATCGCCTGTTTCCCCCCCTATCTGCATAGGATGTGTTTTTAGGCTTTCATTGGTTGTGTTTGTTATAATCAGTTTTAGTAGATATACTTACATTTCTGTAAGTCACTCGGGGTCACATTTGTGAGGAAAGCAACTAACATAAAAATTGTCACAGAAGGTGCCCACTCTCTCTTAGCAGAGTATTATACCCATAAAACTGGGCCGATGACACCAAAGGCTCATTTTCTTGTCATCAAATTAGGCTCACCAATTCAGGGGACGACCAATGACACTCCGGCAGATTATTTCAGTGGGATATAAGCATTCAGGTGATCTCTGAGGTACCCAGGACCGAGCGGGTGTGGGGGATTCCCTGGTCCTGAATGGGGTAACTGTGCCCCTGAAGGACCAGGTGCGCAGCCTGGGAGTCATTTTGGACTCACAGCTGTCCATGGAGGCGCAGGTCAATTCTGTATCCAGGGCAGCTGTCTACCAGCTCCATCTGGTGCGCAGGCTGAGACCCTACCTGTCCGCAGACTGTCTCGCCAGAGTGGTGCATGCTCTGGTTATCTCCCGCTTGGACTATTGCAATGCGCTCTACGTGGGGCTACCTTTGAAGGTGACCTGGAAACTGCAATTGATCCAGAATGCGGCAGCTAGACTGGTGACTGGGAGTGGCCGCTGGGACCACATAACACCGGTCCTGAGAGATCTACACTGGCTCCCAGTACGTTTCCGAGCACAATTCAAAGTGTTGGTGCTGACCTTTAAAGCCCTAAACGGCCTCGGTCCTGTATACCTGAAGGAGCGTCTCCACCCCCACCGTTCAGCCCGGACACTGAGGTCCAGCGCCGAGGGCCTTCTGGCGGTTCCCTCACTCCGAGAAACGAAGCTACAGGGAACCAGGCAGAGGGCCTTTTCGGTGGTGGCGCCCGCCCTGTGGAACGCCCTCCCATCAGAGGTCAAAGCAATAAACAACCACATGACCTTTAGAAAACACCTGAAGGCAGCCCTGTTCAGGGAAGCTTTTAATCTGTGATATTTTAATGTTTTGTTTTTTAATATTTGCTGGAAGCCGCCCAGGGTGGCTGGGGAGACCCAGCCAGATGGGCGGGGTACAAATAATAAATTATTATTATTATTATAAGCTGTTACTAATAAAGTGGGTGTAAGCACACAATGGGTGCCATGGGCAGAAAAAAAAGTGATACTGCTCTGTAGCAGGGAGTACCACCACACACACAAAAGCACTGACTATTATTTCTATTATTTTTATAGCATTCGTTCATTGCTTACTACAAAAATGTCTGAAAGCGTCTTACAGTTATAAAAAACATACATAATAGAGAAATGTAAAATACAACAAAACGATAAAAGAACTTGAATGACTAAATGTGCCCCTCTTGCACCAAAAGAAAAAAGGATAAATCCTGCCTCATCCTGCTAAAAGATGAACACCAATACAAGCTAGGGTATAATCATTATCACATGACTCCAATTAAAAGCCAAATGCCTGGATGAACAGGATTGGCACCTTAAAGTCGATAACCAGGCGCATCTCTCCAAAGAGATCATTCCGTAATTGGGAGCCACCACTGAAAAGGCCCATTTTTGTGTTGCCACTCACAGAAGCTCCCTCGGAGGGGGCACACAAATAAGGGCCCCCGATGATTGATGCAGGGTGTAGGTAGGTTCATGTGGGGAGAGGGAGTCCCTTCCCTGAGGTATTGGGGTCCTAAGTCACAAAAGGCTTTATAGGCCGAGGCCAGCATTTTGAATTGAGCCAGGAAGCTAATCAGCAATCAATGCAGTCAGCCAAGGAGGTTAGATTGGCCTCAACCAGGGCCAGGGCCTTTTCAGCTCTGGCCCCAGACTGGTGGAACGCCCTACCGCAGGAGATCAGGGCCCTGCGGGATTTGACAGCTTTCCGCAGGACCTGCAAGACAGAGCTGTTCCGTCTGGCCTTTGGGCTGGACTCAGTCTAACCCCCTCTCTCATTTATTTATTTATTTTTATGGAACCCCTTATATGGGATTTGTATATAAATTTTCCCTCGGCTCTTTTTGCTGGCCAATGTAGGACCAGCATGGATAGTTGGCCCTGGTGAATATTTGACGTTTTCTCCCCTTATGGCTTTGATCTATGGGCTACCACTAAAACGAGGCTGCATTTTAAGCTGCATTTTAAACTGTATTCTAACTTATATTGTAATCAACTGTTTTTTGTTTTGTTTTTAATGTTTTTACTGTATTTATATTCAGTGTTAGCTGCCCTGAGCCCGGTCTTGGCCGGGGAGGGGGAATAAATAAATTATTATTATTATTATTATTATTATTATTATTATTATTTATTATTATTATTATATGCTCAGATTTCCTACTTCCAGTTAACAATCTGGCTGCTGAATTCTGCACTAGCTATAGTTTCCAAACTGCCTTCGAAGGTAGCCCCCTGTATAATGCATTGAAGTAAAATAAAAGTACAATTTGCACCTGGGGGAGGGGGACTACATGCACCCCAAATCTACTCCTTTGTTAGAAACTCATTATTTTTATTTGCGTTTTTTAAAGAACTAAATCATCAGATCATAAAAAGTAATACTATAAACCTGTTCTCACAAGCACAAAAGTGGTGGTGCTAACATAGCTTCACCTCCTTACCCTGCCTTTTGACACTTGACATGTGTGTTTTAAGAACCCACCTTATTTTTGTAATATTGTTTTCAACTGTTTTTGATATTGTGTAATACTGTTTTTTTCATATTAATGTTGTGTTTTAATAGCTGTAACCTGCCCTGGGATCTTAGGCTGAAGGGCAGGTAATATTGCAGCAGCAGCAGCTGCAGCAATAATAATAATAATAATAATAATAATAATAATAATAATAATAATAGAGGCCTAACTGGAATGGTTAAATTCTGGCCTGACGCGAGAGATGCCATTGCTCTGAATCTCTGCGAAGTATCATGTTTATGCTTGCAAGAATAAAGTGGTGGCTGGTACATACAGTTCATGGCCTTTACGTTAAGAAACAATGCCTTGAACGGATGCTTACAAGTTGGAATGGATGGGTGGAGTTGGCCGAACTTGGAAGGAACTTTACAAAAAAGATGACATGTTGTGCATGTGCAAGAGAGGCGGAGAGAAGGATGGAAGGAGTTTAAGGCCAGATAGGTTGGGGTTCCTGTAAAACTGAGATTGTCTATTGCTTTTGTTACATATTTTAGAGCATAGAGGGACAACCTGCATTCTGCTCCCTATCTCATTTTATGCAGCCTCCAACACCTCCTCAGTTTGCCCCATTTCCCCATCCCATCTTGATTTTTCCAGGTTTTTAAGATCGTTCCCCCCCTTTCAGAACACTTAAAAGGGTCTGTATTTTATTTGAAAAATATTCATAAATTATATATTAAAAATTATTGATTGCGTGGCTTGGGGGTATTTTAGTTTCTTGCTAATTGTGCTGCTTTAAATGTGCATTTTATATTTGAATTACTTTAGAAATGTTAAAATCATTTTTTATTAACTTTGCTGTGTTAAATATGCATTCTGTACATGATCACCTTAGTAGAATTTTATTTTGAAGTCTTTAAGATAATATTTAATTTATACTAAATATAAACTAAATACTTTAGTTAATAATTTAGTTAATTACATTGCTTTGAATGTATATTTGGCTTTCTTCTGTAATGTTTCACTCTGGGTTGCTTCATCTGATGTTTTAATGTATGTTGTAAACCACTTTGAGATTTTTATCTAAAAAATAGAGTGGTATAGAAATGAAATGAATAATAATAATAATAATAATAATAATAATAATAGTCCCCCCAGCTGCCTTTAACAAATGATTAGACTTCGATCGTCTCTCTCTCTCCCTACATAGCACATTACTGTCAGAAATTATTTTCACTTCCTTTTCAGAATACTTACAATGTGGTCAGAAAAAAAATGCTCTTTATATGTATCTGACAGTAATCCATTAAGTTCACTAAGCAGATGTTACTTTTGATCACACTTGCATTTGATTGGCAGAATTACTTAAATGTCGTTTTGTACAAATGCTATAGAAATTAATATTTCTTTATAGGATTAGAGCTTGTCAATTAGCATTGCCTAGATTCTGTATGATGATCACTAAGCATTGGGAGTTGGCCAGTCCACAACAGCACTAGTAAAATCCTCACCTTAAAATCAATAAAAACAGAGGAGGATTGTGCTGTGATCATGACACCACCTTGCAACAACCTCTCGGCACTCTCTTAACCAGAATGAGCTTTGTGTTGGTTTGTCACCATTTGGCATTAATGCGAAGACTTGTTCTCAAGGAACAATTGCGCTTACAGCTGATGGATGGAACTGCCCAGCAGATCACTGTGAACTGCAATAACCTCACAGCCTTCATCCACTGCATGGCAGCTAAACAGCGTCGGCCAATGAAAGAATTAATCAGGTAAGTTGCTGTGTGTCCATTTGCTTCCATTCGTGCTTGCTTCCCTTATCTTGTTTACCGCTGCTGGAGAATGGCAATGAATGTGTTATATAAACGAACCGCATCAAAAAGCAGCCCAGAAATAAGCTATAATTGCCATTGCCATATCTATTGCATTATTTTATTTTATTCTGAGTTGTTATTCTAAAGGTTGTTTTCATTATGAGAATAAGTTACGAGGCTGCATTCAACTAACTTTTACTCAGCTGACCCACTGAAATAAATGGATCTAAGTTAGTCATGGCCATTAATTCTGATTGCATAACTCTGAATAAAGGTTAGTTCAATGCAACCCACCGTTCCCTGCAAAAACCTACCTCTTAAAAAACAAAATATAAGGAGCAGTAAGTTATCAAGCGCTATTAATGATTCCAGTATTTCGCTTTCTCCTCCTACATATTCAATCACTTTCTCTTCCCCCCCCCCAAGCAGTTCTTGCACTTGTTTGGTATAACTTTTGTTTTTCCTTATTATTCTAGAAGCAAGTGGCAACATATATTTTTTTTTGACATATCCACAGAGCTTTTAAACTGATGAGTTATGTTTAACAGTAGCCACTGTTGTAATATAAGAATATACTGCTAAAGTGCATCATAACTTCCTATTCCCAGCTAGTGTGGTGTAGTGGTTAAGAGCGGTGGACTTGTAATCTGGTGAACTGGGTTCGCTTCCCCACTCCTCCACATGCAGCTGCTGGGTGACCTTGGGCTAGTCACACTTCTCTGAAGTCTCTCAGCCCCACTCACCTCACAGAGTGTTTGTTGTGGGGGAGGAAGGGAAAGGAGATTGTTAGCCGCTTTGAGACTCCTTCGGCTAGTGATAAAGCTGGATATCAATGTTGTTGATATTCCAGGTTGACCAGAGCAACTGGCATACCCTCCCAGTTAGCTCACTCAGTAACAGCTAAAAACTGGCGTTTTGAGTTTCAGTCCCTGGAACAGCAGAAATCATGGGCCTAGTCTTCAGACAGCTAGGCACACCTTCAGATTACTTTATGCAGCAGAAGTTGGCATAACAGAGGCTTGTATGAACGTTTTAAACTCCCCCCTCCTCCTCCTCCTCCTCTTCTTCTTCTTTCTTTACCATTGAGCATAACTCCCATGCGTTGCAATTGTTCCCTCCACTTCTCTCCAGCGCTTATGCAACGGTCCATATGTTTTATTTCACAGTACATTATTATATACCACTGGATAATTCCTTTGAAGTTCCGTTTCCTAGTGTTGCTCCTAACATGGCCAGAACAAATGCACATCCCTTGCTCCAAATGCTATCTCCACCTCTTCTAATTTAATTGCCCTTGTTATCTACGCAAACTTCTTCTGCCACAACGCAAGATATTATGAAGATGTAAATACTCAAAATCAAGCTGTGAAACCTTCCAGATACTGTTAGGCTCCAGTAGGGCTAACAATTGGGGCGATGGATGTTGTAGTCCACCTGAGTAAGCATGCGTAAGAATGGACTGTAATTCGCAATTATCATGTTGAACATTTAGAACTATGTCTCCCCCTTCTGTCCCTTTCATTTCTTCCTTTGCAAAGGCATCGCTCGCCTCATCCCTAGCCAGTGTGCTGGTGATCAAATGATGACATACATACACCTGCCAACTTCACAGAAACTTTGCTTCTTTTAAAACGGCATCTAGTGCTACCTTCTACAATACGAAATATCAGAAATAAAAGAAGCAATCTAGTGCAACACACTACAGTTGCTAAAAGAGGTGGGTGGGGCCTTAAGCGGTACACCAAAACTCTCAGCAATTTTTTAAGTGGGTAAAAGGGTTTGGGAACCATGGCTCTAATACTTAGGTCACATACCAAAAACTTCGCTGTCCTCAGAGGGTTGCTGGGTGAGCCGGTCTGCTTTGGGGCTCGCTTTGTTTTCAGCTTCCTCCACTTTTCCTTCAGGGTTCTGAAAAAAAACATAAATTACAGGAGTCAGCAAAGGAGCAGCTGTAAGAAATGATTGTTCATCAGCAAATAGGCAGTTCTTAATTTCTACAGAGAAATACACCAGGAGCCAGGCCTGGGAGTGTGTCCATGCCATGGACGAGCCATGATTTGTGCTTGGTTCCTCCATAATTTGGAATATTGGCGTTAATCAAGAGGTGCTCATGGACTGGCATTTGGCAATGGGCTGCAATCAATCAGCTGCCGAAAGGACTGGGCTTGGTTCTTTGAAGGTATCTGATTTATTTATTTTTTAAAAAGCTTGGCCTTACACTGTGATTTTGGAAGCAAAGAATCATAGAACTGTAGAGTTGGAAGGGACCATGAGGATCATCTAGTCCCACCCTCTACAATGCAGGAATATGTAGCTGTCCCAAATGGGGTTGCACCTGAAACCTTATCAGCTTTATCCAACTGAGCTACCCAGGAGCATTGGGGGACACCAAGAGCCCACATAGAATAGGAAGCACATTGGCCATGAAACTGCGAGAACCTAGTTGAAATTCTGACTTGGCCTTGCCATGCCCGCAGTCTAACCCACCAAATTTTGATTTTGGGAATGGCCGCAGCTCACCGGTAGAGCACCAGCTTTGCATGTAGGTCTCAGGTTAAGCCGCTGCATCTGAAACCCTGGACAGCCACTGCAGACAAGACTGAGCTAATGGTCTGACTTGGCATGAGGCAGCTTCCTATGTTCCTATGGCCCACCAAGCTGAATGAGGCCCTGCTAGGCTGGTTAGATGTACTGGATACAGAATGAACAGAATTCATGGGACATAGCTACACAGGGATTTCCCCTCCAGGTTTGGAAGCGCTTATTCAGTGTACAGAATCTTCACAAACCATACGAAGGCAAGTGGCCTCAGTGGCGTAGCGTGGGTTGTCAGCACCCGGGGCAAGACAAGTAATTTGCGCCCCCTAACCCGTGGATTTTAGCACTCGAGTCTCTTCCACTAGATTAGTTAAAGAAACCCTTACCCCCTAAGCACATGTATTGTTTGTTATGAAAATACTGATGTATTTAGATGCAACTAACTTGTATTTAGATGCATTTTACTTTAATTACATCAGTATTTTCATAACAAACAATACATGTGCTTAGGGGGTAAGGGTTTCTTTAACTAATCTAGTGGAAGAGACTCGAGTGCTAAAATCCACGGGTTAGGGGGCGCAAAGTTAGAAGCTACTGAAGGTAATGGGGCCCTTTATATGCCCAGCTGCACTTTGTCAACAACAAATTGTCACTTTTTTTGTGTTGAATATATGCTATATGGTAATTTATGGACCTAATACCTATCTGATGCAATTTGCACATAAAAAATATGTATTCTATCAAAGTAATTGTTGAACTGAAATACAATTAAGAAGAAGTATAGGCCTATTAATGGTGAAATACAATTAAGAAGTATGTTAATAGTGAAATAATTACCAGTGATATTTTAGGGAGCAGGCTAGCAGGCGGGGCCCATTACTTACATCATAGGAGCCTACACAACACTAAACACTGTTGCTGTATGTAGGTTTTATTTTATTTGTTTTTTTATCTTATATTTTGGAAATGTACATCCAGGTGTTTTTTTCTTTCATTTTTTTTTGGGGGGGGGGCAAGAGAGTGGGGCCCTAAGCTATATCTTTAGCTTAAACGTAAAGCCGGCACTGATGGCGATGGAAACTTGTGATTCTGCACCCGCTCCTGAGCTTCTCATTGAATTGATATTTCAGCCAGGCATGTCCAAAATCCATTTCGGCCCACCAGTTGGTTTAATCCAGCCCCTGTGGCAGTTATTTCCTGGGGTAAAATCCTTAAATAAAACCTCAACAACTTCAACCCTAAAAAAAAAGGTTAACAACTTTGGTCAGCCCTCACGGCCCTTCGCTTCATCAAATCTGGCCCTCTTTGAAAAGGTTGGACACCACTGGCTTACACCATACTAAATTTGTTAGCCTTTTAAGGTAACTCTTATTTAAAGCAGGCCCCCACCCACCCAAAAAATATTTTTGGTCTCACAAGCAGCAGCACATTCCACCTCAAAACAAAATATCAAACAGTAAAACAATTATAACTCCTGTTAGGATAATTAAACCAATCTTTATCCACACAAGCTTTTCCTATGAGGTTTTGACAATTTCAGAACTCAAGCAGTGAAATTACTAGGAACAATAATATAAGTTTCACAGGTGCAGTCTGCACAGATGTTGGTCACATAAGTTGGCATCTCTTTAATATTCCTTTACTTCTCAACTGCTTTATAAGAATCTGAAAGCAAGGAGACATGGCAACTCACACCTCTTCCATGCAGCAGCATATCAGAACACTAACACTTTATGGCTAAATAGCTTATAATTTACTTTAATTACTTGCAAGCAAGTTACAGGTAGGTAGCCGTGTTGGTCTGCCAAGTCAAAACAAAATAAATAAATAAATAAAAATCCTTCCAGTAGCACCCTAGAGACCAAATAAGTTTGTTCTTGGTATGAGCTTTCATGTGCATGCACACTTCTTCAGCACACGAAAGATTTGAAAAATCACCCAAGCAAACACGTTTTTTTAGGGGTTAAAAAAAGGCGGCGGGGGGGGGGGTTAAAGGCAAAGGACAAAGGGGTAAAGTCACTCACAAAAAGATCGCTGTGGATCAAAACAGCAGCAGAGAAAGCTCGTTCTTCCAGAGATCATACCACAATGAAAGGTGGGACGAGGGGGAGGGGCAGGAGGCAGTTTTAGCGACCAAAACCTCGCGAGGATCAACTGGGATTAGGCGTTAATAGTTCGCAGAGTAGCCTGCTTCTTATCAAGTGGAGACTGATAAGGAAACTTGGGGGGGGGGGTAAATCAAGGAGATCTCAACGTCTCCTCTCCAGGCGTTTTTACCCAGCAAACTCCGTCTTCGCTCAGTCTTAGCAACGGTAGCATCGCTGCTTTTGCAGCCAGACCCAGGAGAGGGGCAAGCTGTGCGGGAGGGGACGCTTTTCCCTGTTAGCCTCCAGCCTCACGGTAAAAAGCTTCACCTCGGCTTGCTCGCTCGGCCGCCGCGTGCACTCCTCCTTCTTTCTTCCGGCTGCTGCCCAGCCCAGAAGGAAGGAATAGGCTTTTGGGAACAGCGCACGGGGTGGTGGGGGCAGCTAGGGGTGGGGGCAGCTGCCTTCTAGGGGGGGCAATTGCCCCCGTCTGCCCCCCCTGGCTACGCCCATGCCCTCCTTCCTTCCTTCCTTCCACCTCGCTTCGCCCGCCGGGTCTTTGCGGCTGGGGCTGCCTGCCTCTCCCCAGACTCGCACGGACGCCGCGGGCAGAGGAGAGCGCGCTTAGCTGGGATGGCAGCGGGTGCCGCGCGGGGCTGAAGCCGGAGCGGCGCCCCCCCAGATGTTGCGCCCGGTGCGACTGGCACCCCTAGCACCCCCCACGCTACGCCTCTGAGTGGCCTGGCAGGTGAAGCACAGTTCAGAGGGCGCCCCTTCCAGATAATAACGTCTGAGCAAGTATAGATGGGAACAGGAGAGCCATGAAATATCTGTAGGTCCCAAGTATTGTAGGGCTTTATATCTCAAAACCAGAACGTTGACGTTGGCTCGTTTGCTAGTGGGTACCAGATGTTGTGAGAATTTTCTACTACAGATTAGGATGTAAAGACCTAACTCTAATCCAGCTGTCTATTTTTTCTTTCCCAGTGTCTTAAGATGTCCTGCAATCCATTGCTCACAATTTAATGAAAAGAGTGGAGAGAGCATCTTCCCTTTATAGTCTCTCAGCTGGCTGTAGAGATTCATGACCTGTTTGGGTGTGTTTTAATTACCGGTACACAAAAATTATATTTATGAGGTTTATATTAATTGCTTTTATTCTAATACAAATGAAAATGGGAGTCTATCCACATATATATAAACTCTCTTAAATCAACTACTTTATGAAGGCTACCAACTACGATGTAGAGTGCAGTCCTGTCAATGTCTTCTCAGAAGTAAGCTCATTGAGTTGAACAGAACTTACACCCAGATTAATGTGCATTGGATTGCAGCTTCAGTGCCTATGTCTATGCTTTGTTGCTGCATGAACTAAGCAGGTATTGCTTACTTCAAGGGTGGAGAACAGGTGGAATGGAGCAGGCTACAGTCCGGTCCACCTCGGCTGACAAAAGCCAGCTGCACCTGACCTCAGGATCGCAGTTGGCCAAAGAAAGTTGTGGCCATTTTTTTAAATCCCAGAACACTGCCTTGTCCAGTTTGGTCATCTTGGTCATGGGTAAGGCCTTGCTCCCTGGGGAAGGGTCACTGTGGGTGGGTCCGTAACAACAACACACATGTTTTAAGGTGTTATGGACTTGTTAAAGTTGGCGTTTGTGTGAACATAGTCTGTTTTATGGAATTAGGTTGTGTATCACACTCATTTGCTTTAAAAGACAAATGACAGCTAAAAAATTACTGGAAGTAGCTGTTTTGTGGCAGCCTTACTTACGTTGGCGTGTCAAGTCTCTTCCACATATACCCAGAATATAAGCCATTGTTCTTCGAATGAACCAAAACTTCCTTGAGTTATTTCTGTCTCAGTGGTGCTTTGTGCATTCTTGTGCTATGGGAAATCTCTGACAAGAACTCGTCGCCTTCCACAGTGCTTCTCAAATGTTCTAGTGCTCTCTTGTGCTTGCTTCAGTATCTGCAGGATTTTGATCTTATTAAATTCAGGCCTTGGGCTAATTTACATCTGATGCCCTTTTAAATGTGTGGTGGTGGTGGGGCTATTGGGTTGTCTTTGTTTTTTTGTTTTTTCTTATGTATTTTTGTGTTTTTTATATTGTAATTCTATGTTGTAAACTGCCCTGAGATCTACAGGTATTGGGCGGCATACAAATTTAATAATAATAATAATAATAATAATGGACAAAGATGCCTGTGAAGTGGAACATTTTGGAATGATTTGTTATCAAAGCAGAATGGGGGAGATTAATTTTGAATGCCAAAAATAAATAAATTATTGCTCTTCCTCTCTCTTTATATAAAAAAGCTTTCTAACATTACATAATAACACCTTCTGAGAAGGCTAGATTTCTCTTATCACTTACAAGGCGTTGTATTCAAGGAAGCCATTTTGTGCGCAGAACACCTTCTGCTCACAAAGCAGAACCTCCCTTCCCTCTCCTCACACGCAAGGTATGTGAGCGTAATAGATCGATCGAAACACTTCACCATATAGTATTTATATGCCCTTTATATTGTGCTGTCTGGAAGAACTTACTGTTACCATTAATCCACAAGTTGCCTGGGCGCCCGGCAGATTTTCGCCTGGCCTTTTTATTGCAAGATACAGATCAGCATGTAACTTTACAAATGGCAAAATTTTTAACTTCCGTTTTGACATATAAACGTCGTAATGGACTGCTGTTTGGAAGCTGAACATTCCTTATAGTATCTATTTCTAATTTGTACTCTTTTAAGTTTTACTGGTTCTAATTTTTTAAATCAAATTGTACTGTGTATTTGTTCTAGTTCTGTTGTTCTTGTGAGCTTAAAGCTGAAATAAAGTGATTGATTGAAGGTATGTGAGCGTAGAGGAGAGGGAAGGGAATATACAATAAATAACTATTTCAAAGAGAAGGGAAATGAACAAAATGTACAAAAAGACACCAGGAGATGAACAAGAAATTAAATGAGGAAAATAGTGAAGAGGGGAGAGAGCAATGCAAATTTAAGGTGGCAAAGGGGATTTGCAAGACAACATGGAGCCACAAACTGCACAAAGTGAATAAGATCATGTGGGGAGGGGTCCCCAGATTTCAATTGTTCTTCTATAGCTCAGCTGGTTGGAGCGTGGTGCTGATAATGCCAAGGCTGCAGGTTCAGTCCCTGTATGGGATGGTTGCATATTCCTGCATTGTAGGAGGTTGGACTACGTGATCCTTGGGGTTCCTTCTCTACGATTCAATGATTCTCCTGTCAAAACAGAACCACACCCCAGTCTCTGTGCTTTCTCCATGTGCTTGCTTGCCATTTGTATAGCTCTAAGTAAGTCATCTTAGAACACTTGTCCTCATGGCTATCTCTGATTTTGTAGCACAAGAGTTCGCGAGGATTTTCACCGGCTCCACCTCATTTCCCAAACATAGGAAGAAGAAGAAGAAAAAGAGAAGAAGAGTTTGGATTTGATATCCCGCTTTATCACTACCCGAAGGAGTCTCAAAGCGGCTAACATTCTCCTTTCCCTTCCTCCCCCACAACAAACACTTTGTGAGGTGAGTGGGGCTGAGAGACTTCAAAGAAGTGTGACTAGCCCAAGGTCACCCAGCAGCTGCATGTGGTGGAGCGGAGACGTGAACCCGGTTCCCCAGATTACGAGTCTACCACTCTTAACCACTACACCACACTGGCTCTCGAAATAGGAAATAGCTGTAAGAGCAGTGCGGCCAACCTCCCGGACTTTGACATAGAATTGAGGGTTGGCTCCAAACTCAGGAGGCAATCGAAGCCCCTGGCCACCAGCAGGTTACAGAAAGCTGCCTTCTACAGAGTCAGACCATCAAGGCCAGGATTACCAACACTCTCCAGAGTTAATGGAGCATCTTAGCCACTGCCACATACACAGTCCTGCCATTCACACTGGTGAAGGTGGTGAAGAAAAGCCTCTTTGCTGTACCAGCTGGATCCAAGCAGGGCTGAGTGGAGGGATACTACCACCTGGTACTGGATTGAATGTTTCAATCGTTCTGCCTGTCATACACAGCTCATAGGCTTTGACATGAGTAAGTCAGGATTGAACCCTGAGTTCAGGCAAGTTGAAGGCGCAAGGTGTCTGAGTCTTAACAGGTCAAGGCCATGATTTAGGTGAGAGACTGAGAAAGAACAAATATGCTGCTCTGATGCTTCCAAGAGAAGTGAAAGAGACAAATTCATTCATTACACTGTTTACACACTTCTGACTTGACATTAGTACAGCCATTAAGCAATTAGGCAGAGATAGCCGAGAATCCCAAGATGTGGATGTATAATAAAGGAATGTCATAAATAAAAGCCACTTTCCTGAATGAAAGACATAATTTATTTCAGCACTGATTTTTATGCCTAATCCTAACCCTTATCTATCATAGCCCTGAAGCTATAAACCTGTACATTCCAGAAGCAAGAATGTTTAAAATGCTTCAAGATCTAAACATCTGCTCTGAGTTTATTGCAGATTGCAGAGCAATAAAACCTATAATCCTAAGAAGTTAGCAGCAGAAAATGAAAAACAACAACAACAACCCTCCTCTGTGTTGTGTTCACACATGGTATTGAAGAGTGTTTCCGGGATGACATGGAAGCATTAATGATTTGAAATTAAACAATGATAATAAACCAACCAGCCATGTAACCAGTGTTAGAAACTGAGATATGAAAGCCAGGAGTTAAATGGCACCTTAAACCTAGGTTATGGGCGCAACAATGGAATGTCTAGGCACACTTTTTAATAACAAGAATACAAAGTTGAAAATGAATAACTGCAGCTAAAACATTATGTTCATTTTTCACATCGTCTAGTCCTTCCCCGGCCCACCCCCCTAATATTCTTAAGAGGGTCTCTTCTCCAGTCTTCAAAGAGTAGCTGGAAGTGGGGAGGCAGAAAAACCTCCTCCTTTCCTTCCACTCTGCAGTTTTAATCTGAAATCTTAGGCACAGTACTGCACCCAGAGCTCAGAAACTGCTCGCCCTAATGAAATTCCCTGTCACAAAATGTGCCTAGAACAACGGGAGTTTCGAACACTGCATGTAACATTCCCATCTTCTTCAATTTATTTAGCTTTACTGATAAATTCTGTATTCAGGTGAGATTGCAGATATTGTACTATTGTGATACAGTAGATTGAGATTTGTTTGCATCCGGTAATATGGCAATCACAAGAATTTAACGATGGAAAGTTTGTATCCATATGAAATCAGAACCAGGTAACATCAGTAGAAATTAACTCAGACCAAAATAAAATTATGTGCAACTGCGTAAACCTGAGATTCTGAATTCTGCAGGGAGATCACAACATTCTCCTTTAGAAATGTGTCTGTATATTTAACAGATGTTAAAATAAAATAGGATTAAACAAATGGGAATAAAACTATATAAAACCAGAATGAATAAAAGTAGGAACAAACTTAAAATTTTGACTCTCTCAAAAAATTTCCCTTGCCGTAAATCACGACAGGAAAGGATGCTCATCCCTGTGCTTAAATGTGCCCAGTAATATTTAGTAGTCATCTGTTCATCAACTTGACTAACAGGCAGAGAGGCAGGCTATGGAGGTGCCTTGAGGTCCCCTCCTTCACTTAACCACAGCCATGCATGGCAGTGAAATGTCTGAAAATGATTGAGATTGCTGGGGAGGTGTCTTCTTCTGCCCATACTCCAGTCTTTCAGCCAAGCTAAACTTTCTGGAAATGTGCTGAATGCACTATTAATATGACAGTGGCAACTGGCACTAGGCTGAGTATGTCTTTGTTGGGCTCTCAAAGGAGTCTAGGCCACAAATGTGAATATTGCAATCACAATGTTCTTTTAGAACTCGCTGAAGAATAACGCACCAAGCCTCATAAAAGCCTGCAGGATATAAACTATCTGAACGTGATGTGGAATGAACATTATATCTCAGACACTGCAAAAACTCTGTGTTAAAAGTACCTGGGGAGAAATAGAAGCTGGATAGATTTATAATGTGATCTCCTAAAGCCATCTATTACAAGTACACTACACTTAATGCAATGGAGCGCTGATGAGGTATCTGTACCATGAGAGCAAACAAACACAAATAATAATAGTAATTAGGAAGCAGGAAAGGTAGGCTGGCAACTGGAGACACTGAGAGGCACACACACACACACACACACACACACACACGTGTTTTTCAGCAGTTGGCTAATGGTGTAAAGCGCTTTTGATTGTCCAGAGGAAATTATTATTACTACTATTTATTAAATTATACAAACTCTGCAGATCTCAGGGAGGTTCACAACATAAAATTACAATATACAAACCACAAAATACATAGTAAAATTAACAACAAACCAATAACCCCCCCCCACACACAATACATTTAAAGGGGCATCGGGTGTTAATCAGCCCAAGGCCTGGTTGAAGAGGAATGTTCAGCTACCAGCACAAATAGAACTACAAATACCACATGGACTGCTAAGTTTCTTTATGGCGGGGGTGGGGGGGACTAGGGAAACCAGCAAAGGTCTTCCGTGAATGCAGTGTGAGACAAAGCTGGACTAATTCTAGAGGATGACTCCTGGTTTGATGAAAAACTTCCATAGTAGGAAGGTGTTTGCCTTTCTTCACTGGACTGCCCACCTGCTCCACCTCACCTGCTGCAGGTGAGCTATGGTGCTTCACTGGCACAAAGGTCAACTTTAAGCCACTCTCATAAGGGAGTGTCAGATTTGAAGCCTGGATGTTAGTAATCGCCACGCCTTGAGTGACCCGGCAGGTAAAAAGGGGATAATTCTGTCAGATTAATCTACAATTATATCCTAAAGGAAATTATTTCACCATGCTGGGGACATTTATTTCTTGAAACCACTATATAATTCTTTTTAGGCTGTTAACTCACTTATATGCTGCGATTCATCATCCTTCTCCCTCGCCACCACATGCCTGGTGGTATTGTAAAGCAAACCCTTTACCTCAATTCTGGACTAAGCTTTTATCTGCAGGTCAGTTCCATCCCTGTCATAAGCTCATTATTTTCCGCAGTCATCTCACAGTAAAAAAAGAAAACAACAAGGCTTCCCTTCTTTGCCGTGCTAACAAAGAAAAAAGCGATTGGTGTCTCTACCTTTCTTATTCCAAGTACGAAGATGTTAGCATGTCAATGAAATTTCTAATTTATTTTTTTCAAAATTACAGCAATTACTATATAATGGATGAAAGATTTCCTAACATTTTAAAAAATGATTTTTCTATTGCACCAGCAGCATGCACCCTGAAGTGAAATGTTTGCTCAACATGAACATAATTTCCTGATGCTATCCTTTTCTCTTTGCAGCAGGGACAGGGAACCTGTGGCTCACCAGCTGTTGCTGAATGACACTACCCATTATCTTATTTAACATTATTTCAAAACCACTGATCATTTAAATAATCTCCAAGCAGTGCACAACATTATTATGAAATATACAATATAAAACCACCAACATAAAACCCGTAACACTAAAACCAGCTCCAGAAAATACAAAGCTTCAACACAAATAACAGGGGATAGCCCGAGCAAAAATATAAGTCTTTAGATGATGTGTAAACAGATGGCGCTTCCTGTACAGCAGGGGGCAGTAGCGGACAGCAAGGTGGGGCGGAGGCTTTTTCCTGACCTCCCAGCAGGTGAGTTGCTGTTACTTACCAAGGTTTAGAGAGCTGAGGTGGCAGGGAGGGCAGCAAAGTGCAGAAGCTTTAGCAGGGGAACAGATTGGCTCTGCTTGGTGCGTTTGCACCTTGCTGACCTCGCCACCACCTTTCCTCCCTCCCTCCCAGTAAGCAGCAGCAATTCACTTGTCTCCACCCCACCATACCACCTCCTAGCAGCAAAGGGAAAGATATCCCAAAGAATAGGCACAGCAGTCGAAAATGCCCCTTTCCAGGTCACCGCTATACAATAATCTGCAGGTTGTAATGCCACTAATAAAATTTCCCCTGATGATCTTTGCAGCAGGTCTGGAAAGTTCTTATGGGTTTATATGTTAACAACAAGACCTTGAACGGGGCCAGAAGCTACCAGTGCAGGAACCTCCACACAGGTGTCAGATATGCAGAATCAGGTCCCCACTCCCCGGCCACTAGTTTCTGGTTCAATCTCCAGAGAAATCCCAAACGGAGTTCATTAAATTAATCCAACTATTAGATTACCTATGTGTCAGTCACAGTGGCCAAGTTACGCCAGGCCAGGAAAAAACATAGTTGGTGTACCAACTGGAGTTTGTAACAGGTGCTCCTCACAACATTGTCTCTAGAGACAATGATGACTCTAGTAATACCTCTAAACTATACAGCTGTTCTTGCACAGGGAGTTTAAATCCATGCAGAACAGGCAAATTCCGGGAACCACTTTTCGCTCAGTGTGTCCTATTCAATTTCAGTTTAATGGCCCTTATCCAGACCACCATTTCATCCAGGCCCCAGTTGAGAACAGGCAGATCCTCTGCTGGTGTAACGGAGAATTAAAGCCACATGTTATCAGTATACTGGTGACACCACACCCCAAATCTCCAAATGATTACTCCCAATGGCTTCCAACAGATATTAAATAGCACAATTCCTGACTATGGGTCATGGTGGCCAGGACTGATGAGAATCCAGCACCATCTGAATGGCTACACTTTCTTCATTCTTGCTTTACTATGTAAATATCTTCCTTAAAATCCTATAATCAAATCAAAGTAACTGATCAGCAAGTGTGTTACATTTCAGAAGCTTATGGGCTTGTATCCAATACTGCACTAAGTAAGTGTTGCATCAATGCAAAGATTCCTGCTACTGCCCCTACAAGTTTGCCACAAATCTGCTCTGGAGGGTAGTGGGGAAGCCCCAGAGCAGACCGAGGGGGACATGGGGAGAGGAGAGAGGGGAAGCTGTGTTGCACAAGCAGGAATCCTTGCGCTGACAGGACGTTTACTCAGCATTTCCTTAGATACAAGTCATGACGTTCAAACCATAGACATATGCAACAATGCCAATGATTTATATAGATTTCCCTTAGATTTAAGAAAAAAACTAAAACCAGGTAAATGTGGCTAGGTAAAGGTAAAGGGACCCCTGACCATTAGGTCCAGTCGTGGACGACTCTGGGGTTGCGCCGCTCATCTCGCTTTATTGGCCGAGCCGGCGTACAACTTCCAGGTCATGTGGCCAGCATGACAAAGCCACTTCTGGCGAACCAGAGCAGAGCGCGGAAACACGATTTAACTTCCCGCTGCAGCAGTACCTATTTATCTACTTGCACTTTGACGTGCTTTCGAAGTGCTAGGTGGGCAGGAGCAGGGACCGAGCAACGGGAGCTCACCCCGTCGCAGGGATTCGAACCGCCGACCTTCTGATCAGCAAGCCCTAGGATCTGTGGTTTAACCCACAGTGCCACCTGGGTCCCTGTGTCTAGCTAAATACTAAATCAAAAACATTAACTGTTGCATTTTAGTGTTTGGTTTTATTTATTTAAAACAACAGTGGCATTTGCACAATATTTGGCTGACCTCAGAAAGTCTAGCAAGAAGAGAGCTTCATATCACATGAAATTTCCGGAGCAGCTTCAGATGAATACCTATGATTTCAAGGGAAGATGTGGAAATTGCAAGGAAATGATTCACCCAAATACCATAGCAGGGAGTGGCTTGTTGCCTTTCACTCCCAGGTGACAGCTGATTCATCTACAAATAGAAAGTCCTGTTCTGCTAGAAACAATCCACTATTTTTCACCCAAACATGGTGTGTCATATCTATACAGTTGTTGTTGTTTTTCCAAAAAAGTTCTCTTGTACAACTAGACTACAGGTTGAAACTTAAAAGAAACTTATCTCACACGTCTCATTTGGTCAAATGCAACTCCAGAAACTATCCTGGGAAATGAAAGGGGATGTTTAATGACATCTTGTGGTTAAAGGAAGGTATCAATTTTAACTGCAACGAGACATGCCAGAAATAGCCTTTCTCTCATAATGTAATAGACATACAAATGATCCATCAATCACGGGGGCCACATTTTTAAGGCCGTTATAGCATTCCAGGATATTAATGTGCTATTTCTAGTAAACTCAAATTATATTTGAAAACAATGAATTCCAGATAGCAGTAACAAGCACATGTACTGACATGAGAACAGCAATACCAGAAAGAAGCCCAAGTTAATTTCCAGAACATACCCTATGGATAAGAAACATTTCAATCTTTTTCCAGCTGAGCATTATTTGGTGACAGAACCTATGGAGTAAGCTGTCTTGAAGTAAAATGGCGGATGACAGCACAGTAAACACAACTGCTCCATCAAGATTAAGTTCTCCTTCTAACAAGGCAGGTAAAGAGGGGAATCTAAAGAGGTGAAACCGTAACAGTAGAAAGAATTACGAAAATAAGGACACCATCCCTAACTGAGCAAAGGAAATAACTTGGAAACATACTGTGGCTAGACATATAACCCCCTTGGGATTAGCTAGCAAAAAATTGCATTTTGATCATCAGTTGCTGTTTTTTTTAAAAAAAAAGAAAAAGAAAAAGAAAGAAAGAAAGAAAGAAAGAAAGAAAGAAAGAAGAGAGATTGATCAATTGCTACAATTAATAAGAGCTCTGATTTAAGTAACTGGAAAACGCGGGAAGAAATTTGCTGAAAATGAAGGGGTGTTATTTTTGGATTGTTGTAAATTTGCAATAATATCTGGAACATTATAACTGAGGATATCCTACACAATTTATTGTGGGGCAGAAACACAAAAAATATGCAAAAGAAAATATATGAAAAGTGATTCTCTCTCTCTCTCTCTCTCTCTCTCACACACACACACACACACACAGAGAGAGACTTATATTAATGAATTTGCTGTGAATTATGAGTTCTCTCTCCATTTAAAAGTTATCCTGATTATTTTATTTTCAGATAGAGTGGATCTGTATCACATCTCTGCCAATTGTGAGAGACAATGTTTATCAAATGAGAGAATGTGGACATGGCTTATCAAAATAGCAATTGTCTTCGGCTGATTACACCTACCGATGCCCTTCTATTCCGTGAGGCACCTAAGATTCACTTTCCAGATGTGACTCTGCTTTCAGCTATGGACAGCCCAAAAGTATCTGGGAAGCTCATGAGCGTACTCTGTTTCTGATCAGGAAGACTCAGAGGAGTTCTGGTCACTCCAGCTCAATAAAAAAAGTAGATGCAGCAGAGAAGGCAATCTGGATAGCATGCCCAAAACAAAAATAAAAATAAATACATAGGTGTGTACATATGTGAAGAGGAGAGCAGAACAGGGAATCTGCCCACCTGCAAAAAAGACCTTTTGCTTCAATCAATGGTTTAATTTATAACACATAGTCTACGTTTCAGTTTGACCATTCTTTCAAAGCCAGTGGAAAACTCAGCCGTATTATGCTTCATTACTCAGGAATCCTGGCTTGCAGTTTCCCAACATACTTCTTTTCTACCTCCTCAAATATCATCCATCAGATTGGGCTCATTAGATCTTCTGGGCAATGGGACGGCAAAGAAAACACATAGTAGAAGAAGAAGAAGAAGAAGAAGAAGAAGAAGAGGAGGAGGAGGAGGAGGAGGAGGAGGAGGAGGAGGAGTTTGGATTTGATATCCCGCTTTATCACTACCCGAAGGAGTCTCAAAGTGGCTAATATTCTCCTTTCCCTTCCTCCCCCACAACAAACACTCTGTGAGGTGAGTGGGGCTGAGAGACTTCAGAGAAGTGTGACTAGCCCAAGGTCACCCAGCAGCTGCATGTGGAGGAGTGGAGACGCGAACCCGGTGTGGCGATCACACAGGGTCCCCGGACGTTTCACCGTTGATTGATCCCTGTGCCACCATGCTCCCTTCTCCCACTGCCACCAACCAGGGCCTACCTGGTAAATCTATTGAGTCCAGTCAGGGTTAAATTGTAACCTCAAAGTTATGTTTATTTAGTACGCATGTGGTTTCATAATGTTTACAAGAATACTTATTTGTCTTTATTTGTTCCTCACCTAACTGAACTAATACCTCTTTCCTCACTGCCCAACTGACTCTCAACTGCCAACCAACCACCCACTTCAAACCTCCCTCAGAACCTCCACCCAACAACCAACCTCAACTCCCCCCCAACTTCCCCAGAGTGGGCTTTTATATTCCTTCTGACTCCACCTTCTCCCTCCCTCTGGGTTCCGATTGGGTAACCTATTTAACCATTTCCCTTCCAGCACTCCCATCTGTTAACCTCACATACTGGTATCGTCACACCCAGTTCACCAGATTACGGGTCTACTGCTCTTAACCACTACACCACACTGGTGTCAGTGATCTGTTTAATACTCAGCGCCTTGTCCATTACACAATAAGAATGAGAAGAACTTCTAGAAAACCTGTTTCACTGGAATTAAGCAAACTTAAAAGTGGAATATTTCCCAATTACACCTCACAGCTAAGCCTGTGTTCTCCTCCAGGCCAGGTGGAAATAGAAAGCTGGTGCCCTTGGCTCCCAGCCTATATCTCGCAGCCTGACATGTAGCAGCTGGGTGACTGAGGAGCAACTGTTCATTTCCATCGCACATGGACACCAGCAAGCAAGCATATGATGTTAGGGCTGGACTCCCACACAGGTTAGCAGGTCTCTATTGTCAGATTAGAACTGGAAAGGGGACTCTACAAAGTAGGAATAGCCCTAGTGGGGGCCCCCATCATCTCCCATCCCCCCGACCATTGTTCATGTTGGCTCAGGCTGTTGAAATTCAACAGCACCTGGAAGACCCCTCCTTGCTTTAGACTCCACTAGCTTCTTTTGCTCTTCTCTTTTATCTTTTCTCCAGTTCTTTCTAGATCCTGATTCTGCATGTGTTACTGGAATAGGATCACAGCATGTCAGTCTTAATAACTAATGAGCTGAATTCTGCTTCCAGTTGAAATTCTTATATCAACCCAGAAATCTGTGAGCAGATTCTTAAGAGATCTTTTGTCAGGTCTATTTATCATCAAAATAATGCGTGGAGTACCTCCATGTAACTAAGGCTCTCCAGGGAAGTGGTTATTCCAGATATGTTCCTCCCAAGAGGTACTTTAATCTTCCTTTGATGAATGACTTGATGCTATAAAACAAGCAGAAATGCTATTTGACTTGTATTAAACTGATGTCTCTGCAGGAATGGATAGATGCATTAGAAGCAGACACAGACTCTCCTGGTCTAAGAAATATTGCCATTAGAAATGGGTCATACGAAATTGCAGACCCACCGAGGCCCAGCTGAATGGCCAACGTTCTTCAGCCTAAAAGGCCATACACCACAGACTTAAAAGGATGAAAAGCCGTAACTGATGCCATCTCAGACTCAGTGAACACATCTTCACTCCCTCCCCACAACCCTTGCTTCTCACTTTCCTCCTATTTTCATCAGTGATGTTGCTTCTTTCCTCCCTCTCCTATCCAGGCTCAATAATCTTTTGGGGTGCGAACAATTAAATTTCTCCTTCTGCTGATGCCAACTCTTCTTCTAGACTTCCTTGGTCTTAAGCATGTGGCCGTTTCTCTGGGTAGGGCATGGATATATTCATAACTGAAATTCTCATTGTTCAAGAGAATCATATGTGAACTGTGGCTCATAAGCCAATAATAATCTTCCCTGCTATGGCACAGCAACAGAATCAATGGAGATTTTATTTTATTGTTTATTTATTTACAAACATGGGGGCATAGGAAGATCTTGCTGGATCACACCAATGGCCCATCTTGTCCAGCATACTGTTCTCACAGTGGCAAACCAGATGCCTATGGGAACCCTCCAAGCCAGGACCTAAGAGAAACAGCACCCTGCCCACCTGCCTTTCCAAGCAACTGGCATTCAGAGGCATACTGCCTCTGACAGTGGAACATAGACATCATGGCTAGTAGCCACTGGTAGCCTTTATCTTTACGAATTGGTCTAATCTTCTTTTTAAGCCATCCAGGTTGGTGGCCACTACCGTCTCCTTTGTGAACACATTCCATCATTTAGCTATGTGCTGCATGAAAAAGTCCTTTCAAATCCTCCAATATTCAGCTTCATTGGAAGTCCATAAGTTCTAGTGTTATGAGAGAGGGAGGAAAAACTTGTCTTTATCCGCTGTCTCCATGCCAGTCATCATTTTATAAACCTCTGTAATGTCACCTCTTACTTTTCTCTAATCTAAAAAGTGCCAAATAAAACAACTTTCCTCATAAGGGAGTTGCTCCATCCCCTTGATCAGTTTGGTTGTCCTTTTTTGAACCTTTTCCAACTCCATAATATCCCCCTTTTTATGTGGGATAACCAGAAACGTACCCATCATCATCATCATCATCATTATTATTATTATTTGTATACTGCTCTATACCCACAGGTCTCAGGGTAGTTCACAGGATTAAAAAATAAATAAACATGCAGTTGCATCATAGATTTGTGTCATGGCATTAGGATATCAGCCATTTTATTTCACATTTTACCGCTCATTCACTCAGTGAATGGTCACAATCCTTTTTTTGTTTGTTTTAATGACCCTGAACAACTCAGTATCACCAGAAAACCTGCTCACCTCCTGGGTCACCCCTAACTCTCGTTCTTTTATGCACAAGCTTAAAAGCATATAGTGGGGGTAATTACCTTCAGACAGAAGTGGGGGGGGGGAGGAATATAATTTGAAGACAAAGAAGGTTATCAATAAGCCATGCTTTGGTTTCTGCAGGGCAGTTCATGCCATTTTTAAAATTTATAATCAGCCTGGATACAAACTGAAGTCTGCTGAATGTGGGAAAACAAAGCTTCCGCTCTCCCCATTACCTCTTCCACCCTGAAGACCAAAGCCACAAGAACATTGCCACTTCCTGTCTTGCAAAAACATCTCTTTCAGCTCCTGCCTCAATTATTTTAAGTACAATGATCGAATGCTGCCTGGTAGGAAGTCACCAACAGCAAAACGCACTGTATCTTAAACATTTGTACTTCAGAAACAAGACAATTTGAAGAGCACTTTGCAAAAAGCAAAGAGAAAGGGGGGGAAAGTTATTTGTCAATATTCCCCCTCTTTAAGGTAATTGTACCCCTGCTCTTCATGGTTTTAATAGACTTTCTAAGCTGTTTCAAGAGTTCATGTAAAGAAAGGCTGAAAAGACGCAGGTTGATGACACAAGAAGGGAAACATAAATGCAGCTGGGCTATTTTAAAGGAAGCTATAGTTCAGTTTGTCCATTGCTTCTTTCGCTGGCAGAGCTGGCTAATTGAGGGAAGGAGTTCAGCACATAGGTTTTATTCAAAACATCCACACTGGCTATATAATGCCTATAAAAGGGAATTATTTTCCTGCGAAGAGCTGTTGACCCACAGGTAAAGTCGAAGGGGAAGGTGCACAACTGACAGTTGGCTGAGGCTGCATGGCTGTGAAATTGTCACCCCACCCCTCCCCTCCCTCTCTCTCACACACAAAATGGAAGAGGAAGCCATTCCCAGAGGGGTGGTCCATAGAGCAGGAGTGGGCCCACAGTGTCCAGAGAGCTGGAAAATGCTGCAGGCCATATGCAATTAGTTTAAGGGTCTTTGGGCTGAAGACAACCCAATGCACCTTAACTTCACTAAACCACCTCCCCAAATGAGTATTTCAAATCACACAGCTGCAAATATTTCATACCCAACTCCCGCAGCCCTTTGCAGCTCAGGGTGATTTTACTTCTTTCTCACATATGGTGGCTGAAGGTGAATGCTCAGCACGTATTGCTAAGAACCTGCCAGAACCCTTTCAAGTGATGTGACAATGTGATTGCACCAAAGACAACAGATAGTAACTAAAAACACAGAGCGAAAGACAGACAGTCGGACAGACAGATCTCTGCAGGCTGCAGCTAAGATAGATGGGGTTGTTTGTAAAATCTCACTGGAAAGTTGTCCTGACTGCCACATGCAGCTAAAAAGAAGGAGAAATCCTATGTCAAAGTATTATTATTATTATTATTATTATTATTATTATTATTATTATTATTATTATTACCCCACCTATCTGGCTGGGTTTCCCCAACCACTCTGGGCAGCTTACAGCACATATAAAAACATAGTAAAAAAGCATAGTAGGTATTCTTCAAAAGCACAGCCAGGAAAAGGTTTGCAGAATGGTAAAGTTAATTGAATGAAATCAATTATATGTTAGAAGGAATTAATTCTGTGCTCCATCTACATGTTCAGCACTCTACTCTGGGTATTTCCTTCCCAATAAAGTATTACTTGGTTCTGAAAATTGACTCTGGAAAAACACAAAAACCAATACATGCTGGTTAAGATGTGTTTTAGGATATGTTGAAACACTAGCAAAACCAGACACTGGCTCATCTTTCAAGGGAAATGGCAAGAGAGAAATGAAACAGTTAAAATGAAACCAGCACATCTGAATTTGCAAACCTAAACATCAATGGTACAGCCAGCAGCATCTAATCACCACACAGAACCTCCCCTTCTTCAGCAGCAAAATCATCCAAGGACTTTTGTAAAGCTCCAAATCAAATATGCCATGAATTCCTCCCTCCACGCCTTTTGCTGTTTTCCTTAGCAGGGATAAATAGGAGACTCTTCCAAGTTTCCCAAAAGAATATATGTGCTTTGAGGGGTGTGAGTGTCTATGTTGGCTTCTATTGGGAAAAGAGCAAAGACAACAACAAAATTTAAAAAAACTCAGTTTTGAATCCTCAGCGGATGAACCATGTGGGGAGATCTTCTTATATATGAGAAATAAAATCATGCAGCTTATAGGTCAAATTAAAAAACAAAAACATACTTTATATTGAGCAACGTTCCTAAACACTGATCCAAAGAACACTCTGAGTTTATAGCTGTTATATGAGACACAGTCAAATCCTGTTGCTGCCCTGAAATGATGGGGACAAAATTGTACCTACCGAAATTTTCATCAACCATGAACTTGCGTAGCAATAAAAACTTCCGGAAAATGTAATGAAATTATCTCTCAATGATTTCAATTTGTTATCCAGTTAGCATTATGCTTGAAATCAGACTCTCTCTTACCTTTGCCTTCTCGGTACTCTGTTCCCGTTTTCCAACATGGTTCCCCATGGTGCTCCTCAAATTTATTCCAGAACTACAAACAAAAACAGTAAAAAAAAAAAGTTAAGTTATTCCAAAATCAGCCAGTCAACTATAGTCTCTTCAACTCTACGTACGCTAAGGAAGGGGTACACAATGCGGTGCCCTCCAGATGTTGCTGAACTCCAATTCCCATCAGTCTGAACCAGCATGGCCAAAAGTCAGGGATGATGGGAATTGTAGTCGAACTATCTACCACATCAACTACCTCTGCACTACTGACCAGAGGGGCTGCAACCCTATATCTAATCCTGTGTGGGGCCCACAATTTGTTTATGCCCATTTTGTGGATATCCATGTCCTCCTTTTTTGGTGATGCAACCTGTGATTCTGCAGAATGTTGTTGGAATCATACTCCCATCAGCCTCAGCCAGCATGACCAATGATCAGGTATGGTAGGGGCAATATCCGGACTACAAGGTTCACTGTGTGGCAGGTTTAGCCCAATGCATAGAAAGTTCTTGACTGTTTTAAGCTGTTGGCACACTGACTCACTCGGAAGCCTGATCCTAAACAGCTGTAGGAGTGAATTGTTTTACATCAAATATTAAGTCTGTGCATGCTATCAAGCTACAAATTACCCGGAAGCATTAGTGAAGTCTCCAAATCCAATTGATCCTCAAAATCTGTCTGTTAAATGTGAGTGTGGTTGATTAATATAGTTCACCCAGTAATAAGCCACAAACCACTTCTGGGAGTTGGCAGACAAGAAGAAATAAAGATCAACCAACAGCAGTTAACTCCCATTCTTTATAGTATACAGAAGCACTATTAAAACATCAATACCTTGAAAGCAAGTTGGCTGTGCACGAAGAATCGTGCCGGCTCTGCTGACATTTAACTACTTCCAGTAAGATTTTTAAAGGCTCTGCTCCCCACAGTGACCAAAAAAAGAATGCTGATTCTCTGAAGTGTAACAGAAACCAGGGAGAATCCAGAGAAAAAAGTCAGTTGGCATGTCTTTCAGAGTGGGTGAGAGGAAAGCAGGGATAGAAAGGTATGTCACTTGGAAAGACAGGGAGAACAAAACAGGCTGCAAACACAATGCAAGCAGAGCCCAATGTTTGTTCTTTCAGTGGGAGAATCCATTGAAATCACACGAGTAAAATTGACATGATTCTTGTACTGCCAACTTCTTTCAGATTACTGTAGTGATATTTTAATAGCACTTCTGTATGCTATAAGAGTGGGAGTTAACTGCTCTTTATTGATCCTTATTTCATATTGTCTGCCAACTTCTAGAAGAGATCCCCCCCCCACTAATTTGTGGGTAAATTATATTAATGTGCAACAGCATTTAGGTTTTGCTACAGATTAGTAGTTAACTGTGTGAGCCCAGAAGATTCTGGTTCACATCTCAGGTAACCAGTTGGCCTTCAACAAGCTAAACTACCTTAACCAGTGTGGTGTAGTGGTTAGAGTGTAATACCAGGACCAGGGAGACCAAGGTCCAATTCCCCACTCAGTCATCAATCTTACTGGGTGACCATGGGCCAGTCATTGCCTCTCAGCCTAACCCACCTCATAGGGTTGCTGTAGGGATTAAATGAGGAAGGGGAGAACAACCCTGAGCTTATGCCAACTTGAGCTCTTTGGAGAAAAAGGTAGGATGTAAATGCAATTAAAAAATAATATAAACCCACATCGATTTATATGGGAATAATTATATTGGCCTTCCTTAATACTGCCTCTGTATTAATGGTTACTGAGATCACATAAATCAGAGGTAGCTGACATAGTGCACTTTAGATGCTGTAGGACTGCAAACACTCATCATTTCTGAACATTGGTCGGCCATTTTGGCTGGCTATTCCTAATACAGTGGTACCTCGGGTTAAGAACTTAATTCGTTCTGGAGGTCTGTTCTTAACCTGAAACTGTTCTTAACCTGAGGTACCACTTTGGCTAATGGGGCATCCCGCTGCCACAGCGCCATTTCTATTCTCATCCTGAAGTAAAGTTCTTAACCCAAGGTACTATTTCTGGGTTAGCGGAGTCTGTAACCTGAAGCATCTGTAACCTGAAGCGTCTGTAACCCGAGGTACCACTGTAAATGTATTCCACTTTATGATATTAACTGCAGAGGCGCTCGCTTCTCCAAATAATTGAGGGGGCCTGGTGCGACGCCAAAGGAATTTTTTTTTTTTTAGTGGTGTCACTCATTTGCCCTGCTGTAGGCCTACATATGCTGTACATATGTACATATGCTGTACATATGCTGGCGTGCTCTGGTCCATGGGGTCACAAAGAGTCGGACACGACTAATCGACTACACAACAACAACATATGCCTGTTTTTCCCAACAGTTTACAGAAGAAGAATGAGTGCTGCTGTACACAGGTATAAACAGAAGAGACGAGAAAAATATTTCTGAAGTATGTTCCCGCTTGGCCTGTTTGAAACCAGTTTGACCAGCCTGGACGTGCTCAGTTCATTGCACAAGACAGCCGTAGCCACAGGAATGGTGGCAGACCCTACCATGAAGCTAGCATGAAAAAAACATATTTTCCCCAAAATATTTATTAAAATTATTAATCGCTTGTCACCTGACAATATGTTACCATATGTGTATGCGCTTGTGTTTGTTTGTGTGTGTGTGTGATATACAGTGGTGCCTTGGTACTCAAACAACTTGGAACCCAAACACTGCAAACCCGGAAGTAAGTGTTCTGGTTTGTGAACTTTTTTTGGAAGCCGAACATGCTCCATTTTGAGTCTTATGCTTCCAATTTGAGTGCCACACTTCCGTTTTGAGTGTTACGCTGAGGTCTGTCTGTTTTTGCTATTTATTTTGCGTTTTTGTTTTTGTGGCTCTTTTTGTTTTGTTTTTGTGACTGTGTGGAACCCAGTTCAGCTACTGATTGATTGACTGTGTGACTGCAGTACATTGTTTATTGCTTTCATTTTCAATGGTCTCGTTAGATAGTGAAATTCGTGCTAAATTGCTGTTTTAGGGGTTGTTTTTAAAAGTCTGGAACGGATTAATCTGCTTTGCATTACTTTCTATGGGAAAACGCACCTTGGTTTTGGAACGCTTTGGTTTTGGAACGGACTTCCGGAATGGATTAAGTTTGAGAACCAAAGTACCACTGTACCATAAGGGAAGGGGGAAAGGAGTATGCGTCATATAATACATCAATATGTCATCTAACATAGCATTTATGAAAAAACAAAAACAATGCACCCACCACATAGATAATAAACAACATTAGCTTAAGTATGCAATAGATTTCATATTCCTAAGGAGTAGCTGAGTTACTCTGTTGCAGATACACAACAACTCTAAAGGTTGGTGCAAACAGCTGCATGCTCCTCACATCAGATGAATTTGCCACTTTTGAGGCCTCATACCTGACTGTGAGATGACTCCATTGAAAAGGACTGCGTTTGAGGTGACATGAGTCAATATGAAAGTTTGATTGATGGTTTTTGATCTTGAATGCCTACTCATGGACATGCAAGGCACCACTTGGTGTTGTAGCCACCATGTGATACCTGTAAATATACATCTGTCAACCAGAGAAAAGAGTTTTATGAAGCTCTAAAACTCAAATTATTCCAGTGTGCCCTTCGAAGCAGGCCCATGCTGAAATCAATTAAGAACAAATGAAATGTACTTACTATTTTATTGCAGCATGAGCATGCAGCACTGAATTAGCGAACATATATCATTAGCATTTAAGGTTTTTTGTTATTGTTAATCCAACAAATATAACCAGGCTGGTTCTCCACACACTTTGCAGATGTTCCAGCCATCACTTCAAATGAATGTCTTTACTAACACTTTCCAAACCACAATAAATTCATATGATTGCACGATACTTTTAGAGAAGCATCTCTCATGTTTCCCAGACAGTTTTGAAAATATCTACAGAACAAATTACAGAACTGAGAAAGTTATATATTCCTATTACAGCATAACCATTCTTTCCTTTAGCATGTGCTAACTGGAAAGTCACCGTCCTTCAGTCTAAGCTACCATACTGGCTTGTTAAAAAGTGATGGCTGCACCCAGGGTTGTTATGAAGCCAATACAGTGGAACCTCGTGTTATGGACAGGATCCGTTCTGGAGGCCCGTCCATAAAACGGAACTGATGCAAGCCAAAATGCCGCGTCTGCGCACGTGCGTGGTGCAATTTAATCAGTGAAACTCAGAAGTAACCCATTCCAGTACTTCTGGGTTGCTGTGGGACGCAACACGAAAACACATAACCTGAAGTGGACGCAACATGAGGTATGACTGTAATGTACTCTGCTTACCTGGGAAGAAGCCCAAGTGAACTCAGTGGAACTTACCTCTAAGTAAACATGCATAGGATTGCTACATAAATTGTCACCCTTCAGCTCTTAGGATTTGGGAGTCAGAGTTTGTAAGAGAGCCAGATTTCAACAAGGAAGATTTTATTTCAAAGCCCCATTCAGCCATGAAGCAAATGGAATAGACTTAGACAGGTCCCTCCAGTCTATTCTTATATTGAAGAATTATTGCAAGGATTGACAGGACAACCCCATGTATGCCACTTCGAAGGAAAGCCCAGGTATAAACACAATTATTTAATAAATAGCACTAAATTTACAAAATTAAGGGATACTGTACTTTCAAACAAAACACTAATTAGTACAGTGATGCCCACCCACTGTAAACAGAACAAAATTATGATGCAGAAACCTTCACAAAAGATTTTTAAATGGAGATATTTAACTAAGTTGCAGTGCAAAGGCAGAGGAAACCTTAGCGATTTATAGGCCATCCAGAAATGAAATTGAAGCCAGTGCAGATTACACAAAACTGGAGCAAAGCGCTCCACAAAGCAGGCTCTAGAGCTTTTACACCAGATGTAAAATCCCACTGAGACTATACTGCAGTAACCCAATTTGGGCCTAACTTTCACCAAGTCCTTGCAAATTTAACACGGCACTAATTAAAAGAAGTATCTCTGAAGCCATCCTTCACAATACTAATGTTAATCTGAAGAACTGATATAGTTTCTCTTCTCACTGTATCCAATTATTTTTGTTGTTCAGAAGAACTATGAAACTTGAAATTCATTGAGATTTTTGATGTACAAAAGGAAGTCCTTCTTCGTGCAGTGCGTAGTTAACAGAATTTGCTGCCGTAGGGTGTGGCCACGGCCATCTAATCTTAAATAATAATAATAATAATAATAATAATAATAATAATAATAATAATAATAATAATTTTTATTTATACCCCGCCCTCCCCGGCAATGGTTGTTAGGAAAAAAATGTGGATGATAAGACCATTGATGGCTGCTAGTCATGATGGCTATATGCTACATTCAGGTTCAGAGATTATATGTGGGTGGGGCATTTTTAATGCATTTCCTCTTTGTTTAAATGTTTCTATGTGAGGTTATTGTTATTTTTAATTTGCTTGTTGCAAGTTGCTTTGGGTTGCCCTAGGCATGATAAAATGACTAACAAATTCAATAAAAAATAAATAAATGTTTTTTGTGTGCCTAGGGCCATCTTACCCATAGACTTTAGGGGTGTGGGGCACCCAGGCACCGGGCTCTCAGGGGCGCCAGGCCGAGAGTCCAGGGCCCAAGAGTTGAGTCCGGGAAAGAGCCTGCTCATTGGTCAGAGTGCCGTGGCGGGCTCTTCTGCTGTGGGCGGCTCTGTGCTGCAAGTTCAGGGGCGACTGAGCCAGCGAGATGCTGAGGCGGTCGGCAGGCTCTGCCCCCCTGTGCTCCTGGGACAGGGCAACCTGGGGGGAATCTTTGCACCCCAGTGCCGCATATGCTTAAGACAGTCCTGTGTGTGTTTGATCCAGAAGAGCTCTTCTTAAGTGCTTAGTTTGGTCTTTATGACTGAGGCCGCAATTCTATGCACCCTTAGCTGGAAGTAAGTCTCACTGGATTCAATGGAACTCAAAGTCTCAGCAGACAAGTATAGGATTAGCACGGTACAATGCAATTCCAGCCTAGAACCATATTTGGCCTAGAACCATCCCCATTTTGGGGGATGCAAAGATGCGCTTTCATTATTGTTTTTTTTTCATTCTTGTCTTGTAAAATACCCAGTCTTTAATTACTTGTTATAAACACTGTCCATTCATCAATTAGCCGAGTCTATCTTTGTTAGTTACTCATCTATGAGCTGGTAGGCAATTAAAATGTTTTTTAAAGTTGTTTTCTCATAGTGCTATTACATGGCAGCGTATGATATTTCTCATGGAATAATAATTGCACGGAATGGTATTTTTTAATTGGCTTTTACAAAAAAAAAAAGTGTCGGTAGAACTAACCACATGAGTTCCTGTTTGACGCATTGCATGAAAACATTTAATTGCTTGGTGTCTATGCAAAGTCACACCTCCTTGGTGCACTTCCTTTTTCACAGTGTGATTCAGACAAACCACTTCATTCCATCTGCCTGATGCTAAAATCATGTGGAACAAGATGTTTTGATGGAAACCTCTGAAATACAAAATGTAGATCTTTTTCAAATGTGCATTTAACATGTGGATATATAAAGCCTCTGAGGAAAAGTGTGAAGAGTCTCCTGCATTAATTAAGAGAAGCTGAAAACATATTTTGCTGTTGTTATGTAGCTGTGAATTTTTAGCCAATGCTGTCAAAAGGACTGAAGTCTGGTAATGATCAAATGACAAAGATAAAATAGGTGTCTAATATATAAAGCCCGCTGACACTTAATGGATTTAGTTTTGGCTCTAGAGAACCTGTCTAAATAAAGAGGCCTTAAATGCTGCTGAAAGACAGACGGCTACAGCTGGAAGGGGCTTCAATAGTTATCGAGCTGAACCCCAATCCATTGCAGGAAATCTGCTACAATAACATCCCTGATAAAAGACATGTGAGAATGGGGAAGAGTTCTATGTTGAAGGACAGTCAGTGGGAACAGGTGTCGGGGCTTGGCAAACAGGTTGCATCTGAACTGATGGAAGCATGGAAGGATGCAGTCTCCAAAATATTAAGTAACCATGATAACCCCAGTGTAGAGCTCCATATGTGCTTTGAGAAGCATGCAGATGATGGGTTAAGTATACTGAAGTTTATGGTGAAACAGCAGCTTAGGCACATATGGTTGGAGCTGCCTCTTAAGAGAGCGTCCTCATTCAAGCTTACAGCTCCATAATTTTAAAAGCTCTTCTCTGTAGCAGAGAAGATCCATGTAGACAGCAGAGCTTTTACACCTGCAAGGAGCTGTAATGCAAGGACACATAAAGAGTAAGAGATTGGATCATTTTTTAATCTAGAACTGGCCCGTGCAAGATCACTTTTCCAGCTGCTGTTATAAAGCATCAATGAATCTCCTGATTCAGGGAGCAGCTATAAGACTGGGAAACCAAAATCAATCAAATAGCCTTCAGATCCTTTCCTTTCCTTTCCTTTCCGTTCCGTTCCGTGTGTGTGATCTTGATTTCTTGTTAGGTTTGTAGTGACAGGGAATATTATGAACAATAAAATGGATGCATTTCTTCCAGTGCACATTTGTATGAATACTGATTTTGAAACAGGAATGGGAAATATTCCACAAAACTATTGCCACATCCCCATTTTGAACAAAACTGCTCCGCAAACTGTTCTGTACACAGTTATTTTTAGAAAATTGAGAAAGGGCACATAATTTGGAAAGAGTACATAATTTTAAGACGCTATCTTTATTAAATACTTTCACAAGAACAGCAGGGATTCAGGTATCAGCGATAGCTGTAGACAGAAATTGTCGTTGCAATGTTTCTTTTGCACAATCTTCTTTGCAAGTTTATATTTTTGCTTTAAAAAATAGCTGGTTGGCTTCTAGACAGCTCCTTCAGGCATGCATTAGGGCTCATTTTCCATTTGAGTTTTTCCTTTGAAAATCAGTTTGCCTTCACAAAATAGTTCTGCACTGTGGCATCAGGAAACAGTGTTTTCCAATATGGAAGGGGAACTATTTTGGGGGTTGCGTTTAGAATAATATGAAGTTTCACCCTGACTCTCAAGAAAGCATGGATGGGAATAGTTAAGATTACTGGGATTCTGAGTGAGCTGAAGTGCTTTCTCAGCATGACTGCTGTAATTCTGTTATTTAATTTCAAGTTTACTTGAGGGGAGGGAAATACATTAATTTATTCCAACAAATTTACTAATTTACACTGGGAAATATTGCAAAATGTGGTACCAGCTGCAAGGGTTTATGTTCAAACAATAAAGGCAGATAGGGCATCATAAACATTTAGGACCAGGATATTACTCTGAACTGGCAACAGCAGAGAGAAAAAGTAACATTAAAATGACATTTATTTATTTATTTTAAAAAAAGATTTCAAAACAGTCCATTGGCCTATACCCAAGCTTATTTTCTTTTTTTAAAAAAACAGCTCCTGGGCACCAAATGATAAATATTTGATTCTCAGCAGCAGGGAGTCTGCAAATGATTAAAACAAATTAAGCAAGCAATCGAGCTGAAGAAAATAGGTCATTATTATCCCCATGATTCTGAGGAGCATGCCTTTAAGATGCCTAATACTGCTGTACCCGAGGATAGCAGATCTGCACCTGACCCAAACGGCATGTGTTGACACAAAAACATGTGCTCAGCGGAGTGTGTGACCTTATGCAATCTGTAACTAGAATACAAAAAGCAGCCATGTGAAGATTATGCATTCTGGTTTTCTTTTTAAGCACAACATGTCAAGGCTGACGTTAAGCCAGAGCTCTTGAGGATCACTCCATGTATGCCAGCTGGCACAACTAGTCCGCATTGTTCTCCATCTGGATCCTGCAATTTCCTGCCACAGCCTCTCCTGCTGTCCATTTGCCACTTTCTGTAATTTACGAAGGCTGGTGCAGCTTTCGTCCAGACTATTTCAGGAACAGTAAGTGGGATTAAGGGCTGTCTCCTCAGAAGCAGATTTGTTTATCGTTTCAGGGTGAGTCGGGCTCGGTTTTGTGAATATGATTTTTAATTAAAAACAGGTTTCTCGGTCACTCTTTCCTCAGCATAACCCACCTCACAGGGCTGTTGAGAGGACAAAAGGAGCGTCCATAAGATCCTGGAAAAAAGAGGTGTAAGCACGTTGCACTCAATTGACCAATTACAGGGCCTGCTGGAGCAAGCCAATGTCTCATCTAGTCGAGCATCCTTTTTCCACAGTGGCCAACCAGGTGCCTATGGGAAACATGGAAGCAGAACATGAGTGCAACAGCACTCTCCCCAGCAAATGGTATTCAGAGCCATATTGCCTCCAACAGTGTAGTTCAGGCTTCCTCAAACTCGGCCCTCCAGATGTTTTGAGACTATGATTCCCATCATCCCTGACCACTGGTCCTGCTAGCTAGGGATCATGGGAGTTGTAGGCCAAAAACATCTGGAGGGCCGAGTTTGAGGAAGCCTGGTGTAGTTAGAATGCACCCATTGTGGCTTGTAGGCTTTGATAGCCCTCT